>OY856410.1:889571834-890771834 GCA_963693085.1 Alisma plantago-aquatica
GACATAGGTCAAGGAGGTCAATCTAGGTCAAACTAGGGCTAAGGAGAGGAAGGTCAGGGCTAGGGTTGAGTGCTTGAGAGAGCTAGAGGTTGGATCAGTCAATTTTTCTCTAGTTGAGAGGCAGAAAATTTGGCCGAACCTAACTTATGTTTGCTCCAGCCCAACCATCAGTCAAGTTCTGTGACTTGAAAACTCGATCGATAGGCTCTTTAAAAAAGCTCCCAGCCACCGATCGGTTGAGTTGGTAACTCGACCGATGGTCCAACTGAACTAACATTAGAAATTCTAATTTCTAGCCATTAGAGTGCTAATTAAATTTATTTTTCAAGTCCAATTTTCATTTTAAACATACTTAGGCACATATCACTCATGATTGGGTACTATTTTGTGATAAAACAAGCATTTGCAAAAAATACCCAAAAATAAGAGAAAAATAATGCAAAAGGAACATGAAAACTGTTATTTAGCATATTAGCAAGAAAGGATGATCAAAACATAGGCAAAGCACATAGGATAGATGACAACTACTTAGAAGGCATGTCAGATTCATTCAAAGTAGTTATGAGCAGTTCAGATCTAATAGAGTTAAATTTCTCTCTAGCTAGAGGTTTAGTGAAAATGTCTGCCAATTGATTTTCTATATCCACATGAGTGATATAGATATCCTTTTTGGCAATGTGATAAAAAATAAAATGATGACGAACCTCTATATGCTTAGCTCTACTATGAAAGATAGGATTATGTGACAAGTTAGTTGCACTAGTATTATCACAATTGATAGGAGAAGCATCAAAATGAATGTTAAAGTCTTGAAGCATTTGTTTCATCCATAGGACCTGGGAACAAGAACTCCCAACTGCAATGTATTCATAGTTGATAATGACATTGTTCTCTATTTCTTGGAAAACCAAGACACCAAGCATGGTCCTAGGAGAAAGCAAGTGCCACTTGTGCACTTTCTACCAATCAAGCATCCTGCATAATCTGCATCACTATAAGCCATAAGAGTAAAGTTCCTTAATTGGGATACCATAGACCAAAATTTAGGGTTTTGGCTAAGTACCTTAAAATCCTCTTAACAACTGTAAGATGCAATTTCTTAGGATTTGATTGAAAGCAAGAACACAAGCCAACACTAAACATTATATCAGGTCTAGAGGCAGTTAAGTAAGGTAAACTTCCGATCATACCTGTATAGAGCTTCTCATCTACCTTCTCACCTCCTTCATCTTTGTCAAGTTTGGCAGTGTTTGACATGGGTGTGTCCATCAACTTGGTGTTCTCCATCCCAAAGCGGTTAAGTACCTCACTTGTGTAGTTGCCTTGGTTGATGAATTTCCCATCTTTAGTTTTCTTGATTTGAAATTCGAGGAAGAATGTGACCTCACCCATCATACTCATCTCAAATTCACTCTTTATAAGATCACTAAATTCTTTGTAAAGATCAAGGTTAGTTATGCCACACATGATATCATCAATATATATTTTAATGATAAGAAAATTGTTAGAAGTGTGCTTTGGAAACAAGGTAGAGTCTACTTTGTCCATGATATACACATGATCTAACAAAAAGTTCTTTAATTTGGCATACCAAGCTTGAGGTGCTTGTTTGAGTCCATAGAGAGCTTTATTCAACAGATAAACATGGTTAGGTAAACTACCATGTTCAAAGCTCGGGGGTTGTTGGTGCGCTCCCGCAAATGGCATTACACACTACTCAATTGAGACTTGAATAGATGCAACTCCACAGACAGAAGCACACTGTGGATTCACTTTCAAAATTTATAATGACCTAAACTCAAACGACCTACTTCAACTAGAACACTAACCTACAAGCACACAAGGTCGTGTCATAGTATAGGTAAGGCGGAAAGTATAGGGTTGATCCACAAGGAGAAAAGGGGGCACTCGATCTACGTTAGTTTTTGGTGCTAGGTTCCTACTGCAAAGTCTAGGGTTGAAGGGTTTAAAGGTGATTTGATTGTTAAACTAAGGGTGATCAAGAAAGAAATTTAAAGACAAGAATGAAATCTAAGTTAACCCTAGACAATTTAGTTCCAATAAGCAAGAAAAGACAAGGAAAAGCAAGGAAAGGACAATCTACACTAAGGCAAGTAAGAAGAGAATTAAACTACCCTAGACTAGCAAACAAAGCAAAAAGGGCAATTAAAGACCTAAGCTAGCAAGAACATAGCAAGAACCAGGGCAAGAATCTATCTAAGTAAGAAAAGAGCTAATTAAGCTAACACTAGCTAAGCAAGATGGAAACTACAGTTTTAAAGAAAATAAGGAAGATGTGGGTTGTTTAGGGGATTCACTTATCAATTAAGTTGGGGGGTGACATGTGAGCATTATGATTCCATTTAGATTATCCAAACCAAACAATGAGTTAGAGTCTAATGAATTATCCTAAGCTACTAACTGGCCATGGATATGCTAGGTTGTGTATAGGGAAACTAGTCCCTAACACTCCCTACTACCCTTGCGAGGATCAATTGGGTTAGGGTATAGGTATAATTCAATTAGAGTTTAAACAAGCCTAGGTTTCAAGGTTGGATGATTTTAGGATGATTAGGGGTTGAGCTTAGTAATGGAAGTGGAAGTGAGGTTTTAGGCCTCCCATCACCCACATTTTAACCTTGAGAAATCTCCATGCTAAGCACACCAAATTCATCTAAACTAGCTACTTATATCTCTCAACTAGGGTAAGGAGAATTGACTAGGATGTAGGAGGATGGGTAGCTAGCTAGGGATCCAAGAATTGGACCTAGGAGCCAATCCCAAAATTAACACATATAAGCAATTTCCCTAAATTCGTAATTGATTTCAAGCACAAACCAACAAGCAATCCATGTAGAGTGAGATAGAAATAGAACATAATCATTGGCAAATGAAATTACAATGTTTACATATCATTTTACCCAACATGTATCAAAGTAACATTTTACACCCCAAATAGCCCACCCAAGGGGCCTAGCTACTCATAGCAATGCAAAATGGAAAAAGAAGGGAGAATGAGGTAGAAGAAGCCATGAAGCTTGGTGTAGATTAATAATTCCTCCACTTCATCTGTTGCAAGACATCCTCCACTCTCCCCCAAGGTGCAATTGCATGGGATGATGGTGAAAATGGGTGGGAACAAGTAGAAACTAGAGTTTTGATGGTGGAAATGGAGAAATAGAGTGAAATGGAGGTGGAAATGGAGTGGAATGGCTAAAGAGAGAAAATGGGGAGCTAAGAGGTGGTAGAAGGTAGATAACCTCGTTCTAGAGCCGCCACCTAGGTATATATAGGTGTGGGGGGAGCACTAGGTCAAGTAGGGGTAGTATGGGAAAAACAGTGCAAAAGTAGTTAGGTTTTTGTAGGTAGCATGGCCATGGTGGTCGCCACAGCTGTGGTGGGGAGGGGTGAGAATGGTCGTGGTGGATGGGAACGACTGTGGTGAGAAATGGTGAAAAATCACATGGAATAGGTTGATTTTGTACTGAAGGTGGCACAACCGTGGTGGTCACCACGACTGTGGTAGGGCTAGGGTAGCACGACCGTGGTGGGGCTAGGGTAGTACGACCATGGTGGCTTGAAATGCATAGCCAGTTCTCTGCTCCATGGCCATTCTGCCTCTGCTCTCACATGGCCTTGAAAGGTGGCACATCCATTCTGGGTCAGTTCACCGTGACCATTCTGTGTGGCACGGCTACGATGACTCTAGATTTGCTTGAAGATGACTTTTTTGATTTGCAAGTGTGCTAGCATGTCCGTTCTGTGGTACCACATTCGTGCTGGCCTCTAGGTCAATACTTTTACTTGTTTTGTTAGATTTTCTTAGACATCTTTGCTTCAATGGATTTTTTGCCACTAGGGGTAGGTTGAGGGAGCACCGAACTTCACTTTAAGTCTCTCCAAGGGTAGAGAAATCCTAGGATCAATTCTTCTTTTTCTCTTCCATCAAGTGTGGTCCAAATGCCTAAAAAACATGCAAATAATGTCCATAAGTGCATTTTACATAGATATGCATATTGAGGGAAATAACATGTAATATAATGGGTATAAATATGATTGAAGTTCAATAAGACACACGATGAATCCCTAAAATAGGGCTGAATTACCACCCCAAACTTAAAACATACTTGTCCTCAAGTATGCTCCAACTCAATCTCTCTACAATTTTTCCACAATCTAAAAAGGACAAATGTAATGCAAAAGATGATTATTGCTGAATGGGATCAATAATGACTAAGTGCATGCATTCCACCTCTCTTCTCTCCTGCTTTCACAAACCAATCACGAAAAGAGCATAAAGCATTTGAACTTCAAATATAGTGCATAAAACACACAAGCTATCCATATTTCTTTCATGTAGTTTTGGGTAAACCGTTTCATGATGGCATTAATCAAGGATGATTAGGAGTGCTGTTTCACCTTTATGCATTCAACCTTATATTGAACATAAAGCAGTATACTAGTTAAAACATGCAAAAATTACCAGAAATCTACATGATATGCAATGCATGGCAACAAGGGCATTTTTTTTGAAAATTACACAAAAATTGCAAGAAAGTAACTGCATGGCGTGCAGGTATGCAAAGAAGGTAAATTATAAACTAAAACAAACAAAAGTAAATGGCAGGTGAAATACAAAATGAGAGTGAAAATGTTATAGGGCATACCGCCCTACCACCCCAAACTTTTGAATCATATTATCCTCAGCATGACACTAAAGTCTAAGAATGATAGGGTAGATGATCACTGCGGTAGAGGTGCTCCTCCCTATGGTGGGGGATGCTGGTAGTAGAAACCCCAGTAGTCTGACTGTAGAGGCGGGTAGTTGTCCTGATATGCTGACAGTGAACTCCACCAATCTTCCCCCCACTAGAGGTTCCTCTATGACTGGGCATGCTGGAACTGATATAAGTGGTTGACCTGATAATGCATATGTTGATGGTCTAGTCACATTGCATCCTAGGTGCACTGGAAACCCTCCTATGCTCACAGAATACCCTCCTGGGTGCTCAATATGCAATACTGAGTGCTCTGGATACCCACCAACTACAGATGAATGGTGGACATGTCATATGCATTTGATGTGGGTTGCTACTGTTGTGATGTCTCTACCTCACGATGCCTCACCTTTCAGTTCTCTCGCTCCTCAAATGTCCTCCTCCTCTTGATATATACCTGTGACTCTCCAAGCCCCTATGGCAGATCTCTGGGCTACTGCTGTTGCCATGTATCTCTAGGATGCTCATCTTCCCACCTCCTCAAGATGTCCAAAAAATCTAAAGATGGATCACATCCCTCTAGGAGAGGTGTAGCATGGTAGGGGAGCTCTAGTGAAACCCCTACATAAGGAGGGTTGACCTAGTAGAAAATCTTTTGATCAACCACTGATATCATCGATGAGTGAGTCAAGTAATGTAGGTCAACTAGATTTTCTCCTTCCACCTTTGTGTAGCTAGATACATCATGTCCTAGGGCCAAAGCAATGGAAGTAACAATCCCTCCCATGATAAATATATTCTTGCTCTTAGACAGAATTGTCTTCATATGATCAATAATAAGTGACCCCAGATTTATAATCTTCCCTACACCATCCATCCTAACTCAAAAAGGTCTTTCTTGGTACAACTATCTTGATTTTCATATCAGGAGAAGATGGTGTTCGCCAAAACCTTATGAATGTACCTTAGGATGGGGTTGTAATTCAGGCTAGTCTTTGATTTACCCACCACAAAATTGCTTTTCCCTATGAGTTTCTTTCACATTGCAGTGTAGTTAGCATTGGTTTCCCTATCAGTGCTTCCTTGATCAAGTGACGTTGTTTCCTTGAGAGTCGGAGTAAAGATACCATTCAGAAAAGATGTAGTGATGAGGTAGGTGCTACTCCCTAAGGTGACACTGATGGAATCTTATGAGACCTTCTCTAGTGTTGCAAATAATTGTTGTGTAAGCTCCACATAGGTCTCCTACATTGTGGTCAACATTTCAACTAACCCAACGGGCTCTAAGATATCCTGAAAAAAAATTTGGAGATGCCTAAAGTCCTCGTCGTCTCCTAGCACACATAACGAGTAGAAATCACTCAGTGTGTCAAGCACTCTGGATGCTTGGGCTTCTTCCCTTTCTTTCTCTAACTTTAGGTGCTACCTCATGATGCACTTCAAGTGCATTCTCTTTTTGTGCATCTGGCATTTCCTCATTTGTATCATCTACTAGTAGTTGCGGTTGTGCTCTTGGCTACTGCTATGGCTGTAGTGCCATAGACGTTGAGGGTTGTGCAGCTAAAAATGACGGCCGAGCTACCAAATCTGAAGGGCAAGCTTCTGAGACAAATGGTCGGGATGCTGCCCTACCTCCGCTGGGTTTTCTAGAAGACTCCTCCATTATGGGGTCTACTGCCATAGCCGCATGGGGTGATTCTCCTTGTGAACCGGAGGCTGCCGATGGTGCTGGGAGGGCAAGAGGAGTCGTCAGAGATGAAGAGGATGCGTTCTTGGGCCGATGGCTGTAGGAAATGACCTCCTTGGTCTTAGACATAGCCTTCTTAGCCATTTGCTTTATTTTGGGTCAAAAGTGGTGGAGAAAATGGGTTTTTAGGTTTTCTCTGAAGAACATGGCTGTTGGGGTGGATTGGAGAGAAATGGGGTGTTTTGTGGATGAAAATGGGAGACATATGGAGATTGAGGTAGTAGAAATGGTGGGGGATTGATTGGAGATGGATTGGTGGTGATTTGGTGGATATTTGAGGGTGGTAGTGTGGCTGGGGAGTGTTGCATGGTCATTGTTTGTGGAGAACCGCCGTGGCATTTGTGGAGAAATGATTAGAAGTGATATGGGATTTTGCAAATTGATTGACTAAGTGTTGGAGTCAGGCTATAGCATGGCCGTGGTGGCTTGCTCGCTACACGGTTGTAGTGCCCCACATGGTCGTTCTGAGTGGATGGCTACACGGTCATGCTACCTTGCATGGTCGTGGTCGGTATGTTCTTCAATTTAATTTTTCTTGATTCCCCTATTGATTGTGAATGCACCACCATGACTGTTCCATGTCACAACAGTCGTGGTGAGTATTGTGGCTATTGTTTCACACTTGAATCTCACCAAAACATCAAATCCTTGATCCAAGATGATTTTTCATTGATTACTTATCAAAATTTCATCTAAGTTTCCTCATTTCACCCTTTTTTCACATGCACATCTTAAAACTAAACAAAACCTATTAAAAATAAGTGTGTGTGTTTTCTTGGAAAAGTGTAAAAATAAAGCAAAAGTATAAAAAATGGAAGGTTGGGTGAAAAATTCCCAAACCTAGGTGGGTTGCCTCCCACAAGTGTCGAGTTTCATGCCTTCAGCTGGGCTTCTTGGAGATTCTTCATCTTTCATCCATTTGGAATTCTCATGTGTCCATTCTTGCAATACAAGCATCTCTCATTTGCACTCAATCTATGTCCCACATCCCTTTGATCACCAAAGCCATCATCAAATCCTTCATCTATATCTCCTCTTCTCGAATGGTCAATAGGACTCTTGAAATGACCATATCCAATATCCTCATTTCGAACTTGCCAGTTTGAGTACTTGTATATGTTGATCTTTATCTTCATGTCCATGAAAGAGACTATCATTATGCCACTATGAACATGTATCTCAACATTAGATTTGGACAAGAATGGTTTCCCCAAGATGATGGGGATCTTCCTATCATCCGGCTCTATGTCAAGAACAATGAAATCATCTAGGAACATGACTCCTCTTTCCTTATCAATCATCACCAAGACATCATCCACTCGTCCTCTAGGCACTTTTATGGAGCAATCCACCAATTAGAGAGTACAATGTGTCAGTTTCAACTTGCCTAGGCCCAGCTCAACATAGATACTATACGGTATCATTTTCACACTAGATCCCAAATCAAGTAGGGATTGGCCTATGTGATGTCCTCCAATGTAGCTAGGCATGATTGGGGATCCTAGGTCTTTCCTCTTCTCAGGGAGTGAGTGTTGAAGGATGGAGCTCACTTGTTCAATCAATTTCACTTTCTTTGGCATCCTCCCCGTTGACCTTCTCTTCACAATGCATAAATTCTTCAAAAACTTGGCATATGATGGAATTTGCTTGATAGCATCCAATAATGGAATATTGACCTTCACTTGGAGAAACACCTCAAGAATGTCAAAATTGTGCTTTTGTCTCCTCCTTACTTTTGGTGTCTCATCTAATGCTTCAATGAATCTTGGCTCACCTGCTTTGGCCTTGTTTGCATCAACATGAGATGGAACACTAGGGATGGTGGGACCTACAAATGGAGTATGACGTGGAGCACATGATATCCCAAAATCAACAAGATGTATCACAAAATCATCTTTGACAATATCAATCATTGTATCACCACTCGACTACCTTTGCTTTGCTTTATCAACCTTTCTTTTACTAGCGGGCTGCTCAAGAGATTTTCCACTCCTTAGAACTATCACGACATTTCCTTGCTCATGTAGAGAGAGGAAGCTAGTTGTGGCTATGAAGGAGGTGGAGGTGACACTTGGTGTTGAAATTGAGGTGGAGGGGATAATTGAGGTTGGAAGGTGAACTGTTGGGAAAATGGTGGTGGTGGAGGGGGATGTGGTGTATAAGGCTTGGGATCACCTTGGAAGTGGTATATGGGCTGCACTTGCATGGGAGACAGACTATAGAAAACTTGAGAAGAGGGAATTGGTCCACTTACTTCATGGTAGCTCATGATGGGTTTTGAAGACAACTTTTCCTCTTGGAGAATAATTATGGAAGATAGCTGCTCTATTCTCTCTTTTATCCTTACAACATCTTTGTGAAAATCATCAAATATTTTTAATCTAGAGAGAACCTATTCCTCAAATCTTGAGCTATATTTTGGACTTTGCGGCTCTTGGTAGCTGTAGGAGTGAGGTATCTTCTTTTCTTCACCATAGAACTCAATAGAATTGACCGGGTGGCAAGGATCATTTGTCACCTGGTTCTTCATGAAGCTCACCATGTCACCAAGAATCTTCATCAATTGCGGGCTTGATTCATTATGAGTAGGAGGTGTCACACTAAAGGCATAGACTCCATCATTCATCATGCTAGAAGCTTGAATTCTTGACCCTTCAGCCAACTTCTCAAACAAAGGCCGTATCTCCTCAGGTGGCCTAGCCATAAAAACTCCCCCACAAGAAGAATCTACTGTATCTTGGTCCTTTAGAGATAGTTAGGAGTAGAATGAATGAACTAGCTACCACAAAGGGATCTCATGGTGCGAGCACTCTCTCAAAATATTCTTAAACCTCTCCCAGGCATTGTCAAACTGCTCATTGCCCATTTGACTAAAGCTTCTCATGACACACCGCATTTGTGTTAACCTTGTTATAGAGTAGAATTTTCTTAAGAATGCATTCTTCATCACTTCCCAACTCATGATGTCCCTTCTTGAGTCATACCAATCTTTGGCTTTATCTTTGAGGGAGAATGAGAACAAGGTCAACTGGATTGTTTCATCACTAGCCATCGACATTCAGAAGGTGGAGCATACTTCAAGGAAGGAGTCCAAGTGCTTGTAGGGGTTCCCACTCTTCGAGTTGTAGAAGATGGACATGAGCCCAAGAAGACCTGGAGGGATGGAAAATTGCTCCCCTGGCATTTGATCAACCCTGCTAGTAATTGGTGATCTGTAGTTGCTAGGCATGAAGTAGTCTTGAAGTGGCTTGTGGCGTGCATTTTGGTCTTCCATCTTGTCTTCCCCTGAGTGGCTTGTCACATTCACAAAACACAAAAAAAGAGAACAAATTAGTAAACCAATATGCACAAAGAATACAACGAATAAAGAATAAATAGTAGCAATGATGAGGGAAGTAGGAAAAGTCAAATCAAAACTAACTAGCTAGGTCGAGTGCCTTTACTCCCTGAAAATAGTGCTAGAAAGCTTGGTGCGCTCCTGCCAATGGCGTCACACACTACTCATGAGACTTGAATAGATGCAACTCTACGGACAGAAGCACACAGTGAATTCACTTTCAAAATTTTTAATGACCTAAACTCAAACAACTTACTTCTACTAGAACACTAACCTGTAAGCGCACAGGGTCATGTCGTAGTATAGGTAATGAGGCAAGTATAGGGTCGATCCATAGGGAGAAAAGGGAGCACTAGATCTACGTTAGTTTTTGGTGCTAGGTTCCTACTATGGAGTCTAGGGTTGAAGGGTTTAAAGGTGATTTGATTGTTAAAATAAGGGTGATCAAGCAAGCAATTTAAAGACAAGAATGAAATCTAAGTTAACCCTAGACAATTTATTTCTAATAAGCAAGAAAAGACAAGGCAAAGCAAGGAAAGTACAATCTAAACTAAGGCAAGCAAGAAGAGAATTAAACTACCCTAGACTAGCAAAAAAAATAAAAAGGGAAATTAAGGACCTAAGCTAGCAAGAAAAGAGCAAGAACCAGGGCAAGAATCTATCTCTAAATAAGAAAAGTGCTAATTAAGCTAACACTAGCTAAGCAAGATGGAAACTAGGGTTTTAAAGCAATTAAGGAAGATGTGGGTTGTTTAGGTGATGCACTTATCAATTAAGTTGGGGGGTGACATGTCAACATTATGATTCCATTTAGATTATCCAAACCAAACAATGAGTTAGAGTCTAATGAATTAGCCTAAGCTACTAACTATCCATGAATATGCTAGGTTGTGTATATACTACCGTTGCGAAGCTCAATTGGGTTAGGGTTTGGGTATAATTCAATTAGATTCTAAACAAGCTTAGGTTTCTAGGTTGGATGATTTTAGGATGATTAGGGGATGAGGTTGGTAATGGGTGTGGAAGTGAGGTTTTAGGCATCCCATCACCCACATTCTAACCTCAAGAAAGCTCCATGCTATGCACACCAAATTCATATGAACTAGATACTTAGATCACTCAACTAGGGTTATAAGAATTGATTAGGATGTAGGAGGATGGGTAGCTAGCTAGGGATCCAAGAATTAGACCTAGGAGCAAATCCCAAAATTCACACATATAAGCAATTTCCCTAAATTCCTAATTGATTTCAAGCACAAACCAACAAGAAATTCATGTAAAATGAGATGGAAATAGAACATAATCATTGGCAAATAAAATTATAATGTTTACATATCATTTTCTCCCAACATGGTATCAAAGTAACATTTTACACCCCAAACAGACCACCCAAGGGGCCTAGCTACTCATAGCAATGCAAAATACAAAAAGAATGGAGGAAGAGGTAGAATAATACATGGAGCTCAGTGTAGATGAAGAATTCCTCCACTTCAGTGGCATGGGGTGATGGTGAAAATGGGTGGAAACAAGTAGAAACTAGGATTTTGGTGGTGGAAATGGAGAAATTGGGTGAAATGGAGGTGGAAATGGGAAATAATGGCTAATGGGAAAAAGGGGGGATCTAAGAGGTGGTATAAGGTAGCTAACCTCATGTTGGAGCCACCACCTAGGTATATATAGGTGTGGAGGAAGTACTAGGTCAAGTAGGGTTAGTATGGGAAAAATAGTGCAAAAGTAGCTAGGTTTTTTTAGGTAGCATGATTGTGGTGGTCACCACGGCCGTGGTGGGGAGGGGTGAGAATGGTCATGGTGGATGGGAATGACCGTGGTGAGAAATGGTGAAAAATCACAAGGAATAGGTTGATTTTGTACTGAAGGTGGCACATTCACAGTGGTCACCACGGTTGTGGTGGGGCTAGGGTAGCACGGCCGTGGTGGCTCAAAATGTATAGCCTGTTCTTTATTCCACAACCATTCTACCTCTGCTCTCATACGGACGTGCAAGGTGGCACAGCCGTTCTAGGTCTGTTCACCATGACCATTATGTGTGGCACGGCTGTGGTGACTCTAGCTTTGCTTGAAGATGTCTCTGTTGATTTCCAAGGGTGCTAGCATAGCCGTACTATGGTACCACAGTCGTGCTGGCCTCTGGGTCAACACTTTGATTATTTTCCTTGAATTTTCTTGGATATCTTTGCTTCAATGGATCTTTGACCACTAGGGGTAGGTTAAGGGAGCATCAAAATTCATTTTAGGTCTCTCCAAGGGTAGAGAAACCCTAGGATCACTCCTTCTCTCTCTCTTCCATCAAGCGTGGCCCAAATGCTTGCAAAACATACAAATAATGTCCATAAGTGCATTTTACACAAATATGCATATTGAGGGAAATAACATGTAATCTAACATGTATAAATGTGATTGAAGTGCAATAAGACACAAGATGAAGCCCTAAAATAGGGCTGAATCAGTTATGCAACATACACTTCCTCCTTAATTGTACCATTCAAAAATGCACTTTTAACATCCATTTGATAAGAAGAAAGTTTTTATAAATGGAAAAAACAAGTAACATACGAATGGACTCAAGTCTAGGTACAGGCACACATGTTTCATAAACATCTATACCTACCTGTTGATTCTAGCCTTGAGATACTAACCTTGCTTTGTTCCTTACCACTTTGTCGTTTTCATCAAGCTTGTTGCGGTAGACCCACTTGGTGCCAATGATCTTTGTATTACTTGGTCTTTTCACTAGGGTCCATACTTTGTAATTTTCAAATATCTCCAACTCTTATTGCATGGCTAGGATCCATTCATCATCCCCAGGAGCTTCTTTGATGTTCTTCAGCTCGAGTTGTATGATGAAGACGTTGTTGGATTGTTCTTTGTTGAATGCAGCCCACGTCTTCACTCTTTCAAATGGATCACCTAAAATCAGCTCTTTTGGATGATTCCTTGCAAATCGGGAGTTGTATCCTTCATTTCTTCATCTTTCTCTTCTTCTTGAATAACCACCTCTTTTCCCTTTTGTGTGATGTTGAGTTCTTTTAGAATAGGAATTACTTCACCTACAACATCATCACTTGGAACAATATATTTGGGAATAGAGGGCTAGTAGTGCTATAGCCAAGAAAGAAAGCCTTGTAAGATTTCGAATCAAATATGTCAAGAGAATATTTCATATTCAAAACAAAACAAGGACATATGAAAACATGGAAATACTCAATAGACGGCTTTCTACCATGCCATAGCTCATAGGGGGTTTTCTTTAAAGAAGGATGTTTAAAAACCCAGTATTGCACAAAACATGAGGTACTGACGGCTTCATCCCAAAACTTCTTTAGAGTGTCATACTCTAAAAGCATGGTCCTAGACATCTTCTATAGTGACCTATTCTTCCTCTCTATGACCCCATTTTGTTGAGGTGTTTGAGGTGAAGAGAAGTTATGTGCACAACCAGATTCTCCATAGAAATGTTCATAAAGGTCATTTTTAAATTTCCCCCCATGATCACTACGGGTGAAATTGATCCGCAAGAAGCTTCATTCTCAAATCATTCACAAAAACTCAATAAAACATCAAGCGTATCACTCTTTGAAATGAGAAAGAAGGTCCAAGTATATCTAGAGAAATCATCAACAATAATAAGGCAATACTTGGAACCACAAAGTGATTGAGTTCTCATTGGTCCAAATAGATCAATGTGAAGAAGTTCAAAAACTCCCTTGGTACTAAGGACTCCTTTGGATTTGAAGGAGGACTTGGTTTTCTTTCCTTGGGTATAAGGTTGGCATTCCTCATCCTTTTCAAAATCCAATTTGGAAAGTCCCTTGACCAAGTCCTTTTTTCTGAACTTCTTCAATTGATGCATATTTACATGACCAAGCCGACAATGCCAAAGAGAAATATCATTCAAGTTGACTACTAGGCATTTATCAAAAATAGTCTTAATAGAGTCAAACACAATTACATAAAGATTACCACTTCTAGTTCCCTTATTTATGACATGATAGGTGAGGGAATCTAGAATCAAGCATTCAAAAGAATTAAATAATACAAGGTAACCATTATCACATAACTGACTTAGACTTACTAAATTGTGATGTAGGCCATCCACAAAAAGAACATTCTTGATACACAAGGATTCACCTACATCACCCTCACCTTTAACCTTACCTTTCTTATTGTACCCAAAGGTAACTGAACCTCCTTTCTTCTTAGTGAAGTTGTTGACATGGCTTATATCACCTGTCAAATGCTTAGTGTAGCCACTATCAACAATCCATCTACCTTTTTCCTGGAAGAAAGGAGTGATAGTGGGAATAATTTTAATATAGGGGTAAGATCTAGTGATCTTGATATAAATAAAAAATATAGACATTTATGGGTTTAGTGTCAGTTCCCACCTCAAACTTTAGAATCTAGAGTTATCTTGGGGACCCATTTCATCTTTGGGTTGCCCCCCTTAGGCTTGTAAGGACAATAAGTAGCGTAATGATCATCACACTTGGAATGAGAACAAATCATATGTTTCTTAGTGCCAGAAGACTCTCCAATAAAAAAGGATGTTTCCTTACTCTTTTTCTTACCTTTGGCTTTGTTCTTGCCCTTAGGCGCCCCCCTACAAATCCCAAACCACTAGTACCACTTTGTTTGGTAGAATGGTCAAGGATTTCATTAAGGGAGTTTTTCCCTTTGAGGAATTTTTGCATGGAGGATCTAAGTCTATGATTGTCATCATTAAGAGATATGATAGTATAAGACAAACTAGCAATATCATCTCTAGCATGAACAAGGTCAGCCTCTAAACAGAGGGCTTTAGTCAAATAAGAATCTTTCTCAAGTGAAATAGAAGAAAATCATTACTAGGCAAGATAGGTCTAGAAGATAAATCATTAACTTGACCAAGAAACCTAGAATTTTCAGATTTAAGCACTTGAATTTCCATAATACAAACATCCCTCTCATCCCTATGCGCATCAACAATGAGCTTAAATTCAACATTTTTAGTTTTAAGAGTTTCAAGCTCATTTAGGCACTTTTGGTTATCTTCCTTAAGCGTTTCAATGTTCTTAAGGTAAACACCATTCTCTACTTCAACTCCATTATATTGGAGATGAAGATCAATATATTGGCCTTGAAAGTTATCAATGTTCTCAAGATGAGTTTTCTCATTAAGCTCAAGAATTTCAAGTTTAGCATACAAATCATCAATAATTTTTCCTAACTTTTTTCTTTTAGATTTACATTTAGCAAAAGAAGAACAGGTAGAAACAAGCATATCAATAAGAGTTTCCTTAGATAACTCATGCAATCTTACCTCACTTACCTCACTAATTTATTCACTAGTAGAGACCATGAGTGCAAGGTGGCACTCTCCATCTTCTTCGGAGCTAGAGCCACTTGAGGATGATTCCTCCCAAGCTACATGAGCTGCATTCTTGTGCATTTTCTCCTTCTTTTCCTTCCTCTTATACTTGCTCTCATCCTTGTAATCTTCCTCCTTCTTGGAGCTGCCCTTGTGGTGTGACTTTCTTGATTTGGGACATTCACTCATGTAGTGTTCCTTTTGTCCACACTTGTAGAATCTAGGAGTAGAGGAGGATGATTGATTTCCCTTGAAGTGCTTGCCCTTGGTGTAGATGGCTTCATGCTCACTAAGGCCATCATATTCACTAGAGGAGGAGGGAGATGTCTGGAAAGCAATTTGTTGTTGAAGGATGATCGCCTCACTTGTGCTTTGAGGGCACTATCTTTGATCTTATTTGCTTCCTTCTCTTCTTTCTTGTGAAGCCTTGGCTCATGAGCTTGGAGGTTGCCAATGTGCTCTTCGGTTGGGATGTCACCAAGGCTCCTCAATTCTTTAATGGAGGTCACCATTGAATCCCATCTCTTTGGTAGAGTTGTCAAGATCTTGGAGTTGATCACACCTCGATCTAAAGTGTTGCCCAAAGCAACTAGGCCATTGATGATCACATTGAGCCTAGAGTACATCTCTACAATCCCTTCTTTCTTACCCATCTTAAAGTTCTCTCGAAGGCTGTTCAACATGTATATCTTAGCCTCCTTGACTTGCTTTGTGCCCTCACAAGTGATGCACAACTTATCTCAAATCTCATAGGTGGTGTCCCAAGATGAGATGCGGTTGAACTCTGTTGGGGTAAGGGCTTCATAAAGAATGCTTATGGCTTTGGCATTGAGCTAGGCTTATTTTAGTGCAACTTCATTCCATGTTGAAACATATCCAGTTGGCTCCTTGTATGGTGTGATCATCACCTTTCACATATCAAAGTTCATCCCTTAAGTGTAGAACTACATACGCCACTTCCAATAGAGGAAGTTGGTGTTGTCGAAGACCAGAGGACGCATGGAAAAGCCTCCCTCTAGGTTGAGTGAACCAAGTAGGTTGTCACCCATCTTCTCGTCTCGTGGGAGATTGTTGGAAAAGATCCTTATTTCGGATACCACTTGTTGGATCTAGGGCTCTATAGGGTGGTGAATAGAGCTTCAAAATTCTCACAAGAAGTTAGACCTTCAAATTTTATCAATCAAAACCAAGAGCCTAAGAGCAATTTGAAGTCCTAACTAAGCAAGAGCAACAAGGATGAGAGAAATTGAAACATGCACTTGAACAAGGTGGTTTAGAGTGGTTCCACTCGCCAAACTAGGTGAGAGTCAATCCACTACCTAGAGAGGTCAACCTTTAGGATTTTGCAATCTATGTATACTTATATTCGTTCATAAGAGATACAAGGAGACCACCATACATCCAAGGACTTCCCTATTCAATATAAGAGTCTTCCACCTACACAAGGATATACCCACTTGATCAAGATGTCTTTGGCCTTCAACAAGGACTTACCCACACTTGCATCAAGTATTTGGCCTTGAAGGAATTTTCCCACTCTTCTTGAATCTTGGCCTTACCCTTCTCCTTCACCTGGAAGATCTTCACCTCTTCTTCAACCTTGAAGAAGAACATCAACAACTTCACCTTCACTCAGAGTAGCTTGCTTCAACCTTTTCTTGTTTGAGAAAGGGAGTAGGGAAGATGGAATGGAATGAGAGCTTTACAAGCACACGAAGGTAGCACTCTTGCAACTGGCATAAATCACTCATAATCACGAAATGATATGTAAATGAGAGAAAGAAAGGGGCTCAAGGAGTTACAACACACTCAACTATAGAACAAACTTAGAATAGCATGAATGAGCAAACTTGGAATGAACTCCAAGGGGTCCTATTTATAGATGGGGGTGTTCCCTTGAGTGTGGGATCACTTAATGGCAAAATATAGCCATTTTCAAGTTACAACAGACTGATTCTTGCTCAAAACAACTGTCCAACAATTATAATCACTTTTCTACATTTTCCATATAGTACATTTGGTCGAGTTTTTTATAAAGATAACTCGATCGATCCACTAAGTGACAAAGCCAATTTTCAAACTATTGGTCAAGTTTGTTCTGGGAAACTTGACCAATGAGTCAAAATTAGTTTTGCTTAGCTGATCGATTGGTCGAGTTTTGTGACTGTGCAACTCGACCGAGTGGTCTCTCTAGAAAATCCATCAGTGGATCGGTCCAGTTTCCAACTTGACGGATAAACAACCTATGCCAAATTTTATAAATTGACATTTGAGTGAGCAAACATTAGAATTAAGTGTCCCTAATTTTTCTCATCTTAGTTACAAGTCATATCATCAATAAAAATGATTACAAAAACCATCTAAGGTCATTTGGAGTGATTTCCCAAAGCGCGCAATTGCATTGCTTTTAACTTGAACTTGAACAAGCTAGGGCTTGTGTAACTTGATCCTTTTCATGTACCTAAATCCTAAAATCAATATTGAACAAACATATTAGATACACAGGAATGGAATGGTTAAGTCATTATCAAAATATGGGCAACATATAACTCTCAAGTCAACATGATTTGCTACCATTTTGTGTTGTTTGATATCTAATAACTCGAAAGAGTAGTATTAGTTTTGATCTAGAGTTATGGAGTAGTATGAATGTATGAGAATGTTAGATTACTAGATATAATGATCATATGGTCCTATGTTTTATTGTTTATTTGACATCTCAAGAGAGAGCCATGCTAATGATCTAGATCTAACCCAATCTCAAGAGAGGAGGGATTCTGCGATAATGATGATTGCTCGTAAATTATGATAAAGCTACACAATGGGTTTGAGTATTACATGTTGGTGAGGGTTCTTAATTGGTGACACCCAAGTTATGTTCTATCCATATATTCAATCTTATTAAAAATATCTACACTATTCTTATTTTGTTGAGTTGAATTTACTTTTACTTTTTGTTGCCTATTTCTTTGTTGGATACTTTGTTCCATAAGGAAACCTTATCTCTCCTTTTTTGTTTGACTTATCTAAGCTATGATCTCAAATCCTAAACACTTGTCACCCTTGCCCCTGTTTGCAACATGTTTCAACACAAGATCATGCATGTATTATCATAGTGGGCGTTTATGTATTAGGTTATAAATTTAAAGTCAGATAAATCTAGATCTAAGTTCATTTTGGATGTGAGATCTTAGGTTTTTGCATATCCACCTTGATAATGATCCATGGTATCCACTATATTGAAGATATGATCATATCTAAATGCGATAGTGGTGGTTGATATATAGTGTAACATCCCTGACCTGGGTTATGAGTTAACCCTAGTTGTTTTTCCTAAATATGTAATTAAATCCTTGTGATTAACTTTGGGCATGTAATTAAGCTTCTCAGAAACATATATTTCAGTTTTTGCTCCTTTTTATATAAAGTTGTAGCATTGTTTTGTAATACAGGGACCTATGTGCAAATTACCCAGTTAGAAGGGTTAACTTGCAATTTGCACATGTTGAGATGTTCCTCTGATGTTGAGACATCATGAGAATGATGATGGTAAGGTTTGAGGGATTTCCCAAGCTTGGGCACCAAGGTGCAGCTGTGAAGGCAATCCCTGTGCTTGAAAACCCTAAATTGGAGTAAAGTGCAATTTACCCAATTTGAGGGGTGCAACTTGTAAAATACATCATCTAAAATATCTTTTAAGACTCTTGTAATCATTTAGAGAAGAAAGGATGAAGAGGTCACTTTAATTGAATAATCATATAATGAAAAACACCTTTGTGATTGAATAATCAAGGTGTATGTATAATAGCCTTTTATGTGTATGCTTAACTAATAGGTCGATCTTCTTTGCTCTCATTTCTTGACCTTAGAAGAAGGTTTGTCCTTAGAATTAATATGAAGGGACGAGCATAGAAGGATGGAGGGACTTAGTTGAAAATATGGAGAACTTATGAGCTTATGTTGAAACCTCATCCCAAGTATATAAGCTCTCTACTTCACTTAGCAAGGAAACTCTTCCTTCGTTTCTTTCACTGTTCCTTTTACCCAAACTGACTAAAGAAGATCTGTGGAGCTCAGGAGGACGACCAAGGAGTGCAAGGTAGGTTTGAATCCTCCCTTTTGCTTAAGTTCATGGTTAGAACTCGAATTCAAGGTTAAATTGATGGCTAGCTCACATAGCTCTATCTTTCTAGCCATCTCTTCTCGACTGTCCTTGGAAGGATCACCTTGGACGACCTGTGGAAGCTCAAGGACGCCATTAAAATCTTGGAGCTCAAGGAGCAAGCTTTAGGCGGGTTTTATAACTCTAAACCTATGCTTTGTTATATACATCTCGTTTATGCTTTTAGATGATAGTTCTTCTTCTTCTCTACCTTCCTTGCTACTTTGCAAGCAAATCCGTGAGAAATCCTTGCTGTTCTTGAGCTAGGAGACGAAGACGTTATTTCCAAAGTTAATCCACTACTTTTCACTTTACCAAACGGTCTCCACGAATTGCTCTCTCGGTTTGCAAAACCGTGTGGTGAGCAAACGGTCTCAGGACCGTGTAAGGGCAAACGGTCTTCAAGACCGTTTAGCCGCATTGACCGAGCGTGGACCGTATAAGATTTCTGTTCATAATTATGTAGGCTAATCACAAACAAAATTTGAGATGATAACTCCAAAGGAATCGTGAGATATGGCCATTTTAATCAACAACTTTAATTGAATTTACTCCTGATTTCCAATCTGTTGAAATCGCCCTTTTTGGGCAAACGGTCTCAAGACCGTGTAAGAACGTTGACCAAGCGTTGAACGTATGAGATTACTGTTCAAAATAATGTTAATTAATAACTCACCAAATTTGATGGACTAATTCCAAACGAGCTAAGAGTTGAAGGATGATTACTAGGGTAAACCTTAATTGAAATCAGTACTGAAATCTCAATGAATTGATTAAGTGTTTTTGGGTTGATTAACCCAAACGGTCTCAAGACCATTTGGGGATCAACCAAATGATCTCAAGACCGTGTGGGGAATCACCCAAGACCGTGTGGAGGTCTGGGGTCAAGTATAGTTGACCAATTGAAGGTATAAAGATACCAAATTACATTGCAATTAAGTATTGATATGATAATCAACTCAATAGATCCAACCTTGAAGAATTTTCACTAGAATACAAAAGTTGGATGGGCAAACGGTCTCAAGACCGTTTGGAACCCATCCAAACGGTCTCAAGACCGTGTGGTGACAACCCAAGACCGTTTGGAGGTCTAGGGTTAAGGTAATTTGATCAATTGAGGGCCCAATTGCAATAGGTTATTGAATTAATCAAAATACTGATTTGAGACTCAATCAAGGTTCAACTCCTATCAAATCACATTATATTTTGATGAAATATTGGGCAAACGGTATCAAGACCGTGTGGAGTTCATCCACATGATCTCAAGACCGTTTGGGCTAAGTTTGGGCCCAATTGGAGCTCAATTGAAGGGTTCAACCTTGTGTTGATTTCACATTGTTGGGTGTTGATGGTTGAACGTTGATGGACCTTAATTGAACCAACTTCAACCCTAATTGGATAACAATTAAGGGTCAATTGAGTGACCAATTGGTTAAACATAAACCTAATTAACTCAATCTATAAGTGGTTACCATGGCTTTGACCATTTGGAGGCTTCAACATTGATAATCATAAACGATTGAAATCATTGAACCATGTTGGAGGTCCAAACGGTTTGAGACCAAGTGGACCAAACGGTCTCAAGACCGTTTGAGCTCACACGGTCTCAAGACCGTTTGAGACCTCACGGTCTCAATACCGTTTGAGGTCACACGGTCTCAAGACCGTGTGTGGCCTCATGGTCTCAAGACCGTTTGGGGACAAACGGTCTCAAGACCGTTTGGACTCAAACGATCTCAAGATCGAGAGACATCAAACGGTCTCAAACCGTGTAAGCCCTCTCGGTCTTGAAGTCAAACTTGCTAAATGGTCTACACTCTCACATGGTTTGGGAACACGACCTTGAAGGTCACAAGGTCTTGGAGTCAACCCTAGCAAACGCTCAACTCATCCAAACGGTCTCAAACCGTTTGGAGGTTGAAGGTTGAAACCGTTTGAGGTTTTCAAAGGTTGATTTCACTTAATCACTTGAAGATGTAAATGGTTCAATGATGCTCAAATCTAAACCCTAATGGTAACTTAGGACATTAGGGGATTAATTGACTAATGAATTAACCCATGATGGTGATCAATGGGGTGAATTACCAAAATACCCTTGAGGGGTTTAATTGAGTAAAACCTTGTTCAAATCAAACCCTAATCACATGATAGTAATGTTTTGGCTTATGTTAGCCCATGAGGACTTAACCCAACCTGATCTAGAGTGGTGTTATCATCATCTACTAGTATGAGGAGAAAGAAAGTATCTTAAGAGAGAGAAAGTACCTTAAGAGAGAGAAAGTACCCTTTTTGGGTGGACACTCAAGTAAAGAACCTTCAATACACATGAATGTGCATGATTAGGGTATGATCCACCTATGTGAGATCATGGAAACCCTAATTATGATATATGATGAATCTTAAGCTAATCTGAGAGCATCAATGATGATGTTCCTCATACATGATGATGTTATGAGTTCAATTCACCATGTGATGTGAATAGTAAACTCTAATTCAAGGGTAATGACATGTGATGTGAATAGTAAACCCTAATTCAAGGGTAATGACATGTGATGTGAATAGTAAACCCTAATTCAAAGGTGATGACATGTTATATGAGTATTAAACTCTATTTGATAAGAATCAAAGAACTTAGCTCTTATGACAAGAGTGGAAAGTATAATCATTGTTTTGAATTACCTTTATTAGTTGAATTAACCATGTAGGTTCTGATATGGAGGTGATCATATCCAGGTATGGATGATGATACTATATTCATTAAAGGCATGTTGATAGCTTTATGAATAAGTAAAGTATCTTGATGCCTTGTCAGTGGCATTCTATTATAATAATGGGCTGTGAGAGCAATGATAACCATCAAAGTCATGCTTTAGAGATGACTTGTGATGAGTATAATGAGAAATGATGATTGATGTGAGTTAGGCTTGTTACATTTAGTATTCTCCTTTTATAGTTGTTATGCTACTGTTATTGTTTGAAGAACAATGTGTGATATTAAATGAATACTGAATGTACCTAACTAATCAAGTATAATGTAGAGCCCTGATCATAGACCCATCATTGTCAGAGATCAAATGATGGTGCAACAGGTTTTCCTAAGGGAACTCCTGGATCACATACTATTGAGTATGTGGGGTATATGGATGTGTAGAACCTTTCATCCTAGTGTAGGAAATTGATGTAGATATGTAATCCGTCAATCCTTCACTACAATTCCATACCGTATCAGTAGTAGGTAAACATGAAACCTCCTGATGATGAAGAAAACATAGATATCCGTATCAGTGGAGATAAACATGAAATCTCCTGATGACGAAGAGAGTACAAAACACCACTGTAACTCTAAAATAGCGAAGGACCAGTTTACCCTGGTGAGCTATGATAGTAGAGACACAAGATGTCCTACAAGTGATCCTCTTACTGACTGAGGAAGGTGAAGGTCATGAGAATCCGGCTCTCTTAATGACCTATGTATGATACTGATGTGACTTCTTAGCGATCAGTTGGAGTATGAGTGGTATGCCTCATCTCCACAGGGCATAATATTGTTTGTAAAACATAATCAACCGCATAGTATACCTGTTAGAGATAACTACGAGTTAGTTGATTGATGATACATTGTAATAGTGCTTATATTCTTCATGTCTCATAAATGTTGAGCGCTTGTTTATAGCTGCAACTGCTATTGAATACTTTGAAAGCTTTACTGCTTAAGATATTCTTTGATGTTATAATAAAGCTTCTGGCGGAGAGTTATAACTCTCGCTGGGACAATTATGTAAAATTGTCTCACCCCGTAGACTTCAAATTTTTAGGTGGACGTCGGAGATAGAAGAACCGGTCTACAGGTGACCAGTCCCAGCAGCAGCAACACCACGATCAGTAGTAAATCTCAGGTGGAGATTTAGCCTGCCATGTGGTGTGGTTAGAGTCAGTCCTATGTGTCCTCTGTACTCTCAGGTCTTGGAAGTCTTTTGGTTATGAGTTCTTGAGATTTTGTATCTTGTTGTATATAATTACTCAAGAAGTAATTATCATGAGATGTAAACAGTTTATCTCCTTTTATGAATGATGCTTTATGGATTCAAGCTCTTGTCTCAAAAAGTTTTAATTTCCCGTGATTTTTGTTTTCCGCTGTTAATCGAATCGCTTCCGCTAAGTTCAAATCGTGTTTATATCGTGGTTTGGAGATCAGAGCCCACAATTAGTGGTATCAGAGCTCTAGGTCAGTTGAGTCTACAGAGGCATAGGACTTAGGATGTCGAGTCTATCTTTAGTACTCCTTCCTTATCTAATAGAATCTTCTACTCCTCAGGAGAAGAAGATACATAAGGATGGCTGAGCCTCATGATGAGTACGTGGTAGAGAGTAGTGCTAGTGCACCTCAAGGCGGTGCAAGGGTTCCAAGAATAGAACAGCCTGCACCAGAGTCACCAAGAGATCCACCCCAGTTTGACCCAGCCGACATGGGTAACCCAGCTGTACAGACAATGTTCGGGCAGTTTATGACTGCCATGACACACATAACTGACAGGATGCCCATGCCTGCACCGAGGACACCTGTCCAGCCTGAAGCACAAGGTATCGGTAAGACGTTCGAACGACTTCATCGTGTCGGAGCTACCGAGTACTTTGGGACTGCCGACCCCGCAGATGCTGACCTATGGTTGACAGAGTTGGAGAAGGCTTTCAGGATTCTTATTATCCCAGAAGATGAGAAGGTTAGACATGCTGTCTATCTTCTCAAAGGCAGTGCTGGTCACTGGTGGAACATGGAAGAGCAGAAGAGACCTAGAATAGAGTTCTCATGGGAAGAGTTTCGTCGGGAATTTATCAATAGATATTTTCCAAAGACCTTCCTAGATGAGAAGATCTCTCAGTTTGAGAGATTGAGGCAGGGCATGATGAACATTAGCGAATATGAAGCTAAATTCATGGAATTGCTGCAGTTCTGTCCGCACATGGCTGCCACAGATGAGGAAAGAATCAGGAGATTCGAGAAGGGTTTGAATGCTGATATGTCAACCCCTGTGTCTGCCTTAGAAAACCGAGAGAGATTCTCTACCTTAGTTGAGTCAGTCTGAAGGATAAAGAGATCTGTGGTTGAGAAGAGGCAAACCCAGAAAAGATATCCACAGTTCCAGGGTTCTTCATCTAGGGATTTCAAGAAACCTAGATTCTCTACACCTAACCCTCCACCACCCAGATCGAGTTCTCAAACTCAATGGTCACCAAGCAGAGGTAGAGGACGGAGTCAACCGTTCCAAGGGACTCACAGTTCTGCATCGATGTCAGTTACTGGACCACCCCGACCACAACAACAGGAGAGGAGATGCTACAACTGTGGTAAGGTGGGACACTTGATGAAGGATTGCCGTTCTAGGCCTGTCAGTGTGACACAACCTCTGAGACAGAATCAACAAGGATCTCAGAGAATGCAATCTCAAGGAGCAGCTCGAGGACATGGACAAGCGTCTCAAGCTAGATCATCAGCACCACCTCAACACCAGGCGACAGCGAGGTTCTATGCTATGAACCCACCAGAAGCAGTGGTCAATCCACGGGTAGTGGGAGGTCAGATGAAACTTTTATATTCTGATATGTCTACATCCTGTGTTGTATCTGTTCTGATTGACCCGGGTGCTACGCAGTCTTTCATCACTCGTAGAGTGATTCGCAACTGCAATATGACTGTTAGTCATAGGGCAGATAGCTTGTTTTTGGAGACTCCGTTGAGAGGGTCTGCCGTTTTGTAGGAGGTATGCTCTCCCTGCATCCTCTTCTTTTCTGAACATCGCATTCAAGTGGACCTTATACCACTTGATATGCAAGGATTTGATATAATCCTCGGGATGGATACCTTAGAGAGGTATAGAGTTGTCTTGGATTGTGAATCCAAGTTGGCTGTGTTTGCTGATGAAAGCAACACATGGATCTTTCAAGGAGAAAGAAAGATTCTGCCCACCTGTCTTGTGTCAGCTATGGTTGCTGATAAGTTGTTGAGGCAAGGATGTTATGCATTCTTAGCCCATGTGGTAGATGTTACCAAGGAAAGGTCCAATCCTGCTGAAGTTCCCATAGTCAGGGAATTCGAGGATGTGTTTCCTAGAGAACTTCCTGGTATACCACCACTTCGGGAGATTGATTTTGAAATCAATCTGATCCCAGATACAAAACCCATAGCCCAGACTCCGTATAGGATGGCGCCTGCCGAGATGGCAGAACTCAAGAAACAGCTTCAAGAGTTACTTGAGAAGGGCTTTATCCGACCGAGCACTTCACCTTGGGGTGCTCCGGTCTTGTTTGTTAAAAAGAAAGATGGGTCAATGCGGTTGTGCATCGACTACAGACAACTCAATAAAGTAACAATAAAGAATAAGTACCCTCTGCCGAGGATTGATGATCTCTTTGATCAGTTGCGTGGTGCAACAGTCTTTTCAAAAATAGACTTGAGGTCTAGATATCATCAACTTCGTATTAAGGATAGTGACATATCCAAGTCTGCCTTTAGGATAAGGTATGGTCACTATGAGTTCACGGTTATGTCGTTTGGACTAACCAATGCACCAGCTGCATTTATGGAACTCATGAATAGAGTTTTTCGACCTTTCCTTGATCAGTGTGTTGTCATCTTCATAGATGACATTCTAATCTATAGTAAGGATGCTCAGCAGGATGAGCGGCATCTTCGCCAAGCTTTGACCTTGCTAAGAGAACACAAGCTGTATGCTAAGTTTAGCAAGTGTGAATTCTGGCTGCCGGAGGTATCTTTTCTTGGACATGTGATATCTGCTTCGGGAATTCGTGTTGACCCTACAAAGGTAGAATCTGTTCTACAATGGGAACAACCGAAGACACCGACGGAGATTCGAAGTTTCTTGGGGTTAGCTGGCTATTATCGAAGGTTCATTAAGAACTTTAGTTCTATAGCCTTACCTTTGACCAAGTTGACCCGGAAAGATGTTCCTTTTTCTTGGAGTGATAAGTGTCAACAGTCTTTCTAGTTGTTGAAGGAGAGGTTGACAAGTGCACCTGTGCTTGTACTACCTGAACAAGGAAAAGGATATGTAGTCTTCTGTGATGCTTCCAAGAATGGACTAGGATGTGTGTTGATGGAGGATAAACAAGTGATTTCTTTTGCTTCCCGACAGCTTAAGAAACACAAGGAGAATTATCCAACACACGATCTGGAGTTAGCTGCTGTGGTTCATGCCTTGAAGATCTGGAGACATTATCTCTACGGAGAAACATTTCAGATTTTCACAGACCACAAGAACCTTAAGTATATCTTCTCTCAGCATGAGCTTAACATGAGGCAACGTCGCTGGATGGAGTTAATCAAGGACTACGACTGTACAATTGATTATCATCCAGGCAAGGCCAATATTGTTGCAGATGCCTTGAGTAGGAAATTAGCAACATCAACCATGAATAGAGAACAACTAAACTCTTTAGTATGCTCTAGGAGAGATATGCTTATCTCTTTAAGGCAAGACAATGTACAGTTGAAGGTGTCATCGTTAGCCGGGTTGTTAGCTGAGATGCATATTAAACCTACCCTAAGAGAGCAAGTTAAGGAAGCACAACTAGGTGATGCTGCAATTCAGCAGATTAGATCTGAGTATGGAAATGAGAAGCGAGATGGTTTCCATGACTCAGATGACCAATTAGTCTGTTATAATGGAAGGATGATAGTGCCGAATGTGGATAACTTGAGGAAGTTAGTCCTGGAAGAAGCTCATTCTTCCATGTATGCTATGCATCCAGGGAGCACCAAGATGTATCGGAATTTGAAAGATTTGTATTGGTGGCCTGGAATGAAGAAGCATGTTGCAGAATTTGTTCTGAGGTGTCCTGTGTGTCAGCAAGTTAAAGCTGAACACCAGAAACCTGCAGGAACAATGCAACCTTTACCCATACAACAGTGGAAGTGGGACCATGTGACCATGGACTTTGTTGTTGGCCTACCCAAAACAAGCAAAGGACATGATTCTATTTGGGTAGTTGTTGATAGGTTGACTAAGACAGCACATTTCTTACCTGTCAAAACAACCTATTCTGCTGAAAGGTTATCAAAATTGTATGTTCAAGAGATAGTGCGTTTGCACGGAGTTCCTGTCACAATAGTTTCTGACCGAGGTCCTCAGTTTACAAGTCGTTTTTGGGAACAGTTACATAGAGCCTTAGGCACCAAGCTAAGGTTTAGTATGGCCTTTCATCCACAGACTGATGGACAGTCAGAAAGGACCATACAGACCTTAGAAGACTTGTTGAGAGCATGTGTTCTCCAATTTACCGGAAATTGGGATCTACATCTAAGCTTGATAGAGTTTGCCTATAACAATAGCTATCAGCATAGTATTGATATGGCACCTTATGAAGCCTTGTATGGTATACATTGTAGATCACCTCTGTGTTGGTTCGAGACTGGTGAGCGTCAGTTGTTAGGTCCTGATCTTGTGCAGCAGACCACAGAGAAGATTAAAGTAATACAACAAAAGATTAAGACTGCACAGGATAGGTAGAAATCTTATGCTGACAAGCGTCGTAGACCCTTAGAGTTCCAGGTTGGAGACAGAGTATATCTCAAAGTCTCGCCTTGGAAAGGGGTCCTTCGTTTTGGAAGGAAAGGGAAGTTAGCTCCTAGATTTATGGGGCCTTATACAATCATTGAACGGATTGGAAAGGTAGCATATAGACTAGAGCTGCCACCAGAGTTACAGAGGTTACATCCTGTGTTTCACATTTCTATGCTGAAGAAATGTCACCCAGACACCGAGACAGTTCTACAACCTATGGAGGTAGAATTGAATGAAGATGTATCTTATGAGGAGGGACCAGTGTCAATCCTTGATAATAGAATTAAAAGGTTAAAGAAGAAAGATATCAGTCTTGTGAAAGTCCTCTGGAACCACCGTGGTGCTGAAGAAGCCACTTGGGAATTAGAGGATGAGATGAGAAGGAAGTATCCTGCCCTTTTCTCTTAGTATGTTTTATCGATTTCGGGGACGAAATCCTTGTAAGGGGTGGATAATTTGTAACATCCCTGACCTGGGTTATGAGTTAACCCTAGGTGTTTTGCCTAAATATGTAATTAAATCCTTGTGATTAACTTTGGGCATGTAATTAAGCTTCTCAGAAACATATATTTCAGTTTTTGCTCCTTTTTATATAAAGTTGTAGCATTGTTTTGTAATACAGGGACCTATGTGCAAATTACCAAGTTAGAAGGGTTAACTTGCAATTTGCACATGTTGAGATGTTCCTCTGATGTTGAGACATCATGAGAATGATGATGGTAAGGTTTGAGGGATTTCCCAAGCTTGGGCACCAAGGTGCAGCTGTGAAGGCAATCCCTGTGCTTGAAAACCCTAAATTGGAGTAAAGTGCAATTTACCCAATTTGAGGGGTGCAACTTGTAAAATACATCATCTAAAATATCTTTTAAGACTCTTGTCATCATTTAGAGAAGAAATGATGAAGAGGTCACTTTAATTGAATAATCATATAATGAAAAACACCTTTGTGATTGAATAATCAAGGTGTATGTATAATAGCCTTTTATGTGTATGCTTAACTAATAGGTTGATCTTCTTTGCTCTCATTTCTTGACCTTAGAAGAAGGTTTGTCCTTAGAATTAATATGAAGGGACGAGCATAGAAGGATGGAGGGACTTAGTTGAAAATATGGAGAACTTATGAGCTTATGTTGAAACCTCATCCCAAGTATATAAGCTCTCTACTTCACTTAGCAAGGAAACTCTTCCTTTGTTTCTTTCATTGTTCCTTTTACCCAAACCGACTAAAGAAGAGCTTTGGAGCTCAAGAGGACGACCAAGGATTGCAAGGTAGGTTTGAATCCTCCCTTTTGCTTAAGTTCATGGTTAGAATTCGAATTCAAGGTCAAATTGATGGCTAGCTCACATAGCTCTATCTTTCTAGCCATCTCTTCTCAACTTTCCTTGGAAGGATCACCTTGGCCGACCTGTGGAAGCTCAAGGACGCCATTAAAAGCTTGGAGCTCGAAAGCTTGGAGCTCAAGGAGCAAGCTTTAGGCGGGTTTTATAACTCTAAACCTATGCTTTGTTATATACATCTCGTTTATGCTTTTAGATGATAGTTCTTCTTCTTCTCTACCTTCCTTGCTACTTTGCAAGCAAATCCGTGAGAAATCCTTGCTTCTCTTGAGCTAGGAGACGAAGACGTTATTTCCAAAGTTAATCCACTACTTTTCACTTTACCAAACGGTCTCCACAAATTGCTCTCTCGGTTTGCAAAACCGTGTGGTGAGCAAACGGTCTCAGGACCGTGTAAGGGAAAACGGTCTTCAAGACCCTTTATCCGCATTGACCGAGCGTGGAACGTATAAGATTTCTGTTCATAATTATGTAGGCTAATCACCCACAAAATTTGAGATGATAACTCCAAAGGAATCGTGATATATGGCCATTTTAATCAACAACTTTAATTGAATTTACTCCTGATTTCCAATCTGTTGAAATCGCCCTTTTTGGGAAAACGGTCTCAAGACCGTGTAAGAACGTTGACCAAGCGTTGACCTTATGAGATTACTGTTAAAAATAATGTTAGTTAATAACTCACCAAATTTGATGGACTAATTCCAAACGAGCTAAGAGTTGAAGGATGATTACTAGGGTAAACCTTAATTGAAATCAGTACTGAAATCTCAATGAATTGATTAAGTGTTTTTGGGTTGATTAACCCAAACGGTCTCAAGACCGTTTGGGGATCAACCAAACGATCTCAAGACTGTGTGGGGAATAACCGAAGACTGTGTGGAGGTCTGGGGTCAAGTATAGTTGACCAATTGAAGGTATAAAGATACCAAATTACATTGCAATTAAGTATTGATATGATAATCAACTCAATAGATCCAACCTTGAAGAATTTTCACTAGAATACAAAAGTTGGATGGGCAAACGGTCTCAAGACCGTTTGGAACCCATCCAAACGGTCTCAAGACCGTGTGGGGACAACCCAAGACCGTTTGGAGGTCTAGGGTTAAGGTAATTTGATCAATTGAGGGCCCAAATTCAATAGGTTATTGAATTAATCAAAATACTGATTTGAGACTCAATCAAGGTTCAACTCCTATCAAATCACATTAGATTTTGATGAAATCTTGGGCAAACGGTCTCAAGACCGTGTGGAGTTCATCCACACGATCTCAATACCGTTTGAGCCAAGTTTGGGCCCAATTGGAGCTCAATTGAAGGGTTCAACCTTGTGTTGATTTCACATTGTTGAGTGTTGATGGTTGAACGTTGATGGACCTTAATTGAACCAACTTCAACCCTAATTGGATAACAATTAAGGGTCAATTTAGTGACCAATTGGTTAAGAATAAACCTAATTAACTCAATCTATAAGTGGTTACCATGGCTTTGACCATTTGGAGGCTTCAACATTGATAATCATAAACGATTGAAATCATTGAACCATGTTGGAGGTCCAAACGGTTTGAGACCAAGTGGACCAAACGGTCTCAAGACCATTTGAGCTCACACGGTCTCAAGACCGTTTGAGACCTCACGGTCTCAAGACCGTTTGAGGTCACACGGTCTCAAGACCGTGTGAGGCCTCACGGTCTCAAGACCGTTTGGGGCCAAACGGTCTCAAGACCGTTTGGACTCAAACGATCTCAAGATCGAGAGACATCAAACGGTCTCAAACCGTGTAAGCCCTCTCGGTCTTGAAGTCAAACTTTCTAAACGGTCTACACTCTCACACGGTTTGGGAACACGACCTTGAAGGTCACACGGTCTTGGAGTCAACCCTAGCAAACGGTCAACTCATCCAAACGGTCTCAAACCGTTTGGAGGTTGAAGGTTGAAATCGTTTGAGGTTTTCAAAGGTTGATTTCACTTAATCACTTGAAGATGTAAATGGTTCAATGATGCTCAAATCTAAACCATAATGGTAACTAAGGACATTAGGGGATTAAGTGACTAATGAATTAACCCATGATGGTGATCAATGGGGTGAATTACCAAAATACCCTTGAGGGGTTTAATTGAGTAAAACCTTGTTCAAATCAAACCCTAATCACATGATAGTAATGTTTTGGCTTATGTTAGCCCATGAGGACTTAACCCAACCTGATCTAGAGTGGTGTTATCATCATCTACTAGTATGAGGAGAAAGAAAGTATCTTAAGAGAGAGAAAGTACCTTAAGAGAGAGAAAGTACCCTTTTTGGGTGGACACTCAAGTAAAGAACCTTCAATACACATGAATGTGCATGATTAGGGTATGATCCACCTATGTGAGATCATGGAAACCCTAATTATGATATATGATGAATCTTAAGCTAATCTGAGAGCATCAATGATGATGTTCCTCATACATGATGATGTTATGAGTTCAATTCACCATGTGATGTGAATAGTAAACTCTAATTCAAGGGTAATGACATGTGATGTGAATAGTAAACCCTAATTCAAGGGTAATGACATGTGATGTGAATAGTAAACCCTAATTCAAAGGTGATGACATGTTATATGAGTATTAAACTCTATTTGATAAGAATCAAAGAACTTAGCTCTTATGACAAGAGTGGAAAGTATATTCATTGTTTTGAATTACCTTTATTAGTTGAATTAACCATGCAGGTTCTGATATGGAGGTGATCATATCCAGGTATGGATGATGATACTATATTCATTAAAGGCATATTGATAGCTTTCTGAATAAGTAAAGTATCTTGATGCCTTGTCAGTGGCATTCTATGATAATAATGGGCTGTGAGAGCCATGAATACCATCAAAGTCATGCTTTAGAGATGACTTGTGATGAGTATAATGAGAAATGATGATTGATGTGAGTTAGGCTTGTTACATTTAGTATTCTCCTTTTATAGCTGTTATGCTACTGTTATTGTTTGAAGAACAATGTGTGATGTTAAATGAATACTGAATGTACCTAGCTAATCAAGTATAATGTAGAGCCCTGATCATAGACCCATCATTGTCAGAGATCAAATGATGGTGAAACAGGTTTTCCTAAGGGAACTCCTGGATCACATACTATTGAGTATGTGGGGTATATGGATGTGTAGAACCTTACATCCTAGTGTAGGAAATTGATGTAGATATGTAATCCGTTAATCCTTCACTACAATTCCATACCGTATCAGTAGTAGGTAAACATGAAACCTCCTGATGAAGTAGAAAACATAGATATCCGTATCAGTGGAGATAAACATGAAATCTCCTGATGACGAAGAGAGTACAGAACGCCGCTGTAACTCTAAAATAGCGAAGGACCAGTTTACCCTGGTGAGCTATGATAGTAGAGACACAAGATGTCCTACAAGTGATCCTCTTACTGACTGAGGAAGGTGAAGGTCATGAGAATCCGGCTCTCTTAATGACCTATGTATGATACTGATGTGACTTCTTAGCGATCAGTTGGAGTATGAGTGGTATGCCTCATCTCCACAGGGCATAATATTGTTTGTAAAACATAATCAACCGCATAGTATACCTGTTAGAGATAACTACGAGTTAGTTGATTGATGATACACTGTAATAGTGCTTATATTCTTCATGTCTCATAAATGTTGAGCGCTTGTTTATAGCTACAACTGCTATTGAATACTTTCAAAGCTTTACTGGTTAAGATATTCTTTGATGTTATAATAAAGCTTCTGGAGGAGAGTTATAACTCTCGCTGGGACAATTATGTAAAATTGTCTCACCCCGTAGACTTCAACTTTTTAGGTGGACGTCGGAGACAGAAGAACCGGTCTACAGGTGACCAGTCCCAGCAGTAGCAACACCACGATCAGTAGTAAATCTCAGGTGGAGATTTAGCCTGCCATGTGGTGTGGTTAGAGTCAGTCCTATGTGTCCTCTATACTCTCAGGTCTTGGAAGTCTTTTGGTGATGAGTTCTTGAGATTTTGTATCTTGTTGTATATAATTACTCAAGAAGTAATTATCATGAGATGTAAACAGTTTATCTCCTTTTATGAATGAAGCTTTATGGATTCAAGCTCTTGTCTCGAAAAGTTTTAATTTCCCGTGATTTTTGTTTTCCGCTATTAATCGAATCGCTTCCGCTAAGTTCGAATCTTGTTTATATCGTGGTTTGGAGATCAGAGCCCACATATAGGACCTAAAGTCATTACAATCATCACATTTTGTTCATTATAATTTAACACTACTTCACATGACATTAAATATAAGAAGGCACTCATATAATCGTTCTCTTCCTCTCGGTCTTGATTATTCTCATTTCTTAGCATGAATTCAACAATTGCATCCCAACTTCCTATCACGTATGATCTACACTCCTTGTATAAATAGGTCTAGGTCATGACACTACCATCCTTGATGTCACCTACATTAGTGGTAACGATTATTAGAAGACTCTCACATGGGATATATGGTTTAGGATTCCTACCATAACGAAAACCATCAACAACAATTCTGGTATATTCCTAGGTAGAACAAGCGGTGCACGGCTAATCAAGTGGCATATGCGACCATCTTTCCTATTACACCCTACTGTATTTTATCTTTTTACTCTCAAATTTCATTTTTTTGCCACTATTCCTATATTGTGAAGGACTTCAAGACACCTGAGCTATATCTCAACTATGGTGGGAAGAGGACCTTTATAATGGAATGTTCAATTATGCATTCCATCACCCTTCAACTATAATTCATGATACACTTGCTAGTAGAATCAGAATCTATTGATTCCTTAAATGTTGACCTCTAGAATACCCTAAGGTAGGTTTTACCAATTTACTTGCATCTACCTTAGTTTATTTTATCTTCTCAAATTGAATCCTACAATTTATATTCATATGCAACCTTTCTTTATAATATGTGGATTGGTGTTGCAAAATCTTGGGGATACAACCCTTATGAACCTAAAAAACTCCTTTGAAAAGATGGGAGTTTCATTTACTGTGATTGAATTGTTAATGACCATGTATAGTGTCTCATTAATTTTGTTTATTCTTGTTGTTATTTTCAATATTTATTTGTGATGCATCATGAATGCAAGTTGCTTACAATTTTGAGAATCAGACCGAGTTGTAGTAGGTTTCACTAAACAACATGGTTGGTGTGATGCAGTTAGTGAACAATATAATGTATTTTCATATATTTTTCCTTGAATTTTAGAAAAAAAATTGTGATTGTTTTTATTGTACTTAGTGTTACATGAAAAAGATATACTTGAGGGTTATTTGCAAAAATTAGGTTAAGTTTATTTTTACTCAATGTTGTTCCAACTATGTTCTAGTTGATGCCACATTGGTGTATACACAAAAGGAGTTATTTAATCATGGTAACATTGGTGATACAATGTTTGAAGTTACTATCCAACTCAGTAAAATTACTTGGGTGGAAATTATGTATAGCCAAATATTTCTCATTGGTTTTGAAGTCATGCAAAATCACTATAATGTAACCTGGTACCTATAGGGTAACATGCATAGGATTATCGAGGGAAAAGGACATTAACATCATAATCATGATTGAAATGGTATTTTATGATAAGTTTAGGTATGTGATAAGGTACTATTTGAGAACTTATATTTAAGATGAACATCATTTGGTCAACTAAAAAGTCCATCAATAAACTAATATCAAGGAAATCGATCAATAGATTGACAATCAAGTAGTTGATAGATTGCCAGTCGATTGAATGAAAGCCAGACGACTGATGTAACACCCATGACCTAGGTTATGAGGTTACCCTAGATGTTTTTCCCACATAATATATATTGAACCTTGTCATTATATTTTGAAAAGTAATTAAGACTTAAGGAGGGCTCAAATTTCAAGTTTGAGCTTGTTTGAAGGTTATTTGTGTTATATAAGATAGTTTTGGTGTGAATTGCAATTTACCAAAAATATGGGGTTGATGTGAAATTTACCACCTCTTTTAGCATCATTTAGAGTAAAGAGAAAGGAGGGGGTGCCTTTTTTGAGTCTTGGTTGAGTGATAGCACTCTTGGTGGTGAAACAAACTAAAGAATGTTGAGTATCTTGAACCCTGGATAAGGTTGTGTCGAGTTATGAAAAGTATATGGGAGTGCCTACTGATTTAGAAACCTTAGAGGAGGTCCCATATCGGTTTAGAAACTTTTTGGAAGAATTAATATCGGGATAAGCACCTCAATTAGGTGAAGCATATCTGTTTCGGACTTCCTTGGAAAAGTTGTATCGATTTACATGAAATGCGATATTGAGTTGTGATATCTTGTCAAGCAAGATACCCAATGGCCGATATCTCATCCTTGAATTATCCACAAGAGTTTTTGATGTTGAGATAATTATGGTTTCATGGTGCCACCATGAATGGACACATGTGACCTAGTTACATATGGTGATGACACCTCTCATGTAGCCTCTCTCATGAGCCTCAACTATATAAGCTTCTCTTTTCACCTACTAGTGAAACCTTTCAACTCTCATATCATCCCTCTCTTGGTGGATGACCATAGAAGCTTAATGAACATGAAGGAGTTTGAATCAAGCCTGAGGTGAATCCATGGTCATCTTCAACCTTAAGTGGACTATGCTTCTCAGGTCATGGTTCCTTTCTTTCCTTTCTCCTTCATAAAGTTCCTAACTATGGTATCTTCTTTCATATAGAAGTGTTGTGATAAAGTCTTGGACTTTTGATAAGTCATCTTCAACCTTGGGAACGTGAAGCTTTGGAGCTTGAAGCTCTTGTGGTGATCTTGAGGTGGGTTATATAACTTGAAATCAACTCTATTATTATTCACCTTCAATCATGCATTACTTGATGATTCCTTTTCAATTTCGACTTTCCTTGGTTGAATAATGATTCTATGAGATCTAATGGATATATGGGGCTGTTGTACATGAACTAGAGTGTTAGTGGATGAAGGGTTGGAGCTTGAAGATGATGGAATATCCCATGCACAAACTGATATTGGTTTAAGAAACTCTAACCTAATACTCAATTGTGTGAGGGGAAATCGATACACATGAGGTCCTAACCAGTTACCAGTTTGCTACATGTGAAGGACTGTCATTCTTACAGTTGTATAGACTGTCATCTAAGGTTAAATATGGGGGTAGGGTGATATCTTGAAAGTTGAGTGAAGATATAAAGACAATATGGCTAACTCGATATTCCCTAATCCTAACAACCCAACACACATAAAGTAATAGTGAGGCCGACTAGAGTATGCTATGGCCAAAACACTAGATGATGGTATGGCCAGTACACCAAAGCATGGTGTAGCTGAAACACCAAAGTGAGGTGAAGGTGATACACCAAAATATGGTGAAGGCGATACACCATGTTATGCTTATGGCCGATATCACCTTAAGCACCTCAAAATCGATATCACCTTGATGTGCCATGGGCGACACATGTGATAGTGTCATGGGCAACACAAAGTGATAATAGTGTCTAAGTGGATAGACCCCTAACCTGATATCAACTCGTGGTGTCTAGGGCAACATCCTTTGATGCCTTGATCAACACACAAGTTGAGATGCATAGGACGATATGCATAGGAAGACATATGATACATAAGGCTACACAAGTGTATATACATATAATGATACAAATAAGATACCTTAGGGTGACACAAAGTAAGATGCTTAGGCCGACACAAGTTTAAGTGTCATGGACGATACATGTGTCTAACCCGACACAAGTGAATGTGTCTAGGCCGACACAAGGGTTAGTGTGTACGCCTATACACTTTAATGAGTGTAGGCCGACACATGAGGAGTATAGTCAAGTTGATACTTGATGATGAAACAATATGGATACACTTTGATAAGTGTAGGCCAATACACTCTAAAGAGGGCCAAGTCAATACAACAAGTGAAGTTGAAACAAATATTCTAGTAAGAATGAGAGAGGAATTTGTATCACTCATGTTGATTATCAATTAATGATAATTGATGAGAGTAATTAAGTATGTTTGAATAATTATGGCAAGGAAATAAGCTCCTAGATGAGAGGATTTACAAACTTGGGTTTGGTGGTTGAATATAACCCTAGAAACCCCAATTGGCTACAATAGAAATCCTAACCCTAATTATGGGAGGGTTATAACTTGATTGAGTGATTATTTGTGATACTATTGAATGTAAAGATAATAATATAAGCTACTAGAGAGGAGGAGTTATGATTTAGGGTTGGTTATTGAATATAACCCTAGAAACCCTAATCATTTGAAAAGATAAACCCTAACCCTAATCACAAGAGGGAGTGTAACTTGAAATTTCATGATGATAATAATCAATGGTCATAATAATGAAATATTAACCATGAAGGCATTATGGATATAGAAAAATGAGGGCTATAGTGGTTATCATCTAGTATAGCTTGATTATGCCTTATGAGGCCTATGGAATAATTGTATCACAAGAAGGATGTGAATAGGTCTGATGACCTGGTAGAGGCATATTCCCTAGTAAGGTGATGTGGTACTCAATGATGAATTTAAGGGATTGATATCCCACGATGAAAGTAATAGGGTAACAAAAAGGTGTCCCAACTGTTAAAGAATCCTTGGAAATATGATATACCTTTCATAATTGTAACTTGATTGATGTTATAAGAAGTTGTAATGCATTTAACCCATCACCTGGTAGTATAATCACACGATTGACAAAGGTCAATACTTGGCGATATAATCACAGGATCAATAAAGTTCAATACGTGGCAGTATAATCATAGGATTGATAAAGGTCAATACCTCGTGATATAATCACAAGATTGATAAAGGTCAATACATGGCAGTATAATCACATGATTGATAAAGGTTAATGTCTATCAGTATAATCACAAGATTGATAAAGGTCAATTCCTGGCAGTATAATCATGGGATTGATAAAGGTCAATACCAGGCAGTATAATCACATGATTGATAAAGGTCAATACCTGGTAGTATAATTACAGGATTGATAAAGATCAATACCTGACAGTATAATCATAGGATTGATAAAGGTCAATACATGGTAGTATAATCACAAGATTGATAAAGGTCAATACTTGGCAGTATAATCATAGGATTAATAAAGGTCAATACTTGGCAGTGTAATCACATTATTGACAAAGGTCAATACCTGGCAGTATATTCACATGATTCACTAATAAGATACCATGGCAATATGATCATAGAATAAGCTTGATGTGCAGGTATAGCATGATTGATAAATGATATACATGTTCTTCATATTCCTTCTAAAAAGATTGAATAACCTATTGGTCGGTCACATATATGATCTGCTCATTTATGAGGATACCTTGCTAATGTTGATATTATAATTGGAATTTCTTAGCATAGTTTCTTCTACATGATTATCTTTGAATAAACAATTATATCTATGTAATAGTAGTGTTGTTGGGGAGTTATATTCCCGTTGAGACATGGATCTCACCCCTTCGGTTTCCATAACATTTTAGGTGGACGTGCACGAGGTAGCAGAGATCGTGTAGATGAGACAAGACAGTAGCAGGAAGAAGACCTGTAATTTTGAGGTGATGTGTTGTTAGCTATGTCTTATTGTAGATATAAGTCCTATGTGTCGTCCCTGTACTCCCAGGTCCTTGGGGGATAGTTTCTTATCTTAGTTTACAATTGATCTGAGTTTTTGGCTAAAAGGTTGTCATTGTTAATAGTTTGCTCATGTACATGTTTTTGGTAAAAGCAAACTAATATAAGATGAAATAGGGATGCTACTGAGATAGTACATGTGTGATTATCATGTTGTATATGACATGCTTTGGGCCTTTCTGTAATAAATTTCCTGGAAATGGATCTTTATGAAAATGGTTTTAATTTTTGGTGATTTTTGGTATTCCATTGTTAATGGTTGTTTCCACATGATTTTGTGTGATGTCGTTATCAGTTTGATAGCGGTCGTCACAACTGACTAGTCATAGATTAGGAAACTTCGGAGAGGTTTTAATAAGTTGATTGAAGTATCAACCAATTAGTTGATATAACCAAAAAAATTGATTGAACTGTTAATAAGTCTCATGATGTGAATTTTTCATACATCAATAGAACCTAATTGACCGACTTACAGTCTAGTCGATTGAGTGGAACATTGTACAAATGGTCAAGTTTTGTGATTGTTATGTCCCTGGTCAGTTATTACCTATGGATAGCATAGGACAACAATAATACATGAGAATAGAATGTATGTTGAGTGATGACTATGTATCTTTGTCATGATATTGGATATCTACTCAGATGTATGAGTACTTGTTAGAGAACAAGTTATATTGGATAGACCCATCTTTAAGACTAACCAATGGAAGTTGCTACGACAATCACATGTTGAACTGTGTACTTTGACACTAGCCCAACGTGACTCTAAAATAAGGGTTTCCAGAAAGGTACTAGTTGGGCACACTTTGACGCATATGGATTATTGTGAGTGATGTAGATGGACTTTTTTCCTCTTTTAGGAGTGATGTCTCATCCAATTGATAAGAAGGACTACAAAATTCATGTCCATGCTCACGTTACTCTATATATTGGTTATTGATCTCATAATATCTTGAACATTCTTCTCTAACTTAAGCATAGATTGAATGTTAAGAGGGTGATAATTAATGCCTCATTTTCAATATGAAATTCTATGACAAAGGGGTTATACAGTCATCCCAACATTGGTTATTTAACATGATATTGTTGTTTTCCTACTCATTCCTAATACTTGGGTGGTAATTATTTATGGATATACATCAATCTTTTCTTGTTTTATTTTGAACATCACTAACATAATTAGGAACCTACTGGGTCACACACATAACGATGAATAAGAGAATTGAAATTAATAATAAAATAAATGATTATAAAGGTATTGAATCATAAATAGGTTGGTTTCTTATTTGATTGAGTGACCAAAATGTCTAGTCGGCCAATTAGATTGGTCAGGTCAATGGAGCACATGGTTTTCAATTAGTTGCGTGAGTTTTTTACTGGGCTGGTACGGTTGGCCATTCTAGTAACCTCATCAGTGAATTGGAATTCAAAAGGGAAAGTCTCAAATTGGAAAGAAATTTAGATATGAATAAACTGACCTAATCGGTCGATTAAATAACCTTGTTGGCCGATCACAATGCTTTTGGAATCCCAACAGGACCCTGATCAGACGATCAAGTAACTTGGTCAGACGATTAAATTTTTTGTCTGAGTTTTTCAACATTAGACAATTTAAATATTACAACTAGTAAAGGGATTGTACTAAGGTTCTCCAAGCCCATGACTTTCCTATATAAAGGTGGCATATCCCAAAGGAATGGATGATTGTTTTAAGAAAAAGATAATTTGGACGTCATATCTCACTTGGAGAGAGAGGAAGAAACCCAGAGGATTGTTCCTCTTCAACTTTGGTGGCCAAGGTGGTCCACCATGCTCTCCATCATCTACATAGGATAAGTAGAGGGTGAGGTGCACATATAAAGGCTTGGGGAAGATGTTCTACAAGAGGACAACAAGGTGTTGCAAGGAAGACAACTGTGTAAAAATTTGGTGGCCAGTTCATATCTCTGGTTGATCTATTCAGATTTCTTTGTGGTTGTTTTAGATCAAGATTTTGAAGTTGGAGTTTTTCATCGACAAAGATAGGTCTAGTTGTTGGACAACTAGTGTGTGCAAAGGTATAAACTTATTCTTTACCATGTCTTTTATTCACTAACAATTTATAGCTACAACAGATCTGACCATCAGAGTATATAGGAAGTTATTATTATTATTTTGTAGTGCCTCCTTCCCAAAAAATGTATAGTGGTATCATAGCTGATGTCTTACACTTTTAACACTAGTTAGGGTTTTTAACCACAAATAATTTCTAGATGAATTATGCACAAACTTGTATCCATGATAACCACCAAGATCATATATACCTTGTGATGCCTTGAAAATCTTTTTGTTTGGTGGACGTGGATATGGGAATTAGATCATTGTGGTGTGACAAAAAATAGTTGATATCACTAATTGATTTTGATTAAACTCAAGTAACATGTATATGGATTGCATGTCATGCTTATCTCTATTAATTTTCCCAGTATACTTTACTTATGCAATTAGAATAAGATGGGGGTAAAGACATCACCGGTGGACCATGGCAGATAGGATAAGAGATCAAAAGCCTATGCTTGAATGTTCATTCATGATTAAGATGAGATGATGAACCAACAAAAAAAGAACTGCCTAATCAGGGACTATTAGTCCTGCATTTTCTTTCATGTTTGAGACTGTATTCATATGTGATATCACATGTAATAAAACCCACAGTTATAGTATAATTATGGAACATTATGTATACATACATACATATATATAAACATATATATATATATATATATTAGTATAAAATATTTATTAATAGATGAGGTGAAGTTGATAAAACTATTTCCCATTACTCTAACCCCTTTTCGATAAGATAAACATCTCTTGGTTATTCTTCGACAACACTTACTCGCTCAATTTATTGTATTAGTTTCCATAACATGTTACATCCCATTTGATGATTGTTATGGTATATGAGAGGTATATATATATATATATATATATATATATATATATATATATATATATATATATATATATATATATATATATATATATATATGGGAATAAGAGAGGCATTATCTCCCGCTCTCCCATGCCCGTGGCAGAGGCCGAACGCCTGGGAGGGTGGTAAATCAAGGCGGCAACTGGGATTCAAACCTGGGTCCCTTTGTAAGGGGACACCGTGCTTGACCACTTGAGCCACTCCTTGTCGACATGTATGTATATATATATGTATGTATATATGTCTGTATATATATGTGTATATATATGCATCTATAAGTATATATAAAGTGGTGATTGGATACATTAGGATATATGTCCCTCAATATAATAAAAATGTTGGATATAAATTCCAAGTACAATACAGATGAAACCTTGTTTAACTAAGTGTGGGCTCACCAAGTGGAGTGTTTTTGGGAAATATGACATCAGACAGGTTGAAGAAAAAAAAAGAAATATTTACCATATTCCCCATTAATAGACGATCACATCAACAACTATGTAATGATAAGGATGGTTGATGAGGTCATACCTAGTCTTGGAGCAAGTCCAACAAGTATTCCCTCATTACAGTATGCATATTTCTTCAAGTCACACTCAGACACGTCTGCAACAGCTCCTAGTGGATTATCACAGGCAATAGTCTGATGTTTTCCTCATAGAAGGAAAAGCTCCTCACCTCTATAGTAGTCCACATGGACCACCAGGATTTCCTATTTTTCTAGTAGAACAACTAGGAAGGAGTTGTCCCTCTCTGTTGGTGTATTAGCATCAACTTGCTCTCCTACAATTATTTTCCCTTACTATCCCTCCCTTTAGAGGGTAGGAGTTGCTTAGGCTATCTCAATTACCACAACCAGAGAATATAAACAATTTTTAGAGGAAATTAAGTTGTTTTTGAGAAGTCTCCAGTACCCCTCTATTTATAGGAGGGCCAGGTTTAGGGTTCCCAGTCTGAGTGGGAGCGGAAGGGACTAGAATTTTACAAATGTTTGCAACCTACGAGCAGAAAAATGGTCGATTCCCAAGTGAATCGATTAGTTGGCATGTGAGACAATCGGTTCAACCTTTGAAATGGTCATTTCATCATGTTTACCAATAGCAATTGTATTTATATCCAATTTAATTCACAAAATAACATCAAAAAAAATCCTTGAATCAATCAAATTGATCCAGCAACTGCTCTGTTCACAACCAGAGTTAGTCGGTTCACGAATCTGAGCTGACCAATTCACTTCCTGAATCACTCCGTTCAGTGTCTATAATTTCTAAAGTTGGTTCAATTGACTTGACATACTGAAACAATCAGTTCAACACTTGAACTGATCAGTTCATTTTTCATTCAGTCAATATTCAACCAATGTTGTTTAAATTGAATACTTAACTCTTTAGCAATCAAGTTTAAATCATATTCATGGATGAAGTCCTATTCCAAGTGTATCCTATGTGTGACCCTATAGGTTCCAAGTTACATTGGAAATGTATGTCCATAACCCATTTATGACATCATAGGAAAAGAGCGATGTCTAGTAACACATCATTGCTACCCAAGTAATTGGAAAGTTGGAGAACAACTTCAAACTATAATTTATGATTGGTTTTATAGTGATTGTATAATTCCTTTGTCATTGATATCGGGGTTGAACTCAAAGCATGGAATCATCATCCTTTTAATGTTCAATCTATGTTCCTTGAACTAGAGCAGACTGTTTGAGAAATATGTGACCTCAATATCATATATTGATTTACATGTTCATGCACATCCTTTTATCAGTCTCACTTATCAAGTGTCCTTGAAATCAAAATTTATTAGGAGGGACAAATCCAATCTACATCACTCATAGTCACCCCAATGTGTCACAGTGCATCCGATCATCATCTTTATGGAAACCCCTTATTGAAGGTCACGCTGGATGATGTCAAAATACACCAAAAGACATGTGATGAGTGTAGTGATATTAGGTCTAAGAACCGCAATCATCACCTTCACTATAAGATATGACTATGACCACCAAATATGGTATCCATGTGTCACTCCCAAGGTGGGTATCTTTGATACATCATTCTTTAACAAGTATCTATGTGCTTGGTTTGATATCATATATCATGACTAATGGGATTTTATCATCAACCAACACACACTCTAGCGTTAAATGTTATTGTTGTCTATTAGTCATCCACAATAACATCCAACTAGGGACATAACAACAATGTACATACTCTTGACATCTATATGATCTCATTGTTCAGGTCATCAACCCGACATATATAATTGAGTAATGTCATTCTTTAGACATTCATTATGTTTCCTCATTATCTCATAATTGAGTGAAGAAAAATAAATCAAAAGATTGCCTTTATTATTAATCAAATCCTTTAAATGATATGCCATCTCAATCATCATATGATTGGGTCTCTGGGCATACATACCAATAGACTCCTACTTGTACTTAGAGCAAATCACCCATGAATCTTATTTTCAGTGATCTTAACATGTCCATCACGCTTCTACTACGCAAGTGCTAATCTAGTGGGTTAACATCATTTTGCCTTTATTTGGTATATTTCATGTTTTACATCTATTCGTAGTACGACATCTCATATAAGATGAAAGTGTTGTAGTATGGTATCTGATATTCCTTGCATAACCAGTATCTCTTTTGTTGTCATAGTATTTCTACTATGTCATCAATGGTTGGAACATCTCATAAGTTCATCTATATGAAATTCTAGATCCATACAGTACTAACTTGTGTTCATAACACCAGTACATACATATTATATTGTAGATTTAACTAATGGTATGTAGTTCAGAACCCTTTCTGATTCACAACTCCTCTTTTAAGATTGAACACAATTTTATATTGCGATCATTCTCTATCATTTTGGAAGCTTGCATTGGTGTAACCCTTTACAACCAACTCTTCCTTACCACAATAGTGCAACAACTGATCCTTTAGTGCTTCTCAAGTACTATTGGATGTTCTTATGATATTCCAATGACCTTCATTAGAATCTAACTGATATCATCTTGTCATGTCTAATACATACAAGATAATGGGATGGGTACATTATATTGCATACACGATAGATCCAAATGTGAATGCATATGGCATCACTTGCATTCTTTACAATAATTGGAACTTTGGGTTCTTAAGAGATATATATTCTCTCTCACCGAATCCTTCATACTGAACCCTTTCAACATCTTTCCAATATATGTGATCGTATTTAGGTTACAAATCTTTCTAGAACTATCTCTATAGATCTAAATTCCTATAACATAGGATGTTTCTCCTAATCCTTCTTCAAGAAGGTGATTTCCGTGTCAGGATTTAATACTTGGTATTGTAATGTTATTCCTAATCTATATGTGGAATATTTATATGCTCGCACTAAATCTTTTGTAATCATAGATTTCACCTTTTATCTTGAATCAAGTCAAACTCTTTGAATTTCTTTTGAAATAAAAGATTCCAACTCTAAGATGCTTTTTTCCAACCTATAGATTGAACATTGTACCTTATATACTTTATTTGAATTAATGGAGTTATAAAACCTTCAAGTTGTATACATTACACATCCTCTCAATTATTCCTTTAAGGAATGCAATTTTAATCTTCATATGGAAAATCTCATGGTCTTAATAAGCTGCAACAATAAGAATGTCAATTGGTGAAGGGATTTCATCATGTTCAATGCTTTGAACTGGTTTGAAAACCTTTTCAACCAATCTATCCTTTTATGTTATCCATGTCAGTCTTTCTACTTGAAAGCCCAATGGAACCTTATGGGTTTTACCCCTCTAGGTGATACCACCAAGGTCAATACTTGTTGGTCTTCATGGATTCCATTCTATATGTAATGACCTCAAGCAATTTCTCAGACTCTAGTCCCTCAATAGCTCTTAGTTGATTGTTGGCTCATCATCTTATGACCAACTCACAACTTATTTGAGTTGCAAGATTCTCAATCTTTTAAATCATAGACATGTTCTTCTAGAACTATGAGTTTTGTGTTACAGAAGGAAACTTTAAGATTTCAAAAAAATTTGTGATTCTCCTTGCCCTCATTGTACCTTCTTGTTGACTTTGAACTTTTGAGTTATATTTTACTCCCACTGATTCTTTTAGAACTCAGTTATCCTAGCAAACATTTTTGTCATTGGATTGGGATTAATGGTAATATTCAACAAATTAACATTTCTATGGTTTGTGGATAAACCTTTTCAAGAAACTAAGTTCTTAATATAAATTTCAATCTTGAATACATATCAGGAATTTTCCCATACCATATCTTATATGGTGTCTTGCAAACCATTTGGAAGGTACATTGATTTAGTGTAAAAGCATGTGTCTAAAAGGAAATTAGAAGATTAGATTAAATGATAATCACATCATGACTCATTAGGATGTGACTCCTTTCTGATACATCATCATGTTTCAGGTAAGGTTGATTGTGATACACTATCAGTCTCTCAAGAAGGTTCTCAAACAATTTGATGTAAAGTATTGCAACATTTGACCATATCAAAGTTTCTTAATAATTTTTTTTATCAAAGTTATACTTCATTTATAATATTATTGACAACTTCAAGAGATTCATGCTTGTATTTCACCAAATACAAAACCCATATCTACTGAGATCATCAGTAAATATAGTGAAGTATAAATAACTACCTTTAGCATTTATTCTAAAATATCTTCATACATCAATATGTATAAGCCCTATTAGAAGCTTGATCTCCCACTACACCTACTGAGAGGTGGTATGTCATGTTGCTCATATATAAGACTTGCATGTTTGTTATTAGTTCAATAACCAAAAGAGTCTAGATAAACATCAACGTGGATTGTAGAAGTGCATTTCTCATATATGTGCTCTAGATGAAAATGCTATAGATTGTTTGAGTTATCAATTGTAATCTTATAGGTATTTACATAATAATCATTCATCTTTAGATCCTTTCATTTAAAGATCACAAGATATTTGGGGCATTTCCATACAAGAACACATCTTTGAAATAAAACCATTAACAACTCTTTATTCATTATCACCCTTGTCCATATAAGATGTATAAAATAAAATGTTTCTATTATTGGTATAATGAAATAGCAGTTCATCTAACTCTATTACATGCCCTATGGGTTGAGATAAATTCTAAATGAAGAATGAAGTTGTAGAAACTCTTGCTTTGCACACTTCATCCTCTCCCTTTCATAAAGGCTTACTTCTTATCAGATCCTGCATATTTAAACATATGCCAGATCTACATCCAGTATCACACACCCAAGATGAAGAAGTATTTAGATTTATCTTATAACGTATATACTTGAGATGGAGTTCTCTATCCCCTACTCCTTCTTCTTTAGTTCCTCTAGGTAGAGAGGCCCATTCCTCTTCCAATATCCATACTAGTGACACTGGTGACAATTGCCTCCCTTATTCATTCCTCCCTTTACCTTGAGTGCTGAGGACTTGGGCTTCCAGCTTAGAACTCTTATTAGCTTTGCCTTTGCATTTAGACTTTCCCTTTGGTTTGCTAATCATCATCACAAACTCGGACTTGTCTTTCTTCATTTGTGCCTCAACTGTTCTCAACATGCCAAGTAACTCTGCCAATGACTTGTCAAAGTCATTCATGTTGTAGTTCATGACAAACTGACTGTATGCCTCTAGTAGAGACTGTCGAATCACATCAGTGGCCAACTCTTGATCCAAATGAGAATCTCACTCTTGAAATGTTCTCCACATACCCAATGATCTTGAACACATGAGGACTTACTAGATCTCCTTCTACTATATCACATTTATACAATACCTTAGAGACATCAAATCTCTCCTATCTCGCCTGATCTTGGAACATGTTCATAAGATATGTGACCATCTCAATACCATCCATGTTATCATGTTGTCTCTACAACTCATAGTTCATGAAGCATAATATTAGGCATTTGACATCAACGACATCTTCAGTGTGCTTCTTGTAAGCATTGTTGTCAGCCTTAGGTGCATTGGGAAGAGGTTCTTCTAGCTCTAGTGTCTCCAAGACATAGAGTTGTGATCCTATGTGAGAACAATTCTCAATATCCTGAACTAATCATGGAAGTTATTCCCATTCAACTTGTCCGTCTCAAGGATTGATTTTAGAGAAAATGTTTTATTGTGTGTTACCATTTGATTCTATAAGAGAAATTTATAATTTTGTCAAAAACTCATTTTTGATTTGATTTGATTTGTATAAGTTTTACAATGTTCAATTAGGCCTTTAAGTTAACTATTGCTCTTATTATTTTTTTCAAATCGATAACTCTCAATTATCAATTTGGAAGATTGTAACATGCAAACTTTTAATGAGACAAGATCCAAAATAATTTAATTATTACCCGACCAATGCCAACGTCCACAATCAGTCATTAAGGTAGGCAACATTTGCTAATTGCATCCTATTCAATTCTTGGATAGATGGTATGCGCAACACCTTGCCATTATCATCTACATGCCTCTAGGTGCTTAATCCCATTAAGCACACCCAGTTAAGCCTGATCAAAAACCAACACAATAGAAATGTACCCCAATTGGTAGGCCCACATAACTACCATCACACTTCCACAAGATAGATAGCGCACCACACTTGGCATGACTACACATAATCAATCAAGCTTTTCATGTGTTTTGCTAATGGATGACATATTAGACTTAATGTTCTCAATTGAGGGATTTTATATATTAATATATATACATATATGTATCCAATCACCACATACTATAGTACATATCATATACATGCTATATCCCACAAACGTAAACATGTATATAAAACATGTAATTCCTTGGAGCCACTACTACCACCTAGGTCTACATCACATGCATGAACCTGTCGTTGGTGTAAATATGTACTTGAACCAATCTAGGTTCATCGGTTCAACCCTTAAACTAATCATCTCCCCTCTCAGTCAGTTTCTTGGTCTGTTAGAATGATCATCTTGCCTCATGTCCAACTGATGTTTGGACACCTCCAAACGGTCGGTTGAGCCACCATCCAATCGGTTCATCTCATGCATCTGTCCTCCTCAATTCTCCAAACAATTGACTTGTCCTCGAGACCGTCAACTAGTTTTGTTTTGAGCATCATCTTTTTCATGGAAAGAAAATAAACTATTCTATTGCTATTAATTAATTACATGGTAATGAGAAACCTCAAATTACATTCTACGGGAGGATTGGAAGTAAAGAATAATACTTTTACGTTGGGAAAAAGAAGGTAGAGTCTCGATATGAAATTGTGATATAATCAAGAATAAACAAACCATTCAACCACACATAGATATTTGGTTATTGGCCATAACCATGTTACACATTCATCGTAAAACCAATTTTAGGGTGATGCATGTAAATTACATATCACACACACACACACACACACACACACACACACACACACACACATATATATATATATATATATATATATATATATATATATATCTGTGTGTGTGTGTGTGTGTGTGTGTGTGTGTGTTAGTTTGGGATCATATGTGGTTTTTAATCGGATATGCACCTTAGTCATTTTAAATATTTGCATTGTATGCAATAAATAAAAGGCTAAAACCAAAATCCAATCACATCGATTAAATCCTAAAACATAGTAGATTGATGTGGCTTTGATACCACTGTTAGGAAATATGGCATCAAATAGGCAACATAATAGAAACATATCTGCCATTCTCACACCATCGCGTCAACAACTATGTAATGGAAAGGATAGTTTATGCGGCCATACCCAGTCTTGGAGCAAGCCCATCGACTATTCCCTCATTGCAATAGGCATCTTTCTTCAAGTAACATTCAGACACATCTACAATAGATCCTAGTTGATTATCATGGACAATAGTCTGATATTTTCCTCCTTGCGGGAAAAGCTCCTCGCCTCTATAGTAGTCCACATGGAACACTAGGAACTCTTGTTGTTCTAGTAGAACAACCAAGAGGAGTTGTCCCTCTTCGTTGGTGTACGAGCACCAACGTGCTCTCTCACAATTATTCTCCCTTGCTATCCCTTGATTTAGTAGGTAGGACTTGCTGGGGTTCTCTCAGTTACCACAACTAGAGAAAATAAACATTTTCTAGAGGTAATTAAGTTGTTTTTGAGAAGCCCCCAGTACCCCTCTATTTATATGAGGGTTAGGATTAGGTATTAGTGGGAGAAGAAGGGACCAGAATACTATGTCTTTTTGCAACATGTGAGTGGCAAACAATCGATTTAAAGGTAAACCAATCAGTCAAAATTTAAGCAGATTGGTTCAACCCTTGAACCGGTCCTTTCATCATGTTTCCTAATCGAGTTGTATTGACAATTATTATCTTATTTAATGCACAATGTGACGTCAGCACAGATCCTTGAATCAATTGTGTTGATCCAACAACCACTCGGTTGATGGATCTGAGCTGATCTATTCACTTCTAGAACCAGTCGGTTCACTGTCCAAAATTGCCAAAGTTGGTTTAATTGACATGACCTACGAAAATAGTTAGTTCAACACTTGAAATAGTTAGTTTACTGTTCAGTCAGTCAATATTCAAACAATGCTGTTTAAATTGAATACCTAACTCTTTAGTAATCAAATTTAAACTATATTCATGAATGAACTCCTATTCCAAGTGTATCCTATGTGTGTGACCCTATAGGTTCCAAGTTATGTTGGCAGTGTATGATCATAACCCATTTACGACATCACAAGCAAAGAGCGGCGTCTAGTAACACATCATTGCTACCCAAGTAATTAGATAGTTGGAGAACAACTTCAACCTACAATTTGTGATTGGTATTACAGTGATTGTATGATTCCTTTGTCACTGATATTCAGATTGAACTCGAGGCATGGAATCATCATCCTTTCAATGTTTTATCCATATTCCTTGAACTAGAGAAAATTTTCTGAGATATATGTGACCTCAATATCATATATTGTTTCACATGTGCATGCACATGCTTTTCTCAGTCTCGCTTATCATGTGGCCTAGATATCAAACTCCAGTACGAGGACAGATCCAATCTACATCACTCATAGTCATCCCCATGTGTCATAGTGCATCCGATCATCATCTTTATGGCAACCCTTATTCAAGGTCACGGTGGATGATGTCAAGTACACCAAGCGACATGTGATGAGTGTAGTGATCGCAGGTCTAAGAACCACCATCATCACCTTCACTATGATAGATGACAATGACCACCAATTATGGTTTCCATGTGTCATTCTCAAGGTGTGTCTGTCCGATACACTATTCTCTAACAAGTATCTATGTGCTTGGTTGGATATCACATATCATGACTAATGAGATTATGTCATAAGATAACACACACTCTAGTCTTAAGTGTTATTGTTGTATATTATCCTTCCACAGTAACATTTGACTAGGGACATAGCAGGAATGCACATACTCTTGACATCTGTATGATCTCATTGTTTAGGTCATCAACCCAAAGACATACATTTATTGAGTAATGTCATTCTTTAGATATTCATTATGCCTCCTTGTTATCTCATAACTAAGTGAAATAGAATAAATTAGAAGTTTTCATTTATCATTAATCAAATCCTTTACACGATATGTCATCTCAATAATCATATGATTGGCTCTCTGGGCATACATACCAATAGGTGCACTATCTATCTTGGGTAAGTGTGATAATACGTATGTAGATCTACTCAACACAGAACATATCTTATTGTATTAGCCTTGGATTGAACTTGACTAGGTTTCTTAATAGGATAAAACACCTATAGTCAAAACGATTCCACATATTTCATATGATGATTTATTGACACAGAGTTAAGCAATCATCTATCTAAGAATTACATAAGATGAAATTGAAAATTGTACCTATTTTAATAATTAATTTGTGAGAGATCAACAAAGTTGACTCATGACTTAAAGTATCTTGAATCTTGTCTCCCTAGAAGATTGCTCATTTTAATCATCAAAATTAATAATGAGGGCTATTAATTTGGAAATAGTGGGAGTTTAATAAATTAAAGTCCAAATTTATTCCATCAAATCAGAATATTAAAATAAAAATTAAATTTCAAATCGATTTATTGACTTGTGTAAACTATATTCTTTGTAGATCAATAGATAACACTAACAAAAATACTTTTTCACTACAATAAATTCTTGAGAAAGAAAATTGTGTTAGTAAGGTATGTCCAGAGAGACAATCATGTGATGATTGACATGACACATATCATAAAGGATTTGATTAATACTCATAAAGGCAAGCTTCCAATTCATTTCATCTCACTCAGTTATGAGATAATGAGGAAACATTATGAATGTCTAAAGAATGACAATACTCAATGACGTATGTCCTCAAGTATGTGACTTGAAGAATCAGATCATACATATGTTAAGAGTATGTATATTCTTATTATGTCCCTAGTCGGTTGTTACTGGGGAAGGTAGATAGACACCAATAACACATAAGACTGTAGTGTGGGTTGGTTGATGATAGAATCTCATTAGTCATGATATGGCATATCAAACCAAGCATATAGATAAGTGTTAGGGAAGAATGTATCAGACATACCCACCTTGAAAATGACACATGGAAACCATCATTGGTGGTCATAGTCATATCTCATAGTGAAGGTGGTGATTGTGATTCTTAGATATAAAGTCACTACACTCATCACATGTCGTTGGGTATACTTTGACATCATCAAACGTAATCCTGAAATATGGGTTGCTATAAAGGTGATGATTGGGCAACTTTGACACATGGGGACTGACTGTGAGTGATGTTGATGGGATTTGACCCTCCTACTAGAGTTTGATATCTTGGCCACTTGATAAGAGATACCGAGAAACACATGTGCATGGGCATGTGAATTAATATATGATATTGAGGTCACATTATCTCAAACAGTCTGCTCTAGGTTCAAGAAACATGGATTGAACGTTGAGAGGATGACAGTTCCATGCCGCAAATTCATCCCAAATATCAGATACAAAGGGATTATGCAATCACTGCAACATCTTACACAGATTGTAGGTTGAAGTTGTTCTCCAACTTTCCATTCACTTGGGTATCACTGATGTGCAAGTAGGCACCTCTCTCTTCTTGTGATATCATAAATTAGTTATTGTCATTCACTTCCAATGTGATATGGGACCTATAGGGTCACACACAAAGGAACTCATCTAGAAGAGGATTTTAATCTTGAATGATGATCTAATTTATTACTAAAGTGTTTAGGTATTAAATTCAAGAAACAAGTTAGCAACTGCACTTCCAACCGGTGGACTCACTGGGTGAGATGGCCATTTGGAGTGCCATATGATAAACTCAAGTGTTGGGACAACCGTTTGAATTGTTAGGCTATTTGGAACTGAATTGGTTGAAGTTCTACATGAATAAGAGACCAACTGATCGGCTCACTGGATGAATCGATCCACTCAGGTGGGAAAGACGACTGATTCACCTGGTGAACTGATCAGCTCAGTTGGGTCAAACAAAGGTTCTAGTAGCTTTCCCAAATTCGTGAGAAAGATTGTTCTTTTCTCTTGTTCAATTTGATTGGTACAAGGAATTAATGTTTAAATTAATTAGAAATGATTTTACCATATTCATGTGTGATTGGGAAACATGCAAAACAACCAGTTTGAGTTGTGAATCGACTGTCTCACAGTGAGGTGGCCATTTCGATTGCACAACGATCGTTTTAGATTTCACAGGTTGTAAAAATTCAAGATCTTCTAGTCCCTTTCACTCCCACTTCAATCAGGTACCCTGACCCTAACCCCACCTATAAATAGAGGGGTACTGGGAGATTCCCAACATACACAATTGAGAATTAGTTTGTCTAAAAATTATTGTCCTCTCTATTTGTAGTAACCAAGAGAGCCTAGGAAAGTCCTACCCGACCAGGGAGGGATATAAATGGGAGATAACAAATTGAGGATCTATGATGTAGGAGATAAAGTTGGTAACTAGCACACCAACGGGAGAGACAACTCCTTCCTATCAGTTCTATAAGGGACACGAGTTCCAATTGGTCTATGTGTACTACTCTAGAGGTAGGAGTCCTTTGGCTACTACTAGGAGGGTAATGTCAGTTTGCAGTCTGTGGTGAGATCGTAGGAGCTACTACTGAAGCTGTTTAGTCTGCCATCCATGGTGAAGACCAGGAGCTCCATAGGCACCGTCCAAGATCAACTAGAAGATAGTTGCATTGCAACAAGTTTTTGTTGCTGGACTTGCTCCAGGACCAGGTATAAACTCATTAAATCATCTTTCCTATTTCATAGTAGTTGACATGATCCTACTATTATGGAGAATATAGATAGATTTTTTTTGTTTCCATTGACTTATTTTGTGCCCGTATTTCCCAATTGTGGTATCAGAGATATGCCAATTCATTATGTTTTGGGATAATCAATACAATTGGATTTTTGGTTTTATCAATTATTTATTGCATACGATGTGAATATTGAAACTGTCTCATATGTGTATCTGATCAAAGACCACATAATCCCAAACTAATATATATTTATATGTATATATATTATATATATGATATATATGCAATTAAGACGGGTCACCCTAAAAGCGGTTTTGATGGTGTATGCGTAGCATGGTTATGACCAAATACCCAATATCTATGTATGGTTGGATGGTTTGGTTTTATTCATATTTATCTCGGTCTATGTATTGAGCCTCTACCTCCTTCTTCATAATGTAAAGTTAATTCTTTCCTACCTTTGCTGCCCTCGAGTATAACTTGAAGTTTCTCTCTATCTTGTCATAAGTTTATAGAAATAAGATAGTTTCTTTTCTTACAACAATAAAGAAAATGATCATCGCCTAATGAGATGGCCAGTTGGTGAGACAAGCTGGCCATTTGGAGGACATTAGAGGATAGAACAAAGAAGCTAGAAGACCACCTGGTGGACCCAACTGACTGTCTGGAAGGTGTCCAAACATTGGTTGTACAGGAGGCCTAACAACCATTCTTGATAACCAACCGACCGGTCAATTGGCGAGATGATCGGTTCAAGGGTTGAACTGATCTACCCAGATTGACAAGAATAGATAAACACCAACAATAGGTTTATACATGTGATGTGATGATTGACCTAGTTGGTAGTAGTTCCTTGTGTCTCCAATGAATTATAGTACAATATACATGGCCATAACCATCACATTTTGTTCTATATTGCATGTTTACATTGTGGGATATAGCATGTATATGATACATACTATATATGTGGTGATTGGATACAATATATGTATATATATGATATATATAAATACCTCAATCAAGCATATTAAGTCTAAGATGCTTTCCATCAATGGAACACATGAAAAACTTGATCGACCAAGCATAGGTTACGCTAAAGCATGGTGCACCGTATATCTCGTGGAAGTGTGATGGTAATAGTATAGGTTCTGCCAAAGAGGGGCACATCATTATCGTGTAGGATTTTGAGTCAGACTTAGCTAGTGATTCTTAGACCATCTAAGCCTTGAAGCATACAAATGATCATGGAAAGGAGTTGCACATATCATCTATCAAGAACTGCATATGATGTAATTGACAAAATGCCTACCTTAATGGTTGATTATTTATTATAGTGTTAGTCGAGTAATAATAAAATCATTTTGGATCTTACTCATTAGAAAAAATGATTCACTACAATTTTCTGAATTGATACATGAGGGTTATCAATTCGAATAAAATAATGAGAGTGTTATTTAATTAAAGACCTAATCAATATCGTCAATTTTAATCGAATCAAATCCAATGAGTTTTGACAAAATTGCAAATTCTTTTGTAGAATCAAATGTCAACAAACAATAATCACTTTTTTCTATGATCAGTCCTTGAGAAGGACAAGCTAAATGGGAACAACTTTCATGACTGGTTCAGGACGTTGAGATTCATTCTCATACAAGAGTGCAAGCTCTATGTCCTGTAGATGCCGAAACCAGATGAACCCCTTCCAACTGCACTAATGGCTGACTAGGATGCTTACAAGAAACATACTAAAGATGTTATGGATGTCAAATGTCTGATTCTATGCTCCATGAACTATGGGTTGAAGAGGCAACATGAGAACATGAATGTGATTGAGATGCTCACACATCTCAAGAAAATGTTTTAAGATCGAGCAATACAAGAGAGATATGAGGTTTCCAAGGTACCGTTCAAATGTAAAATGGCAGAAGGAGATCTGATAGGTTCTCATGTACTCAATCTAATTAGGTATGTGGAGAACCTAGCTAGACTAGGATTCCCCTTGGGTCAAGAGTTGGTCACTGATGTGATTTTGTAATCTCTATCAGAATCATACAGTCAATTTGTCATGAAATACAACATGAACGACTTTGACAAATCATTGATAGAGTTGTTGGGCATGTTAAGAACAGCTGAGAGACATATAAAGAAAGACAAGCCCAAGTCTGTGATGGTGATCAGTAAAAAAGGGGAAGTCTAAAGGCAAAGGCAAAGCTAAGAAGAGCTCTAAAGTTGGCCAGAATCCCAAATATTCATATCTCAATGCAAAGGGAGGAGTGAAGAAAAGAGGCAATTGTCACCATTGTCACCAACCTAGACATTGGAAAAGAAATTGCCCACTCTGGTTAGAGGAACTAAATAAGAAGAAGGAAGGTGATGCGGCCTCCACTTCAGGTATAAAAATTATATGATAAATTTGATTACTTCTTCATCTTGGTATATGATACCAAATAGAGATCTGACATACTTGATGTGCAAGATCTGACAAGAAGTAAAAGCCCTCATGGAAGGACAAAGATGGATGAGGCAGAGCAAGAGTTTCTTAATCTTTAGTTTATATTTTAATTTATCTTATCCCAATGGGCATATAATAGAGTTAGTTGAACTACTATTTCATTATGAAAAATATATGGAAACATTTACTTTACGCATCATGTATGACAAGGATGATAAATCAATAAAGTGAGTTATTGATGTTTCTATTTTGAAAGATATGATCTAGTATGGCAATGCTCAAACATCTAATGGTATTTGAATAAAATATTCTCAACATTTATACCAAAGGATTATAATTGATGACTCAAAACTATCAACAAGAATAGTCAGTTTGGACGTATATATAAGAAATGCATATCTAGAGTACATAAAGGTGTTAATCTAGATTCCCTTGGTTAATGAACCTGAGGAAAGTTGTAGGTCTTACTTACACACAACATGACATAACATCCTTCACTAAATGTAGTGGGAGGATAAGTTTTCCACCAACCTTCATACATGTGATGCATGAAGATCTTATGGAATGAATGCTACAGATAATCACTTATACATCATTTCATTTACTAATAGTATGATGATATGTACTCAATAAAATAGAAACATACATCTTTTGAAGTGTTCAAGGAGATTATAAATGAAGTATAACTTTGATAGAAGTATTCAAAAACATGAATGAGATCAAATGTTGTAATACTTTACATCAATGCTTTGAGAACCTTTTGAAAGAACTATGATAATGTAAAACAAGTCAATTTGAACATGATGATGTGTTAGAATGAAGGAATTATACCATGATGAATCATAATATAATTATCAATTAATCTAATCTTCTTATATTGTCATAAATATATACGTATCACTAAATCATGTACCATATGAATGGTTTATAAGACATTACAGATGATATGATATGGGAATTTCATAATATGTCTAAAGAATTGAAACCTACATCGAGAAAGTAGTTTCTTGAAAAGGTTCATCCACAAACCATAATTGTTGAATGCTACTATTAATTCCAATCCAATAACAAAAATTGTTTTGTTGATTGGATAACTGAGTTTCTAAAGAATCAATGAGAGTAAAAGTAGAACTCGAAATGTAGAAGGAGAACAAAGAGGTACAACGAGAACTAAAGAGAATCACAAGTTATTATGGAATCTCAAGTTTGTCATATGACACAGAACAAAATAGTTCTAGTAGAATACATATGATATTGGAGGATTGTGAATCCAATAACTCAAATAGGTTGGTCATAATAGGATGAGACAACTAATCAACTAGAATCTATTAAGAACCATAATTTGAGTAATGGCTCAAAGCCATTTTGAAGTCCATGTAAGCTAGCAAGGTAGGACCTTGGTAGTACCACCTAAAGGGGTAATACATAAATGGTCTAGTAGGGTCTTGGGCAAAGTCCTACATGGACAACAAAAGGACAAATTGGTTAAAGGTTTTCGAATCATTTCAAGTTGTTGAACATGATAGAAATTTCTTTGCCAATTGTTATGCTTGTTGTTATAGTTAAAATAGACTATCAGATTTGGCATATGAAAGTTGAAATTGGATTACTTAAAAGGAATATATGAGAGGATGTGAACTGACACAACCTAAAAGGTTTTATAACTTCATGAATGCAAATAAAGTCTATAAACTATAAAGTTCAATCTGGGATTGAAACAAGCTTCTTAAAGATGTGATCTCATGACTTGACAAGACAATCAAAGAGTTTAACTTTAACGAAGCTAAAGATGAAATATGTGATTATAAAAGATTTAGAGGGAGTATATGTGAATATTCCACATATGATGAGGAATTACGTTTCAATATTGTGAATATTAAGAAGTGGCATTCAACAATGAGGGATTAAGTGAAATATCATATGAGATAGGAATCAAGACCTATACAGATAGTTCTTGAATGTTTCACTATATAAGCTTGAGAACATACAATAGCAATGTGTTGAAAGAGTTCAACAAGGAAGGATTCAATGAGAGAGAATCTAGATTAGTCTCTTATGAACCATATATTCCAATCCTTGTGAAGAATGTAAATAACATGAATACGCCATCATATGCAGTGGATCTATCATGAATTCAATAGATGTCCTTATCCCATATAATATTGTATGTATTGGACATGACAAGATGATATTAATTTCCAATAAGGGTTATTGGAATGTCATTAATATATCCAATAGTACTTGAGAATTACTTAAGGATAGTTTGTTAGTAAGAAATAGATAGAAATAAAGGAAGAATTGGGTGTAAAGGGTTACACTGATGCAAGCTTCCATAATGACAAAAGTGATCACACTAAAATATGTTTAAGGAAAAATGTTGTTAGTTAGAAGGGTTCTGAACTAAAAGCAATTAATACTATTCTACAATAGAAGTCGAGTATACTTGTGTTATGAACACATACTGATGTTATATGGATCTAGATATTCATATGATAAACATACATCTATTGCAACCATTGATGACTCAGTAGTGATATTGTGACCACAATGGAGCTACTTGTTAGGCAAGGAATATCAGATATCATATCATAGTGGTTTCATCTTAAAATTAAGAGATAAGAAACATGGAATATGCTGACTAATAGTAAAGTGTTTCTAACCTACTGGATTAGCACTTGCGCAGTAGAAACATGGTGGACATATTTGGATCACTAAGAATGATATTCATGGGTGATTGGCACTAAGTGCAAGTGGGAGTCTATTGGTAAGGTATTCATAGAGAACCAATCATGGGATGATTGACATTTCACATATCATAAAGGATTTGATTAATACGCATAAAGGCAAGCTTCCAATTCTATCTATTTCACTCAGTTATGAGATAATGAGTAAGCATTATGAATGTCTAAAGAATGACAATACTCAATGGCATATGTCTTCAAGTATGTGACTTGAAGAATGAGATCATACTAAGAGTATGTATATTCTTATTATTTCCCTAGTCAGTTGTCATTGTGGAAGGTAGATAGACACCAATAACACATAAGATTGGAGTGTGGGTTGGTTGATGATAGAATCTCATTAGTCATGATATGGCATATCAAACCAAGCACACACATACATGTTAGGGAACAGTGTATCAGACAGACCCACCTTGAGAATGATACATGGAAAACATCATTGGTGGTCATATTCATCTCTCATAGTGAAGGTGGCGATTGTGACTCTTAGACCTGAAGTCACTATACTCATCACATGTCGTTGGGTATACTTGACATCATCAAACATAATCTTGAAATACAGGTTGCTATAAAGGTTATGATTGGTTAGCTTTAACACATGGGGACTGATTGTGAGTGATGTAGATGGGATTTGTCACTCGTACTAGATTTTGATATCCTAGACACTTGATAAGTGAGAATGAGAAACACATGCATATGCACATGTGAATCAATATATGATATTGAGGTCACATTATCTGAGACAGTCTTCTCTTTGTTCATGAAAATGGATTGAACATTAAGAGAATGTTGATTCCATGCCTCGAGTTTATCCCAGATATTAAAGACAAAGGATTATACAATTATTACAACACCTTACAAAGATGTAGGTTCAAGTTGTTCTCCAACTTTCCATTCACTTGGGTAGCACTGATGTGCGACTAGGAATCACTCTCTATTTGTGATGTCATAAGTTAGTTATGGATATTCACTGCCAATGTGATAGGGGACCTATAGGGTCACACACAAAGGAACTCATCTAGAAGAGGATTTAAATCTTAAATGATGATTGGATTGATTACTAAAGTGTTTAGGTATTCAATTCAAGCAATAGATTAGTTGATCTGGGTGAGACGACCATTTAGAGTGTCAAACGATCAGCTCAAGTGTTGGAACAACCGTTTGGATAGTCATGTTAATTGGAACTGAATTGGCTGAAGTTCTTCACAAATAAGGCACCAACTGATCGGCTCACTAGGTCATCCAATCGGCTCGGGTGAGCGAGATGACCGGTTCACCTGGTGAAATGATCGGCTCGGTTGGGCCGAATGAAGGTTCTAGTAGCTTTCTCAAATTCATAGTAAAGATTGTTTGTTTCACTTGTTCAATTTGATTGGTACAAGGAATTAATGTTTACATTAATTAGAAATGATTTTGCCATAGTCATTTACAATTGGGAAACATGCAAAATGACCGGTTCGAGCTGCAAACCGACTGTATCACATGTGAGATGACCATTTTGGTTGTGAAATGACCATTTTGGATTTCGTAGGTTGTGAAAATTCAAGATCTTCCGATCCCTTCCACTCCGACTTAAATTGGGAACCCTGACCCTAACCCCACCTATAAATAGAGGGGTACTGGGGGCTTCCCAACACACACAATTGAGAATTAGTTGCTCTGACAATTGTTGTCCTCTATGGTTGTGGTTACCAAGAGAGGCCAACAAAAGTCCTACCCTATTAGGGAGGGATAGAAACGGGAGAGAACAACTGAGGATCATTGTTGTAGGAGAGCAAGTGGTGATTAGTACACTAATGGGAGGGACAACTCCTTCATGTTAGTTCTAGTTGAATGACAAGAGTTCTAGCTGGTCCGTGTGGACTACTCTACTGGAAGGAGTCCTTTGGCTACTTCTAGGAGGGAAATGTCAGTTTGTAGTCTGTGGCAAGACCACATGAGCTGTTTTTTAAACTGATCTTTCTATCATATGTGTTGAAGACCAGGAGCTGCACAAACATCATCCAAGAGAAACTAGAAGATAGTTGCATTGCAACAATTTAATATCACTAGACTTGCTCCAGGACCAGGTATAAACTTGTTAAACCATCTTTCCTATTTCATAGTAGTTGACACAATCTTGCTATTATGAGGAATACAGATAGATAAAAAAGATTGTTTCCACTACCTTATTCTATGCCCGTATTTCCCAAAAAATTGGATGGAAATAACTTCCACAAATAGTTTAGAATGCAAAGCATTTTTCTCACACTTTAGCGTAATATATATGTCTTGGACACACCATTATCTAATGAACCAACTTTGAATGTCTCTAAGACAGAAAGGGAAGTTCATAAGAAGCATTTTGATTATGTCATGGATATCAAATGCCTAATACTATGATCAATGAATCATGAGCTTCACAAGAATCATGAAAGTATAGATTTTATTGAGATGATAAGACATGTTAATAATATGTATCAAGAACAAGCAAGGTCGTGTGGTATGATGTCTCTAAGGAATTGTTTAAGTGCAGAATGACAGAAGGTGATCCAGTTGAACCCCATTTACTCAAGTTAGTTGAGTATGTGGAAAGCCTTTCAAGATTGGGATTTCCTTTAGGCTAGAAGTTGGCCACAATTGTGATCTTGACATCATATTTGTATTCATATTAACAATTTGTCATCAATTACGACATGAATAATTTTGATAAGCCATTGACAAAGCTACTTGGCATGTTGAAAGCTGATGATAATTAACTAAAGATAAACCCAAATCTGTGTTTATGGTGGGAAAATAAAAATGGAAAGTTCAAGGTCAATGGCAAAGCTAAAAAAGGTTCTAAATATAGCCAAAAGTGTTATTTGCATCAGGAAAAAAGAGGAGTGGTTAAGGGAGGCAAGTGTCACTATTGTCACCAGGATGGACTTTGGAAGCAATATTCCCCTCTCTACCTTAAGGAACTAGAGAAAAAGTAGGACATAGAGATATACACTATGTTATAGTACTAAACTTATATACTTCTTCATCATGGGTATTGGATACTAGATGTAGGTCTCCCATATTCTCGAATATGCAAGATCTGAAAAAAGTAGACCCTTGCACAAAGGGGAGGTGGACCCATGTGTTGCAAATCGAGCAAGAGTTGTTGTCCCTGTTGTAGGCACCTAATGTTCATCTATTCTCAGTGGGCTTGCAATATAATTAGATAAATTCTATTATGTACCTATCATAAATAGAAACATTATTTATATATCGTTTTTGGACAAGAACGGTTTTGAGTTTCAAATAAAGAATAGTCAAATTCCCATTCTAAAGATGAGATATTTTATGGAAGTGCTCCTATGTCTTATGGTCTTTATTTATTAGATCTTGAGAAACATGTATATAACATAATACCAAGAAGTTAAAGCTCAATGACTCAAATAAAACTGATCTTTGGCACTATCGTCTAGGGCACACAAATGAAAAGCACAATTCTAAACTCCACAAAGATGGTAATTTACACTCTTTGATTTTGAATCAATAGAGATATGTGAATCTTGTTTATTGGGGAATATGACAAAAGTATGTTATTCTAGAAATAATGAGACAACAAGTAACTTATTAGGACTCACACATATTGATGTTTGTGGATTCCTTAACACAAGTTCTAGAAATGGATATCAATATCTCATCACTTTTATTGATGACTTCAATAGATTTGGATATGTGCATCTTATGAAACAGGAATTGGAATACTTTAAAAAGTTCAAGAAATTCATGAATGAAATACAAACTCAACTTGGCAAAATAATTAAATCAGTTTGATCAGATCAAGGTGGTGAATATTTAATCCAAGTGTTTGAGGCCCTTCTAAGAGATTGTGGTATTGTGTCACAATGGAATCCACCTAGAACACCATAGAACAATGGTTTTTTAGAAAGAAGGAAGAGCGCATTTTTGGATATGGTATGACCAATGATGAGTTTAGATAATCTTTTGATTTCCATTTGATGACATGCTCTTGAAACCACCACATTTACACTTAATAGAGTAACTTCTACATCTATTGAAAAGACACCACATGGGATATGGAAGGATAAACATCTCAATATGTCTTTCAAAATTTTTTTACAATGGGAATCTTATGTACAAAAGAACTTCTATAAAAATATAATACCAAATCAGATAGATGTATATTTGTTGGATTCCCTATGGAAACTAAGGGTTGTTACTTGCATATTCCATAAGACAACAAAATATTTGTTGTCAAGACTTTTGTATTCCTCAAAAAAGAACTTATTTTGAAGGAAGTGGTGGGAGGAAAATAGAACTTGAAGTAGTTCAAGACCAGCAAGACAACATTGACATATGGGGGTAGTTAAGGAACAACACGAAATACAAACTATTATGTAACCTCAAGTCCCTATTATAACACTGGAGCCTCGAAGGTCTAGAAGGGAACGTCTTGAGCTTGAGAGATATGGATTTCTCATGACTCAATAAGATGATGTGTTGGTCATTCAGGAATATGAGCTAACTACCTACAATGAGGCTATCAAGGGAATAGATTATGAGAAATATCTTGAATCCATGAAATCTGAGATGGAGTCCATGTATACCCATAAGGCATGAAACTTGTTGGATCCACCTCAAGGGCGAAAATTCATAGGGTGCAAATGGGTCTTCAAGAAGAAGACTCAACGAGATCTAAGATGGAGTCCATGTATAATGACAAGGTATGGAACTTGGTGGATCCACATCAAGGTACAAAATCCATAGGGTGTAAATGGATCTTCAAGAAGAAGACTCACATGTATGGAAACATACAAATCTGTAGAGGTTGATTCATTGCAAATGATTTCAAACAAGTTCAAGGTGTTGACTATGATGACACTTTTTCACTAGTTGCTATGGTTAAATTTCTTAGGATCATGCTTGTCATTGTATCTTATCTTGACTATGAGATTGGGAAAATGACTACTAAAACTTCTTTCCATAATGGGAATATTCTAGAGGATGTAGACATGACACAACATGAAGGTTTTATCACTCCAAATGAATCCAATGAAGTTTATAAGCTACAAAGGTGAATCTATGGATTAAAGCAAGCATCTTAAAGTTGGAATCTTTGTTTTAGTGAAACACCATAACCATTTGGATTTATTCAAAATGAAGATATACTTTGTGTTTACATGAAGTTTATTGTTGACAGGGAGTGACATCCCTTCTCATATTGTATGTAGATGACATATTGTTGATAGGGAGTGACATTCCTTCTCTACAGTTGGGTGAAACATGGTTGGGCAATACCTTGTCCATGAAGGACTTAGGCAAACATCATATATATTAGGAATCAAGATATGTAGAGATAGATCTAGAAGGCTTCTTGGCCAAATCCAAAGTACATATATTTACAAGGAGATAAAGAGGTTTAGCATGCAAGAGTTCATGAGAGAAATCTTATCAATGCCTCATGGAATAAGTATCTATATAACTCAATGTCCCATCTTTTTGGAAGAGTGGGCATGCACGAGAAAGATTCCACATGCCTCAAAAACTAGATCTGTCATGTAAGCAATTATATGTACATGCTCGAATGTTTCCTATACTTTGAGAATGACAAGCACATACCGTTTAGATCCAAGTTATGGTCATTAGACTATAGTAAATAACATCCTTAAGTACTTGACAAGAACTAAGGATCAATTCCTAATTTATTATGTTGAGGAAGAGTTAGTTGTAAAAGGTTAACTGATGCAAGCTTCCAAACTAATAAAAATGATTATTGATCGCAATTAAGATTTTTTTTCCTAAACAGTGTAGTTGTAATTGAAAAGTTTCAAGAAAGAGATTATGGTTGTTCTACAATAAAGACCGACTACATTTCTACCTTTAGTGAAACAAAGGAAGAAACATGGATCAAGAAGTTCATTAGTGAACTTGATGTGGTTCCAACTATTGAAAATATAGCAATGATTTACTATAAACACAATGGAGCTATTGCAAAAAGCAATGGAAACCAAATTGCATCAACATTCTAATCACATACTTAGGCGTTACCATCTTATATGTGAGATCATATAGCGAGGAGGTATAAATATTTGTAGAGTACCAACTGAAATTAATGTTGATGATCCTTTGACTAAATCAATTTTACAATAGAAGCATGATGGTCATGTTAGATCGATTGGACTTAGGTTCATGAGTGATTGTTTCTAGTACAAGTGGTAGACTATTGGTTATATACCCTAAGACCCATCATATGATGATTCCAAAAGGGATATTTTGTATATAATTTGATTATCACTAAAAGTAAATTCCACTTATCATGTTTTTTTTCCAATAAAGCATGGCATCAACTAGTATAACTAAGGGAGTACATGCATAGTACCACCTCCATCCCTGACAAGTAGTCCCTGAAAAAGACCTCTGCCACTAAGAGAGACTGAAGGGCATGCACACTGTATGAGTTCACACCCCAGAACCCTAGAATGTTGCAATGCAGATAGTGATTGTCCTTTTCACAGACTCAATTATATTAAGGACCGATGGGTATGTGACGATTATCATATTCATGCTATGTAGAATATTTTGAATCCTATATAATAATGCACGTGGAAGGTGAAGAGAAACATCATACAACTAATTTCATGATTTATTAAGAGTAGTGTAACTATAATCACATTGGATTAACAAATGTGTCAAGTTGGACTAGGAAGTCCTAGTGCATTAAAGTCAGCAACATGCAACTGGTTGATGCAATTGTTGCTAGTTCCACTTGAATTCACATAAAAGAAGAAAATTCAAGTTGTAATTAGGGTGTTCTCATGGGAGAAAGAAACATATACAGTATCGGGCAACACAAGCTGACATGTTGAGCCAATCTAGTATTATATGCAAGGGGCAATTCATGAGCGTTTGTTCTTGTGGGATATATATGTGTTTATTTATTTAGTGTTACTTCTACCAATATTAATATTCTAGCTAAAAATTTTTAGTAGAATGAATTGATAAATGTCTACATACAAATAGAGATGGGCTCTTGCCTCCTAGAAATACATCAAGGAAATATGATCAATTCCAACCTTCAACATTGTTTTCCCACATGGGACAATAATGCAACCCATGTTGCAAACAAAACTAGAACATATCATTCAACTCTATTGGATAATGCCCCCATGCATGGGCTTATATAAATGATGCATATGAAGCCTCAAATGGCTTTTTTCTACTCAAGACCAAACTAAAACAAGAATTATAAACTAATTAATTAAGAACATACAAATAAGTCCATAACTTTACATTTGGATCTGAAAATAGAAAAATCGCTTTAGAGGATGGACAGCGGACTGATAGTAGTGATAGGTGTGCCACTAGCCCAACAAGTTTGTATGCTTGATATGAAGATATAACAGTGAGAGGTGGATCAAAAGGGAAGTGTCGACGGTGATATGTTCCTATGGAGGTGGATGATGTTGATGAATTCACATGTCTTGTTTCCTTGTGTGAATGGGATCATCCGATAACAAGATGTGAGCACCATGGAGTGAGGGGTGGATGGACAATAGGAGGGGAAAGGGGGGTTATTGTGCTTCGTAAATAATAGAGAAGGGGTCACTATTGTGGGAAGATCGAAGGAGGCAAGTGACAGGGGCCCTTCTCCTCTGTCTATAGTGTGTCTATCAAAGAGCGCATGAGCAACGACACAAAGTGGGAGCGAGAGCATAAGGAAGGGTGCACAAGGCAGCAATGTAGTGATTTTGGGGATCTTTCCATTGGATTGTGGGGTTTCTTGCGATCCAATTCTTGATCTAGAAGGGCTCGTAGCATTTACGATTGGTGTGAATTTGTGAAGGGGCAGATGACACAAATAGGACAAAGTAGGCGTCGTAAATGGATGTTTTGATGTAGATGAGATGGGGGATGGAGTGCATTATCACAATAGAAGTAAAAATGAGGATGAATTACTAAGAAGATGATGATAAAGGTTAAGAATACTATGGTGGCTCACATTCTACATTAGAAAAAGTTCTATTTTTCTATTTTTTTAAGACCGGTCAACCAGAGACCTAGGATTGAGGATCAATAAGGGTGGATGGGAAGAATGTGTTGGATGAGTGGAACTAATCCTAACCTATGGTTTGAGAATAAAAAAAGGATCTAACTTAGATATTGGATTCGGTGGAAGGTGGATATGGATCCTAGACCTAGGGTTTAGGAGACCAAAAGGTGTAAGATAGGTGGGTTAGGTCGCACCTAGGATTTTAAATGTCTCCTAAGGTCTTGGGATCTATACCTAGGGTTTAAATATCATCCTATGACATCACATAATGCAACCCATGTTGCAAGAAAAACTAATTCAAATCATCCAACTTTACTGGACATTGCCCCAGGGATGGGATTATATAGATAAAATGCACAAAGTCATAATTGGATTATTTATGCTCAAGACCAAACTAAAAGAAGAAGTACAAACTAATTAATTAAGAACTTACAAATAAGTCTCTATTATTGCATTTAGGCCCTAAAACTAAAATAATTGATTAATAAACATTCAAAAATGAAACCATAATAAAATAACTAATTATCCTAATATGTTATGTGGCACTTGATCTAAAAGTGGCACTTGATCTGGATGTAGGATATATCCTGCATCACACGCCTTATTCTTTTTGAGAGAGAAGTCCTTCATTAGAACAAATGACCTTTTCATGTCTAGATTGTCACTTAAACACAACTTATCATGCATGTCTCATCTCTCCATTACTGCATTTAAGTTTAATGATGCTATAAATACTATTCTAAAAGTTCAAAGATCACACAATCTTCCTTACAGTAACTTGCCAACAATTTCTCTAAGTACAAAGAGAATAAAAACTTACAAAACAAACCCAATAAATGTGTGCATGTCATGCCACATATAATGATATAATGAGTATTAAAACGCATAACTCACAAGAGTCAAGATATGAATAAAGAATCAAACAAGAATAAATATAGGAGATGTAGGAAAGTCATGCAAAGAAGTTGATTAATAGAAAACCACAGAGAACTAGAAGGAACAAAAGGTGTTGTTGTGTCATTTTTAGTTAGAAAATTACAAATAGGTAAAATAGAAATTAGGAAACGTACTATCAATTTGGTAGACAAGTAAAGATTGAAATGAGAATATAATTAGTATGAGTACGACGTGCTGAAATCAGGAATGTCGAGTACAAACTCAGTTGATAAGTAAATACAAAAAATGGGAAATTAGTGGCTGATCAGGATGTGTTGTTGTACACAGTCCACATGGTCCGTGATAGATAGGTTCCATATATATATGTATATATATATGTATATGTATATATATATACATATATATATCTATGTATATATATGTATGTATATATATATCTATACATATATATATATATATATATGTGTATATATATGTATATATATATCTATACATATCTATACATATATATATATATATATATATATATATATATAGATAGATAGAGAGAGAGAGAGAGAGTCAGGCTAGAATACACTTGAGTGTATCCAGAGCAGAATACACTCAAGTAGTTTTTCATGATGCAATATTTTTTTTAAATCTAATCCATTTATCTTCTTAAACATCTTGTCAATAGATCATATATAAAATTTGAGCCCACTTGGACATTTAATGGTCATGTTACGAAGACCGCAAAAATAATGCATTTCAAATTAGTTTTGTGCATCGATTTTGTCGCCCTCGAATGAGTAACTTATAATCATCCAAATAAGCTTAAAATTTGTATGTAGCCTGATTATAGTATGACAATGAATACCAATGGTTTATATTTTATAAAAAATAATCTTGAAATACAAACACAACTTGAGTTTAGCATACAATCTGTACACTCAAGTGTATTCTAGCATGACTCTCTCTCTCTCTATATATATACATATATATACATACATATATAGAGTCAGGCTAGAATACACTCGAGTGTATTCAGAGTAGAATACACATAAGTAATTTTTCATGATGCAATATTTTTTTCAAAAATCTAATACATTGATCTTCTTAAACATGTTGTGAATAGATCATACACAAAATTTGATCACATTTGGACATTTATAGGTCATGTTATAAAGACCGCAAAAATTATACTTGTTAAATTAGTTTCGCATGTCGATTTTGTTGCCCTTAGATGAGTGACTTACACTCATACAAATGGGCTCAAAATGTATGTAGCCTAGTTATAGTATGAAAGTGAAGATCAATGGTTTACATTTTGCAAAAAATAGTCCTGAGTTGCAAACACACTATAGTGTATTTGTGCAATCTGTACACTTGAGTGTATTCTAACATAATTCTACATATATATATGTATGTATGTATATATATGTATATATGTGTGTGTGTATTTTTATCGGTACATATATATGTATATGTATATGAATGAGCAATCAATCATTCATGTGTCTGTACGCTACCAGCCTCAAAATTAATATTATTTACATAATCTTACAATATGTGTTGATGAAAATCTTTTTCTTCCTAATAATAAAATTAAATGCTAAATAGTTAAGGTTGGTATGCAAATAAAATTACGTCATATTTGTATTATTCACACTTTTATTGTAAGGCCCCTAACCCTGCTTAATCCTATCTTGAAAGTTAACTCTGATTTGTGATGTCACACTAGATGATGAAACTATGTTTATAATTTTAATCTAAATAGTCCTTGTTTGTTCACGTTATACAATTTATGCAATTTGTGGGCTTTTATGTAAACTACTCTTTTTTTATAGTATGAGAATAATTGTGACACTTTCTTGAGTTGCTTCATGATGTATACAAGAGTTTTACAATTCTACTTCTCCTTTGAATGCTTTTGAGTTGCTTTGTTGAAGTTTACATAAGATTGGTGAGATGATAGTAATGTGTTCTCATTGGTCGATTGTTTTCCGGTGACCATTTGCTTTTTGGTGACCGCTTCATTCTTGGTGATAGATGGAGCTTCAGCAATGGATGAGTTTTCCATCGACTGAGGAGGTCTCGGTGCCCTACAATGTTTCTAAGCCATCATGGCCTTTACATGTTGATCTACATATTTCTTCAACTGATGAGATTGATGAGTGTGTGTCTGTGTGAGGATGATTGACTAAATTTCAACGGTCGATGGATTTTCAGACCGATGCTTTCTCATTGCCCGACGGTCCTTCTAAGTTGTTTCTTAATAGGTTGTCTGGGATTTGAACGATGGACCTTCTGCCGATGAGAGAGCAATATATCCCTATAAGTACCCTCTCTCTATCTCTTTTCTTTTACTCTTTTATAGACCTCCAGTTGAAACCATAGGAGCCCCATGGGATTTCATGGAGAGTGAAGGTTGATGATGGTCCGTTGGGGTCAGTGATCACAAGCTTTTCGTGGATGCTTGTGTGAGAAGAACACTCCTTGGACTAATCTAGAGCCATTGATCATTTTCTTTGCTTCTTTCTTGTAAGATTCTTACTCTTCTACTCATTTTGTTGTTGTTCATCAACCTCCTTCATCTTACGGCCAAGTTCCATGGATTTTCTTGGTGTTTTCTTGCTAGAAATCTAGGCATGTGGGTTGAAAACTCTCTTTTCTTCTTCCTTTCTCTAGTTCTACCTTGTTCATGGGAAGAGGAGATGTTCTTGGAGATTTAGTGGGTTGACTTTAATGTTTGAGTGCTTCTTTTAGGAGTTTTCACCTTGGATTTTGGGTTTCTTCTCTCTATCAGGCGAGTTACATAACACTAAATTCATTTCTTTCCTATTTTCTACGTGCATGTCGTTAATCGCACTTTAAAACTCTTAAAAATGGTATAATATAGTCCTCGTAAGTGTTGTTTTGCATAAATAATGGTGATCCAAGCTCTTAAGCTTTGGTTCAGATTTTATGAAGAATGTATGTCATATGTTGAACATTCCCTTGAATATATTAAGTCTAAAATTTTGAAATACAAGTGTAATCCTTAGACTTTTGTCATACATGATGTATCCTAATGACTAAGAAATAAGAACTTGTTCTATGTGTCAACCTTGTTATAAAATGAATATCATGTGGTGTTTATGATGCCTTAAATTGTTGTTTTAGTGTTGTAATAAAAGTTGGGTGAAAATTCTAGATTGTGGCTTGATTCTCCTATTCAAGGCTAGATGCATATACTTTGTTGAAGTGATATGAGACTATTATGGACGTTTTATATCTTTTCAGACTAAAGTTCCCAATTATTTCAATAAGAATCTTCTAGTTGTTTATATGTAACTTGATTGATGCAGTCAAAATGTAATAAGCTCACTTAAGTAATTAAGTGTAACCTTTAATAAGTAGTTGCATGGCTTCGTAGAACTATTCTAATGTTAGGATTTGTTGGATAGTGAAGTGAGTATCTGGAAGGAGCTCAGAGTCATATATTGTTGAGTACATATGAGGGCATGGAGGGTATATTCTTTTCATCTCAAAGATGATATGTGTTAAGAGTGAATACAGTCATAACTCAGATTTGAGGGTTGTACACCCTAGTTTCTAGTGTTGTGAATTGTGTACCCATGCTGGACTAAGCTATTTTAGTAGTTGGGCTGACATGCCACTACAATTGTTACTCATAGTGACTGAGGGGAATATCTTAGGATTTTGGTCATCCTAGACCTTATACAGAGCTGATTTTAGCTTTGCAGTGGTTAACTAGTAGTTTGAGTGGTACACTTAGAACTACCTAAGGTTTAATAAAATATATAATTCATTTGTGTATCATATATGTTAAGGTTACCTAGGAAATCACATTGTATGATAATCCTTGCTATGATTCTTTTAATTTGTAGATGACTTATAATGCTTAAGAGAAATCAATTGTACTAATTACTTTAGCTAAGATTGATCTTTTGTGCAATTTATATAGTCTTTCAAAATTGTGATGTTACATTCTTTGACTTCTTAAAGTACAAAACCTTGTAAGCAATAGATGTTTTTTGGAGTTATATCTCTCATTGGGACATGGGTCTCACCTCGTGGGTTACCACATCTTTTTAGATGGTCAGCAACATAGATATAACCTTGATAGTGAGGAGGCACAATTTGAAGATATGTAGAGTCAGGGAGGTTGGTGTATTTTTATAGTGTCCTAGAGTCGTCCTTGCACTCTCAGGTCCCATGTGAGGGGTTTTGTAGATGATACACATTGGCTCTTTTTTAGTTGTATATCTTACGCTATGTATATGTTGTAATTATCATAGCATCACTTTTTGTAAACATGTTATGGTTGAGGCCAATGAAGTTATGTGAAGGTACCTGGTATGAGTATATGTGAGGTAGGACCTCTGTGTAAAATGTTTTTTATGGAATTAAAAATATTTATTTGGTTTAAATTCTACACCCTTTTTGGTATATGATTACTTAATGGTTGATTGGAATTTGGGTTTTTCAATCTCATTTGGAGTGGCAGTTGACACATTTGGTGGTATCAGAACCTTATGTTCACTGAGTCTATAGGGACATAGAACTTAGGTTGTTGTGTCTGTTCTTATGTATACAACATATCTAGTCATGGGCTATGGTTTTGTAGATATGTTTGGAGAACGTGAAGAGCATGCATATAGTAGTTTCACAGCACTAGGAGGTGGTGGTAGGAGGTGGGTATTAGATGGATGAGTACCTAAGATGGGAGAACAACATCCCGTTTCACCTTCATTCGACCCTTGGACCCTAGTTGATCTAGTCTTTCAGTATGTGTTTGGACAACTAATGGTGACAGTTACGCATCTCGTGGATAGGGAGGGCACCTGCACCTCAACCAAGGGAACATATTCCCAATGTGGAATCTTCACGAGTAGGAAAGACCTTCGAGAGGCTGAAGTGAGTGGGAGACACTGTGTATGAGGGCACAATAGACCCAACCAATGCAGACATATGGTTGATGGAGTTGGAGAAGGAATTCAAGATTCTAAGCATCTATGAGGAGGACAAGGTGAAGCATGTGATCTACCTTCTGAAGGGTAGTGTTGGCCACTGGTAAGCCATTGAGGAGGAGAAAAGACTAGGTGAGGTGGTTCGTTGGGAAGAATTTTGGTAGGAGTTTGTCAATCGTTACTTCCTAAAGACATGTCTGGAGGAGAAGATGGATCAATTTGAATGGTTGTATCAGGGATCATGGTATATCAATGACAATGAGGAGAAGTTCATGGAGTTGCCGAGGTTTTATCCTCACATGGAAGCCATAGAGAAGGAGAGGATCAGAAGGTTCGAGAAGGGCTTGAACATTGAGTTGGCAAGGATGACATCTACTTTGGAGTCTCATGAGAAGTTCTCTACCTTCATGGACTCTATAAGGAGGATAGAGAGGACAACTATGGAGCCATGAGAAGCCACTGCCAGAAAGAGGTCTACTCAATTTCAAGGATCACCATCTGACAATTTTAAGAAGTGGAGGCTTTGTGCCTCATAGTACCAGTAGTCTTAACCAAGATTGGATGTTTTTGAGCCAAGGGGTATAGTCATAGTGGTCTCCTAGTAAGGGGAGATGTCATATCTTTTCTCTAGTTGGGGAAAACAGTTTGGGGTCAGTGTGTTTACATGACCATCTAGGCTGTAGTATGAAGCAAGGATGTATTATAAGTGTAGTCAAGTTGGGAATGTGAGATGGTCTTTCCCTATGAAGAATTAGGAGGTTACACAGTAGGAGAGGTAGAGCCAGCAAGGCTCACAGTAACAATAGTAGTTTAGCAGCGGTGGTAGTAGAGAATGTGTCTAGTCTTCGATCACAGGTAGGGTTATTAGGTTCAGCTAGTAAAGGTCAAGGATGATAACATGCAACAACTAAATTCTATGTTATGAGTTTAGATGGAAGGAGTATTCACCCCACAGTTCGTAAGAGGTCAGATGGAACTTTTTCATTATGGCTTATTTTCTTCTTCTCTTAAATCTATTTTGGTTGTCTTGGGTGTGACTCATTTATCACCAGACAAGCGATAAATAGTTGTAACCATCCTGTATGTAGTAGAGATGATAACCTATTTTTTGAAACCCCTTTGGTTTGTTGCATGGTGTTGTGGGAAGTGTTCCCATCTTGCATTCTTTCTTTCTCAGGATGCAACATTCAAGTGGATCTCATGCCACTTGATATACATGGATTCAATGTGATCTTAGGGATGATACCTTGGAGAATTATAAGGATATTTTGGACTGTGGTTCTAAGGTTGGAACATACGGTGATGGTGATGTCTCCTGGACTTTCCATGTAGATAGGAATATTCTTCCTACTTGTCTGGTGTCGGCTATGGTAGCATAGAAGTTGTTGATGCAAGGGTATGAAACTTTTATGGCACATGTTGTAGATACCTAGGTGAGGAGTTGTGACTAGGTGAAATTTCTATATCTTTTAATCTTTTCATTTTATAGTATTTTAAATCTAAAATCCTAGTTTCAAGGAGTAATATATTGACCTATAAAGTCTTGATTTTCAAGCTCAAACTTTACCAACATCTAAGTATTACTTCTATGAAGTTATGTTTCAAATTTCATGTCAATCTAATACTCCTAGCTCTCTCTAAGATTTTTCAAAGATTCCTATAATGTTATGCATTATTTGCATTTTAATTGATTTCATATCTTGTTCCATTGAATCACATATCATCTAGTTGTGACATTAATATGTCATGCCCTCTTTTACCCCCGTGTACTGCATCTGAGCCACCCGATATGGGTGTCATGGATCTTGGATGGATCAGACGGCTGAGGAATCATCCTCAACCTCCGCCCAGCCCACTAGATCGTGGCTACGAGTGAGGACCGTGAACGCTGACCACAATCTCCCCCTTTAGTCTCTCTCATGAAAAACCAACCTAGGCACTGCCTCCACCTCATCTCCATGAACTCGTTGACCTAAAACATGATCAGCCTCGTCACAAGATCGTGAGTCATGACTACCACTGGAGGCAAATCTCTCCTACGTTCCCAACCCAAATTGGCCATCTACAAACCACTCTCCCTCTCACCTATATAACCCACTCACAATCTTCACAAAGACCCCTTTAGTTCACTACTACCTCCAATTTGTTTGAACTAAGCCATGATGGCTCCATCCTCGATACTGTTTTATCTGACCAACTTCTCCATGGCCTAGATACTGATCAGGACACCACCTCCCTCACCACTCAAATCCAACCTTCCCTCTGGCTTCAAGGTGCTTCTAGAAACCTCAACGACACACCAGGAAGCCCCAGAACCTCCTACACCTCTCTTGCTCCCCCTTCTTCTTCGCGATCGGCAAGCTTCTCTGGCAACCTAAGCGGCGCAACACATCAGAGGGAGCCAAGCCTTGAGACCTTACTACACTAAACCAGAGAGACCTCACAAAGGTGACCATGAGATAAACTATGCACGAGAAGCCTCCTACTACCTTGTTGGGCTTGCCAGAGTCTACAATTGGGTTGACGAGAAGCTAGAAGAGGAATAGCAGGTAGACCCCCTCACACTGACTGGATCCTACCTGGACCAGTAAGGTAAATCCACATCAGCCTTCTAAATTGTGTTCATGCAAAATCTCACCACCGTGTGATCTTCAAATCAACATCCCAGTGTTTTCCCCTATTCGTTTTTTATCCTCTATTTTCAATAATTGCCAGATAATGCCTTGATCTTGGAAAAATCATTATCATTAGTAGGATTATCAGAAAAAAAACAAACCATTACTCCTTTTTTATTAGAAAATTATGAGGACACAATTAAGACATTAGTTAACCCTAAATCTGACTCGTATAAATGCTTATGTTCAAATATGGTTCTACCTTGTTTAATTGTTTAGAAAATACTTGAGCACGAATAAATCACCAAATTCTTCTTTTTGTCTTATTTTTGTGCCTATATAATTGTGAGACACTCAATTCTAATTTATGTGACTCAAATACTAGCAAAGATGATTTATTACTCTTTTTCCCTAGTTTGGTTTACCAAAATTGTTGTAAATATTGATCATGATCTAAAGACCACCAAAATCATCTAGAAATCCTACTCTGACATGATACTTCCAAATTTGGACTCAAATCCATACTCCATGACTCATGCTCTACACTCATGACCCTAACTAAGAAAAGAACCACTTTTACTCTTTTAGAACTAAATGATGAATTTGCCAATATATCTAATAATGTACCAAATCTCTTATAATTTTAGGAATACAAAGGTACCAGTGAGGTGCATCTCTGGACTCCCCACTTTTGAGTAGAAGGTACACTTTACCTCTTATTTGACTTACTATAGAATATGGTTGTATTGTACATGTAAAATACTTGGCATATGATATTTTTTTAAATAAGTATATGTGTATGATCAACTTCAATGATGTTCTTTTATAAATATATTACAACACCTGAACATAAAATATATAGTCCATTATATTACAACACTATATCTCTTTGGTAAGCATAGTGCTTGGGAGTGATCTATCTCTTTGGTAAGCATATCACCATGTGTAATGATCTATCTCTTTGGTAAGAAGATTATAAGGCCTTAAGGCATCTATCCCGTTGGTAGGAAGATGCATGAGTATATAATGGAAAAAGTGCTTAAAATATGTGTTCTCTTTTGTTTATAAACATCTTTGTTCAAATATATTCCTTTTTTATAATTGTTTATTTGTGCCAAGTATTATTTTTATCTTATTGCCAAATCTTGTAATGAGAGGTATATTTAAAGACATGTAGGCGTACTTAGTACAATATATTATTATACTGTGCTGATGTGTACCAATTTCAAATGCTTCTTAGGTACACTTTCTTATGATGATGATGATGATGCAACTTAATGTGATGGGTCAGTATAATCAGATCTTTCACAGGGATGCTAAAGTTAAATGGGACTCCTAGTTTAAGCTCTTTTTCTTCTGCAAGTTGTTTTCTCATGTATTAAGTTTTCTTCTGTAGTACTCCTATGCCTCCAGCCCCCCATGTAATTAACACTTGATTTATTTAAGGAAGCTTTGTTATTTAGTGCATGTATATACTTGTGTGTTTGATCCACTCAGGGACATGAAATTATAAGCCCTTTGTACACTATTCCCTTTTGGGTCTAAATTTTGGATTGGGGTTAGATTGTTAACCCATTAGGGAGTCCTAGTATATAGGATGTACATGTAGTGAAGGAGTTCAAGGATGATTTTACCCTACGAGTTTCCAGATGTTTCACCCTTGAGGGAGATTAATTTTAAAATCAATCTAGTTCCTAGTTTGCAACCCATAGCACATGCACCTTATGGATGGCTCTAGATAAAATGAAAGAGTTGAAGAAGTTGTAGGAGTTGTTGGAGAAGGGATTTATATGATCAAGCACTTCCCCTTGGGGTTCTACAATGTTGTTCGTGAAGAAGAAGGATGGTTCTATAAGGATTTGCATAGACTATCAACAGTTGAAGAAGGTCATAGTGAAGAACAAGTACATGTATCCGAGGATAGATGACTTGTTTGATCACTTGATAGGTGCTACATTGTTTTCTAAGATATATTTGAGGTCAGGATATCACCATCTGAGGATCAAGGAAGATGACATACCTAAGACTACTTTTAGGACTTGGTACATTCATTATGAGTTTGTGGTTATGCCATTTGGGTTAACCAATGCACCGAAAATGTTCATTGAACTGATGAGTAGAGTGTTCAGACCATATATTGACTAGTTTGTAGTGGTTTTCATCTATATTATCTTGACATACTCTAGGGACAATCAACAACATCTTTGACAGGTGTTGGAGTTGTTGAGATAGAATAGGCTTTATGCCAAGTTTATTAAGTGTGAGTTTTGGTTGACCGAGGTGTCTTTCCTCTGACATGTCATCTCTATAAAGGGTGTTTGTGTGGACTCTAAGAAGGTGGAGTCAGTGTTAAGGTGGGAACAACAAACATTTGAAGCTTCTTAAGTTTAGCTGGTTACTATAGGAGGTTCATAAAAAACTTCAATACAATAGTTTTGCCTTTGACCAAGCTAACCAAGAAGGGTGTTCCTTTTGTTTGGGATGACAAGTGTTAATGTTCTTTCCAGATGTTGAAGGATAATTTGACAAGTTCTTTAGTGTTGGTGTTAATAGAGCTTAGGGAGGGCTACGTCATTTTCTGTGATGCCTTGAAGAATAAGTTGGGATGTGTGTTGATGTAGGGCAAGAACATGATTTCTTTTTCTTATCTATAACTTAAGAAAAACAAGGAGAATTGCACAACTCAAGACATGGAGTTAGCATCTGTGGTTCTTGCCTTAAAGATTTGGAGGCTCTACCTATATGGGGAGACATGTCAAATCTTCACAGATTAAAAGAATATGCAGTACATATTTTTGAAGTAGGAGTTGAACATGAGGCAGAGGAGGTGATCAAGGATGATGACTATATGATAGACTATCATCTAGGAAAAGTGAATGCAGTGGATGATGCATTGAGCATAAAGTCATATTCATCTTCATTGTCATCTATAGATAAAGTGCAATTGCATTCCAATGGTGTGTCACAAACAGGACATGTTGGTGACACTGAGACAGATTAATGCTCGAAGTATCTTTGTCGGTGGGTTTGTTGGCACAACTTTAGGTTAAACTAACATTGAGGAAATAGATTAAAGATGCACATACGGATGATATCGTGACACAGATGCTCAGGTCAGAGTTTGGCAGTAAGAAACATGATGACTTTTATGAGACAAAAGATGGGACAATGTATTTTCACAACAGAATAATGGTTCCTAACATTGGCAGTCTGAGCGAGATCGTACTTAAGACAGCTCATTCCTCAATGTATGCAATGCATCATGTCAGTGCAAAGGTGTATTATAATCTCAAAGACTTGTATTGGTGGCCATGCCTAAACCATGATGTTGTGGAGTTTGTTGTCAAGTGTTTGGTGTGTCAGCATGTCAAGGAAAAACATTAGAAGCCAGTAGGGGCGTAAATCCTTTATCAAATCCACAGTGGAAATGGGATCTCAGAACTATGAACTTTTTGGTTGTTCCTTTAAGGACTACCAAGGGTCATCATTCCATTTTGGTGATAGTTGATCAGCTAAAAAATTTAGCTCACTTTCTTCTAGCTAAGGCCACCTATACAATAGAGAAGTTGGCACAAATGTACATGTATGAGATAGTTCTTTTACATGTCATACTAGTTATCATAGTCTCTCACAGAGGCCCTCAGTTTAGGAACAAGTTTTGGGAGCATCTTCATACAACTTTAGATACAGATTTGAGGTTTAGTACAAATTTCCACCCACATATAGATGACCATTTGAAAAGGAAAATGCAGATGTTAGAGGGTTAAGAGAATGTGTGCTTCAATTTCTTGGCAGCTGGGATATTCACATGAGTTCGATTGAGTTCACATATAACTCAATGAATGTTGGGGGAGCATAGATATGGAACCACATAAGGCTTTGTATGGTAGGCATTCTATATTTTCTCTTTGTTGGTATGAAACTCGTGAGTATTAGTTGTTGGATCTTGAACTGGTACAAAATACTATATAGAAGATCAAGGTGATCCAAGAATAGTTAAAGGAAGCACATGATGGGAAAAAGTCTTATGTTTACAACCATCATAGACCATTGGAGTTCTAAGTTGGATACTACGTGTATGTCAAGGTTTCCCCTTAGAAGGGGTGTGTTGAGTTTTGGCAGGAAATATTAGTTGGTTCCCAGCTTCATGGGACCATAGCCTATCTGTGACAACCTAGATTTGTTCTCTCTCCACATAAATATTCTATGAACTTCCTCCTCAGTAAGTATCTAATTCTTGAACTTAATTCCATGATATAATATGCTTTGATGCTAAATTGAATCATCTTGGATATATGTATCTTGGGGTGACACTCAATTTGCTTTTTACCTATATTTTAAATTCTTAACATGTCTCACTCTTGTAATTTATTTTAATAAACTCAATTGTATAGCTTCCAATTATCTTTCCAATGGAGCAAAAATTACCTCAACTAGATCCACGTAGCCCAAGATATGACCAATTGAATACTGCATTTTGGTATTTATTTTTACTTTGATTTAATTGAAATGGCCCCTTTTCGGGCCTGTTTAAGTGCCGGCCCAATTGTCTCTCCCCCTTTAGTCAGTACGATCTAGGCCTCTCCTCTCCACCAATCAAAAGTTGGGATCCTAAGGTAATGGATTCTCGACCGTTGGATGATGGGGCTACAAATTCCACCCCAGATCTACCAGTCACAAACTCATCTTCGACCTCCATACTACCACCAACATGATCTACACCGACGCCACCTAATCCCATCTTGGCACCACAAATCAACCCCCTTCCCACCACCTTCCCATTTGAGACCTCATCTGCCTATAAAGCTTCCTTCTGCCGTCTTTCCCCTTCTTTTCTCAGTCTTTGGAAAACCCTAGCTCCCACTTTTGCTCCTTCCTCCCCTCCCTTCATCTGGCGGTGCCGCCACTTGATATGGGTTCATCTCCCACCCAATGGTCCTCCTCGATGCCTTCTTTGATCATATTTGGCCTTGGGCTGTGGTGGTGAGGTCGGGCGACCACCTTCATGGACACGTTGTGGTTAAGAGCTCGTCCTTGATCGGGCTCCGATGAGCCCTCCTGCACTCACCGCTGCACTGCGCATGCCAAAGAAGCAACATCGGATAATGGTGGATAGTGGTTTGTGGTGTCTGTGGGGCGCTCACAAATGGTCGGTGGTGGCACAGAGCGGTCGGGAACTATAAAGGGAGCGATAGCAGGCAATCTCTTGGTCTTTTCAACCGTCCAGTGGTGGTGGGCGGCGAATGGAGGCTACCAGGCCTGTGCTAGAGCTCACCGCCTATGTGGCCCACTCATGGCCCAAATGAAGGGCAAATACCATCAAATCCTTCTTTTAATGCTTGAATCTTCAAATGTTTGTATCTCTCTCTTCGCTTTACCAAATGATACATATTATATATGAATTTTGGTCCTCTCAATGAGTTCTATCTAATATGACTAATTCCAAAGCCTAACTCTTGTTCCTTTTATTCTAATATCCAAAAATGTATGTTTTTAAGTCTTTTTAAGATGTTTAATCCATTTGAATGCATTCTATTTATTTGTTATGTCTTAAAACTTGATGTTTGCATGATATCAACAACATAAACATCTTTATGCATCAAGATTCGAATCTTATCAATCTTTTTACTCTATGTGGTCTTATGTTGGTATAATGACCTAAAATGGGCTTTTAATGCTAAGGATTACTTCCTTAATGCTTAACCTTATTGGAGGTTCTTCAAATTGTCATCCTTGACCTAAATCAATAACTATTGATGTATGTTAGACTATAATTCGAACTTGTACATGCTAGCATCCTAATATGACTTGATGATGTACTTTGAACCTTGAACCATGTCTTACATGGACACCATGATGATAAGTCTTGTAGCTTGCTCATGTATTGATCTAATTCTGATTGAATCCTTTATGTGAACTCCAAATCAATAATCACAAATGCTTTGTATCTCTATAAGTGTTGTGGAACATTCTTGTGCGCTATGTGGCTTTACACCCCAATCTTTCCTTGAGATGTAATATAGCATTCATGTTGATAACCAAGTCTATATTCTTATGCAAAGCTTTTCCTAATGATCATCCCTATTATATAACGATCTCAAATTAGTAACAAGGTGATGTTAATGATATCTAATCCAAGTAGAGTCCATCTATACTCTAATGGTGACAACCTTGCATGATTGTAACTCAAAATGACTAGTTTGACCATGTTGATGCTTATGTTGACTAAGCTTATTCAAATATTATGATAACCTTATTTAGTGATCTAATGACCCTTTTCTTGACCCCTAATATTAGTTGTGATGTGTCACTCTAGGTTCTAGATGATGCCATGATAGTTGATGTAACACGATTATGATAATGCATGACCTAGTTGGAGATAATGATGATTTTGATACCTAGTTCTGGGTGACACATCCAACCACCACAATTATGATTAAATGATACCTAATCATTCTGATATTAATCCAACTATACTCATTTGTAATGTCAGGATATCTATGATGATTCAACTACGAAGATCTAGTCAAGTTGCTACTTATGGTTTTCTAATGAATGGTTAATCTTGTACTCTACTCACAAGGTACATTTTATCTTGACCCTACTATGATATTGGCTTACTTGTGTGTATGCTAGTATGAATGCTTGGCTACTTACATACTTGGTTGATCTATTGTTCCTATGATTACTACTTTTATGTTTGAGTATTCTACATTGACAAACCTTGAATGTAATCACAAAATTCCATTATGCAACCTAATGTTGACATAATGGATAAATGAACCTAAAACATGATTTGTATTAAACAATGTTTTTAAGTGTTCTCACTTTCTTTCTTCTTCTTTACTATGATCATATTTCTAACCAAGCAAGTTTTGTATTACTCTTAAACTATTTACATGCCTTTTCATAGCGTACTTAATGCTTTAGCATTAATATGTTTCGTTTATCGAATTTGTAGTTGCCAAATGAAGATCTGTTGCACCCAAGACTCTAAGCTTTGAAATGAAATACAAATGGGTATACTTGAATCTAGAATTTGGTACATGCCTCTCATCTCCATGTTTAATATCTTGTTATCTCTTATCTGGTTCTTATTTGTGGTTTTATTCATGCATATGTTATGTGATCCATTCTAGGGATGAATGCCCAGGCTCACTCGCCTTTGGCTATGTAGACATTAGGAGTGTGAACTTAGGGTAACAAACGGTTCCATGACAAATGGTATCAGAGAAATCACTTATCCTCTATGCATGTTTAACAACCCAATTACGCATACCCTAGAGAGCCTTCTAGAATCCCATCTCTTCTTTTAGGACTACCCTAAGCCACCCATTAGATGATTAGTTAGCTTCTCATTTCCTCATGTGATTCTTCTACGCGACTATCAATCACATGATATCTTAATTATGGGTTTCTTATATATGGGAAAAAACTAAAATGTGAATGAATTGGTAAAAGTTTGAGTGAAGTAATGATGATGAAATGATCTAACCTTAATATGAAAACTTGATTATGACTAATGAAAGTACTCTTAGAGTCAAACACTCATGTATAACCTCTCAGATCATGTTAACTCAACTTTATCAAATCTAGACCACATGCTTTCTATGTTTGAGGTAAAATGATAATGATCTTGATATGATGAGATAAGGAGTTGTACCTTATACCTCATTTTTCTTATGAGGTCCCTATTTGATTAAGTCCATGATGCCCTATTATTGATCAAACCTCAAATATGATTAAGAAAAATGTTTCCCTATTTTTATATGTACCATGATCATGCCATGGAATGACTAAGCTCTCGAAATCTCAAAATCATGATGAAAGACTTTAATACAAGAGACGTCTTCCCTATGATTCCCATGCCTATTGGTAATATATATTTCAAATAATGTGATGGACATGGATATCACTCTAGTCCTATTATGCTCAAACTCTTGAGTTCTCAATTTGACTTCTTGATTTCCAAAATCTACCCTAACCTTGATCTAAAAAAAAGGGAATGAAATTATGACTTTTATCTTGCAAAATCTTGAAGTATGATTGCCCTATTATGATCTTGATGTTTGTCTCATGACATTGCGAAATAGGATTTGATAGTTGACACTCACCCTATTTAGATATGATTCATAACTAATGACCAATGTAGACTGGTGTGCTAGGTTAGGGTGTTATCTGACTTGTGACTCCCCTAACCTAGGTCACACCCCCATTATGACTACCTCTAAGTTGTCATCTTGTTGATTATTTAGAGCCTTGAAGGGAGACACCTTCCATCCAACTTTGATTTCTCAACCTAAGTCCCTAATGGGTTATGCTTAATATGATGTCGATACTCGATCTCAAAATCTTGATTTAACGATGATCTTAGAATAGGATGATGTTGACTATATCTAGTGGTCATGTTCCTAGGAAGACTTAGACCTAGATCATTCATCAACCACAAATACCATGAAAATAAACTCGATATTGATGCCATGAAGTGTTGAATAATGCTCAAAATGTTGCTCGATTATTATATATGGATGAATGATCACCCCTAGAAGGGTGAGTTAATCAATTGTTTTAAGAATGGAGATAACCTTGAATATCACTAAATGTTTATGGGGTTAAGTATTTGAAGCATGAAAGAATATGTATTGGGAATAATTCTTTAAACCCAACTATGCCATCTCTAAGATGTAGGGAAAAGTCATCGAGAAAGTGGCTGACAGTAGGTAACCAAGTCTAGGAGGGAAGGTCACCAAGAGGCCAAGCCCAGGAGGGAAGGCCAATGCCACCAAGCCCATGAGGGAAGGTCAATAAGAGGTCAAGCCTAGGGGGGAAGGCCAACATGAAGACCAAGCCCAAGAGGGAAGGTCTCCAAGAGGTCAAGCCTAGGAGGGAAGGTCAATGTGAAGACCAAGCCGAGGAGGGAAGCTCTCCACGAGCCCAATGTTGGGACATAAAGCAAATGATGTACACCCTATGAGATAGAAAATCCAAGTTAAAGAATTACACAAAAAATAATGTGCTCAAATGTTGTTGGAGAAACCTCAAGAAAAATAGGAATGACATCCCAAAAAAAATCCTACGAAGGGTAGATCCCTATGTCACACACAAGGTCTAAAATATGAATCTAAACCCTAGCTTCAAAATGTTTAGATTGTGACTTTGATGCCAAAATTTGACTCTCAGTATTGAATAATGAAATCTCGACTCTTATTAATAATCTTGATTCAAAGCCTATGATCATCTTGTTTGGATCTTGAGGTCACCCTCGATATATGACTCCTGACTTTCATGTTCCCACATCTTGAAATATTAAAATGATGATTATGATGATTTTCTCAATGTATGACCTAACGATCAACTCCATGTGGACTAGGGTGTGACCTTCCATCGATTTTGAGCACAAAATCACAATTATTGAAATATGATGTGGGTCTTGGATTGTTGAAATATGAAATCTCAATCATGGATGTATAACCCCACCTAGGCCAATGTAGAAGCTAGAACCTTACATGTTGGGAAGGAAAGTCATGCTTTACTCTTGAACTCTATTCGATTGACTTGAAATGTGATCTCCAAATTTGATGATATATAGGATAATCTCTCCAAACTCGTGACTCATGTGATGATACTTCCAAATTGAGGATCTATGTAACTATATGTTTACCATGATGCTCGATTGCTCAATTTCAGAATGATATGGATATTGTAAGTGACGATGATAGCTTATGAGGATTTTGTGATGATCCTGATTTGAATGTGAAAACTCAATCTTAGTTGATGCCTTGATTTAATTTTGGGGAAAATTTTTCTTTTAAGGTGGGGAGGATGTGATAACCTAGATTTGTTCACTCTCCTCATACATATTCTATAAACTTCCTCGTCACTAATTATCCAATTCTTGAACTTAATTCCATGATATAATACGCTTTGATGCTAAATTAAATCATCTTGGATATATGTGTCTTGGGGTGACACTCAATTTGCTTTTTGACCTATCTTTTAAATTCTTAACATGTATCACTCTTGCAATTTATTTTGAACCAAACCAATGTCATCAAATTAATCTCTAATATATGGTAAGTTGTATAGCTTCCAATTATCATTCGAATGGCATAAAAATCACCTCATCGTGATCCTCGTAGCCCAAGATATGACCAGTTGAATATTTCATTTTGGTCTTTGATTTTACTTTGATTTAATCAAAATGCCCCCTTTTTGGGCCTATTTAGGCACCGACCCAATTGTCTCACCCCCCTTTAGTCTGCACGATCCATACCTCTCCTCTCCACCAATCAAAAGTTGGGATCCTAAGACAATGCATATTTGACCGTTGGACGATGGGGCTGCGGATTCCACCCCAGATCTAACAGTCACAAACTCATCTTCGAACTCTATATTACCACCAGCATGAGCTACACTGATGCCACTTATGGAGCTTCCACTCGCGTGGAATTGTGTGCACCACTAAAAATCCTAAAGATAGTAAGTCTTTAGGTTTAGCCTTGCTTATACTAGATTGAGAACTCCACCCATGTATGCTAGGATACATGGAAGTCTTATTGTAGTATAGTTAAGGGTCAAATCCACAGAACAACGGTCTTGTTGGGAGCAACAAGATAGAAAACGATATAATTTCACTTAACCTCTTAACAGTTGGTATCTAGATCAAAAAGTTGGTTTGGTTGTTTTAAACTAAGTGCAAGTAGAACAAAACAAGAAAGTAAATTCAAGGTTGTAAACAATGATAAGAAACCACTAGGATGTGATCGGCTTTCACCACTACTACACATGGATCAAAACATGCAATATAAAAAACATAACCTGCAATAAGAGTCTAAACAGTTAGTATCTTTGTAGATTTAGTTTCCTTTCAGAGAACTAACTATGAGAGGTGTGGAAATGTTGCAATGCCAACCATCCCTGAACGAATGGTCATGTACTTTACATCATTCCCTTCGCAAAGTGTGTTCCTCGACTTATCAAGGTTGTACTTTCATACGTCAACTGATTACATTTCATAGTATGAAAGTACAATAATGGAAGTGAGTTTACTCCACTTCTTGAAAAACACTCCTAGATACTGAAATAGATGCATGGTGGATACATGCATCAAGAACCAACATTCAATCGAGATTTGAATCTAGTAGTACAAACATAGACAATTCATACTAAAAGATAAAAGGTAACACAAGTTGGTGATCAAGAAATAAGCATTCATTAAATGATTGATGTTGAACTGAAAAGAAAGTATATCTCTATTACAAACTATGGATTACATTGCATGAAATGAAAACATGGGTAGCAGGGCTACTCCCCGCACCCTAGTGAATAAGACTACTTGCTCATGGCAAGGAAAAAGAAGGAGGCGAGAAGAGAGAGAGAGAACGTCATCTCAACGAAGGAGGGAGGAAGGTCAACCCCTTGGAGAGAGAGAGCAATGATCTTCACACTTCGCAGGTTGATCGATGATGAGTCCTCCTCTTCCCACCTTCTTTGGTGATGAGAGAGAGAGCATCTTCTGGATGGAGTGTGGATCTTAGACCGGCAGCCTCGGGGCGGTGGATGAAGGATGGAACAGCTCTGGAGCAGCAGAGGCTACCTTTGAACGTCTGAAACTTGATGCCTTGTGAGGACCCTTTGGGTCTTATTTATAGGCTTTAAGTGAAGTTCAAATGGTTTGGGTAGTTTTAGGCCCAAATGGTCTTGGAAACCATTTGGGTTCTGAGACCATTTTCCTTTGTTTGGTCTTGGGACCGTGTAACTTCATGCGGTCCCAGGACCGGTTGGTTTTATGCGGTCTTGGGACCGTGTAACTCCATGCGGTCTCGGGATCATTTGGCTTTACACGGTCTCGGGACCGTTTGGTTTTGTGCAGTCTCGGGATCATGTAACTCCATGTGGTCTCGGGACCGTTTGGCTTTGCACGGTCTCGGGACCGTTTGGTTTTGTGTGGTCTCAGGTTCGTGTAACTCCATGTGGTCTCGGGACCGTTTGGCTTTGCACGGTCTCGAGACCATTTGGTTTTATGTGGTCTCAGGACCGTGTGACTCCATGCGCTCTCAGGACTGGGTAGTCTCCAAACGGTCTTGGGACCGTTTGATCTCCAAACGGTCTTGGGATCGTTTGGAACTTTTGTGATTTTTTTGTATTTTTCTATAAAAATAAAAAGGAGAAAAGTTAATCTAATGGTATATTTGCAATAAAGGAGGAAAGTTAAAGATTCTATCTAATTTATCTGAGAAAGAGTGTGGAAAACTGAGGAAAATTACTAAGATAACATTACAAAATGGGAGGTTATCACCCCCCTAACTTAGAGTCTAGCTTGTCCTCAAGTTAGATAGTGCTGAGGCATGTAATGGCGAGGTGATTTTGTTTAGTTAAGATTTACATACTCTTGCTTCAAATCTAAACCATAGATTTCCTAAGGTTGTATCAGAGCTTTTGCTTGCCTTAACTCTTTCAGGTGTTGAGAGTTGCTTGGATCTCATGTTTCTTCCATATTTCGTAGCCCGCATTGGGACCACTTTTTATTCTGTGCAAGTCGTCGACTCTAATCAGTTTTATACTTCTCTGAAAATCCTACCGAAAGCTAGAGTGGGTATGAGGGTTGGCTAAAGGCTTGTTGTGTAACTCCCCCTTCAAGTGGGGGAGGGTTTGTCTATGCATTTAGGGTCTCACTACCGGGAACGATACATTTGCCATTGTGAGGGTAGCTGAATGTACCGGCCGGGTGAGTCCTTTATCAGCCTTTCATATATTTGGATACCTTATGGTTTCACTACCGGGCATGACACATCTGCCTTTGTGAGAGTAACTGAATGTACCGACTGGGTGAGACCTTTATTGGCTCTTCATATAGATCCTTATGCGTGGCAAAACTCTCATATTTTTATTCAACACTCTGGCTTTTATTCATAAACTCACAGGCTTAGGATTTGGGATTTTTAGGGGTTTTGTTTGGGCGGCCAAGCCTCTTTTATTTGAAGAGAAGAAAGTTGTTCTTAGAGTTTCTCGACATGCACTGATTTGGTTTCTACTTAGTAGTGCACTTGCGAGGCTTCTTGATTTGGATGTCACCTAATATCCCTCCCGTCCTTGAGAGTGTTTGGCTTGTTTCGGCCCTGATGTTAACCCGTGGAGAGTCAGGTGTAGAATTGAAGCAAAAGCATGAAAATCTAGTGTGAAGATAATTTATTGATTCGCCATTACATGTCTATATGCTATTCTTATTATTACTCTTGAGGACTAACTGGATTCTAAAGTTAGCTGGGGATGACTTTTTCCAAGAGGGATGCTATGCTTATGTGCAGAGTTTATTTTAACTGGGGAATTACTTAAAACAAAATCTAAATGTGCAAAGAAAGCTAAAAAATTTGTACAAAAATGAAAGAGAAGGTAGAGAGGGAAGGATTTAAAAATCATACATCACCCTTATCCAATGTACTCCCCCCTAACTTATCATTCACTCTGTCCTTAGAGTGTTAAAGTGATAGGTTGAGAAGTACAAGGACAAGGGCATCAGGCTTTTGTTAGTCCTTTATTAGCTCCATGTGTGCGAAGAAGATTAGCAGCGAACTTTCCACGTAATGCGTGGTAATCCACGTCTATCATGTCCTCTTCTGGTCTTCCAAGGATCATGATGGTGTACATCCAGTAGAGAATGTGGAAACCACAGTCTTGTGACTCGCGAAGCTACTGGGGATAGTTGTGGCTGAAGGCAGGGCGATGAAAGTGTTCTTTACCGTATGCCCATGTGTGCTTGCTGAGAAGGTCATGTAGTTGGTCAGCACACTCCTTCGCCACCTCCTTCGTGGGCGTTCTTGGTGTTGTAGAATATTGTTGCTGATCTGGATTGTACTGGCTGTCGGAACTGTTATATATGATTGTTGTTCCATCATGAAGATTTGTTGTGAGTAGCATCCAGTGCTCAGAATGAAGGAAAGGAAGCATGATAAACTTCGGAGTCGTATGTTGGAGGAAAGAAATGAGTGCCTCAGTTGTTCTGAAGTTCTTTAGCTTTAGGAGATCATCCTTCATATATGTTGAAGCCATATAGGTCGTAGGGTGATTCCGTCCGAGAAAATATTGATAGGAGGCCATCAAACTCACGGATAGAGACCCTTTGAACTGTACAGTTTCTCGTAGTGCATCTTCCATTACCAGAATATCTCCGGCTAGAAAAACGAGATCATCTTTCTCGGCATAGAGCCTAGACATGATGAGCCGAAGTTCATTGTCAGAAAGACTTTTGCAGGCACTGAGGTCAAAATTAGGGAATGTCGGTGTAATGGCAGATAGGGGGACCTTTTGTGAAGATGGTCTGTCGATGGTGGCCCCAGTGAGCAACTCGATGTCTCCTTTATCATCCGCCAAGTCAAAATAATAAGGGTCCCATTGTTTCTTTTCAGGGACCTTGGCAGGCTGTTGTTTCTCCAACTCCTTTATTGTTTGCCGGAATGGTTGTTTTTGAGGACGTTGGATGGCCGAGTAAAGGTAGCGAGGAACATCATTAGGCACCATAGTTGGGTCCTTGAAGAACCAACTGTCACATATTAGCTCCATGGTGTAACGCCCTCGTAGAGAATGAAAATCCTCTGTGGCCAACTCAGTGAAAGGGATTTGTTGATTGAGCGCTTGGATGTGGCGTATAGTGTAAAAAGTGCAATCCCTAGATCCCTCTTGTGTTTGGACTTATGGGTTGATGATTTGGAACTAGGGTTGGTTCCAACTATTTCGGAGGGATGGGCATGTAGCCCAAATTAGTTTCAGAAGCTGGAAAGGGATGCATATGGCCTCCCCAGCTTAAATGCCAGCAAAATTAATTATACCGACCTTTAGTTCACTGGCGCAAAAATTGCACACCTTGGCATCTCGAGCCACGGTGTCCACAATCATTAGCAGTCAGTGGCCCAAAACTTGAAAGAACACGGTAATATAGCATGCCTTTCTAGAAATCCCCCTCTACAACCGCTCGATAGATTTGCTTTGTAAATATTTATATAATAGACTCATGGCCAGAGCAGGTGAAGTGTTAAGTACTGGTTGCTTCCGTTTAGAGCTTCTGTAGGTTTCAATAGAATTGGCAAGAAGGACACGAAAGATTTCCATCTTCACCACTGATTGTGGTCAAAGGATGGTGTGGAAGTCATCACGTGTCAACTTGTGCTAAGTCTTTGTATTTTGGTAAATAACTTCTCCCCCTTCTTTGGCATCATCTACTATAGTGTTTAGGACGAAGATGTCTTGAGCATCTAGGGTAGAGATGGCCGCCATGTCTAAATCGTGCATCTTGTGAGGTAGAGGTGGCGGCGGGGGAAGCTCTTGCAGAGGGTGGGGAGAAGTCTACTCCAAATCTTCTATGTAGTGTTGCAGATCGATATCTTTCTCTGAATCGGAAACAAAGTCGAGATCTTCATCTGTATCTAAACTGACTCTGTCTAATTCTTCGTTTTCTGGAGGAAGGGGTGAAGACTGCTCTGGGGCGGAGTGTTGTGGTTGTGGTTGACTCGTGCTGGTTCCGAATAAACATTGTTGGAACTCAGCAAAAACTTCTGCTTTGGCAGTTTCCCCCAGAGATCCCAATGTAGAATAGTCAAGAAATTGATCCCCATATGACATATTAATGTTGTCATTGTACGTAGGGGATTTGGGATCTTTATCACCTTCGTGGTGATCTTTCTATTGTTTTGGTGAAGCTCCTCGGCTGGGGCCCTCCCCAGCATTGTCTGGGTCGTCAGATTTATCGTCTGAGGAGGTGCTATTGTTGGAGTCAGCCAAGGAGTCATAATCCTCATCTTCATTTTCTTCTTCATCATGTTCTTTGTTTGCCACCTTATCTGCTGTCTTCTTTGGTGGAGGCTTCTTGCACTGTCTATGGAGTGCTTGTAGTTCGTCGAAAGCCACTTGCACATGCTCGTGTGTTTCAAGCAGTGCGTCATGGGTTTCTTTGAGATCTAAATAACGAGCCTCAGCAGAGAGGAGTCATGCAGAGATGTCTGTCACTTGAGTTCTTAATTGGTTGATTTCATTGTTGGATGACTCCTCTTGGCAGTTATTGAGTTGTGTGAGGGTGGTATTGATGTCATCCAAGCATGTGCTTAAAGCAGTTTGTTGCTGCTTAAGCTCGCATAGAGTTTCTGGAAATGATTGATTTTGTGCAGAAATCATGTCGACTCGCTTGACCAGATCGCCTTGCTGTCTTTTTACTTCAAGCACCAACTGTGGCAGTTGTTGCAGGCGGTCATTGATGTGTTCGAATTTTATGGCCACTGCTTTCTACTATTGGTGGATGCTTGAGTGGATGCCTGGCAGGGCACGGTTTTGCTCATCAATCTTGGCAGCCTGTGTAGTTAGACCATGCACACAAGAAAAAATAGATTGTAATATATTAGAAGGGTCGGTGAGAAGGTTTTAGATAGCGTCGAATTGACGTCCGAATTCTTCACCAACGTTTTGTAAAAGGGACCCCAAATGTGGAAGGGTGGGGTGGCTGGGGTCAGGGTGGAAGGGTGGAAGTGTCTTGCGAAAGAGACACTATTTATGGTCCCGCAACCTGCATGGTGACTATAGATGGAGTCACCAGCGGTGTCGGGGTGGTGGCGGATGAAAAAAACGGTGACATTCTCGGTGAGAGTGGTGGGACCGAAAATGTTGAGGGGAATAGGGTGGAGATGGGAGTGGAGGCGGTGTAGTCGGGTGTTGGAGTGGAGAATGGGATACCCGAAGGGAAAAATGTTGAGGTGGAAGATGTGGGTGGAGGTGTGGATGGTGGGATAGTAATGGATGGTAGTGTGGTAGGAGTGGTGGTGGTGGTGAGTGCATCATTTAGGCTCATGATGAATGAGTCTAATGATGAGGTATTGATATGGTCCTCAGGAGGAGGGTGTTCTGTCTCAGGATTTAGCTTTGATGTCGGCGTCCCCGACAACTATTGTGGTTGTAAACGTGCCTTAGATGGTCATTTTACTGGTATTTTTGTTAACCTGGCTATCGGGGCTGTGATACTAAGTTCTGTCTAGCCCGCTTTGGTTTTCTTTTCGTGTATTGGGACCGAATCTAGAAGTTTGGCAAGCTCTTCATCAGTGAAGAGGAGATTTTCTTTGTCATTATCTACAAGCTCCGGAAGCGGTAGCAGAGTTCTGGAAGATCTTACTATAGGGCAGAAAATGTAGTGCAATTTTGCATCCTTTTCTTTGATAATGTAAGAGTTCTTCAAGGTTTTCTCGTTAGTGAGGATGTCGCCCTTGATCTGTGTGCACCGAGGGAGCAATCTTTCCATCTTGAGGTATTTAAGAATGGAAGTTATGTGTCCGCCCATGTAGATTTCTTTCCCTAGGGCGTATGTTGAAAATTTTTGTATCATGTATCGTCCAATGTTGACCGGCTTCCCATGTAGGATGGACCACGGAATAAAAAGATCAACGGTGATAACATTCCCGCCCTCTGTTCTGGGGAAGAGCGCACTGGTGAGAATTTTGTGAAGCGTGTGCACTAACCCAGAATGAATATTGGAGGCCTTGCAGTTTTCACCTCATAATTTGGGATCCCTGTTAGGGATTTCCAGAAGTTGTGTCTATTGAACTGGGAGCTCTCCGTACTAACAACTTTGTCCTTTTTTAGCTGCTCTTGGTTGTCTATGAAGATTTCATTCAATAAATTTTCTGTTATGACAACTTTGTGACCAAAAAGTTTGGTGACCAGCCTGCGGTCACCTCCGTCCCTTACTCTGTCCATAATGTCCACAGCTTCTTTGTTGAGATGTGTAAAGAATTCTGTTGTGGGCTCGACATATGAGATCTCGGGGACAAAGCACAGTCTTGAGAGATTTACGTTATCGAGCAGGGTGAGGATTCGATCATATATCCCCATCTTTATTAGTATACTTGAGCAAACATACTTTGTTGGTTTTAAAGTTTTATCGATGGATGGGATGGTGTGGATGAAAAGGTTTTCTGGTGGTGGTGCGGTGGGGGTGATGACGGAGAAGATAGGAGTAGTGGTGGTTGTGGGAATGTTAGTGGGGGTGGTGGTAGCGGTTGATGGGATGTATCCTGCTAGGGTTTGTTCCCTAGCAGTGGCGGGGTGGACTTGTTTTTGTGCCCATTTCTGTGTTGGTTGTTCTTTGGTAGCTGCTTGGGCCTTACGCTTCCCCTTGGACTTTTCGGTTGGGGATTCGTCCTCAGAATTTGGCTCATATTCAGAGCCTTCATCATTGGAAGAAATTTCTTCCACTTCTTCTTCGGGTTCCTCGGCTAGACACATGTTAAGGAATTGAATTTCATGCATGACCTCGAGCATGTTGACCTTTGGTGGGATCTGTCCAATACTGTTGTAGATGTCGGCTATCTTCTGGAGCTTGGCACGGTCCTCCATTAGTTGCTCCGTTGTCCAATGCGGAGCGTCTTCAGTTCCGGTGGCTTGTTTTACTGGTGAAGCCATTTTTGGAAAGTAATCAGAAGAAATCATGTGTTAGAAAAATTTTGAATTTGTATAGATAACAAGTTTATTAAAGGGAATGGAGTTGTTATCATTTGTAGGTTTTTGTGGAATTCAAGCGGTTTGTAAGGTCAAATAGTTTCAAGACCGTTTGGCTCCAAACAGTTTCAGGACTGTTTGGCTCCAAACGGTTTCAAGACCATTTGGCTTCAAACGGTCAAAACCGCGAGGAAGGTGGAACGTCAGGGGCACATCGATCAATGGTGGAGAAGCGTTATCGGCGGCGATAGTGATGGCGGTGACGATAATGATGACGGTGGTGATAGAAAAGGGGATCGCGTCAGCGACGTAGGCGTTGGCGATGGTAAAAATGGAGATGGCGCGATGATAGAGGTGCCAGTGATGATGGTGCGCTGGTCTACCTTGCTGCTGCAGCTGATGATGACGACGGCGATGCGAAGAATGACGGTAACAGAGGTGCGGACGTCATGAAGATATGCAGAAGCGTAAGTGGTGGTGGCGGAGAGAACCAGTGTCACGATTTGCGTGGGACCAAGAACGGAGGAAAAGAAATAGCGCCCGCGCGAGGGTTTAGAAAGTTCAAGATTCAAAAGAAAGAATAAGGAGAGGGGGTAGGGTTATATTTATAGGATTTTGGAGGTTGAATTTACAAATTCCCGATGTCAAACGGTTTGAGACAGTTTGGGCTCCAAACGGTTTCAGGACCATTTGGCTCCAAACAGTTTCAAAACCATTTAAGATGGTTTTATTTTTATATTTTTATGTTTGTTTGGTTGTTTATGTGAAATTTATATTTTCAGATTAAAGATGATAAACCTAAGTTAAACAAAAGAAATAAAAATAAAAATAAAAGATAAATGGTGATACTCAGATCTTGGGTTGTCTCCCAAGTAGCGCCTGAGTTTTACGTCGTTGGCTCGACGAAGTTTTTATTTTGTTATGGTGATGCTGTGGGGTTTCTGATCTCTATAGTCTGTCTCGTAATTTTTTATACTAGAGTATAGTATTTTTTCAATCTATGGCCATTGACTGTCCTCTCTCTTCCATTGTCGTCAATAATTATGATGTCTCCAGTCAGATATATGTGCTTGATGGTAAAAGGCCCATACCACTTTGTACGAAGTTTCTCAGGGAACATTTTGAGTCTGGAGTTGAAGAGAAGGACTTTGTCTCCAATAGCGATGTCTTTTCTTTTTATATGACCATCATGCCACATCTTGCTTTGTTCTTTGTAAATCCTGGCACTTTGGTATGCAGTCATTATGAGCTCCTCTAGTTCTTGCAACTGGAGTTGTCTATTTTTTCCTGCACTTTTAAAATCAAAATCCAGTTGTTTAACGGCCCACGAAGCCTTGTGTTCCACTTCAACTGGAAGATGACATGATTTCCCATATACCAGAAAAAATGGGGTTGTTCCAATCAGTGTTTTATAAGATATGCGGTAAGCCCAAAGGGCATTGGGAAGCTTGATGGACCAGTCGGTATGGTGTCTATTGACGATTTTTCTAAGATTGCCTTCAGTTGTCTATTCAAAACTTCGACCTGACCACTAGTTTGTGGATTGTAAGGTGTGGCAATTTTATGTTGACTCCATATTTCTTTAAGAGGGCTTCAAAGCTTCATTCCAGAAAATGGGTCCCTCTGTCGGATATGACAGTTCGGGGGACTCCGTATCTGGGAAAAATGATATCTTTAAACAACTTAATGACTGGTTTGGAATCACTGGAAATAGTGGGTATAGCTTCTACCCATTTCAAGACATAATCCACATCAACCAGTATGTAGGAAAATCCATATGAAGAGGGGAAAGGACCCATGTAGTCTATCCCCCACACATCAAAAAGTTCGATCTCTTGCCACATAGTGAGGGGCATTTCATTCCTTTTAGTTATACCACCAGAAAGTTGACATTTATTGCATGATTTTACAAAATCATTGGAATCTCTTGCCATCGTTGGCCAAAAGAAACCCGATTGTAGAACTTTCATAGTGGTCTTTTTCGAGCTCATGTGTCCCCCAGTGGGGCCAGAATGACAATGTTCTAAGACAGGAGTAATCTCTTCTTCCAGGTAGGCAGCAACGGAAAAGTCCGTCTGCACATAGATGAAAGAGATAAGGTTTGTCTTAGTAGTATTTCTTAACATCATGGATGAATTTCTTTTTGTCATGGTGAGAGGCGGAAGGGTGGATGATTCTTGTAGCCATATAGTTCACTATGTCGGCGTACAAGGGGAATTCAGTGGTAATTGTTATTAGCTGGTCGTCAGGGAGGGAGTCTCGGATAGGTACTTTGTCATCATCCTCGACTTCAATGCGGCTGAGATGATCAGTGACAACAATTTCCACTCCGCTTTTGTCTTTGATTTCCAAATCAAATTCTTGAAGCATCAACACCCAGTGGATAAGTCTGGGTTTTGCGTCTTGCTTCTGAATTAGATATCGCATGGCAGAGTGGTCAGTGTAGACTATGACCTTTGATCCGATCAGGTAGGAACGGAATTTCTCGAATGCATAAATGACAATTAATAACTCCTTTTCTGTAGTGGTGTAGTTCTTTTATGCTTCATCAAGAGTCTTGGATGCATAGTATATTACATAAGGCTTTTTGTCAATTCTTTGTACTAGCACCACTCCTATAGCATAGTTGTTGGCATCACACATTATTTTGAATGGTTGTGACCAGTCAGCTGCTCTCAAAATAGGCATAGAGATTAGAGCGTTCTTTAAGGTTGTGAAGCTTTGTAGACATTCTTGGTCAAAATTGAACTCGGCGTCCTTGGTCAATAATTGGGTCATGGGTTTTGCTATTTTTGAGAAATCTTTAATGAACCTTTGATAAAACCCAGCATGACCCAAGAATTCTCGTACTCCTTTTATGTCTTTTGGCGATGGTAGTTTCGAGATGACATCAATTTTTGCCTTGTCTACCTCAATCCCTCTATCACTCACTCTATGTCCGAGGACGATACCTTCAGTTACCATAAAATGGAATTTTTCCCAATTTAAGATAAGGTTCATTTCCTCGCATCTTTGTAAGACTTATCCAAGTTGAGTAGACAGTTGTCAAAGGAATCTCTGTAAACTAAAAAGTCATCCATGAATACTTCCATTATGGACTTGGTTAAACCTACAAAAATAGCAGACATGTACCTTTGGAATGTAGCAGGTGCGTTGCACAACCCAGATGACATTCTTCTGAAAGTGTAGGTCCCAAAGGGAAAAGTAAAAGTTGTTTTTTGGTCTTCTGAGTGTATAGGAATTTGATAGAACCCGGAATAACCATAGAGATAACAGAAGAACTTTTGATGGGCTAGGCTTTTGAGGACTTCGTCAAGAAAAGGTAGAAGGTAGTGATCTTTTCGTGTTTCTTTGTTTAGTTTCCTGTAGTCGATACACATTCTCCACCCTATGACAGTCCTCGTGGGCACTAGCTCATTTTTATCATTTAGCACGATAGTGGTTCCTCCCTTTTTGGGGACCACTTGGACATGGCTGAACCATTGGGAATCTGAAATTGGGTAGATAATTCCGAATTTCAGTAGTTTGAGGATCTCAAGGCAAATCACCTCTTTAAGATTGGGGTTCAACTTTCTCTGGTGCTCTCTTGAAGGCTTAAATTCTTCTACCATGGGCATTCTATGCATGCATAATATGGTGATAACCTCCCAAGTAGCGCCTGGGTTTATACCTATCAGGTCAGTTATTTTGTACCCAATGGCTTTCTTATGTTTCTTTAACTCAACGAGAAGCCTTTCTTCCTGGTATTTCATTAGAGTGGAATTGATGATTATTGGACATAGTTTTTCTTCGTCCAGGAAGACGTGCTTAATTCCCGTTGGTAGGGTTTTCATCTCAGGAGCCTTAGGTGCTTATGTTGTTTCTGAAACAGTGACAACTTTGAGCTCCTCAAAAGTGGTTGTTGGTGCTTCTTCATCTTTCTCTAAGTGTTGCAAGCATTGTTGAACTAATTCGTTGGCTGAGAATTCGACCTCTAGATTTATTAGGACATTTTATAACTCATCAGATGGTTCAGATATTTCCAATTGGGACATTTGATGTATTGAATCTAAGAGAAAAACTTCCTTTTGAATGCTGGGACCTTTCATGATGTTGAGGACCCGGAACTGCATTGCTTCTTTTCCCTGTCTCAGAATGATCGTGCCAACTTCGACATCAATGAGCGCCCTAGATGTGGCAAGGAAGGGTCTGCCAAATATTATTGGGTATCTGAGATCTTCCTTGATATCCATAATGAAAAAATCACATGGGACATAAGAATCCTTGCCTATCCTGACTGGAATGTCTTCAATAATTCCTAAGGGTGTAGTGATAGTAGAATCAGCTAACTGAATTTTCATTGTTGTGGGTAGAAAGTCAGTAAAACCCAATCTTTTACACATGGAGTAGGGCATAATAGATATGCTAGCCCCTAAGTCAGCTAATCCCTTTTTTCTCGAAGCATTTCCAATACAACATTGAATACCGAAAGAACCAGGGTCCTTCTTTTTCTTTGGCATCTTATTAAGAATGATATCGGATGTGGTCTGAGCCAGTTTGAATGTCTCTTACTCTTCAATGATATATTTCCTCTCAAGTTGGTACTTCAGAGAGAGCATCGAGGAGTGGGATATCGATATAATGTTTCTTCATCGCCTCCTTGAATTTTTGGAACCTAGTGTCCATTTTAGTCTCTCTCAATCTTCCTGGATATGGTATCCTAGGTTTATATTGCGGAACTTCTAGCTCTTTGGGAGCTTGTCCCTTTTCTTTGCCTTTTGCGGTCTTTGCAGATTTCTCAATTCCTAGATTCGGGCTTGCATTCGGAGTAGGGACAAGTGTATCATCATCATCATGAGCGATTCTCATAGTTTCATGAAAGGCACGACCAGATCTTGTAGTGACGGCATTCAATTGTTCTAGTCTATTTTGATCGTGTCTAGGGTTGGACTCTGGTTGACCAGTAAAAGTACATGTTGGTGGCTTCAGTTGGGCAGCAATTTGTGCTAGTTGAGCTTCCACAGCCTTCTGTTGAGCTTGCTGATTGGAAATCATCGTTTGTTGTGACTGTAACATCTGCCTGATCATAGACATCTCGTATGTTGGCTGGGTAGGGGCATTTTTCAGAGTAAGTTGTTTTCGTCCTTGATGTGGTTGTTGCGGTGGTGGTGTTAACTGAGGTTGCTGCGATTGCTGTAGCTGAGGGTGTAATTTTGGGTGCAGAGGAGGACGGGTATATTGATAGTAGGCAGAGGGATTTCTAGGGTAGTTGGATCTTGGGAAATTATTTCTGAGGTTCCCTTGATTTTGGTTAAAGTTACTTTGAAATCCAGGTGGCAACCTATTGGAGGATCCGCCTTGTGTTTGATGTTGCAGGTTAGCAGTCCCCACAAGATTCCCATATTGAAAACCGGGGTGGCTTCTATGTTGATTTGGATTATAGTAGGCTTGTCCCGGTATGGAATGAATGGAATTAACTTGTTCGGGCATCTGATCTTCAAGGTGTTCAATGATTGGTTCGTACTGCTGTTGTGGTGGTTGCATATCCATAATCACATTATAAAGTAAGCCACATGCCAATGTAGGGTGATCATATGCGTGATAGGCTTCACAAGTCCCTGTGGCAGCTTTAACTTGTTGGACTTGGGGGGTTTTCTTCTTATCATATTCTCCAAATGAAGTTTCAAATGCCTGCTGTTTGTGAGCTATAGTCTTTAAAGCTTCACTAATAGCCTTCATTTCCATTGATTCCTCAGCCTTATAAACTTTGAGGACTCCCTTAGAAGATGATCGTCCCCAATTGGATTGGTTCGCAGCTCCAAGTGTAATGATTTTCCAAGCATCCTCATAGTTCTTCCTCATAAAATTTCCTCCATATGAGGAATCCAGAAATTTCTTGATATCATCACTCACCCCCTATAGAACGTTTCTATTAATTGATTTTGGGAGATACCATGATGAGGGCACTTACTTAGAAGCTCCTTGAATCTTTCCCATGCTTCTACGAGTGATTCTCCAGGAAGTTGGGCGAAGTGGTTGGTCTCCCCCCTAATTTTGTAGGTTAATGAAGGAGGGAAAAACTTCTCCAGGAAATTTTCTTCCAAGGGAGCCCAGGTGGTGATGATTGGCTACCTATCAAGTGAGTTGTACCAACTCAAAGCCCTTCTGGATAGAGTGAAGTGAAAAAGATGTAGCATTATTACGTTAAAGGCAACTCCAACTTGTGGGACAAGTCGGCAAAGTGCCTTGAATCTCTCTAAGTGATCCATGCAGTCATCTCCAGAACCACCGGAGAATGAGATGCCCTGCATGATTTGAATCCATTGTGTCTAGATTTTGAAATTAGTTATGTTGATGATTGGTGGTCGGACTGGATGATTATCTTCATAGTTCTTGGGGATGGCATAATCCCTCAATTTCTTATTTCTTAGCTCTAACTGGGCAGCTTGGTTAGCTGCTTCATTTTCAGCTCGGATGTGGGCCTGTTCTTCAGCTTGGATTTCCGCTTGGATCTGAGCACGAGTGTCAGTAATGAGTTGTGCTCTCTGAGCGGCTATGGCGGTGTTGACCCTTTCCATTACTAACGCAACTTGGCATTGATCTTTAGCCATTTTCCTGTATCTTTGTCGGTTAAGTCTGATGCGGCGGTGCAAGCTTCTCTCTACCTCAGAGTCATACTCTAGATCAGGGGAGAATCCGAGGTTATGCGATGGGTGCATACACATCTTCTACCTGAGTAGAGGAAGAAACACACCTTTTAGATGACGCGGAAAGTGTGATGAAATCAAAAAGATATGGAGTAATGTTTAAAGAAAAGTGTAAAACCCTAACCAACTAGCAAGATGATAAATGAAATTAAAATGTTCTGTTGTCCCCGGAAACAACGCCAATTTTTGATGGAGCTTCCACTCGCGTGGAATTACGTGCACCACTAAAAATCCTAAAGATAGTAAGTCTTTAGGTTTAGCCTTTCTTATACTAGATTGAGAACTCCGCCCACATATGCTATGATATGTGGAAGTTTTATCGTAGTATAGTTAAGGGTCAAATCCACAGGACAACGGTCTTGTTGGGAGAAACAAGATAGAAAACGATATAATTTCACTTAACCTCTTAACAGTTGGTATCTAGATCAAAAAGTTGGTTTGGTTGTTTTAAACTAAGTGCAAGTAGAACAAAGTAAGAAAGTAAATTTAAGGTTGTAAACAATGATAAGAAACCACTAGTATGTGATCGGCTTTCACCACCACTACACATGGATCAAAACATTCAACATAAAAAACATAACCTGCAATAAGAGTCTAAACAGTTAGTATCTTTGTAGATTTAGTTTCCTTTCGGAGAACTAACTATGAGAGGTGTGGAAATGTTGCAATGCCATCCATCCCCGAATGAATGGTCACGTACTTTACATCATTCCCTTCACAAAGTGTGTTCCTCGACTTATCAAGGTTGTACTTTCATACTTCAACTGATTCCATTTCATAGTATGAAATTACAACAATGGAAGTGAGTTTACTCCACTTCTTGAAAAACACTCCTAGATACCGAAATAGATGCATGGTGGATACATGCATCAAGAACCAACATTCAATCGAGATTCGAATCTAGTAGTACAAACGTAGACAATTCATACTAAAAGATAAAAGGTAACACAAGTTGGTGATCAAGCAACAAGAATTCATTAAATGATTGATGTTGAACTAAAAAGAAAGCATATCTCTATTGCAAACTATGGATTACATTGCATGAAATGAAAACATGGGTAGAGGGGCTACTCCCCACACCCTAGTGAATAAGACTACTCGCTCATGGTAAGGACAAAGAAGGAGGCGAGAAGAGAGAGAGAGAGAACGTCATCTCCACGAAGAACGGAGGAAGGTCAACCCCTTAGAGAGAGAGAGCAACGATCTTCACACTTCGTAGGTTGCTCGATGATGTGTCCTCCTCTTCCCACCTTCTTTGGCAATGAGCAAGAGAGCAGCTTCTGGATGGAGTGTGGATCTTAAACCGGCAGCCTCGGGGCGGTGGATGAAGGATGGAATAGCTCTGGAGTAGCAGAGACAACCTTTGGACGTCTGAAACTTGATGCCTTGTGAGGACCCTTTGGGTCTTATTTATAGGCTTTAAGTGAAGTTCAAATGGTTTGGGCAGTTTTAGCCCCAAACGGTCTTGGAAACTGTTTGGGTTCTGAGACTGTTTGCCTTTGTTCGGTCTTGGGACTGTGTAACTTCATGCGGTCTCAAGACCGGTTGGTTTTATGTTGTCTTGGGACCGTGTAACTCCGTGCTGTCTTGGGATCATTTGGCTTTGCACGGTCTCGGGACCGTTTGGTTTTGTGCGGTCTCGAGATTATGTAATTCCATGTGGTCTCGGGACCATTTGGCTTTGCACGGTCTCAGGACCGTTTGATTTTGTGTGGTCTCGGGATCGTGTAACTCCATGCAGTCTTGGGACCGTTTGGCTTTGCACGGTCTCATGACCGTTTGGTTTTATGCGGTCTCAGGACCGTGTGACTCCATGCGGTCTCGAGACTGTGTGACTTCATGCAGTCTCGAGACCATGTGACTTCATGCGGTCTCGGGACTGGGTAGTCTCCAAATGATCTTGGGACCGTTTGGTCTCCAAACGGTCTTGGGATCATTTGGAACTTTTGTGATTGTTTTTGTATTTTTCTATAAAAATAAAAAGGAGAAAAGTTAATCTAATGGTATATTTGCAATAAAAGAGGAAAGTTAAGGATTCTATCTAATTTATCTGAGAAAGAGTGTGGAAAACAGAGGAAAATTACTAAGATAGCATCATAAAATGGGAGGTTATCAACCACCTACTCCTGTCTTGGTGCCACAAATCAAGCCCCTTCTCGTCACCTTTAGCCCCATTTGAGACCTCATCTGCCTATAAACCATCCAGTGGTGGTGGATGGCGAGTGGAGGCTACCAGGCCTGTGCCAGAGCTCGCTGCCTATGCGGCCCACTCATGGCCCAAATCAAGGGTAAATACCATCAAATCCTTCTTTTAATGCTTGAATCTTCAAATGCTTGCGTCTCTCTCTTCTCTTAACCAAATGATACATATTATATATGAATTTTGATCCTCTCAACGAGATCTATCCAATAGGACTAATTCCAAAGCCTAACTCTTATTCCTTTTCTTTTGATATCTGAAAATGTATGTTTTTAAGTCTTTTTAAGATGTTTAATCCATTTGAATGCATGATCTTGATTTGTTATGTCTTAAAACTTGATGTTATCATGATATAAGTAACAAGAACATCTTTAGGCATCAATATTTAAATATTATCAATCTTTGTACTCCATGTGGTCTTATGTTAGTATAATGACCTAAAATGGGTTTTTAATGCTAAGGACTACTTCCTTAATGATTAACCTTGTTGGAGGTTCTTCAAATCCTCATCCTTGACCTAAATTAGAAATTTTTGTTGTATTTTAGACTATAATTCGAACTTGTACGTGCTAGAATCCTAATATGACTTGATGATGTACTTTGAACCTTGAAACATGTCTTACCTAGACACCTTGATGATAAGTCTTGCACCTTGCGCATGCATTGATCTAATTCTAGTTGAATCCTTTATGTGAACTCCAAATCAGTAACCATAAATGCCTTGTATCCCTATATGTGTTGTGGAACATTCTTGTGCACTATGTTTCTTTACACCCCAATCTTGCCTTGAGATGTAATATAGCATGCACGTTGATAACCTAGTCTATACTCTTATGCAAATCTTGTCCTAATGAGCATTTTTGTCCAATCACCACATAGACACAATACAATTTGTCATTTTATCATCAATGATATATAATGATCTCAAATCAGTAACTCAATGATGTTAATGATATCAAACCCAAGTAGAGTCCATCTATACTCTAATGGTGATAACCTTGCATGATTGTAACTCAAAATGACTAGTTTGACCGTGTTGATGCTTGTGTTGACTAAGCTTGTTCAAATATTATGATAACTTTATTTAGTGATCTAATGACCCTTTTCTTGACCCCTAATCTTAGTTTTGATGTGTCACTCTAGGTTCTAGATGATGCCATGATAGTTGATGTAACATGATTATGATAATGCATGACCTAGTTGGAGATAATGAGGATTTTGATGCCTAGTTCTAGGTGACACATCCAACCACCACAATTATGATCAAATGATACCTAATCATGCTGATATTAATCCAACTATACTCATTTGTAATGTCAAGATATCTACGATAATTCAATTTCCAAGATCTAGTCAAGTTCTACTTATGGTTTTCTAATTAATGGTTAATCTTGTACTTGTTGACCTGAGGTTATACATTGCCTATATTTTGATAATGACTTAACCATTCCATTCATATGTATCTAATATGTGTATTAAAGATTGATTTCAGGTATTAGGTACATGAAAAGGATCCCAAATCCAAAACCCTAGTTTGAATCAAGTTCAAGTCAAAGAGCTACAAGTGTAATTTTGTGGAAATCTATGTAAATGACCTCATAACATATTTGTAATCACTTGTAATGATGAATTGACTTGTAACTAAGGTGAGAAAATTGATTGGGACATAAAACACCAATGTTAGATCACTTTAGATGCATATTCAAAAATTGACATCAGGTTGTCAATCGGTCAAGTTTCTCCCCTGGACAAACTCGGCCGATCCATCTTGATCAGTTTTCTGAATATAGCATCGATCGAGTTGTGTTTACACAGAACTCGACCGATCAAGTGCCTGACCAAAATGATCTTCAGTGATCGGTCGAGTTTCCCCAGGACAAACTCGACTGACCGTTTGAATATCAGTTTTGTCTTTTACTTGACCGGTCGAGTTACCTTTATTGAAACTCGACCGATTGCACTGTATGGAATTTGCAGAAAAAGTGATGTGACCGTTGGTGGGTTATTTGATCGAAAATAGAGATGTTTTCTTGAAGGAAAATGGATATATTTCGGCCCAAGAGTTCACCTAACTCAAAGGAACTCCCTCAGCTATATATAAAACACTTGGAGTTCATTCGAAGGCCGTTCTTTCATTGCAAACTTAGTTCTAGCATAGCTGAGAGTGTTCTAAGCCTTTGAGCCCCTTTCTCTCTCTACCTTCAAGTCAAATTCATGAGTATGAGTGAGATAGGTTCATGTATAAGAGAGCTACTCCCTATATTATTGTAAAGCTCTCCTCCTCCATCTTCCAACCTCAATTCCTATTGAAATCAAGTTGAAGATCCCTCTCTAAGTGAAGGAGAAGGAGGTGTTGTTCTTCAAGATTGAAGAAGGCAAGATGCTCCAGGTATCTAAGTGAAGGAGATAGGTTCTCTAGATCTCCGAGTGAAGGAGACAAGCAAGGAAATGCTCAAGGAAGATAGGTAATCCCTTAAAGGCAGAAGACTTGAAGAAACGAGTGGGTAAGTCCATGTTGATGGCTGAAGACTCCATGGTTCAAGTGGGTAAGCTCCTTCTATATGTTGAAGATCTTTTCTTGAGGTACTAAGCCCTTGGATGTGTGGTTGTTGTGTATTGTAATCTTATTGTGGAATATAAGAGTACCAAGATTGCAAATCCTAGAGACTAACCCACTCTAGGTAGTGGACTGACATTGCTCCTAAGTTTAGGACATGGAACCACTCTAAACCACCTGTCCAAGTGCTTGTTTTTCACTATCTCTCATCCTTGCTATGAATGTTAGATTAGGACATCAAATTGCTTCTTGTTTAAGATTTTTAAATATATAATTTGGTGGTCTAATTTATTTTGTGAGAATTTGTGAAGCTCTATTCAACCCCACCTTCTAGATCCCATTGATCCAACAAGTAGTATCAGAGTAGGTCTTCTCCAAGCTACTTCAACAAGTAGGAGAAGATGGGTGATTCGAAACTTGGTTCGCTTAACCTAGAAGGAAGCTTCTCCATGAGACCTCCAGTCTTCGACGACACCAACTTCCTCTATTGGAAGAGAAGGATGCAGTTTTACCTCCAAGGTGTGAGCTATGAAATGTGGAAGATAGTCCACCTCAAATATAAAGATCCAAAGGGGGACATCACCACATGGACTGAAGCTGAAATGAAGCATGCTCAACTCAACGACAAAGTTGTGAGCATCATCTGCACTACCCTCACTCCATCTGAGTTCAACTGAATCTCCTCATGGGACACCACACATGAGATATGGCACAAATTGTGTGTCACCTATGAAGGAACCGAGCAAGTAAAGGAAGCCAATATATACATGCTTGGTGGTCTTCTAGAGAACTTTAAGATGGGTAAGAATAAGAGAGTGGCTGATATGTACACTAGGCTCAATGTCATCATAAATGGATTGGCATCCCTTGGGAGTGTGCTAGACAAAGGCTCCATCAACTCTAAGATCTTGAGATCTCTTCCAAAGAGATGGGAACCCAAGGTGACATCAATTGAAGAGGTGTACAAGCTAAGTGAGCTATCAACCGAGGAGATGTTTGGTAATCTTCAAGTCCATGAGCCTAGGCTTGATAAGTAAGAAGAGGAAGAGAAGAGAGAAGAAAAAGAGTCCAAGATAATAAAGGATACAGTCTTCAAAGCACAAATTGAAGAAACGGTGCCGCAACAACAACTTGCTTTGAAGTCCCCCAACCCTTCCTTAAGTGAAGATGAAGGCCCTAATCAGCATGAGGCAAACTACTCAAAGGGCAAACACTTCAAGAGAAAGCCCTCCTCTTCAACTCCAAGGTGCTATGAGTGTGGTAAAAAAGGCCACTACAAGAGTGACTGCCCCAAGGCCAAGAAGATCCATCACAAGAGCAGCCACAAGAAAGATAAGGAGTACATAAGAGAAGGCAAGTACAAGAGGAAGGACAAGAAAGAAATAAGATCAAGAGATGCAACCCATGCAACTTGGGAGGAGTCTTCTTCAAGCTCCTCAAGCTTCGAAGATGGAGAATGCCATCTTTCTCTCATGGCCTCTACTAGTGAAGATGTATGTGAGGTAAGTGAGGTAAGCAAGGTAAGTGAAGTAAATTTGCTAGAGCTGTCTAAAGAAACTGTCATTGATATGCTAAATGAATGCCAATCATCCTTTATTAAATGCAAATCTAAAAGGAAAAGGTTAGGCAAGATAGTTGATGATCTTTATGCTAAAATCAAAATCCTTAATAAAAATGAAAAAGTGCTCCTTGATAGCATAGACTCTTTACAAGGGAAATTTCTTGACCTTGAGCTTCAACATAATGGAATAGAGGTTGAGAATGGTGTATATCTTAAAAATATTGAAAATCTTAAGATAGAAAACCAAAAGTGCCTAGATGAGCTTGATGTTCTTAAAACTAAAAATGTGGAACTCAAACTTATGGACGATGCTAGGAGAAATGAAGTTTATGCTTATCAAAGAGAAATTGTTTTGCTTAAATCTGAAAATGCCAAATTACTTGCTCAAGTAAATGACTTATCTTCTAGACCTATTTTTCAAAGTAATGAAGTTTCTAGCATAGCTTTAGAAAGAGATTCTTTTCATACTAAAGCCCTCTATCTTGAGGCCGACCTATTGCATGCTAGAGATGATCTTGCTAGTCTTTCTACTACTGTCATTAACCTTAGTGATGATAATGCCAAGTTAAGATCTTCCTTGCAAAAGTTTCTCTCAGGAAAGAAATCCCTCAATGATGTCCTAGAATACTCTACCAAATGTGTTGGGACTAGCGGTTTGGGATATGATGGGACTGCTCCCAAAGGTAAGAAAAAGAGCAAGAACAAGGGTAAGAAGAAGAGTGTGGAGCCTCCTATCTTCCATGGAGAGACTTCCAGCTCTAAGAACCTTATGGTTGGTGTTCATTGTAAATGTGATGACCATTACTCTACTTATTGTCCTTACAAGCCCAAGGGGACCAACCTAAAAATGAAATGGGTCCCTAAGCTAACCCCAGACCCCAATGTTTGAGTTGGGTTCCGACATCCTTCTTTCTTACAGAAAAAGATGGATTGTTGATAGTGGCTACTCTAAGCACATGACTGGAGAAATCAGCTATTTCAACAAGTTTGTGAAAAAGAATAAAGGATCGGTAATCTTCGTGGACAACAAGAAGCGTAAGGTCATAGGTGTTGGTATGTATGCCCATAGAGCAAGTCATATGATGATTGTAATGGGATACTTTGTAAATGATTTGAATAATAATAAAGTAAATTTCTGATCTATATGTTTAAACTGTTTCTGAGACGATAGTGTAACATGATAGATGTCTAAAGAATGATTTCACTCAATGACGTATGCTTTTAGGTTAAGGACCTAAGCGATGAGATCATATGGATGTTAAGAGTATACATTCTTGTTTGGTCCCTAGTCAGTTGTTATTGTGGAAATAACCATAGACATCAATAACACTAAATACTAGATTGTGTGTTGGTTGATGACAAAATCTCATTAGTCATGATATAGTGATATCAAACCAAGCACATAGGTACTTGTTAGAGAACAAGGTACCAGACAGACCCACCGTGAGAGTGACACATGGAACCATGACTTGGTAGTCACAGTCAGCTCTCATAGTGATGGTGGTGAGTGTGATTCTTAGACCTGAAATCACTACACTCAACACATGTCGTTGGGTACACTTTGACATCATCAAACGCAGTCTTGAAACATGGGTTGTTATAAAGGTGATGATTGGGTGGCTTTGACACATGGGGCTTTTGAGGGGTGAGTGATAGATATGGGATTTGTCCCTCCTGAGGGAGTTTGATGTCCTTGGCCACTTGATGAGTAGGATTGAGAAAGGCATGCACATGCACGTGTGAATCAACATGTGATATTGATGTCACACACATCTCACCCAGTCTGCTCTGAGATCAAGGAAATGAATGAACGTTGATAGGATAACTATTCCATGCCTCGAGTTCATTCAGGATATCAGTGACAAAGGAATTATACATTCATTGTAACACCATTCACGGATTGTAGGATTGAAAGTTGTTCTCTAACTTTCTATTTCACTTGGGTAGCACTGATGTGTGACTAGGTACCGCTCTTTGCTTGTGAGGTCATAAGTGTTATGGACTTTCACTGCCAACGTGAAATGGACCTGCATGGTCACACACATAGGATTTAACCTGGCAGAGGAGTTTTGTCCACAAACAATGTTTAGATTGATTACTAAAGGAGTTTAGTAGTTCAATTAAACACAAAATCAATTGATAGCTCAGTATCATAGTGTTCAAGGTGTTGGACTGATTGATTAGAGTATAAGATTTATTGAAACCGCAATTGACTTATTCTGCACAATCTGTACTCCCAACCGATCGACTCATGTGATGAACCGATCGGCTCAACTTGGTGAACCGATCGGCTCATGTGGTGAGTCAATCGGCTCATGAATAGGGTGAACGATTGCTTCAAGTGTTGAAGCGATCGGTTCAACTGTTGCAACCGGGCAAGTTGGGAAAGTAAGATTGGTGAGAAATTTCCTTTCGGTTCACTTTCCCAATTTGATTGGAACAAGGATTGGTATTCGATACCAATTGGAAACAAAAGAAGGAAAGTCAATCTGGAACTGATCAGGACCACAAACTGACCAGTTTAGAAGTGAACTGACCGGTTCATGGGTCCCAACTGATCAGTTGAGGTGTCAATCGACTGGCTCAGATCCCCAACCAACCATTTTAGTCATGAAACGATCGGTTCAGGTTGTGAGTTGGTTGTTTTTGTAGAAAATCTCAAACCTTCTACTCCTGCTTTAGTCCCATATTGCCCGGGATGGAGAACCCTGTCCCATGACCCTCCTATATATAGGGGTATTGGGGGCTTCTCAAAGGACAACCCAGTGCAACCAGTTGCTCTGTGAAGTTGTCGTTCTCTCTGGTTTCGGTAACCGAAAGAGAGCCCTAGAAAGTGCTACCCGATAAGGGAGGCACAGCAAGGGAAGGACAACCACATAAAGCGACTGGTGGCAGGAGAGTGTGTTGGCGACTAGTACTCCTTCTGATTCCTTGTGGGACAAGGAGATCGAAGTTCCAGACAGTCTGTGTGGATGACTGTAGAGGCGGGAGACCTTTGTCGCTCAGAGGACAACTGTCAATCCCGACAGTCCCGGTGAGACCAGGAGTCTTCAGTCCTGGTGTGACCAGGAGCTGGACAGACACCGTCCAAGACCGGAGGTGAAGACCGCACAAGGCACGAGGTACTGTCACCGAGCAAGCCTCGGGATAAGGTATGCATCCACAAACCATCTTTCCTATTGTATAGATGTTGACGCGATTCCTTTTGTTCTGGGTTTTGGGGAGAAAATTTTTGTTTCCGCTTCTTCTCTGCCTCCCTCTAAAACCCAACAGTGGTATCAGAGCCACGTCAACTATTCTATATTTTAGGATTATCGATATGATCGATTTTGGTTTGTCGCCTTTATTTATTGCATACGATGCAAATAAAATTGGCTTTATGCATGTCCAATCCACAAATCCCAAATATACATATATGATATGTAATATTAATGCACTCGATACGCGTTGCCCTTAAACGAGTTTTGTGGTGGATGTGTAGCATGGTTATGGCCTATAAATCCTATATCTGTGTGTGGTTGTATGTGGTTGCTTGCATCTCGGTCTGCGCACCGATTCCCTTTTCTCCTATTCCTGATGTAACTCAAAATAATTCGAGATTTCTTTTCCTACCTTTGCTCCCCCTGAATGTAACTCTGGGTTTCACAATTCAATTGTAAATAGGATAGATTTTATTTCCTGTTATGTCAAAGAACGGTGAACGACCTGGCGGACGACCTGAGACGATCGGTTCAAGGCGTGAACTGATCGGTTGGTGTTCCAGACGACCGGTTCAAGGAGCGAGACGAGCGGGTGGCGACCTGAGGAGATGCACGATGACCGGTGAACCGATCAGTTGGAGGCGCTAGTCGATCGGCTGGTGGCACCCGAACAACCAACTTGATGGCGAGCTGATCAGTCATGGAGATGAGCTTATCAAACCCAGAAAGGTAGGTACATATTTCATCTTGTACATGTTTCATGTGATGTAGACCTAGATGACTGTGATTCCTCTTGGCTCGAGGAATCACAATAGGATGGCCATAATCATTGCTTTTATCATTTTGCATGTTTTCTGTGGGATATAGCATGTATATGATACATACTATATATTGTGGTGATTGGATATGTATATGTATATAAAAACCAAATCCCTCATTAAATATTAAGTTTTAGATGCCTTCCAAATGCGACACACGTGAAAAGCTTGATCGACCAAGTGTGGGCACGCCCTAGAGTGGTGCACTGTCTATCTCGTGGAAGCATGAAGGATGAATGTGTGGGTCTGCCCTAGCAGGGTGCATATTCATCGTGTTGGCTTTGGGTCGGACTTAACAAGGTGATCTAGATGGGATCTAGTACCTTGAGGCCTGGAGATGATCATGGTAAAGAGTTGCATATGACATCTTTCAAGAGTTGCATATGATGCAATTGGCAAGAGTTGCCTACCTGGGAGATCTGAGTTGTGGGTGACAACCCTAGCTGGTCCATGGCTCAGAGGATTTCAGGATCTTGACCCACTAGAAGATTGCACGCTGCAATCTTCCGAATTGATGGTGAGGGCTCTCACTTTGAATGAAAATAGTGGAAGCGATAATTAATTAAAGGCCTAATTAACTATCGTCAAATTTTATTCAAATCAAATCAAAAAGGAGTTTTGACAAATGCAATTTTCTCTTATAGAATGGAAAAAGAATCATCTTTTAAAATGGGCAAATTAATTGAGAACAAATTCCATAACTGGTTGAGGATTGTAAGAAGTGTTCTGCACAATCCATATATACCAGGAGCCTTTGAATCCACTCTATGTACGCTTAATGCATTGGTGAAGAAGAAAGAAAGTTCATTGATAGAGATCAATGGAACGAAAGGTAAGGGAGAGAAGGGTTCTCTCGGCAAACCAATTTCTTCTACATGGAGAGAATGGAAGGAACGATGGAAGAAGAAGTCAGAGATAGAGATCTCTACTTCTGGTGTATACGTGATAGAGATTAACTTTACTACTTCTTCATCATGGGTACTTGATACCGGATGTGGATCTCACATTTGTTCAAATGTGAAGGATCTTAAGAGAAGTATGCCTTTGGGGAAAGGCGAGGTTGAACTACATGTTGCCAATGGGGCAAGAGTTGCCTCTAGTGCCGTAGGAACCTATGAGTTAACTCTACCAAGTGGGATAATAATAGAGTTCAAGAACTGCTATTATGTACCTGCCATAAATAGGAATATCATTTCCGTCTCTTGTGTGGACAAAGATGGATTTGAATTTCTTATTAAGAATGGAAAATGTTCCATTTCTAAAGATGGGATCTTTTATGGCAGTGCCCCAATGTCTTGTGGTCTATACTTGATAGATTTAGAGACAAGTGTATACAACGTAAACACCAAAAAGCAAAAACTCAACGAATCAAACAAAACATATCTTTGGCATTGTCGTCTAGGGCACATAAATGAGAAGCGCATTTCTAGACTCCATAAAGATGGTTATCTAGACTCTTTTGATTATGAATCAATAGAGACATGTGAATCTTGTTTTTTGGGCAAGATGACCAAGACTCCCTTTTCAAGTAAAGGTGAGAGAGCTAGTGATCTATTAGGACTCATACATACTGATGTATATGGGCCTTTTAGAACTAATGCCAGAAATGGGTATCAGTACTTCATTACCTTCACTGATGATTTCAGTAGGTATGGCTATGTGTACCTGATGAAGCATAAGTCAGAAACCCTTGAAAGGTTGAAGGATTTCATGAAGTACAGAACCAACTTGGTAAAATTATTAAGGCACTTTGATCCGATTGAGGTGGGGAATACTTAAGCCAGGAGTTTGAGGACCTTCTGCGAGCCCGTGGTATTGTATCACAATGGACTCCGCCTGGAACACCACAACATAATGGTGTGTCTGAAAGAAGGAATCACACATTGTTGGATATGGTGCGATCAATGATGAGTTTTGCTGATCTTCCGATTTCCTTCTAGGGATATGCTCTTGAAACCGCAACATTTACACTTAACCGAGTACCATCTAAATCGGTTCAAAAGACACCATATGAGATATGGTATGGGAAGCGTCCCATTTTGTCTTTTATGAAGATTTGGGGTTGTGAGGCTTACATCAAGAAAATGTTTCCTGATAAGCTTGGACCCAAATCCGATAAATGTTATTTTGTTGGATACCCCAAGGAAATGAGGGGATATTATCTATACCACCCTACTGACAAAAAAGTGTTTGTTACCAGGGATGCTGTGTTCCTAGAAAAGGAATTTATTTCCAAAGGAAGCAGTGGGAGGAAAATAGAGCTTGAATAGGTTCAATCCCAATGAGAAAACATAGAACCGGTAGATGTATAAGAGGAAAATGGATATTCACAAGGTGTTGTGGAATCTCAATCTCCTCAGGTAACACAAGGACCTCGTAGATCTAGTAGGACCCGCCTTGAACCTAAGAGGTTTGGATACCTTGTGACTCAGGAAGGTGGTGAGTTGATCATATATGATGATCCAACTACCTACGTAGAGGCTATGGATGGACCAGATTCTGAGAAATGGCTAGAAGCCATGAGATCCGAGATGGAATCCATGTACTCCAACAAAGTATGGACTTTGGTGGAACCACCCGAAGGGGTAAAACCCATAGGGTGCAAGTGGGTCTTTAAGAAAAAGACCGACATGTATGGAAATTTGCAAACTTATAAAGGAAGATTGGTTGCGAAGGGATTTTGACAAGTTCAAGGTGTTGACTATGACGAAACATTTTCTCCAGTTGCCATGATTAAGTCCATCAGGATCATGCTTGCTATTGCAGCTTATTATGACTATGAGATTTGGCATATGGATGTTAAAACCGCATTCCTTAACAGGAATATAAATTAGGATGTGCACATGACACAGCCTGAAGGTTTTGTAGATCCAAAGAATGCCAATAAAGTATGTAAGCTGCAAAGGTCAATCTATGGATTAAAGCAAGCATCTCATAGTTGGAATCTTCGATTTGATGAGGAAGTCAAAGTGTTTGGCTTTATTCAAAATGAATATGAACCTTGTGTGTACAAGAAGGTTAGTGGGAGCTCGACCACATTCCTCATATTGTATGTGGATGACATACTTTTGATGGGGAATGATGTCTTAGCCTTAGAGAAGGTAAAGACTTGGCTTGGGAATACTTTCTCAATGAAGGACTTAGGAGAAGCATCATATATACTAGGAATTAATATCTATAGAGATAGATCTAGAAGTCTTCTCAGACTAAGTCAGAGCACGTACATCGACAAAGTGCTGAAGCGGTTCAACATGGAGAACTCAAAGAGAGGCAACATCCCCATGCTACATGGAGTTACCGTCTCTAGAGCTCAATGTCCCCAATCTTGTGAAGAGAGGGAGCGTATGAATGGGATCCCATATGCATCAGCCATCCAATCCATCATGTATGCTATGTTGTGCACATGCCCAGATGTCTCGTAGGCTCTCAGCATGACGAGCAGGTACCAGTCAGATCCCGGGGATGCTCACTGGACAGCCGTAAAGAACATCCTCAAGTACTTGCGAAGGACTAAGGATCAGTTTCTTGTTTACGGCGGCGAGGAAGAGCTGGTTGTAGAGGGTTACATCGATGCAAGCTTCCAAACTGATAAAGATGATTCCAGATCACAGTTAGGATTTGTATTTTGCCTTAATAATGGAGCTGTGAGCTGGAAGAGTTCCAAGCAAGAAATAGTTATCGATTCTACTACAGAGGCCGAGTATATTGCTACTTCACATGCATCAAAGGAGGCTGTGTGGATCAGGAAGTTCATTTTTGAACTTGGTGTAGTTCCCAGTAGCTGTGATGCAATTGAGATTTATTGTGACAATGATGGAGCTATTGCACAAGCTAAGGAACCCAGATCACATCAGCGGTCCAAGCACATACTGCGGCGCTTCCATCTCATACGAGAGATCGTACAGTGAGGAGATGTGAAGATTTGCAAAGTACCAACTGAAGACAACATAGCTGATCCACTGACTAAGGCCCTTTCTCAGCAGAAGCATGATGGTCATGCTAGGTCACAAGGACTGAGGTTCCTTGGTGACTGGCTCTAAGTGCAAGTGGGAGTTTGTTGGTATGTATGCCCATAGAGCAAGTCATATGATGATTGTAATGGGATACTTTGTAAATGATTTGAATAATAATAAAGGAAATTTCCGATCTATATGTTTAAACTATTTCTGAGATGATAGTGTAACATGATAGATGTCTAAAGAATGGTTTTACTCAATGAGGTATGCTTTTAGGTGAAGGACCTAAGCGATGAGATCATACATATGTTAAGAGTATATATTCTTGTTTGGTTCCTAGTCAGTTGTTATTGTGGAAATAACCATAGACATCAATAACACTAAAGACTAGATTGTGTGTTGGTTGATGACAAAATCTCATTAGTCATGATATAGTGATATCAAACCAAGCACATAGGTACTTGTTAGAGAACAAGGTACCAGACAGGCCCACCATGAGAGTGACACATGGAACCATGACTTGGTAGTCACAGTCAGCTCTCATAGTGATGGTGGTGAGTGTGATTCTTAGACCTGAAATCACTACACTCAACACATGTCGTAAGGTACACTTTGACATCATCAAACACAGTCCTGAAACATGGGTTGTTATAAAGGTGATGATTGGGTGGCTTTGACACACGGGGCTTTTGAGGGGTGAGTGATAGATATGGGATTTGTCCCTCCTGAGGGAGTTTGATGTCCTTGGCCACTTGATGAGTAGGATTGAGAAAGGCATGCGCATGCACGTGTGAATCAATATGTGATATTGATGTCACACACATCTCACCCAGTCTGCTCTGAGATCAAGGAAATGAATGAACATTGATAGGATGACTATTCCATGCCTCGAGTTCATTCAGGATATCAGTGACAAAGGAATTATACATTCATTGTAACACCATTCACAGATTGTAGGATTGAAAGTTGTTCTCCACCTTTCTATTTCACTTGGGTAGCACTGATGTGTGACTAGGCACCGCTCTTTGCTTGTGAGGTCATAAGTGTTATGGACTTTCACTGCCAACGTGAAATGGACCTGCAGGGTCACACACATAGGATTTAACCTGGAAGAGGAGTTTTGTCCACAAGCAATGTTTAGATTGATTACTAAAGGAATTTAGTAGTTCAATTAAACACTCAATCAATTAATAGCTCAGTATCATAGTGTTCAAGGTGTTGGACTGATTGATTAGAGTATTAGATTGATTGAAACCGCAATTGACTGATTCTGCACAATCTGTACTCCCAACCGATCGGCTCATGTGATGAACTGATCGGCTCAGCTTGGTGAACTGATCGACTCATGAACAGGGTGAACGATTGCTTCAAGTGTTGAAATGATCGGTTCAACTGTTGCAACCGGGCAAGTTGGGAAAGTAAGATTGGTGAAAAATTTGCTTTCGTTTCACTTGCCTAATTTGATTCAAACAAGGATTGGTATTCGATACCAATTGGAAACAAAAGAAGGAAAGTCAATCGGGAACTGATCAGGACCACAAACCGACCGGTTCAGAAGTGAACTGACCGGTTCATGGGTCCCAATCGATCAGTTGAGGTGTCAACCGACCGGCTCAGATCCCCAACCGACCATTTCAGTTGTGAAACGATCACTTCATGTTGCGATTTGGTTGTTTTTGTGGAAAATCTCGAACCCTTCTACTCCTGCTTTAGTCCCATATTGCCCAGGATGGAGAACCATGTCCCATGACCCCCCTATATATATAGGAGTATTGGGGGCTTCTCATAGGACAACCCAGTGCAACCAGTTGCTCTGTGAAGTTGTCATTCTCTCTAGTTTTGGTAACTAAAAGAGAGCCCGAGCAAGTGCTACCCGATAAGGGAGGCACAACAAGGGAAGGACAACTGTAGAAAGCGACTGGTGGTAGGAGAGTGTGTTGGCGACTAGTACGCCGACAGGAGGGTGCGACTCCTTCCGATTCCTTGTGGGACAAGGAGATCGGAGTTCCAGGTAGTCAGGGTGGATGACTATAGAGGCGGGAGACCTCTGTTGCTCGGAGGACAACTGTCAATCCCGACAGTCCCGGTGAGACCAGGAGTCTTCAGTCCCGGTGCGACCAGGAGCTCCACAGACACCGTCCAAGACCGGAGGTGAAGACTGCACAAGGCGCAAGGTACTGTCGTCGAGCAAGCCTCGGGACAAGGTATGCATCCACAAACCATCTATCCTATTGTATAGACGTTGACGCGATTCCTTTTGTTCTGGGTTTTGGGGAGAAATTTTTTGTTTCCGCTACTTCTCTGCCTCCCTCTAAAACCCAACAATAGGTGAGGGTGATGTGGGCAATGAGCTATGTATTAAAAATGTGTTGCTTGTTGATGGCCTACATCATAATTTGATTAGTGTTAGTCAACTTTGTGACAATGGATATCTTGTGTTGTTTACTTCTTTAGAATGATTGCTTCTAGATTCCCTCTCCTACAATGTTATATATAAGGGAACTAGAAATGGTAATATTTATGTTATTGTTCTTGATGCTCTTAAGCCCATACTAAATAGATGCTTGGTAGTGGATAAAAATGATATTTCTCTTTGGCATCGTCATTTAGGTCATGTGAATATGCATCAAATGAAGAAATTGAGCAAAAAGGGCTTGATTAGAGGACTTCTCAAATTGGATTTTGAAAAGGATGAGGAATGCCAACCTTGTACACAAGGGAAACAAACAAAATCCTCCTTCAAATCCAAAGGAGTCATGAGTACCAAGAGAGTTCTTGAACTTCTTCATATTGATCCATTCAAACCAATGAGAATGCAAATGCTTTGTGGTTCTAAGTATTGTCTTGTTATTTTTGATGATTTCTCTCGATATACTTGGACCTTCTTTCTCGTTTCTAAAAGCGATACTCTCGATGTTTTCTCGAGCTTTTGTAAACGGGCTGAAAATGAAGCTTCTTGTTGGATTGTTTCTATCTGTAGTGATCATGGGGGAGAATTTGAAAATGATCTTTTTGAGTGCTTTTGTGAGAAATCTGGTTATTTTCACAATTTCTCTTCTCCTTGTTCACCTCAACAAAATGGGGTTGTAGAGAGGAAGAACATGTTGCTACAAGAGATGGCTAGGACCATGCTTCTTGAGTATGACACACTTAAGAAGTTTCGAGCTGAAGTCGTTAGCACCTCATGCTTTGTGCAAAACTAAGTTTTTACACATCCTTATTTGAAGAAAACCCCCTATGAACTATGGTGTGGTAGAAAGCCGTCTATTGATTTCTTTCATGTTTTCATATGTCCTTGTTTTTTTTTAAACACAAAGGATTCTCTTGACAAGTTTGATCCAAAATCTTATAAGGCTTTCTTCTTAGGCTATAGCACTACTAGAAGGGCATATAGAGTATTCAACATTGAATTGTCTAAAATTAAGGATTCTATTAATGTTAAGTTTATTGAAACTAACCCTGTTGTTAGCAAGCATGTTGTGGATAATGATGTTGTAGATGACTTAATTCCTATCTTAAAAGATCTCAACATCGACAAAAAAGGCAAGCAAATGATTGAAGAAGAAGAAGAAGAAAAGAATGATCCTACTTCCCGACAATCCATTTGAGAGAGTGAAGATACGAGCTGCATACAACAAAGAATAAGCAAACAGTGCCTTCATCTCACAATTAGAGCCAAAGAACATTAAAGAAGCCATTGGTGATTATAAGTGGATCCTTGCTATGCAAGAAGAGCTGGAGCAATTCGAGAAGAATCGTGTGTGGTCTCTAGTGCCAAAACCAAGTGATAGAAAGATCATTGACACCAAGTGGGTCTATCACAACAAGCTAGATGAGCAAGGCAAAGTGGTAAGAAACAAAGCAAGGTTAGTAGCACAAGGTTACAACCAACAGGAAGGTATTGACTTTGATGAAACTTATGCTCCTATTTCTAGACTTGAATCCATTAGAATGCTACTTGCTTTTACTAGTCATAAAAATTTCTTTCTATATTAAATGGATGTTAAAAGTGCATTTTTGAATGGTACAATCAAGGAGGAAGTATTTGTTGCTCAACCCCCGGGCTTTGAAAATGACAAGCTACCTAATCATGTTTATTTGTTGCAAAAATCTCTCTATGGACTCAAACAAGAACCTCGAGCTTGGTATGAAAAACTAAAGAACTTTTTGTTAGATAACGGGTATGTCATGGACAAAGTTGATTCTACCTTATTTCTAAAACACACTTCTAACAACTTTCTTATTATTCAAATTTATGTTGATGATATCAATTTTGGCGGAACTGATCTTGATCTTTGTAAGGAATTTAGTTCTCTTATGTAGAGTGAGTTCGAGATGAGCATGATGGGTGAGTTGACCTTCTTCCTTGGCTTTCAAATCAAACAAACCAAAGAAGGAAACTTCAATAATCAAGGCAAGTACACAAATGAACTACTCAAATGCTTTGGGATGGAGAATATGAAGCCAATAGATACACCCAAGTCCAACACGGCCAAACTTGATAAAGATGAAGAAGGTGAGAAAGTAGATGAGAATCTCTATAGAGGTATGATTGGAAGTTTACTTTATTTAACTGCCTCTAGACCTGATATTATGTTTAGTATTGTCTTGTGTGCTCACTTTCAATCTAGCCCTAGAAAATCACATCTTATAGCTGTTAAGAGGATTTTGAGGTACCTAGCCAAAACCCAAAATTTTAGACTATGGTATCCTAAATCAAGGGATTTTACTCTTAGAGCATATAGTGATGCGGATTACGCAGGCTGTTTGGTTGATAGAAAGTGCACAAGTGGCACTTGCTTTCTCCTAGGACCATGCTTGGTGTCTTGGTTCTCCAAGAAATAGAGCACCGTGGCATTATCAATTATTGAGGCTGAGTACATTGCATCTGGGAGTTGTTGTGCTCAGGTCCTATGGATGAAGCAAATGCTCCAAGACTATAACATATTTTTTTATGCTGCTCCTATCTTTTGTGACAATACTAGTGCAATTAATCTTTCTTACAATCCTATATTGCATAGTAGATTCTCCGTGATCACATTGCCAAGAAGGATATCTATATCACGCATGTGGACACGGAAAATCAATTGGTGGATATCTTTACCAAACCTCTAGCTAGAGATCAATTTAATGTTATTCAATCTAAACTGCTTATTGTTGCTTTGGATGATATTGCCAAGTGATCTAGCTAGTTGTCTCTTTCCTATATGTTTGCTCATGTCACTCTTCACCTTGTTTTGCCTATATATGCTTAAATGTGCCTAACTTGCTTGTAGACATGCTTAGTTTTTGCTTGTTTTTGGGTTTTTATCGAATTCCATGTTTTATCACAAAATAGAGCCCAATGATGAGCTAAATGTGCCTAAGTATGTTAATTATACAAAAGAATTGAAAAATGAATTTAATTGGCATGTATATGGCTAGAAACTAAGAATGTGACTTTTAGGTCAGGTTGACCTTCGGTCGAGTTTTAACCCTAAAAAACTCGACCGATCAAGAGTCGAGAGTAAGTCTTTAGTTGACCGTTCGGTCGAGTTTTCCATACATAGAACTCGACCGATCCGCGAGCTGATCCGACTTAAAAGTTAGGATCGGCCGCCTATTTTCCCTCTCAACTAGAAAATAGACGACCGATTCCTCACGTCTTAGCCCTTAGCTCTCAAACCCTACCCTAAACCTCTCGCTCCTAGCCCTAGATCAACCTAGAAACCTTGATCTTGACCTCCTCAGGTGTCATTGGTGGTGTTTTTTAGGCGTTTGAGGTTTGCTATTGCTTGTTTGCACGTTTTTCATCTTGTTTTCATTTCCATGGCTTCTCATAGATGAAAACTTCCTACTCCAAGAAATGCTCCAGCTTCCTCATCTAATAATCATTTGATTTTGTTTGATAATACCTCCTTTGTGTCAATTGAAGCTGTAAATAGGTACAAGGACCTTCTTCCCCGAAGCCCTTTTCTTTTTTGTGCTTTGATCGATCCTTCCCCTAGGTATCAAGCGATTATTGCCTCTATTTCTCGGCTTCTCGCCTACCACCATTTATCCGCCCTAGCAATCAAATGTGACTTCTTTCACAACTCCATGTCAAGCACTAAGGTTGTTCACGAGTTCTATGCCAACTTGCGTTGGAACTACGATTCGCTCATCCCACCACTGAATACTCAAGTAATTCTTACTTCTATGATCGTCGGTCGTCATTTCCAACTCTCCGAGGATACTTTAAATATATTTTTTGCCAGAGACAAGGAAAATGACACATGGTGTAAGGATTATGGAGAGTATTTCAATCTTCTTGACCCAGAAGGTTTTTACAAACACCATGAATTGATGTTTCCAGATATTCATCAGTTTTTGAAGAAACCTGACGTGGCCTATAAGAAGAAGTCCACCCTACCCTCCTCCTCTCTTGACCTAAAGAGGTGCATACTGGATTTAGTGATTAACTGTAATGTCCATCCAAAGAGAAATCAAACAGACATTGCCGAAAACACCACAATCATTATGTATTGTTTGTTAAACAATATTGGTGTCAAGTGGGCCAGGTATATCTTACATCACATGACCTGCTTTGACACTGGAAAGAACACTAAAGGCACCCACCCACCCTACCCGGCTTTGATTTGTGGTTTTTCAAGTTCACCACTGACAAATGTCTCTTTTCTGACTTCCATTATCCAGTCGCCATAAAGGGTGTTTGTATTAGTGAAACCACTCTTTAAAAGTATGTTCATGTGTTTTCCTCTGCCTCTGGTGCTTCCACCTCTATAGACGCTTCAGCTACCCCATCCTCCTCCGCCCGAGATCCACCACCGCAGCCTCCTCCTAGACCCAACTGTGCATCTTTTCGTGTGTCTAATGAAACCCTTATGGGTTATATGATGCATCAACTGGCATACAATTAACATGTTCAGGACCACCTGCACCAGGATTTGTGTTCCATCATGTCTCACATGAACCTCTCCTGTGCATCACCCTACCCCACCTACCAGCCCTATCCCGGAAATGCTTATGCTTCCTATGCATATGATCATTACTATCCTACTCCTGAGCCTTCCACTATTGCTCCGCCACCTTTTTTCTAATGGTAGCTCCGCTCCTGCCATCCTCTCGTTACCTGCTGGCCCCTGGCCACCCTGCTAGCCTCTCTAGGTGAATCTGCTCCATCTTTCCCACATGCCAATGAGCTTCACGCTCTTGGTATGTCTTAGGCTGAGCAGAATGCCCGCTGCCCCGGTCATTCTTTTGAACCTCCTGCTGATGAGGATATGCCAGACCAGGCTGAGGATGTTGATGATGATGAAGTTGACGATGAGGATGCTTTCAATGACGGTGACAATGATGGTGCTGATGATGATGCTGGCACTACTGCTCTGCCTTCTGACGGGGATGAGGACTACACACCTGGCGATGTGGGCGTTGTTGATATAGATAGCTTAGATGTTTAGGTGGTTTCTTCATTTGTAGTCTAGCATGCTTATTATATACATCTTTCTAGATTATTTTGTATCAGAATCATCTTGGCACATTCTTCTGAGTTGTACTATTTCTTATCTTTCTTTTATCACTTTTGTGCTTGTAGTTGCTCTTATGTGGATGTATATCTGAGTTGTAATATCTTTGATGTGCACTATGGCTATTTCCTATGGTTTTATCCTATGTGTTGGTTCCATCTTGAGTTATATTTTGATTATGACTTGGCATGTATGTTATCTTTTATCCTTGTGTGATATATGATTTTTAACTATTGCTCACTTCTTTGCATATATGATTGTGTGTTTTGGAGAAGACTTGGCTTATGCTCTTCTACCCCCTGCCTTTTTGATAATGTCAAAAGGGGGAGAGATATTTCAAGAGCTAGCTCAAGTCTTGAAACTCAATCATATTGGTTTTTCCTTGCTATAAAATTGCTTTTTTCTAGTGAGATCCTTTCCTGTTCAATTCACTGCTTATTATGTGAACTTGCAAAGGACTACATACTACATATATATTGCTACTGCATTGTATAGATAGATTAACCATGCATGTTAATAGAAGCACATATTGAGGGGGAGCAATTCACATTGTTCATTTCATGAATCTCCCTATTTCACAAAGCAAAGGTATAATTGCTACATCCTTTTCAATATGTTTGAGGAATGGTCTGTCATTGTCAAAATGGGGGAGAATGTTGACTTGATGTTATACATTGCCTATATTTTGATAATGACTTCACCATTCCATTCATATGTATCTAATATGTGTATTAAAGATTGATTTCAGGTATTAGGTACATGAAAAGGATCCCAAATCCAAAACCCTAGTTTGACTCAAATTCAAGTCAAAGAGCTACAAGTGTGCTTTTGTGGAAATCTATGTAAATGACCTTAGAACATATTTGTAATCACTTATAATGATGAATAGACTTGTAACTAAGGTGAGAAAATTGATTGGGACATAAAACATCAATTTTAGATCACTTTAGATGCATATTCAAAAATTGACATCATGTTGTCAATTGGTCGAGTTTCTCCCCTAGACAAACTTGGCCGATCCGTCTTGGTTAGTTTTCTAAAGATAGCATCGGTCAAGTTGTGTTTACACATAACTCGACTGATCAAGTGCCTGACCAAAATGATCTTCAGTGATTGATCGAGTTTCCCCAGGACAAACTCGACCGACCATTTGAATATCATTTTGTCTTTTACTTGATCAGTCGAGTTACCTTTATTGAAACTCGACCGATTGCACTGTACAAAATTTGTAGAAAAAAGTGATGTGATCATTGGTGGGTTATTTGATTGAAAATAGAGACGTTTTCTTGAAGGAAAATGACTATATTTTGGCCCAAGAGTTCACCTAACTCAAAGCAACACCCTCAGCTATATATAGAACACTTGGAGTTCATTCCAAGGCAGCTCTTTCATTGCAAACTTAGTTCTAGCATAGCTGAGAGTGTTCTAAGTCTTTGAGCCCCTTTCTCTCTCTACCTTCAAGTCAAATTCATGAGTATGAGTGAGATAGGTTCTTGTGTAAGAGAGCTACTCCCTATATTGTTGTAAAGCTCTCCTCCTCCATCTTCCAACCTCAATTCCTATTGAAGTCAAGTTGAAGATCCCTCTCCAAGTGAAGGAGAAGGAGGTGTTGTTCTTCAAGATTGAAGAAGGCAAGCTACTCTTGGTCTCCAAGTGAAGGAGATAGGTGCTCTAGATCTCCGAGTGAAGGAGATAACCAAGGCAACGCTCAAGGAAGATAGGTAATCCCTTGAAGGCAGAAGACTTGAAGAAATGAGTGGGTAAGTCCATGTTGATGGCTGAAGACTCCATGGTTCAAATGGGTAAGCTCCTTCTATAGGTTGAAGATCTTTACTTGAGGTACTAAGCCCTTGGATGTGTGGTTGTTGTGTCTTGTAATCTTATTGTGGAATATAAGAGTACCAAGATTGCAAATCCTAGAGACTAACCCACTCTAGGTAGTGGACTGACATTGCTCCTAAGTTTAGGACATGGAACCACTCTAAACCACCTGTCCAAGTGCTTGTTTTTCACTATCTCTCATCCTTGCTATGAATGTTAGATTTGGACATCAAATTGCTGCTTGTTTAAGCTTTTCAAATATATAATTTGGTGGTCTAATTTATCTTATGAGAATTTGTGAAGCTCTATTCAACCCCCCCCCTCTAGAGCCCATTGATCCAACAGTACTCTACTCACAAGGTACATTTTCTCTTGACCCTTCTATGATATTGGACTCCTTGTGTGTATGCTAGTATGAATGCTTGGCTACTTACTTACTTGGTTGAGCTATTGTTCCTATGATTACTACTTTTATGTTTGAGTATTCTATGTTGACAAACCTTGAATGTAATACACAGAATTCCATTATGCAACCTAACGTTGACATAATGGATAAAGGAACCTTAAACATGATTTGTATAAAATGATGTCATTAAGTGTTATTACTTTGTTTCTTCTTCTTGACTATGATCATATTTATAGCCAAGCAAGTTTTGTATTACTTTAAACTATTTACATGCCTTTTCATAGTGTACTTAATGCTTTAGCATTAATATGTTTCGTTTATCAAATTTGTAGTTGCCAAATAAAGATCTGCCGCACCCAAGACTCTAAGCTTTGAAATGCAATAAAAATGAGTATACTTGAATCTAGAATTTGGTACACGCCTCTCATCTCCATGTTTAATATCTTGTTATCTCTTATCTGGTTCTTATTTGTGGTTTTATTCATGCATATATTATGTGATCCATTCTAGGGATGGACGCCCAGGTTCACTCACCTTTGGCTGTGTAGACATTAGGAGTGTGAACTTCAGGTAACAAACGGTTCCATGACACTATCATAGAACAAGTTATGAAGGTGGCATACAAATTGGAGTTGCCTCTAGAGTTGGACAAGTTGCATGATTTCTTCCATGTTTTGATGTTGAGGAAGTGACATCTTGATATGGAGTAGACAATGCATGTAGACGTAGAATTGGATGAGGATGTTACCTAAGTTGAGGGTACCAAGTTGATCCTAGATAGGCATGTCCAGAAGCTTAGGAAGAAGGAGATATCTCTAGTGAAGGTGTTGTGACATCATCAGGATGTAGAGGAAGCCATGTGGGAATTAGAGGATAAGATGCATAGGAAGTATCCTACCATGTTTGCTTAGGATTTTAGGGGGAAAATCCCTGTTAGGGGTGTATGGTTGTACGACCCTTAACCCTAATTAATTCATAAATATAATTTCCATGGCCTAATTGGATTAATTTGATGTTTAGTATTAAAAGTTAACTCTAATATGTGATGTAACACTGGATACTGAAACTATGTTTATGATTTGATTCTAAGCATACCTAATTTTATCAAGTTATACAATTCATGTAACTTGTGGACTTTTAAGTAAATTATCTTTTTTGTGGTAGTATGAGCATAATTTTGATACTTGCATGAGTTGCTTCATGGTGTATATAAGAATTTCACAATTCTACTTATCCTTTTAATGCTTTTTAGTTTCTTTCTTGAAGTTTACATAAGCTTGTTGAGATGATAGTGATGTGTTCTCATCAATCGATGGTTTTTTGGTGACCATTTCCTTTTTTGTGACTACTTATTTCTCAGTGACCGATGAAGCTTTGATGGTCGATGAATTTTTAATCTGCCGATGAGGTCTCAGTGCCTGATGATGTTTTTGAGTCATCAAGGCCTTTATGTGTTGATCGATAGATTTATTTGGCTAACGAGATTGATGAGTGTGTGTGTGAGGATGATTGACTAAATTTTGATTGTTGACAAATATTTTGATTGACGCTTTCTTGGTGCCCGATGAACCTTCTGAGTCGTCACCCGATGGGTTCTCTAGGCTTTGAGCGATGGACATTCTACCAACGAGAGAGTAGTTCCAACCCTATAAATGCCCTGTGTCTCTTTCCTTTTACTCTTTTGGTGGAGCTCTAGTAGCAACCAAGGGAGCCAGACAAGTTTTCCTAGAGAGTGGAGGTCGACGAAGGTCCACCAAGGTCTATGATCACATGCTTTTCATTCATGCATACGTAAAAACCAAGAATCCTTGTACTGATATAAAGTCAAGCCAGAACTCTCAGCGTTTTGCCGCCTTCTCAAACTCCCAGTCAACTTGATGGTTGTGGCTTCATTTTCCTTACTTCTTTCATGTAAGAATCTTTCTCTTCTACTCATTTTATTGTTGTTCTTCAACTTCCTTCCTCTTGTGGCTGAGTTCATGTATTTTCTTGGTGTTTCTTGCTGGAACCCTATGCATGTTGGCTAAGAACTCTCTTTTTCTTCTTCCTTGATCTAGTTCTACCATGTTTGTGGAAAGAGGAGACATTCTTGGAGCTTTAGTGGGTTGAGCTTGACGTTTGAGTGTTGGTTTTAGGATTTTATACCTTGGATTTTAGATTTTCTTCTCTCTACCAGGTGAGTTATATAACCCAAAATGCATTGCTTTCCTACTTTCTACATGCATGTTGTTAATCTCACTTTAAAACTCTTAAATAATGGTAAAAGATAGTCCTTGTAAGTGTTATTTTCATAACAAAATGGTGGTCCAAGTTCTTAAGTTGTAGTTTAGATTTATGAACAATGTCTAATGTATATTGAATAATCCCTTGAGTATATTAAGCCCGCAATTTTGAAATACATGTGTAATAATCCTAAAATTTGTGTCATACATGATGTATCTTGATGACTAAAGAATAAGAACTCATTCTATGTGTTAGCCTTTCTATACGATGAATATCATGTGCCGTTTATGATGCCTTAACTGCTATTTTAGTGTTGTAGTGTCAGTTGGATGACAACCCTAGATTGTGGCTTGATTCTCCTAATGGTCAAAGTCAGATGCTTACACTTTGATGGAGTGATATGAGATGAATCTAGACGTTATATATCTTCTGATATTGAAATTTCCAATTATTTCTATGAGAATCTTCTAGATGTTTATACTTAACTTGATTGAGGAAGTCAAAATATGCTAAATTGACTTAAGTAATCAAGTGTAACGTTAGAAAAGTAGGGCCCTAAGTCTGTAGAACTAATCCAATGTCAGGACTTGTTGGATAGTTAAACGAGTGTGTGAAAGGAGCTCGAAGTCATATATTGTTGAGTATATGCAGGTGCATGGAGGGTATATCCTTGTCATCCTGATCCCAATATTTTGAAGAGTGGTCGAGACCATGTCTCAGAGTTAATATATGTTGAGAGATACTACAGTCATAACTCGGATTTGAGGATTGTACACCCTGGTTTGTAGTGTAGTGGCCTATGTACCTAGGACAAACTAGGTTGTTTTAGTAGTTGGGCTGACGTGCCATTACGTATGTTACTCGTACTAACTGAGGGAAAGAGATTTTAGGTTTCCAATTATCCTAGATTTTATATGGGGTTGATTTTGACTTAGCAGCGGTCAAGTAGTAGTTTGAGTGGTACACCTCAAGCTACCCACGGCTTAATAAAATATGTAATTTAGCTACGTAGCATATTTGTTAGGGTTACTTGATAAATCATATTGGATGATAATCCTTCTATATTTTTTTAATTTGTAGATAACTTATAATGCGGTAAGAGAAATTAATTGTACTCATAACTTTAGCTACCTGACATTTTCTACAAATTATATCGTCTTTCAACTTTGTGATCTTATTTGATTTAACTGCTAAAAATACATAACCTCATAAGAAATAGATGCTTTCTAGAGTTATACTCATTGGGCCATGGGTCTCACATCGTGACTTACCACATCTTTTTAGGTGGTCAGTAGAGAGGAGGCAAAATTTAAAGATATGAGGAGTCAAAGAGGTTGGTGTAGTTGTATAGTGTCCTCGAGTTGTCCCTGTATTCTTAGGTCCCATGTATGGAGTTTTATAGATGATATACAACGACTCAAGTTTTTTTTACTGTATATCTAATCTTATATAAATGTTGTAATTATTAGAACATCACCTTTTGTAAATAGGTTAGCCCGAGGCCACTAAACATCTATAAAGGTACTTGGTATGAGTATAGGTGAGGTCGGACTTTTGTGTAAAAAATTTCATACAGAATATACAATTTTGTTTTTATTTAAATTTTGCACCCTTTTTGATAATATAATTAATTAGTGTTTGATCGACGTTTGAGTTTTGAGTAGTCTTGTTTAGCGTAGTGAGTTGCCATTTTTGTAGTATATATATATGTGCCACTTTTTCAGTCATCAGTTACCATTTGGAACTAATAATTACTTATCATACTTGATAATTACTTTGTGGGACATAACTAGTATAACTTTATAGTCCACACATTATATATATATATATATATATATATATATATATATATATATATATATAGAGAGAGAGAGAGAGAGAGTCAGGCTAGAATACACTCGAGTGTATCCAGAGAGGAATACACTCAAGTAGTTTTTCATGATGCAATATTTTTTTTTGAAAATCTAATCCGTTGATCTTCTTAAACATCTTGTGAACAACTCATACGCAAAATTTGAGCACATTTGGATATGCATAGCTCATGCTATGAAGATCGCAAAAATTATGCATTTCAAATTAGTTTCACGCGTCGATTTTGTTGCCCTTGGATGAGTGACTTACACTCATCCAAATGAGCTCGAAATTTGTATGTAGCCTAGTTATAGTATGACGGTGAAGATCAACGGTTTACATTTTACAAAAAACAGTCTTGATATGCAAGCACACTTGAGTGTATTCGTGCGATTCGTACACTCGAGTGTATTCTAGCCTGACTCTCTCTCTCTCTCTATATATATATAAATATATATATATATATGTATGTATATTATGTGTTTGTGTGAGTATATATATTATATAATATAATATAATGTGACTATCTTACAAAATATTTTTGTATACACAACTAAACCAGCAAACTTTTCTTTATAGACGGTCAAATCAAAACAAAAATTTTTATAGCACCAATACAAATAAATATATGAGATAGTACTTAGACTACAAGACTGTGTTGTTATATGTCTCTCTTAAACTATTTAAAATATATAATATACACAATATCAATTTGACCTCAAATGTAAACAACAATACAAAGAAAACTAGTATTAAATATGTGCACTACGTAGTCGTGTTGTTTCATACATAAACGCCTTATTTCTACTCTACAACGCCGTTAATTATATCAAATGATGTGCCCATTATATTGAATGATTTAAAAACTTCATATAACATATTCAATATATATTTGATATAGTACACAAATTGGGTGTAATATGGTTATGGTGTCGGTAATGATTTATCTTTATTGTTACATAATAAGATAGTGGGTTAATAGGTATAAGGTAAATGGTTAGACGTGAGAAAACCATTCGCCCTTACCTTTACTATATTGGCTATGGGTAAAACTTAAATAAGTTAACCATTGACATCCTTACTTGATTTTGGTACTTCAAGGAAACCGTGTGTACCTTTGACATCCTTGATTTCGGTACTTCCAAGGAAACCGTGTGTGATGATGATGTGAACCCCAACCGGGTATCTTGTATTAAAATGATGTGTTGGGACGGCAGCTGATGTGAACACCAACCGGTTATGTGGAGTTATATCCTACCAATATCGAGATGTGGGACTTGTATGCACGCCAAGATAGCATGGCCGCGTCACTATATGGGTCAAACTGAGGCCCAATTTTGGTTTGGTATAGTTGGTTGTAGCTGGGTGAATTCCCAATGTAAGAGTTTACATCAAATTCACAGTTTATTATCTGACTAAATCCTACCAAACAGACCCTAGATCGGTCACACATTAATATATAAACCCATAATATAAGTCTTTATTGAAGAATTAACCATCTGATACACGAGGCTTATGACAACACTACATAAAGTATATTCATCAACCAAAATGATTTGGTAACGCGCGCTTTCCGTCAAGCGCATCTCATGCGCAAGGCAGAAGGTGGTTTTGAGAAATTTTGAGAAGTTTTACCTTTTTGAAGGTGGTTTTGGGATGATGACGTGACAACATTTAATTGGATGGGTTGGTAGAGGGTGTGTAATGTATAAATAATTTATTTTGCTTATAACTTTAGGACCGTGATGAATTTTTTGACGAAATAAAAACCGTTGGATTCATTATGAAAAATGCAATTCAACAAGACTAATATTGATATATTTTTAACAAAAAAATATAAAAATGATATGAATAGGTTATTCGGGGTTTAATTGGATGTGTTATGCAATTGATAAATAAATTTGTTTTGCTTATAACTTTTAAATCGTGATGGATTTTTTGACGAAACAAAAATCATTAGATTCGTTATGAAAAATGCATTCAAACAAGACTAATATTGATTTAACAAAAAAATATAAAAATGATATGAATACATTATTCTGAATGCCAACGAACCATTTTAGGCGTCAAATAACTACATTTGGGTGTCATTAGTCATTTATGGGTGTCGTTAGTCATTTGTGGGTGTTGTTATAATTTTCAGTGTTAGTGAACCATTTTAGACGTCAAATAACTATATTTGGGTGTCATTAGCTATTTATGGGTGTCCTTATAATTTTAGGTGTTAGTGAATTATTTTAGACGTCAAATAACCATATTTGGGTGTCATTAGACATTTATGGGTGTCATTAGCCATTTATGGGTGTCGTTATAATTTTAGGTGTCAGTGAACTATTTTAGGCGTGGTGTCATTAGCCATTTATGGTTGTCATTAGCTATTTGTGGGTGTCGTTATAATTTTAGGTGTAAGTGAACCATTTTAGGCGTCAAATAACCATATTTGAGTGTCATTAGCCATTTATAGGTGTGATTAGCCATTTGTGGGCGTCATTATTATTCTAGGTGTCAGTGAACCATTTTAGGCATCAAATAACTATATTTTGGTGTCATTGGCCATTTGTGGGTGTCATTAGCCATTTATGGACATGTTGGGTGTCAATTACCTTATTTAGGCGTCATTTTTAACTTTTGGGTGTCAATGAACTATTTTGGACGTCAATTACCTTATTTGGGTGTCATCTTTATACTTCTGGGTGTCAACGAACTATTTTGTGCATTGACTAATCATTTTTGGGTGTCAATAACTATTTATGGGCACCATAATTGGTTGTCAATTAACATATATTTATTATTTTTATATATTTTTTCTCAAAAATATGTCAATATTGGGCTTGTTAGATGTAGTCATTTAGACGTTAATTTACCATTTTTGGGTGTTAATAACCATTTATGGTTATGAGCACCGTAGTTGGTTGTCAATTACCTACATATATATCATTTTTTTATTTTTTTATCTAAAAAATATGTCAATATTAGGTTTGTTAGATTGCATTTTTCGTAGCGAAACCAACGGTTTTTGTTTCGTTAAAAAATTCATTACGGTTCAAAAGTTATAAGCGAAACAAATATATTGACATATTGCAGAATTGTAAAAAATCGACCCAATGATAATCCGCCACGTGGTGGCTGTTTCCTGCTGACTGTGGCTGGTTTCCCAGCGCGTGAAACCCCTCACGCGCGGGTGTGAGGGTCCCGTAAGTTTAGTCCATTCATCAATCACCCTACGGAAGTACAAGGCAAACCCCGGCAGCAGCGGTGGTCTTGTCAACTGAAGTGGATAGCGTAAACCGGAATGCAAAACATAAAATTTTTGTTTCTGCACCATCATTTCCCCCCTCCTGAGTTGCTTCACTTGATTAATCAAATGCGACAATGCGCGCATTATTGCGTTTACTTGCGAATCACTTTGTTGCTGAAAGGTGTGCTCAAAGGCATTGCATTATTGCATGCTTGCACCGGGGTCAACTGCTACGGCTTCAAAGACTAAAAAGACATAAGAAACGCACAATAATTGGCTTGAAAGCCATCGGATATAAAAGTTAGAAAACGTCACTTGAAGGCAACCACACTAGAAAGTGATATTTCGACCAACGTGTGGAGCGGGACAAGCCCTTCGGATACAAATTCCTTTAAAGAGGTTGAGTACTTGGTTCTGAATTAAGTTCCATGGGATTAAGTATTTAAAAGCACTGCAGCAACCGTACAATACACTACAGCTATTCTATAGACAATAAGCAATTAAGATAAGATCTTATAATTTAACAGAACAATTAAAGTTTACTAATTGTATCAAAATTTCTCTTATACGTTATCCAGATTCAATTATTATCCAATCTTGTTATGTTCAAGCGTTTTATTACAATACCAGATTGGATATTGGAACGAAGCTTTTTTAATGAACTTATATACTACAATATGGAATTGTAATTCCACATGCAATCATATATACACCCCTAAGCCTGCGTTTGGCACAGGACTGGGATTCTGAAATCTGGACTGGGTTAGTCTGGATTCCGGTGATGGGGCAGTCAGGATGCAGTCTGATTTTGTTTGGCAACGCAATCTGATTCTGGTCAGCTGGTCTGATTTCAGTCTGACTGTAGTCTGAATCTGTTTGGCTGGAAGTCTGATTCTGTTTGGCAGCGTAGTCAGTATCTGCTTATTCTGTCACGTTCTTGCATCACTGTTTGAATAAGTACGCAGAATGTGTTTTTGTGATGTCAGTTCAACCTAAGTTTAGAATATATTAAAAATATATTTTATTTGTGTTGTGTGGGTGTTATTTTGTATATTTATAATAGTGCAAATAAGATATGATAATTCTAAATTTTACGTAGTGATTAACAATTAACTGTCATGTTCTTGCATCACTGTTTGAACAAGTATGCAGAATGTGTATTTGTGATGTCACTTCAACCTAAGTTTAGAATATATTAAAAATATATTTTATTTGTGTTGTGTGGGTGTTATTTTGTATATTTATAATAGTGCAAATAAGATATGAGATTTGACCCTTTTTTCGTAGTGATTAACAATTAACTATCATGTTCTTGCATCACTGTATGAACAAGTACACAAAAATTGTATTTGTGATGTCACTTCAACCTAAGTTTAGAATATATTATAAATATATTTTATTTGTGTTGTGTGGGTGTTATTTTATATATTTATAATAGTGCAAATAAGATATGATAATTCTAATTTTTACGTAGTGATTAAAAAGTAATGAAACGTTATCTGGAATGACATTTGCATGTGGTAATTTTAACATAGTTAATTGTCGTCAATAGTGTGACAAATTACATTATCGTCAGTAACAGTCAAGCTACATGAAATATGAAATTGGCCTAATATATTTTGTTCATGACATAAAAAAATTACATTATCGTCAGTAAAAGTAACTGATAATAATCATATTGTCGTCATTAGTGAAACATAAACGATCACTGATAATAACATAATTGTTTACGGGTGATCTTCGTCAGAGGACAAGGACAAAACATGGGAGCAATAAACAGCCAAACCAAAGCTAAGATTTTTACAAGGCACTTTGGGGAGACATGGTTGGATGTGGCTCTTGATTAAAATGAGGCCAACATTATGGCCTCATCGTACTCGTCCCATGACACTGGGCATGGTTTCTGCACCGGCTGCTTGTTTTGTTGTTTGATGTCGTCTTTTGGCCAATCAAACAGCAATGGCAAATGAGGAACATGCTGACTGACTTTGACCTTGAGGACTTTGCCCTTGACTTGATCATCTGTCCCAATTTTGCCCTCCTCTTCGTTTGTGTGAGTGCAACAAGGTTTTGTGCATAAAAGCTTATCTTCAACATATTTATGAATTTTTTCGGATGACATCAAAAGTTTTTCAAATTTTTCCTTTGCCCTTGCCTTTTCACGCGATGTCGACATCTAAAATTAATATAAACAAAGGTATGAACAAATAACTTAATTCGTAAAGTAACTGTGGCAATAAGATAATAATGAAGTAGGAAATTTGATCGCATTATGGTAGCAACATATAATAATGTAACACATAAGTAGAGAATGTATATTGTTGCGACGCAAAAACACAACTACATTTAGTACAAATGTTACAAGTGTTGGATAAATTGGACATTATGATAAATCCCCTTGTTTCGATGATGACAAACATTTCATTCTTGTTAATCTAACGTGCTACTTGAGTGTTGCAGGAATGAGGTGGATGACAAAGCTCTAGGGAATCCATACGCTTGAATGATTGTAAATGTCATGCAATGTAATAAATTGTAAACTTGTACAAACATATAATGTACAAGTACTTAGATTTCATATAAATCAAGTGTTAGATCTTCCCTAGCCAATCACCACACTTAGATAGGTCATCCCTTTCAAATAGGTTCCCATATGCACACTCATACATTTACTTAGTGCCTAAATTGAAAGATTGAAACAGGGTCAATCTCGGTCGACCAAACTCCTCGACCGAGACACTCTCGGTCGACAAACTTCTCGACCGAGAATGACCCAAGTAGCCGTTAGACACAGCTGACAAAGTAGTTGGCAGTTGCAAATGAACGTTGATCCAGAGAGCCTGTCGGTCGACAAAACTTCGACCGAGTAGGTATCTCGGTCGACAATTTGTCGACCAAGATGGTCTCTGACAGCAACTGCAGAATAAAGTAACTAGCCGTTACTAATGCACCTAACTTATATATCTAACGGCTAGTTAAGCACTTAGAAGCCCCTAGAAGTTGTCTAGAACGTCCTTAAGCATCCATAGGCCATTCCTATAAATAGGACATGCCTTAGGACACCAAAATACACCTAAGCTACAATTGTGCTATACTTGAGCTTGAATACACATTGGCAATACTGTTTTGAAGCAATAGATCAATTCCTACATTTGCTACTCATTCCTATTGCTTCCATTTCGTGTCCTATAGGCTAGTATCTCCTATCCACTACAATCACATTGCCATACACTTTGGTTTGGAGATCTACACGCTTGATATAGGCAAATCAAGCCTTGGGCTTAAAGGATAAGTTGTAATTTTCCTTTTTCTTTCTTGTTCCTTTTTATCTTTTGTACTCTCCTTGCTACTCCTAGGGTTGGAGGCTGCGGATTGGAGAGGGTTGACTTCTCAGGTGGAGAAGGGGACTTCAAGCTACTTCAAGAAGGCTATCGCACGGGAAGCTACTTCAGAAGGCTGGTGCAACGGGAGTTGGTGCACCTACTTCAAGGGAAGGCTGCTTCAAGGTTGGGCGATTACTTCTAGGTGAAGGCTGCTTGAAGGGTTTAGGGAAAAGAAATTGTATTTTATGTAAAGTCCTTGCGAGGTAATAAAATAAATTTCTTTTCAAATCCCGGTTGGGGAAGCAACCGGGTAGTGGACTGACGGCCTTAGTATTTGCTTAGGTTGGAACCACTCTAAACCCTTGTCTCCTTGTCCAATATTTCAATTGTGGTTGTTTGAGTTTAAATTATTATTAAAATCTTTATAAAACTCTATTCACCCCCCCTCTAGTAGTTTTCAGTTGGTATCAGAGCAGGCTTCAAGGAACCCTAACCAGGTCTTGAAGAATGAAGGGTGGAGGTGACTACAACCGCAGGCAAAGGAACAACTTGGACCAACCTACAACAAGTTGCAATTGGTGTCTAGGACTAAACCATACAACAATCGGTTGTCCATGGAGAGAAAAGAAGAAAGAGGAAAAGCACAAAAATTGTCTCATTGCTACAACCAATGAAGAAGAAGAAGAGGTAAGCCTTCTTGATTTATCAAAAGAAGAGCTAATTTCTAGTCTTGAAGAAACATACAATAAGTATATTGAGTGCAAGAAGAAATTAAAGAAATCTAGTAAAACAAACGATGAGTTAAATGCTAGACTTCTTGCTCTTACATCCGAAAATGAAGATTTATATGCTAAATTGAATAATCTTGGTTTTGAAAAAGATAGTATTGTTTCTGAAAATCGTACTTTGAAATCATCTCTAAGTAGTAGTGATGTGAAGATTTTTACTCTAGAAACAAATTATGATCTTCTATATCAAGAAAAGGTTGGATTACTTGCAAAGTTAAATGATCTTCAAAAACAACCTGTTTTGTGTACACATCTAGATTATGATAATATAGTGAAAGAAAGGAATTCTTTATCATCTAATCTAGATCAAGCAAAACTAGATATTAAGAAAAGAATGGATGAGATCGCTAAGTTACAACAAGAAGTTAGTAGGTTAAGCAACAATGGAATCCTTGATAGAATATTGGATAATTCCTATCATCAAATTGGGAGAAGAGGACTAGGTTATAAGCCCAAAGGGAAATCTCATCAACAACCTAGTTGGAGAAAGACACGAGCACATCAAGCTACATTTGTACCAAAGAACAACCTAGAACAAAACCATAGAAAAAGACTTGAGGTTGATTCTATATGTTGCCATTATTGCTCACGTCTTGGACATTACTCTTTTTCATGCCCATACATGAAAAAGAATGTTGAGTTAGTATGGGTTCCAAAATCCCCAAACTAAATGGATAAAATTAAATTGAGATATGACCAAAGACTCTAAGTGGTATATCTCTATGTCTATCTCAACTTAACATAAAGGGATAACAAAATGATTCAAGTAACTAAAATCTCTAACTTGAAAACTTATCTTAATTAAGGTCCTCAAAACTTAATTTTTTTTATATGATAAGTTGAGATTTGATCTAAATATTACTTTGATATTCATATGTTTTATCTCAACTAAAACTGATTCTTAAACTGCATAATTGAATTAGACATAGTCTACATTTTACTCGAAATCAATAAATAGTTCTGTAGGTAAAACAGAAACCTTGTCGGTCGAGAAATCGTCGACCGAGCAGTCAGTCGGTCGAGAAATCGTCGACCGAACTGGTCACTGATTTCAGTCTGCAGTGAAATTACTGAACAACTGATTGATCAATGGCTATCTATCTGTTGTTAATTACTGTTTTACAAAACAAGTTGAAGATCTTTTTGAATATAAATGACATCATTCTCTAAGTTGAAAATCAAGTTTAGAAATCCCTATTTTATAATGTTTTACATGATTTTCTTTAAAGCATCTATCTAGATAGAAATCATATGTTATGACATTCAGTTCAAATGATTACAATCACTGTATTTCATGAAATTATCATTCTATTGGACATGCTTTCACTATTTCATCATTAAGCATGATGTTGTGTTAACACAAATAGATAATGATAATTGCATGCGTGAGTCTTGATGATAAGCAAGCAAAATAATTCATTGGTGATATGACTATTAAAAATGCTTGCAAAGAACACAATGTTACAAAATTTCTCAAATTGATATCTTTAAAAAGACTTGAGATATTAATCATGCTTTCATTGTTAAGAAAATGTTTTCATATTGAGTATCACTTAACATGCTTCATCATGATCATTATGTTTCATTGGTTTAAAATAAGCTTTGATTCATATATACAAATCATGAATGATCATTGCGATTCAGATAATTGCAAATGTCATTAGCTTAAACGCATCGTGACATAATAGATAATAATTGCGGACACAACTTGTGATGAAGATGTTGCTATGTCAAGCCAAACGGTGCCTCTTAGAACAAAATATTAATATTTTTATCTATTTGCTTGTTCTAAGAAATCAAAAGCAAATATCTTGACTTAAAAGACATTAATCTTGCTTTCAAAATATATGTTTCTAAAAGAATCTTAGGATAAGGGTATAAGAAGAAATGGGATTTGATATTTCTGTACCCATAAGCATATGAAACATCATTTACAATGAATGTAAAACATGCATTCTAGAAAAATCTAGGACAAAGACTTCACTAATGATGCTCATATTAAGTTTTTATAATGGGTATATCTTAATGTGCTTCAAATTGATATTTATAGCTATCTGCAGAAATTATACTTCACATATGTTTATCTTGGAAATCTGCAGAATTTGCCTCTTGGTTAAAATTAAAATTGACCAAGGGGCGCTATGGTCGTAGTCAAGGGCGACCTAAAATAAGCTTTGACAAAATGCTTATTTGGACATCATTTTTTGTACTTAATCTTAGTATACTTTTGATAAAGGTCAAAATCAAAATTTAAAAAAAAAATTTGTGACCTTAGAAGCTTTAAATTGCTTTAATTATAAGATTAAGGGGGAGCTCATAACAACAAATTGGATTAATTGTTCATACCTTAGTATTTTTTACTATTGGATATAAAGAAATCCATGAATGATCTTGTACTTAAAGGAACTCTCTAAACAAATCAGGGCTTAACATCCCTTGTATTTGATTAAGAGACATTTTTATGAACTCTAAGAATTACAGGATTCTCATTTAATTTAGGGCTTAACATCCCTTGATAGATGAGAAATCAATATACATTCATCATAAGCTTAAGGGAATCTCATATCATTTCAAGGCTTAACATCCTTTGCAAATGATTGAGAAACAAATTATGGATAAATTAGACAAAAATGATATTCAATCCATGCTCCTAATAGATATCTATTTAAGGGGGAGCATAATATAAAATTAAGGGGGAGAAGAAAAATAAAATATTCAACTTGGATATCTTTTTGAAATGACAAAGGGGGAGAAAGAATATAAAATCAAAAATATAAAATGAGTTTCATAACATCTTGCACTTACTTGCAAAACAAGAATGGCTACAAAAGGTAATTTTCAGGTATGAAACTCACATGCTTTATATTTCCTTATTTCATATTTAGGAAATGTTTGTCATCTTCAAAAAGGGGGAGATTGTTGGATAAATTGGACATTATGATAAATCCCCTTGTTTCGATGATGACAAACATTTCATTCTTGTTAATCTAACGTGCTACTTGAGTGTTGCAGGAATGAGGTGGATGACAAAGCTCTAGGGAATCCATACGCTTGAATGATTGTAAATGTCATGCAATGTAATAAATTGTAAACTTGTACAAACATATAATGTACAAGTACTTAGATTTCATGTAAATCAAGTGTTAGATCTTCCCTAGCCAATCACCACACTTAGATATGTCATCCCTTTCAAATAGGTTCCCATATGCACACTCATACATTTACTTAGTGCCTAAATTGAAAGATTGAAACAGGGTCAATCTCGGTCGACCAAACTCCTCGACCGAGACACTCTCGGTCGACAAACTTCTCGACCGAGAATGACCCAAGTAGCCGTTAGACACAGCTGACAAAGTAGTTGGCAGTTGCAAATGAACGTTGATCCAGAGAGCCTGTCGGTCGACAAAACTTCGACCGAGTAGGTATCTCGGTCGACAATTTGTCGACCGAGATGGTCTCTGACAGCAACTGCAGAATAAAGTAACTACCCGTTACTAATGCACCTAACTTATATCTAACGGCTAGTTAAGCACTTAGAAGCCCCTAGAAGTTGTCTAGAACGTCCTTAAGCATCCATAGGCCATTCCTATAAATAGGACATGCCTTAGGACACCAAAATACACCTAAGCTACAATTGTGCTATACTTGAGCTTGAATACACATTGGCAATACTGTTTTGAAGCAATAGATCAATTCCTACATTTGCTACTCATTCCTATTGCTTCCATTTCGTTTCCTATAGGCTAGTATCTCCTATCCACTACAATCACATTGCCATACACTTTGGTTAGGAGATCTACATGCTTGATATAGGCAAATCAAGCCTTGGGATTAAAGGATAAGTTGTAATTTTCCTTTTTCTTTCTTGTTCCTTTTTATCTTTTGTACTCTCCTTGCTACTCCTAGGGTTGGAGGCTGCGGATTGGAGAGGGTTGACTTCTCAGGTGGAGAAGGGGACTTCAAGCTACTTCAAGAAGGCTATCGCACGGGAAGCTACTTCAGAAGGCTGGTGCAACGGGAGTTGGTGCACCTACTTCAAGGGAAGGCTGCTTCAAGGTTGGGCGATTACTTCTAGGTGAAGGCTGCTTGAAGGGTTTAGGGAAAAGAAATTGTATTTTATGTAAAGTCCTTGCGAGGTAATAAAATAAATTTCTTTTAAAATCCCGATTGGGTAAGCAACCGGGTAGTGGACTGACGGCCTTAGTATTTGCTAAGGTTGGAACCACTCTAAACCCTTGTCTCCTTGTCCAATATTTCAATTGTGGTTGTTTGAGTTTAAATTATTATTAAAATCTTTATAAAACTCTATTCACCCCCCTCTAGTAGTTTTCAACAAGTTCATTTGTTTATTTCAATCGTCAATGCTAAAAAATATCCCTGGTGGGTAAGTGCGACGCGTCGTCGAGAAGTTGCGTTCAATGCTTTGTTGCGCGGCTAATGTGGGGGGAGGCAATAAATCTGCCAATATGAACATATTGTCTCTTACAAACTCTCTTTTGATGTATTGCCATCGCATTTGCAACTCAAGCAATGAAATGTAAGGGCCTCCTGTTATGTATAAGAACTGGTGCCATGCCTCCATCCAAGCCTGTGTAGAGTATACTCCATTTACACATCTACCCATGTGATATTGGGTTTTCATCAAACCCCTGAGAACCGTATCAAGCTCGTGTGACCAGATAAAAGACGGTGTCGGCGGTTGGCCTGCCATATAACAGATTTTGTAAGTAATATATTTTTTAAAAGTAAGGGTGTATATCACAATTAATTGTATTATTTGGTTTGAGCTAACGTTAACAAAAAATTCGAATAATAACATACATCATTAATAAAACACTCATCAACATGAAGAAAATTTTCATACCACTTAAAATGTAATATGACGTTTATAAAAGTGCCTCAATTAAACAAGTGTATGATGTTCATAACATCCATTGATAGTCATTCTAAACAGTGAAGACAATGTAAATGCATTTGCCATTCAACGTTATGGAGTCATTTGAGGTGAAGGGATATCCAGAAGCAGACGACATTCTTCCTCCAGACTGGCAACGTTGCGTTCTAAAACCTCATGCTCATACTTTTTTTAGAGTATAATTCATCGTAGTTGTAATGCATTTCAACGAAGTCCTTCATGTTCATCGCCTGACCCCACACTGACTTGCACTCAACAGATAGTAACATAATCTCTGCTTTCAATGAATCAATTGTTGGGGGGAGATCGACTGCCCAATGTAAGTATCTGCATCGGTCTTTTCCCTAAAATGTAGTACGACGTACAATTTAATGGCAAAGAATGCGGAACCTCGACAAGGACAGTCTATTATTTATTGATGTACTATCACACCTCACGAGTAGGGCATATGTAATACATTTCGCCCGACCTTTGACTCAGAATGGCAAAGTCATTTAACCATGCATCCTCTGTGTTAAGCCGTAAGGCTGCATTTAGCCCACAATCACACCTCGGAACCTCAGATGGAATCATCGACATCTAATAAAACAAAATTGATGATTAATAGAAAAATATCGGGTTCATGACATAGTTTTCGAAGATAATATGAAGACCATTTTTTCAGGAGTAGCTAATTGTTACAACAGACAAGTGGAGTTCATTTGGACATATCATAATATAGTATATCTATGAGGTATTGTATCCATCTTCTTCTGATGAAGATTCATTATCGCTCCTAATTTGAAGTTGGTGGCGAAGATATCAGCACCTGTCACGCATACTTGAAATTTCTTCTTGTAACCTATCTGTGTCTGCTCTGGTTGAACAGACAAAGGCACAATGTTCTGACCAGAACTTGCGTTCACTACGTGCATATGCGAGTTGTGATACCATTGCATCCCTAATTGCAGTCAGCGTAGCCACTGTAGCTGGTACTTGCTGCACGGGCAACCTCATATGGCATCTGGTTTGTACAAGACCCCTACCACATGTAAAATATGGCCTGTGGGGATTGTTGTCTTCAAACCGTCCATTTTCCGCATCTGTGGCATCCATGTACACTCGTACGGTGCACTACAGACCACATGGGCACGACGGCATGTCATTGTCCATTTCTAGACAGAAAACCTAATGAGACATAATTTCACATTGTTTATAAGTAGGTAAAAATTGTAGTGAACAATACAGTTTGAGAACAAAAGTTGGCCGTTAGGTTACACAAAAAAGGGAGTAAGTGAAATATGTTGTAGAACATGTTTCAATGTCTGCAAGTTATAAAACAAATGTATAAATCACTTATTTGCCCACATAGAATTGGCAATAGTTTCGCACAAGACATCTCCCTCTCTAGCACCGACCTGGCTTGTTTGTTGCAGAGAACTCAATTCGTTCGAGATGTCAATGGTAGTATGAGGGTCATCCAAGTTTTCTTCCATCATAGGATCGCCATCATTTTGGCGTCAGATAAAATTGTGAACGATACAACAAGCCATTACAATCCGAGACTGAGACTGCACGGGAAAAGTTGCTCCTTTATGAAAGTAGGAAAACCTCTTCTTCAACACACCAAAGGCTCACTCGACAACGTTACGTAGTTGAGCATGTCGGTGGTTGAACATTTCCTTTTTGCTTGTGTATGAGCCTCTGTTACCCCGATACTCTGCTATATGGTAAGCAAAGTTTCGATATGGTGCAAGAAATTGCCTGGTGTTGGCGTACCCTGCATCAACAAGATAATACTTCCCAGCGGGAACTTTGAACCTGCCTGTGGTTGTAGCTGCCTGAAGTACCCTTTGGTCAGCAGCAGATCCCTCCCAACCAGTCATGATATATGTAAACTCCATTGAGAAGTCGACTGCAGCCATGACATTCATGGAAACATTCCCTTTTCTATTTCTATATCGGTTCTGCTTTTTACGCTTCACCAAAACGGGGATGTGTGTCCTGTCAATTGCCCCAATGGCATCCTAAGACAAGTATATAACAAATACGCAAGTAAATACCAAACTCAACGATGACGATAGTGGTTATATTAACAATGGAATGGACAATGGTCAACTAAGTGATGGTCATACCTTGAAATAAGGGTAAAATCTTGGACTCTCGCCGATGCGGCGGTGCGGAGTTGTGGATGCAGTTGGCATGACAATATATTTGCTGCACAAAGCACACACTGCATCCAACACCTCGTTAAACTTTATACTTATGGTCTCACCACTGTGAATGTAGTCCTCAGCAAGAACACGGTTGGTATGGCCATGGCCAACCATCTGAAGGAAGTAGCAAACTGCCTCCACTGATGACACACCTCTGGTACTTTTCAACAAACCTCGGTCCTCAAGTTTGTCAACAAAGGCTAAAAACATGTTGGGTAGCATACGGTACAGATCGTACGCCCTCCTTTCATGGCCGGGTATTATTTCTAAAACCTTTTGATGGCCGCTCCTAATACTAACCGATATCGGTATTGGTTGGTGTGTGGTTGAGGCGTCTGAATTTGCCATGATATTGTGGGAAATTTGGTCGGCTATTTGGTAGGATATTGCGTTAGCAATGTCATAAGCCGGACCAGACATAACATGTCGTAGTTGTAGAATGTCATCAGTTGTTTCATATGGATGCATACCAGCCATCACGTCTACAATTAAAAGCGATTATCCGCATCAGGGAAATATCGAGATATTGCATAAACGAAATTAGGGCTAGTTCCATTAAAACCATTACATAGTACTAGAGTTCAGAGCTTGTTCCCAACAGATTAAAATAGTACAACAACAACTTCTAATAAAGTTCATCAAATAAAAGGCAGGATACTGATATACTTATTAAATTACTCAACCTCAAAAGTATGGTGGAGATTGTGGCGTGAAGGGTGATTGTGATGCAGAAGCTATAGAAGTTGTGTTCTTCATTTCCCACAAGTCTTGCAACTAAATGGTAATTTTTTGTAGGGTGTCCATAAGGCTTAGGTAAATGTTACAGTTAGCTGGATCTTTTATGGCATGCACAAGAGTGGTAAAAACTAGGACAGGGGCGTCAGGGTAGGTTGCATGAAAGTGGTACAAAATGGTTTGGTATTCGTCTTTATCATTACACCTAGCAGCAATTCCGCTGCCCATCTCATGTACCTTGGAAAACACCTTTGTGAATTCGGACACAACATCATTAGACAGGACACAACTGTCATGTGAGCTTGAGGCTCGCTTCCTACGTCTGATCGTGGTGCGATTCATTGCACCAACACCTTGGTTGTGTGATCCTCCATTGGTGTCCTCACTTTGTGTCCCAGAATTAACCACGTCTTCAGTGAAATCGGCTGGACCGGTTGGTTCTGGGCTGACAAATGAATCAGATGCATCTAGGTCAACAACAACATCATCTTCAGATGCAACATCAGAAGGAGGTTGTCTATCGGTTGAGTACATTGCATGATGGCCCCTAGCTATGTTCCTCCCCCCCATCAGCTCGACGTCGTGGTAGTGGTAGAAATGTTTGTTGATCAATCTCGTTAGTTCCCTGTTTGCCTAAAATAGGGGACAACTACTGATTAGGTCAAAAGTAACAAGTTTAATTTTATATATAATAGTCAGGGGAGTATATATTATTAGACATACCGCAAGTGCCTCCCTCCACTCCGGGGTGTCAGGCAAAATTGGCTTGTGCCTGTTGTCATCCCATCCAACACCACTTTTGTTGGTTACCAGTTTTATCTTTGCATAGTCTCTCCTGAGGTTCTTCCACTGAGTTTTTAACTGATCCAATGTACCCTCGTTCCTCCCCATCCTGATATGCCAATCGCGTAGCGTCTCCCTCCACGCGTCCCTAGTAAATATTCCATCGACGCACCTACCCATGTCATATTGTCTCCTCAATGCTGCAACCAGAGCCTCATCAAACTCTTTCGACCATACAATACGAAACCTCGGGTCGGGTGCAGCCATAGTAGCAATGACACTGCGATATATCAATTTAATGTGGGTGTTTAAACGAAACCGTCATATGAACCTAGTATGAGACTACACAGTTGAAAGCAATAACTTATATTGAAGTAGGCTAAGACAAGATCCATTACCCGGACCAGTCATAAGATCCAAAATGTGTACAACAAATTTTAAATTGTAGTTAAATTTGAAATGGTTATAGCAAACGCATCATCAAACATGTTCATTACAGGAAAACTACATAAATATCAAGCATTCAACATGGCATTCACATTAAACGTGTTCGTATTGCTCATGAGATATACCTGGTAAGACCAAGTGAAGGTTGAAGAGAGTTGCACGACCAACGACAAGGTCAGGGACGGTACATACAAGAAATTCAGAGGGAACACAGATTAGCCGAAATAGTGATATTATTTGCAATATAATCAGCAGAATTTGTGTGTACAATAGTAACATTGTAAAAATATTGGTATATGTCTGATGTATCACAACCCTAGTACAACAACCACAATTTGCACAATTGCCGCCATATAGTTTTCTTTTCATGGCTAAGGTTACTATGATGTAATGGACAGTAGGCTAAGACAAGATCCATTACCCAGACCAGTCATAAGATCCAAAATGTGTACAACAAATTTTAAATTCTAGTTAAATTTGAAATGGTTGTAGCAAACGCATCATCAAATATGTTCATTACAGGAAAACTACATAAATAGCAAGCATTCAGCATGGTATTCACATTAAACGTGTTCGTATTGCTCATGAGATATACCTGGTAAGCCCAAGTGAAGGTTGAAGAGAGTTGCACGGCCAGCGATAGGGTCAGGGACGGTACATACAAGAAATTTAGAGGGAACACAGATTAGCCAAAATTATGTATTACAGGAAGATAAATATTTTATTCTTTTATACATAGATATATACATTTAAACACAACTAAACCTCAATATATATAGTTGTATTGTTGCATACATAGATATTGTATGCATAGACGTAAATGTGGCAATAATGGGTATTTGAGGTTCCACTAATATACAAAACAGATTTATATAAATTCTGTAATCCACTATACAGTAGTTTTGGATTTAAGTAAGGGATTAAGGATATCAGTGCTTCAATAGCAGTAGTAGATAAATTTTTATTTCAGTAGATAATTTTCATTAGTTTAGGGTTATATTCAACTTATATACTGAGCTTTTGCAGCTAATATGGCTGCTTGAAGCTTCCTAAAATAAGCAAGAAGGGATTTCTTATAAGTAGCAATCTATTTATAGTACAATTGGATAGCTATACAGGGATGCCTCAACATCAAGATCAGGTTCAACCAACTACCACAGGAAAAATAGTAAAATAAATACCAAGAGTACTATCCAGAAAATAATGACATTGTACAACAAACATAGATATATATACTTCATTTGTATATTAGGACATGTGTATAGAAAATAAATAATTAAATAACTATATATAGACTCAAGACCACAGTGCAAAAATATCACTAATTAGCTAGTCAGGAGCATGTGTCCTGATATATAGAAGGTAATATACAGAGAAGCTTTAAGAAAAATTAAAGTTTTGTACAATTTACTTATGTCTATACATGTGTTATGATTTTTATAACACCCCCCTTCATGTATATGTTATTTTTACCTATATCAATACACATCTTATGATCTTTATATCATTTCCCCTTTCATATAGATGTTATATTTCAGATACATAAATGTAGGTCAATCCATAAAATTATGGTTAATCCACTGATATACATGTCTTACAGGAAGATAAATATTTTATTCTTTTGTACATAGATATATACATTTAAACACAACTAAACCTCAATATATACAGTTGTATTGTTGCATACATAGATATATACATAATTTTGAAAGTGATACTTGTATGCATACACGTAAATGTGGCAATAATGGGTATTTGAGGTTCCACTAATATACAAAATAGATTTATATAAATTCTGTAATCCACTATACAACAGTTTTGGACTTAAGTAAGGGATTAAGGATATTAGTGCTTAAATAGCAGCAGTAGATAAATTTTTATTTCAGTAGATAATTTTCATTAGTTTAGGGTTATATTCAGCTTATATATAGAGCTTTTACAGCTAATATGGCTGCTTGAAGCTCCTAAAATAAGCAAGAACGGATTTCTTATAAGTAGCAATCTATTTATAGTACAATTGGATAGCTATACAGGGATGCCTCAACATCAATATCAGATTCAACCAACTACCACAGGAAAAATAGTAAAATAAATACCAAGAGTACTATCCAAAAAATAATGACATTGTACAACAAACATAGATATATATACTTCATTTGTATATTAGGACATGTGTATAGCAAATAAATAATTAAATACCTATATATAGACTCAGGACCACAGTGCAAAAATATCACTAATTAGCTAGTCAGGAGCATGTGCCCTGATATATAGAAGGTAATATACAGAGAATCTTTAAGAAAAATTAAAGTTTTGTACAATTTACTTATGTCTATACATGTGTTATGCTTTTTATAACATCCCCCTTCATGTATATGTTATTTTTACCTATATCAATACACATCTTATGATCTTTATATCATTTCCCCTTTCATATATATGTTATATTTCAGATGCATAAATGTAGGTCAATCCATAAAATTATGGTTAATCCACTGATATACATGTCTTACAGGAAGATAAATATTTTATTCTTTTATACATAGATATATACATTTAAACACAACTAAACCTCAATATATATAGTTGTATTGTTGCATACATAGATATATACATAATTTTGAAAGTGATACTTGTATGCATAGACGTAAATATGGCAATAATGGGTATTTGAGGTTCCACTAATATACAAAACAGATTTATATAAATTTTGTAATCCACTATACAGCAGTTTTGGACTTAAGTAAGGGATTAAGGATAACAGTGCTTAAATAGTAGGAGTAGATAGTTTTTTTTATTTCAGTAGATAATTTTCATTAGTTTAGGGTTATATTCATCTTATATACAGAGCTTTTGCAGCTAATATGTCTGCTTGAAGCTTCCTAAAATAAGCAAGAAGGGATTTCTTATAAGTAGCAATCTATTTATAGTACAATTGGATAGCTATATAGGGATGCCTCAACATCAAGATCAGATTCAACCAACTACCACAGGAAAAATAGTAAAATAAATACCAAGAGTACTATCCATAAAATAATGTCATTGTACAACAAACATAGATATATATACTTCATTTGTATATTAGGACATGTGTATATCAAATAAATAATTAAATACCTATATATAGACTCAGGACCACAGTGCAAAAATATCACTAATTAGCTAGTCAGGAGGATGTGTCCTGATATATAGAAGGTAATATACAGAGAAGCTTTAAGAAAAATTAAAGTTTTGTACAATTTAATTATGTCTATACATGTGTTATGATTTTTATAACATCCCCCTTCATGTATATGTTATTTTTACCTATATAAATACACATCTTATGATCTTTATATCATTTCCCCTTTCATATATATGTTATATTTCAGATACATACATGTAGGTCAATCCATAAAATTATGGTTAATCCACTGATATACATGTCTTACAGGAAGATAAATATTTTATTCTTTTATACATAGATATATATATTTAAACACAACTAAACCTCAATATATACAGTTGTATTGTTGCATACATAGATATATACATAATTTTGAAAGTGATACTTGTATGCATAGACGTAAATGTGGCAATATACAAAACAGATTTATATAAATTCTGTAATCCACTATACAGCAGTTTTGGACTTAAGTAAGGGATTAAGGATATCAGTGCTTAAATTGCAGCAGTAGATAAATTTTTATTTTAGTAGATAATTTTCATTAGTTTAGGGTTATATTCAGCTTATATACAGAGCTTTTGCAGCTAATATGGCTGCTTGAAGCTTCCTAAAATAAGCAAGAAGGGATTTCTTATAAGTAGCAATCTATTTATAGTACAATTGGATAGCTATACAGGGATGCCTCAACATCAAGATCAGATTCAACCAACTACCACAGGAAAAATAGTAAAATAAATACCAAGAGTACTATCCAGAAAATAATGACATTGTACAACAAACATAGATATATATACTTGATTTGTATATTAGGACATGTGTATAGCAAATAAATAATTACAAACCTATATATAGACTCAGGACCACAGTGCAAAAATATCACTAATTAGCTAGTCAGGAGCATGTGTCCTGATATATAGAAGGTAATATACAGAGAAGCTTTAATAAAAATTAAAGTTTTGTACAATTTACTTATGTCTATACATGTGTTATGATTTTTATAACATCCCCCTTCATGTATATGTTAATTTTACCTATATCAATACACATCTTATGATCTTTATATCATTTCTCCTTTCATATATATGTTATATTTCAGATACATAAATGTAGGTCAATCCATAAAATTATGGTTAATCCACTGATATACATGTCTTACAGGAAGATAAATATTTTATTCTTTTATACATAGATATATACATTTAAACACAACTAAACCTCAATATATACAGTTGTATTGTTGCATACATAGATATATACATAATTTTGAAAGTGATACTTGTATGCATAGACGTAAATGTGGCAATATACAAAACAGATTTATATAAATTCTATAATCCACTATACAACAGTTTTGGACTTAAGTAAGGGATTAAGGATATCAGTGCTTAAATAGCAGCAGTAGAAATTTTTTTTATTTTAGTAGATAATTTTCATTAGTTTAGGGTTATATTCAACTTATATACAGAGCTTTTGTAGCTAATATGGCTGCTTGAAGCTTCCTAAAATAAGCAAGAAGGGATTTCTTATAAGTAGCAATCTATTTATAGTACAATTGGATAGCTATACAGGGATGCCTCAACATCAAGATCAGATTCAACCAACTACCACAGGAAAAATAGTAAAATAAATACCAAGAGTACTAGCCAGAAAATAATGACATTGTAAAACAAACATAGATATATATACTTCATTTGTATATTAGGACATGTGTATAGCAAATAAATAATTAAATACCTATATATAGACTCAGGACCACAGTGCAAAAATATCACTAATTAGCTAGTCAGGAGCATGTACCCTGATATATAGAAGGTAATATACAGAGAAGCTTTAAGAAAAATTAAAGTTTTGTACAATTTACTTATGTCTATACATATGTTATGATTTTTATAACATCCCCCTTCATGTATATGTTATTTTTACCTATATCAATACACATCTTATGATCTTTATATCATTTCCCCTTTCATATATATGTTATATTTCAGATACATAAATGTAGGTCAATCCATAAAATTATGGTTAATCCACTGATATACATGTCTTACAGGAAGATAAATATTTTATTCTTTTATACATAGATATATACATTTAAACACAACTAAACCTCAATATATACAGTTGTATTGTTTCATACATAGATATATACATAATTTTGAAAGTGATACTTGTATGCATAGACGTAAATATGGCAATAATGGGTATTTGAGGTTCCACTAATATACAAAACAGATTTATATAAATTTTGTAATCCACTATACAGCAGTTTTGGACTTAAGTAAGGGATTAAGGATAGCAGTGCTTAAATAGTAGGAGTAGATAGTTTTTTTTATTTCAGTAGATAATTTTCATTAGTTTAGGGTTATATTCAGCTTATATACAGAGCTTTTGCAGCTAATATGGCTGCTTGAAGCTTCCTAAAATAAGCAAGAAGGGATTTCTTATAAGTAGCAATCTATTTATAGTACAATTGGATAGCTATACAGGGATGCCTCAACATCAAGATCAGATTCAACTAACTACCATAGGAAAAATAGTAAAATAAATACCAAGAGTACTATCCAGAAAATAGTGACATTGTACAACAAACATAGATATATATACTTCATTTGTATATTAGGACATGTGTATAGCAAATAAATAATTAAATACCTATATATAGACTCAGGAATCCATAAAAAACTTAAGGAGACATTTTGGTTAAGGCGCAGGTCAAGGCTCACCCCCTTGGAGCACTCGGACAAGTATGACATAAAGGCCAACAAGTTTACCCACATAATTGATGTGTGTAGAAAAATAAAAACATGATGGATAGAGGATAGTTTAAAGTGGGAGAAATAGGGATAGAACCACATTTGTCAGCCCATTCAGTTGACCACTTTGACAAGATGACAGTGGAGTGGGAAATGAAAGAGTCAGTAGAGCAAGTGTGGCATATCCATCATATGTTGGGTCGCTAGAAATCCACAATCCAATTGGAGTGGACAATAAGCATAGATGACCAAATGTTCGTTTTTTGAATGTGTCCTAATATATAGAAGGTAATATACAGAGAAGCTTTCTATAATCATCACCACAGTAGCTTTGAGGCTCACGTTTTTTCAGTTCATTCAAGCTGGCTCCTTGCAGCCTTTTTGACAATGGAAGTCGAAGATACCCTTTTGTCCCACAAATTAGTCTAATTACGAGGTACTCTAACCTTGATACTTTGAAATGTTACTAAATAGCAGGTCGGCGGAGACATATACCATTTTTATACTGAAAACCTTGCAATGTTACTGAAAAGGGGCTGCAAATACCTACCTTGCAAGCAGGTCGGCGACTTCCCACAACAGCGGCTCGGCAGCGGCGGTGGAACAGAAGATTGTATGGAGCCTTCGAAGGTGAAATGCGACGAGATCGATAACGAAGTGCACAACTAAATAGCAGGCGTGACACTGGTTGCCCTTCCTAGGGTTTACTGCACGGTGCTTTGATGCGAGTTGACAACTCGGGAATAGCTCGGTGCTTGCAGACGAGCTTGCAGACGAGCCACCACAGCTTTACCGCTTGATTGACCTGCTACTCTGCCTACTCCACTGGCTAGGGTTTAGGGTACGCCAGTCGCCTGGCATGGTTGCCGCTAGGAACGACCGATGGAAACGATGCCTCAGCTTTATTAATGGCGAGGATAGACCACATAGCTCGTCTCGAGGTCTCGGAGAGAAGAGAGGATAGACCACAGAGCAGAAGGAGCAGAAGATAGAGCAGGTAGAGGGGAAAGGAGAAGAATGTCGGGATGGGTGTGGGGCGAGGAGAGGAGAGGATTGCCTAAACCGGTTTGTGAACCGGAATTCCGCCCTCGTGGGACTGGGACAACCCGGATTGGGGGTTTTCGTTATCCCATAACGGAGGATTTTCTGGGTTTTGAACCAAACACGAATCAGCCTTGAACCGCCAGTTGTTTGGTAGGGTTGGCACTAAAAGACAACACGAAACTGGGTTTCGGTCCCGTGCCAAACGCAGGCTAAAGGTGTTGCGTCGCCAATGTTATATGAATGTATAAAGGAAAATGATCTTAAGAAAGACGAGGGTTTACATAAAATCAACTAGGTGGTGCCAGTAGGCGTGGCTGCGTAATGATATAGTTGGTAGGATCAAGTCCCGGGGTCCTTGCTTAGAAACAAGATTATCACAATACTTGAAAAATGGGTATATGTAAATTATCTGGTTCTGTTATAAAAATTTACATATATTTTCTTGGATTTGGAAGGGTGGACTAGAGCCTCAATGCAACCCCACCCGCTATCTTTGCCCGTGGTGCCATTGGCATTAAACTGCAGCAACAATCCATCCGCTTCATGCTTCTATACATGAGGTCACATCATACCATACCTGACGAGTATAAATTTGAGCTTCTTTCCAGTAAAAAGTGTCCATCTTTTATAGTAAATTTGAATAATCTCTTTACAGTGTCACAAATTATATAAAAACCCCAGACCACTCCATATATTGTATTAACTGCCTTCAATATTGACTTCATTGTATATTTTTCTTTTTATTTCTTTACATATAAACCTCATCACCAGTTTCTCTATTTTTTTTAAACTAGTTTTCTTATCTTTCTAAATTACCACAAAAAAAAGAATATTAAGGGTTCATGTTCTAGAATCAAATTTTTTTGTAAATGATGAATTTGTATCCAATAGTTGTTTATAATGTGTGGCTGAAATTGAGTCTTACTTTTATCATTTTCTACACTTCCTTAAATTCGTACTACTAATTTTTCAAATGGGGTGTACATGAAAATGAAAAGAAAGAATCTGACATAGCCTTGCTCGAGCCAACCCAACCCAAACAATAAAAGAAGATTTAAAGGGGCTTGTTTGGTTTTCGGTTAGGTCTGGTTAGGTTAGGTCAAATTCAAGTGAAGTCAATTGGAGTCATGTTAGGTTTGTTTGAAGTCAAGTTATGAGTCTTTCTGTTTGGATCACATTATCTTATGTTTTTAAAAATGTCAATATTATATAATAGTTTTTAGCTCATTTCCTATCATGTCAACTTTGGATTGAGTCAGTATGGCATGTCAGACGTATTGTAACTCATGTTCATGTTAGGTTAGGTTCCAATTGAGATTGTTTGCGTAGAATTGGGTTCAGGTCGAGTTTACAAAAACTCGACCAATTTCCATTGACACATCTTGTAACAACGCCCACTTTTGAGAGTCCCCCAGTTAAGGTGGTCCTTAAAGTCAAGATCTGATATCTAAATTTCCAGGCTCCAGATTCAAAATATTTTCATTGACTGAATAAATATTGTTTACAAGATGTATAATGAGACTCCTCTAATGAGTTACATGAGTTTTCAAAGGAAACTAACATATGAGATGAAATACTAAGATTATCTAGCTAAGACTCCTTGTAACCTAGATTTAGTATCTTAAATTGATTTCATCTGAATCTCTGAGTCTTCATATCTTTATATGCATGGCAGTTACCTAAAACACGGACAAAAAAAATCCAAATCAGGTTATTACTATATTATGTTTGTGGGTGCATATAAAAGTGTTCATGTAACGACCGTTGTTACTAACTAAGTGGAATAAACATAAACAACAGATTAACAAAAAAATCACTAAAAATTAAAACCATTTTTGCAAAGAGACCCATTTCTAGGAAAACTCTTTAAGGCAGAACCAAAACTTTATATACATCATTATTCATATTGTACATACACTGTACCGTCTCTTCTCAAGGATAACATATAACAATTGCTTTCTCAACACATATACTTAAATCAACATCAAACCTTGAGGCATACAAGCCAAAATCTCATATTGTTCATAAAACCAACACGTACTAAATCCAAGGACCTGAGAGTACAAAGAAGACACATAGAAATTCTATTTACAAGACACGACAGATAGTACACTCAACCTGAGTTGCCACTGTTGTCCCCGCTGCTGTTGTTGTGCCTCTACAGAAAGATCTTTGCCACCTCATGCATGTCTACCTAAAAAAATGTGGATCCCACGGGGTGAGACAATTGTCCCAGTGAGAGATATAACTCTCCGCCGACCATATTATTATTACATATTAAGCATTTATAAACTGAGCATAGGTTCTTTTTATATTAACATGCAGTATTAATCATTATATGATCAGAGTAAGATAATCTCCTTTCTTAAGGAGAACATTGCATCTACCCATGGTAGAATTATAAATCAACTATCTGCTCTACAAGGAATGTAAAGAAACATATATATATCATATATCAACTAAAGATGCATAAAAGAAATGTAACATCAACCAATGATTTTTGTATTCAATCCTTAAGCAAACATGCTATATGGCTGATTACATTTTACAATCACACTTATGCCCTAAGGAGATGGGGTATACCACTCATCTCCAACCGACCACTGCGAAGTCAAAACCAGTACCATACAAGGTCAATGGAAGAGCCGGCTACCAAGACCTCCCTCGTCTCGGCCAGTCCGAGACCATAGGCAGGACATCTCGTGTCATTGCTAAATAGCTTTCCAGGGTATACTGGCAACTTCGCTATATAGAGCTACAACGTCAACTGCACTCTCTTCAGGAGAGAAAGATCTCGTATTTATCTAACATCCATCCCGGCCTTCATCATCGGGAGATTCGTGATACATCCATCCCGACACATATAATGAAGGATTGAGAGATCTTGTGTTTATCTCACGTCAATCCAACATTAAGGCGTACGAATATTTTCGCCCATCACCCCCGCATATTAAAAAATATGCAGTCTCTGAGTTATGCCGCGGAACAGCCCGTTTCACCATTCAGGATGAGACCTGACGCTGAATGGATCTATGGTCAGGGAACTACATGATGAGATTCCACTTGGTTAATTAAGTACATTATTGTATTCTTTTAGCATCAGTCAAGTTTTCGAACATGAATTATTATGACAAATGCTACAAAGGAAAGTGTAATACATCTATCAAGTACTTTTAAAACTTTATATAACATTAGGATATCAATCCCTTATCTCATTACTGGGAATTCTCATCCCTTAACATTATCATCATCATGATTACAGATCTGGGTATTCAAACCCTTAGTTCATCACAGAACATTATTCATACCTCTAGGTCTTAGGACCAAGGTATATTTGATACTTGTTACGCAAGCATCTCACATGCCTCACAAGGCCCATTAAGTATCTTGTCACCTATCACTAGGCAACAAATTATCACATGGCTCACAAGGCCATTACATCTTGTCACCTCTCACTAGGTAACAACTTATTCACATGGCTCACAAGGCCATTGCACATCTTGTCACCTCTCACTAGGCAACAACTTATTCATATGGATCACCAGGCCATTGCACATCTTGTCACCTCTCACTAGGCAACAACTTATTCATATGGCTCATAAGGACATTAATCATTATAATTTTTATACAGGCATTTAACATGCCTTACAAGGCTTATGCAATAAAAGAATTACAACCTTCCCATCATCAGGGTTAGGGTTTCCCTTTCTTATCATTTAGGGTTTCTCTTACATATCATCACCCTTCATTAAGGTTAGGGTTTTCCATTATTAACCATTTAGGTTTTCAAGATCATAATATCAATAATCAAACCCTAATTCATTGCTCCACACATCTAGGAGCCAACATTGTTATCATAAGTATTCAATCATACTTATTTATTCTCATCATTTATCATTAAATGATTATCAACACAAGGTATGAGTTTCTCTCTCATCCTTGCCAGAGTATGAATACATCATACTTTATAAACTTGGCTTAACCTTTTCTTAAGGTGTGTTATCCTACACTTATCAAAGTTTACATCTCAATGTAACAATTGACATGACACACTTCATGTGTTACTTATCCAAGTATATTGGATTTAGGGTACATCAAGGTGTATCAACCTTGAGGTGCTGGATGAGATATCTATCGTCTTGATGTATCACTTCCCTCGTCACTTTTTAACTTACTTAAGTTCATCAACTTATCTTGTATTAGGGTATTTCCCATCCTAATGCTTTATGCACTAACTCATCACATTTATCATGTAATGTATTGGTCATAAGTCACACATTTGAATTATTCAACCATCATAAATAATATGGACTGATCTCGGGTTAAGGCATTATTGATATAAGGTTGTCCATTATCAACCATTCTAGGTGCTTCACCTATCAAGGTATTAGCCACACCATTACTTGGTGTTACACTCATCACTCATAAGAGTGTCTTGCCCTCACCTTTACAAGGTGTATAGGGTTAAATGTGTGCATATATTCACCATATCGGGTTGTAGGTGTATAAGCACCACCATATCGGGTTGGAGATATATGACCATCATCCATATCGGGCTAGAGGTATATGACCATTATCCATATCGGGCTAGAGGTGCATTCAATCACCATATCGGGTGGCTCACCATCTAGGGTTGGCCGTGATCGGTTAGGGTTTGCCATATTAGGCTCAACCCAATATACAAGTCGATAGGAGTGAAGGGCACCAAGCCATATCGGGCTACACTATCAAACATTAGGTTGCAACACCCATGTCGGGTTAGGGTTCATTGTGACGGCCACATGGTACATATATGTGTCGCCCATGATGCTTAAGAGGTATCAACTCATCACCATGTCGGGCTACCATATTGTCTAGGGTTGTGTATCATGAAACCCTATCGTGTAAGGTCATGTGTCGTGCAACCATGTCATGCAAGGTCATGTAGGCCTCATGATACTAAGTACCAATGATGTATTATATGATCATATCGTGCAATAGCACTTGTTACTCTTCACTTATATCGGGTTGCCCAAATTAGGGTTTCTTGTCAACTTACAAGTATACAATTGACCTTGTATCGTGCATGGAGTCTATAATAGACTTCCTATCATGCAAGCATCTTATGCAAGCATATCGTGCAACATCTTGTGCAAGACATATAGTGCAACATCTTGTGCTAGACATATCGTGCAACATCTTGTGCAAGACATATCGTGCAACATCTTGTTTATATATTGGAACCTGATATCACTTTTACAAAGTGACACCATCTTCTTCAAGCTCTAGACCTTTGTTCTAACTGATATAATTCATGGCAACAGGTCTAAGAAATTACTAGAACTCATAATTTCATCAACTATTTTAGTAAATTACGGAATTAAAAGTATTTCACTAAGTATAGCAATTTAGGTGAAGAATAATAACATGGTTGAGTTCAAGTTATATAACCCTCCTTAAGAACAACTTCAAAGCTCCAAGATCCAAAGCTCCACGTTCCTAAGGTTGAAAATGACTTATAAAAAGTCCAAGGCTCGTTCACAACTCCTTCATATACAAGGAATCACCATGGATAAGCAATTGGTGAAGAAGTAAAGAAAGGTAGATCATAACCCTAGTTCCATGCTTCAATTCAAGCTTGAAGATGACTATGGCTCACCTTAGAGTTAAGATTTGAGCCCCTGAGCACCTTTGCAGACACCCTACCACTCTTGGGAGATATGGACTTCCTCTTGGCCGATACAACTTTGCTTGTGACCGATATCTCACTCTCATGGCCGATATTACCCTTCCTGGCCGATATCACCCTACTTGGGCGATATGGTCTTGCCATGGGAGATACCTCAAGGCCCATGCACGATACCACAGAATCCATTCACGATATAGGAGCTCTATGCATGACACCTTAGGGTAGGAGGGTGGTAAGGGTCGCAAAATTGCACCAAGGGGTGAAACTAGGGGTATATATACTTGTTGTTCATGAAGGAAAGTAAAAATGAGGTGTCATCATTTTGAGCTAGTAGGTGCCACGTGTCCATGCATGGATGACACGTGTACATGCATGCATCAACATTTATCTTGTCTTTAAAAACGGTTGAGGATCATCTATAGATGCAAATTCATCCATTACTTATCCCTTTGAATAAAATATATCAATTAAATCATCACTTTATTCACAACCCGTCACAACTTTACCAAGGGAGTTGTAATCCGACACAACTCACCTCCTTGAGGTGCTTTGCACGACATTGACTTTTATAAGAGTTAAAAAAATGATATGAGGCTTGTCCTATGGCTCCTTGGATGATAGTCACTCATATATAAGCTTTTCAACTTGATACAACTCAAGTTAAGCTTTCATATTCAACCCTTTTCTTGGTCATTTCATTACCAAGAGTACCATCACTCATAATTGATTCAAACATGGTTTCTCATTCATTATATCTACTCTAAATGATACATAGAGGAAGTAGAAATAATCTAGAGGTGGTAATTTGCATATCAACCCTATTTTTGGGTAAATTACAATTTGTACCAAAATTGGTGCACAATGCACCAACATTGTTCAAACAAGTTCAAACTTGGAATTTAGGCTTTCCACAAGCCACCAATTAGCATCATTATCTCTCTTATGATGCTAAAACACATGGGGTACATTCAAAATGTGACATTTTACAATATAACCCCTCAACTTGGGTAAATTTCACTTTGGTCCAAAACAAAGGAACATTGCTCAAACAACATTCAATCGGGACCAAACTTGAAACATAAGTGTGTCACATGATAACAAAACACCTTAGAGGATTATATTAAAGTTCTAAGAAACTTTATTAGCCAACACAAATAGGTTTACCTCATAACCCAGGTCAGGGTCGTTACAGTTCATATATTATAACATATACTGCATCAATCAAATACTTGTAAATATGAATTGACATTTTCATTGCATATTCTAACCCATGTTCGGTATACCATCTTGGGTATAATATTTTTCCATCATTGGACATATATGTATTGCACCTTAATACATGTAAACCCAAGGTTCATGTTGTCATATTTTACTTTATGTGAAACTAATATTGGTATTATAGTTAAACTAAAGTAAATAAACATCCAATGATTTATTTCATCAAACTTCGAGAAATCCTTGGAAAACTTCAGAATTCGATAATCTGATCATTCATATGATTACCGCAGACCTCATTGTAGATATTGTGCAATATGTACTTCAAGAAATCCAAGCAACCAAGGTACATTCAAGAAATCAACATTCAATCTGCATGTACGTATAACACTAGGGTGTCGCCATAGGGTTTGGGTTTCCTTGGCTTAGGGTTGACATTAGGGTTACGCCTCAAAACCCTAATTCACATGTATGTGGTTCATATAATCTAGCATCCCTATTGGAGCATGTTTATCACCGTAATATGATTAAGATGTTAAGGTATCATTATATTTCATCATCATCAGGTGATGAACATATTCAACATGATCAACAGTCCTATTTATCAAATTTAAGGTTTACATGTATGAATCATCCTATATTCATGTATTGCTTATACTTTTGAAATAGGAAGTGTAATTAGACTCTAACTATTTTTCTCATGATATAAACATTTTGTGAGAAATTTGATATATAATTTGACCAGTATCCAAGCTATTTTCTATATTTATTCTAAATTAAACACAATAGATGAATCATGTTTTGCCATGTCAACAAAATATGCATTTATGCACAAGACTGTAGGACTTGGCCGCAATGAATGGCTTCGGCCACGTTAGTGGCTCCCTCCACACAGGCAAGGTTCAGGGGAAGGAATGAATGACACAAATAGCCTAGTACCTTGAATTAGAGTTTCACATGCTCATGGACATTTAGGTCAACTATTCCTAGGGATCATCCCTCTCACTGGCTCAAGTGAATGTGTCTTCCCACCATGGCGAGATCAATTTGATGCTTGACCCTCGTGTCTGGAGCTTAGGGACTACAACTGAAGGCAGGGTGACACTTGACAAGTCCTTGAGGACTTGAAGATCCCTGAGTTGAGACAAAGAATAGTCTAAGAGCTTGGCTTTGATATTCACATTTCTATGGTGATGCTAGTGATACTCAAAAATGAATACAAGGAAATTACCTTACTTACAATCATAAGAAGAATTCAAAAGGGGCCGACTCTCATAGACCTCATGACACTCAGATGTGTTCTAAAGTAGTCAGAGTCTTTACTTCATCGAGTTACTCTAGGAAGGTGACGCCAGCTCACAGGCATCTCTCAAGTGAGACTGAGAATCGGGTCCCTTCATGATTTCCTAAGGATACTTCTGGGCCAATATGTTGGTTGGAGGTTCTCCATGCCACTATATCAAGAGCAAGGTCATTGGAGATGGTGCTAGAATTCGGGAAAGGGTCTAGGAGTGTTGAGTTGGAAATTGGGAGGTGCATCATGCTCTTAGGGATGCAGTTGAACTCCTTGATGCCTTATAAAGGCATGAGAGGAGGAGCAGTAGATGGGTTCCCACGTAACCCTAACTTCCTTGAGGGTCTGGGAAAATTGGTTATTATCCCAACTCACAACAAAAATGGCCATATGAGAGTTCATTGAGTTTGGTGTGATATCCTAAAGGAAACCCACTTATTTTTAGGGGTAGACATTGTGAGGAGAGAGAATGGAGTTGGGTAGAAAATTGGGTGTTGTTAGTCTCTTGTTCCACAGTAGATGATGATCTGCACTCTTTCTTATTTTAGATCAACGATTGCGGTCTCCGATTGCATGCTCAACACATCCTTAGTCCTAGTTCATCCAGACTCAAGTGTGGCAAGATTAGTTATCATTGATTAACATCTCAATTATCTAAAATATACAAGCCTTATCTGAATCTTTGTTAAGTTCTGTTGATCACCAGGGATTCTCAATTGCTACCAAATTTTGGGGATATTTCCCTAATAGGATTATCTTTGACCATACCAATCTTGGGATCAAATATTAATGATGAATACCTCTTTCAATTTTGGGATCAAATTGTAACAATAAATACATCTTTCTTGTCATGCAAGTATTACCTAATTTAATCACCCATGTCACACATAATTATATATTTAGCACAAAACTTGTATTTATATTCATTTAACCATTATCTCGTGTAGCGAAATGTATTGATCATATTAGATTTATTTACTACCCAGATACTCAAAATCAAAGCAAAAACTAGATAATTGTTCATTTTATTATCTAGGTCATTAATTACTTTGTAGTCTTCTATATTCTTTTGCATTATGGTTTAGTTAGTTCACCAATCAACTCTTAATATAATAAGTATAATATTTATTCATGATGTTTTCATTTGATTTATCATAGATCACATGGATCTATTTATCACTCTAATATTGGATACCAAGGCCCATAATTCATACTCAGGCCTTCCAATGGGTCCACAAGCCTAATTATTTTCCAATTATGAAATTTGATTATTTCACCCATCATAATATCTTAATTTAAGTCTCATAATAATATATTTTCTCAACATTACATTATTCACTTAAATAGAAATCTCAATTTAAGTTTAGGGCTTATATCATCAATCAAAGTCCTATTATTGATTTCATCATTCTAATATTCCTCTAGTTATCTCAATGTGAATTTGAATGCATTATTAGTGAATTCATATGATATAATCCAAATTCACAAAATTTGAGGATCTTATATACACCCCTCGTTAAAAGGAATTTTTCCTCAAAATTTCAAACCTAATCAGGTTGAGGTGAATGGTAACTCATATTAGCCTCAAACATTAGGGCTAGTAAACTTTCTTGTATTGGTGTTAGCTATATTATCACTAGCAACTTTTATTGAGGTGAAAATTTTCCATGATAGTGAGGTTGTAACTGAGTTTGATCAAATGTTATTTCTACTTTCTCATTCATTGCATGACATTATCACTTGGTTATTACGCTTCAACTTGGTGATTACATTTTCACCTAAGTTTCAAATGTGTTGTTGATCAATTTTCATGTAAGGGTGAGGTATCACATCTTCTACCCTTGCTCATGTCATAAATTTTGACTTAGGGTATTCTTCTTCACATGTCAGTTTCATGCATTAAATGTGTCTACTCAATCTCTCCCACTAAGAATAAGACTAATATTTGGTTGTAGTCCAAATACAAAGTTTATTCTAGTCCATGTGTGGAGTTGGTGTGTGTAACATCCTAGGATTAGAGTCCTCAGATAAAATGATCTTAAAATGAATGATTGAAGTACTCATAACACCAAGGTGAACCTCCTTTTTAGGGTTCCTGTGATAACCCATTACACTAAAGGAGATTATTTAAAATGCAAAACACAATTAGTAATTAATTAAACACAAATCCAGAAAATATGGTAAAGTAAAATTGATTTCAATATTTCTCAAATGCTCAGAAACATTTACATAAAATCTGAGGAACTTACTTCATTCCATATAATACTCAATATCCTCTAAAACTACTCCGTAGCCTCAGCTACAACATAAACTTTACAAAGGAACACTATCCACATATTCCACTTATACAAGCATCAACATGCTATCGAAAGCTCAATTCAATTGAAACATCGTATACAAACTTTCCACTTAGACCTGAGAGTATAGAGACAACTCTAGGATACACTAGACAACTAAATAACCTTCTAAGGTCCATCACCATATTTCTTCCTCACTACCACAGTTCTATTATCGTTGTTGCCGATCACCTAAAAAGATGTGGTGACCCACAAGTGAGACCCAATCCTAGTGAGAGATATAACTCTTTCCAACAGATATTGATTAAAACAAATTATTTAAAAATAAGTAGACTGAGCAGTTGGAGTATTTAATGGACAATTGAGCAGATTAAATAGTTCAAGACTTCTGAACAAGTTAAGAAAATAAGCTTAGCAATAACTATAATTATCAGAGTATATGCAGTATATCATCTTGGATTTTATAAGATTGCATCAAATAACAAAGGTTATCACTAGTCTCACTATCATCTTATGCTTTGCTAACAATATAAGCAATATATTAGCATAAGTATATCTAACATCATGAATATGTATAGCATCATAAGTATAGCTAACATTGTTAGCATGTCTATCAAGTTGAATATATCTACATCATAAGTAGAACTAACATCAAAGTACAATTATCTACATAAGTAAGATTAGCAGTTTAAGCATCTCTAATAATAGAGACATGGCTAGCAATATAAGCATAGCTAATAGCATGTGATAACTATCACCATTAGAATAATCACTAGTAGCAGTATATTGATTAACATAGCATGACTAAATTATGTACACAACTACATCATGAGTATTTCTACATCATAAGCATATCTATTATCTCTTAACGCACTAATCATCATTTTTATGTAAAGAGAACGAACAAGGGTTATCACCCAATATGAAGCCTCGTGTATAACCCTAAACATATATGATACACGATTGTATTATATCTTTTATTACGCCCTGAGGATTTGAGTCATAACACTCAAATCCAACAAACCATTACTAATACGAAATCAGTGCCATACAAGATCTAGGAAGAGCCAAACTCTAAGATCTTCTCCCTAATCATTCAGTATGACTATGCACCATACTGACACATTAGTCAAACTGCAAAATAGTGACATTTAGTCCTATAACTAGCCTGCTTGGTATAGGTCACAGTGCTAGAGAACAGCTCACACATGGTCGTTCATAGTGTCAGGATGACAAGCACCCCTCATACACATACTATGCGCTCTAAGTTTCCCTTAGGAATACTCATTTCACCATCCAGCAAGCTCTGACACTGGAATGGATCTATGGTACATGACAACTACATGATTAAGGTTTCACTTGATTAATTATGCCAGTTGGGTGAGTTAAGGCTGCAACAAATAAGTGGACATATAAACCCTAATTAAGTTCTAGAAAGAATATAAGTATAACAACTTCAAAAGATATAAAATTTGTGAGACATAATTACTCATCTCAACATCATAATGAACTATTCCCCTTCCAATAAAGAGACTATACTTGTCATCACATCATCAAGCATTGGTACTTATCATTTCCTTTCATGAGACTACACTTGTTACCACACTATCACAGGATATAAATTCTTATGACAACATCACATGCTATCAACCCTTGTCATAAAAAAGGATTACACCTCATGCAGGGCTCAACCATGCCCAAAGGTCCTTAACACCATTATATCATTTCTTGCAAGATCATAATTATCTTTCCATACCTTATAACAAGGCTCAACCAACATCACCACACATGTGATGCACTGGCTCAACATGATATGGCATTAAATGACTAAAAGATGTTTACAGGATAATATTTATGTTTATCTTGGCATTCCTTTATTATATCAATATATAAGGAAGATATACAATTGGCCAACATCACACTAATAGTGCACAAGTTTAGCATATTAAAACATAACTCATAAAGTTATGATGACCACTAGTTAACACATTAGAGTTTCAATCAATCATTAGGAAGGATATTCCATCATTATATTAACCATTAAGAAAGGATAATATGATTAACCATCATTCTCTACTTGCATTAGAGTTAAGATTAGCAAGGTAAGTTTCATTAAAATTATAGTTCAACATTTATTTCACAAACCCTCACTCATAGCATCCCCAAATAATATTGGGTACATAAGACAAATCATCTTCATCACATTCCATAGCATTGTCAAGTATGGATTCATGCATAATTCAAGGTGTAACCATCAGATTTATAGCATACTAGGGTTTCAACAATAATAAAGGAATACTCCATTATTCTATTAATCATTCATGGGAGGCTAATCATGTTTAATCACAATCACCTAATGGTATTAGGGTTAGGAGTAACAAGATAAGTCACATTGACGATACAAATCAGCATTCATACCCAAACCATAACACATGGTATCCCCATCGGATCATGGATACATAAGGTGAAGCATCACCATCAAATTCCATACCATCCTCAAGCATGGATCCAAACATAACTCAAGGTGAAACCATCAAATTTATAGTCTACTAGGGTTTCAACCACCATAAAAGATTACCCCATTATTTTATTAACCGTTCAAGGGGGCTATTCATAATCAATCACCATCACTTAGATACATTAGGATTAGGTGTAACAAGCTATACTTCATTAGGTTTACCCATTAACTCATTATGGTGATTATCAATTATATCCACCCGAGGGCAAAGGTAAGACTACAAATTTAAGGGTATTGGCCATCGAATTCTCCTAATTAGAACCAAAACATTATATAATAGACTTCATTTTAAATCGTTGGATGTTGAAGCATACATTCACAACCATTGGATCAGGTTTAACATATCAAAGGTATAGGTTGTTATGTAGGTTTAACCCTTGGATCATTTAAACAAAGAAACCATCGGTTTAAGGCTTAATTGAAGCAACTCATGATGCCTAGTTACACCATCATGTGGTAATATGAACTATCATCAGTTGTGACACATTATGCCACCATCAGTTGATGAGGTCAATCTACCATCGTTGAACACCATCGAATGTTGAGCTAAAAATTGCCATTGAATCATATCATCTTTATGGCACTAAACCTTCAATCATTGATATTACAAAAGAGTCTAGAACTAAAATAAGGTGTGACAAATGGTTAAAATTATCAGATATCACCATGAGTCATCACCATCAGTTGCCACAAAGTCATCTCCATCAGTTCTAATATAAGGTCATGCATCAGCTCATGTATAAAATTGAAAATCATCCTAAAACACTAAGTACATGTCATCGTTTGATACGTACTTAGCACCATTGGTTGGTATGTAAGGAAGGACCAAGTCTTCCTCTACATCAGGAAGGTTGTGAACATGATTTTAGGTTTATATAGAACTGGAAAATGATCAAGGAACACCATAAAATTCGAAATCCTAAGCAAGAATAGCTTTTATATGCATATATCTTCATTTTAGAGAAAGAACATGAGTAATAAAGCTTGTAGTAAGCAACAAATGTGAAGAGGGATATAAAACTCACATGTAGGGAGAAGATTAGAATCCAAGAAATAAGAAAATTTGAGAAAATAAGGTGAAGAACCCTAGCTTTAGGTCTGAATTCGGCCAAGTATCACCTTTCTCCACAAAAGGAGCAAACCCTATATAGAAGAAGCAAGAAAGATAAGTTCCTTGAGCTTTAGAGCAAACTTTACCATGGAACAGTAAGGTTACATCCAGGAAGAATGTAGGAGGAAAAAAAAAGCAAATGAAATGAAGGAGAGAAGGAGATACTTACTAGTTTAGGTCAAGATCACCAAAAGGAAGCTTTGTGAAGCCTAGATAAGGGTAGATTTGAATCCTACATGCTCCAACATGAAGGTTGGCTATATTATTTGACATTGAACACTCTATTAACCCCCAAGAAGGTGAAATACGAAGTTTTCGAGAGGAGGAAAATAAAAGAGTCTAAAGGTTTCGTTTTTTAGCTAAGGGATAAGTATATAAGGCTTATGGATGAAGAAAGAGAAAAGATTGAGGTGTCCTAATTGCTCTCCATGTGTCCATGGCCTTAAACTATTATCGATATACAAGAAGCCACACAAGAATTTGCCCCACCATTCATGGAGATCTTCTTAGCCACTGTTTGTTGGATTTCCAAGTCAATCAAATGAACCATTGGTTGATAGCTCCTAAAGGTAGCTCATCCATAAAGGGGTAAACCCTAAAATACCCTTGAAGAAAACACCTCCAAACCAAGGTTCAACTAGGTGCCCCATGTCCCAAAAATCTCATGAATGATAATGCAATATATAAGGATTATAATGCATGTTACAAATTGTAATTAAAACCTCAAATTTAGATAAATTCCAAACTGGACCAAATTTGAATCTTAAGCTTGTCACATGACATCAAAAAAATCACAAGGTTGTATTAAGTTTAAAGCACTTAATCATGGTAATTAAACATGTTCAACACTTTAAGCAAGGTTAGGGGTCTCACAACCATAAACCCCTAATAGGGATTTTGCCCCCAAAATCCAACATAACCAAAGATGGATATTTCTCATGCACCTCATCCTCAATATTTCTCATGGTTACTTTCATCTCATGGTGATGTCACATCATTCTCATAAAATTCATATTCTTCTCCTTCAACTCTTCCATGTGTCACCTTGGTTCAACATAGAAATCGTTGTGCCATTTGTACAGGTCTGGTAGTTCCTTTCCAATTTGGGACTCTAACTGTCATCCTGAACTATTCTATTTGTTTTATCACACATCACTCAGAGGCCATACTTGCTGACTCTTACCAAAAATGAAACATCATGTATTTCATATCATATTTAACTTTATAAAGTTTCATCTTTGTGCTCCTTTGATGGTTGTTGTAATTAGAAACTCAATCAATCAAGTGGGTATCCCATAATTGTCAAGAATTATAAGGCATATATTCTTAGAAGATTCTTGATTTATCTCAATGATGGACTGGCCATCTGTCTAATTAAAGAATCATACACTTTTATGCAACCCTAATCAAATATAACTTCCTTATTGACCTTGTTAGGTAGGGAAATGACACTTCATCTGGCCAGGATTCACACAACCCACTTAATAGATGTACCATAACTCCAAGAGGGTACTCTAGTTAACCCCCAACTCACTCTTGTTGAACTTGTCACACATAAGTATAGTTGCTTCAACATTCTTAAGATTTAGCAAAGATGTTAACCAAGCTTCTGACCATCTCTAAAATACTTTGAGATGTCATCATTTGAAGCTTGTCACAACTTATGAGACATAAGCTAATCACTATGTTCCTCCTATTTATGAATGCTATTGATACATTGGTTAGTCAAAACTACATAACCCTAAACTCATCATGGTCATGTAAGTTATGTCATCCACTCTAACTCTTATCCATTGATATTCTGATCCTAGGTTTATCTTAAAGGAACACGGTAACACATGTGTGTTGATCAACAAACCATCCATCCTTGATAGTGGTCTTTCCCAACCATCAGCGGGCCATACACAACATTATAGAATCACTATTCTTTTCCCAAACAACACTCGGAGGATCAAAATTGACTCTCTCTCTCTATTGGAGAGGAACACTGGATAACTCATATAATATATATCTTTAACTCATATAACAGATACACTCCAGATACTAAGATCTATTACCTTGGCATCCACCACATGTACTATAAAAACTCATACCCTAGTCTCATCCACTTCCTCAACATCATATCAGATAAGAACATATAGGAGGAATCCCCCAAACTTTTGGAGGGATAAAAAAGCATACTCGTTACAAAACATAAGGATTTTAGAACTATATTCCAAGGCAACAACACATCATATAAAGATATCCATCCCCAGGATTTCAGCGAATCCACACGTACCAAGTGGCATAATATACACTTAAAGTCTATGCTTCAAAAAGAAGAAACACAAAGGGAAACACACTTCCCACATCATTGCAACATTGTCTAGGGTCACAGGAAAAGGGTAACCAATTCTATTTTTCCCATGAAGATTACACTTTTTATGTATCATCTTACCTCTTACTGCTTGGGTTCCTTGCCATTAGCATAGTAATTATTAAGATTATCACATTTCATTGCTATCTTCTCATTAACTCTTCATCATTCATATGTATTTCCTTTCATGTTATCATGTTTCTCAACCACTTATCAAGGAATAAATCATCCTATTCCACATTTTCTTCATTAGACAAGGATCATCTCCCTTAATTTATTTCATATTTCATGAAAATTTTACATTAGCACTTCTTACACACATAGGTTGGTCTATGATTAACTCAGGTTCCACTTTAATCGTATGACATTGTTCTCATTCATCTTATCATATTATACTTATCACATGACTCCTCTCCATCTTATGTGAATTTCATACCTTGAATCACTTTATTAGCATTGACTTATCTGTCTTTTACTTTATTATCTACTTGAATTAAAACTTAAAGAATTCCTCATTTATTTATTGTATTCAGATTTAGGTTTCATGGTTTCATATATTTATTTTGTAATTACCAAACATTCAAGTTTTGATAGGTTATGATGTAATTATCATCTTCTTTAGGGTAAGATTGAGATATGTGTACCATGATTTCTTATTCATTTTACTCTTTAGATTGTCTCAAAATTACTACTTGATCAGGGTAATCAGAAATATAACAATCTAAGAGTTCCGTACTTACCTTTTCTTCAATAGTTGAATACCTGGCCAGGGCACCCAAACACTGAGATCAGGCAGTGCGCACCATATTCATAACTTTGATATCATCTTAGTCCTAAGTCCTAGTATCCCTATAGACTCAATGAACTTGGAGCTCTAATACCAACTTGTGAGAACATGTTACAATAAATGAGATTACTCAAAACACAAAACACAATTACTCATTAATTAAACACGAATCCAAAAATAGGAAAAATTAAAATTGATTTCAACATTTCTCAAATGCTTAAAAACATTTACATAAAAGCCCATAAACTTGCTTCATTCCATATAATACTCAATATCCTTTACAATTGCTCTGTAGCCTCAGCTACACCATAAATTTTACAAAGGAACGCTATCCACATATTCCACTTATACAAGCATCAACATGCCATCAAAAGCTCAATTCAATAGAAACATCATATACAAACTTTTTCACCTGGACCTGAGAGCATAGAGATGACTCTAGGACACACTAGACAACTAAATAACCTTCTCTAAGGTCCATCACCATATTTCTTCCTCACTGTTACAGTTCTACTATCATTGTTGTTGATAACCTAAAAAGATGCGGTGACCCACGGGTGAGACCCAGTCCCAGTGACAGATATAACTCTCTCTCATAGATATTGATTACAACAAATTATTTAACAATAAGTATACTGAGCATGGAGTGTTTAATGGAAAATTGAGCTAATTAAACAATTCAACCATACTAAAAAAGTTAAGCAAATAATCTTAGCAACGAGTATAATTATTAGAGTATATGCTAACTATCAACTTGGATTTTATAAGATTGCATCAAATAACAAAGGTTATCACTAGTTTGACTATCATCTTATGCTTTGCTAATAGTATCTAGTAGAATAAGTATCTCTAACATCATAAATATGTCTAGCAGCATAAGTATAGATAACATTGTTACCATGTCTATCAAGTTGAACATATCCACATCATAAGTAGAACTAACAACAAAGAAAAATTATCTACATAAGCATGATTAGAAATTTAAGCATCTCTAATAATAGAGACGTTGCTAGCAATATAAGAAATAGATATCAACATGTGAAAACTATCACCATTAGCATAATCAACAGTAGCAGTATATCTATTAACATAGCATGACTAATGTATGTACACATCTACATCTTGAGTATTACTACAACATAAGCATATCTATTATTTCTTAATGCACTAATCATCATTTTTATCTAAAGAGAACAAACAAGGGTTATCATACAATATGAAGCATTGTGTATAGCCCTAAACAGATATCTTACACGGTTGTATTACATCTTTTATTATGCCCTCAAGATTTGAGTCGTACCACCTAAATCCAACTGACCACTACTAAGTACGAGTCTGCACTATAGTGACATATCAGTCAAACTACAAAATAGTGACATATAGTCCTATAACTAGCTCACCTCGGTACATGTCATGACACTAAATAGCTCACACATGGTCATTCTATAAGAGGCATCCTACAATTATATTGATGCCTTTTACACATCACAATATTTGAGGTATGAACGTAGCCATCCTCCATAAACATCTGGTGTCAGGATGACAATCACCCCGCATACTCATAGTATGCGCTCCGAGTTTCCCTTAGGAATACTTGTTTCACCATCCAACAAGTTCTAACACTGGAATGGATCAATGACATAGGGAAACTACATGATTAAGGTTTCACTTGATTAATTATGCCAGTTGGGTGAATTAAGTCTGCATCAAATAAGTGGACATATAAACCCTAGTTTAGTTCTAACAAGCATATAAGTATAACAACTTCAAAAGGTATAAAATGTGAGACATAATTTCTTATCTCAACATCACAAGGAACTATTCACCTACAAATAAGGAGACTATACTTGTCATCACATCATCATCACATGGTACTATTCATTGTCTTTCATTAGACTACAGTTCTCACCATACTATCACAAGACATAATTTCTTATCACAACATCACATGGTATCAACCCTTGTCATCGGATTACACCTCATGTAGGGCTCAGCCATGCCCAAAGGTCCTAGATTATAATATAATTTCCTGCAAGATCATCACTATCTTTCCATGCTTTATAACAAGGCTCAACCAACATCACCACACATGTGAAGCACAGGCTCAACATGATATGGAATTAAATAAATAAAAGATGTTTATAGCATAACATTTTAGGGTTATCTTATCATTAAGAGCATTCCTTTATTATATTAACATATAAGTAAGTTATATGATTGGCTAACATCACACTAATAGAGTACAAATTTAGCATACGAAAACACAAGTCATAAAGTTATGATGACCACTAGTTAACACATTAGAGTTTCAATCAATCATTAGGAAAGATATTTTATCATTATATCAATCATTCAAGAAAGGATAATATGATTAATCACCATTCTGTACTTGCATTAGAGTTAGGATTATCAAGGTAAATTTCATTGAAGTTATAGTTCAACATTTATTCACAAACCCTCACTCATAGCATCCCCATATAATATTGGGTGCATACGACAAAGAATCTTCATCACATTCCATACCATTCTCAAGTATGGATCCTTGCATAACTCAAGGAGTAACCATTATATTTATAGCATACCATGGCTTCAACAATAATAAAAGAATACTCCATTATCATTCACGAGAGGCTAATCATGTTTGATCACCATCACCTAGTAGTATTAGGGTTAGGAGTAAAAACATAAGTCACATTGATGCTACAAATAAGCATTCACACCCAAACCCTAACACATGGCATCCCCATCGGATCATGGATACACTAGGTGAAGCATCACCATCAAATTCCATACTATCCTCATGTATGGATCCAAACATAACTCAAGGTGCAACCATCAAATTTATAGTATACTAGGGTTTCAACCACCATAAAGGATTACCCCATTATTTTATTAACCATTCAAGGGGGTGTTCATAATCAATCACCATCACTTAGATACATTAGGATTATGAGTAACAATCTATACTTTATTACATTTACCCATTAACTCATTATGGTGATTATCAATTATATCCACCCGAGGGAAAAGGTAAGACTAAAAATTTAAGGGTATTGACCATATAATTCTTATCATTAGAGCCAAAACATTATACTATATAGTTCATTGTAAACCATTGGATGTTGAAGCATACATCTACAATCATTGGATCATGTTTAACATTTCAAAACAATAGGTTGATATGTAGGTTTGATCCTTGGATCATATAACTAAAGACACCATCGGTTTAAGACTTAATTAAAGCAACACATGATACCTAGTTACACAATCATGTGGTAGTCTAAACTACCATCAATTGTGACACATTATGCTACCATCAGTTGATGAGGTCAATACTACCATCATTGAACGCCATCAGATGTTGAGCTAAAATCGTTATTGGATCATATCATCTTTAGGGCACTAAAATATCAATCATTGATCTTCCAAAAGAGTCTAGAACTAAAATAAGGTGTGATAAATGGTTTACATTCGAGAAAAGAAGGTTAAGAACCCAAGCGTTAGGTCTAAATTTGGCCAAGTATCACCTTTCTCCACAAAAGGAGCAAATCTTAGATAGAAGAAGCAAGAAAGACAAGTTCCTTGATGTTTAGAGAAAACTTTACCATGGAATGAAAAGGTTACATAAGGAAGAAGGTAGGAGGAAGAGAATAGAAAATGAAATGAAGGAGATAAGGAGATACTTACTAGTTTAGGTCAAGACTGTCAAAAGGAAGCTTTGCAAACCCTAGATAAGGGTAGATTTGAATCCTAGATGCTCCAACAAGAAGGTTAGCTATCTTATTCTACCTTAGGAAATCTATTCACCCCCAAGTAGGTGAAAGATTAAATCTAGATAGGATTAAAAGATTAGAGTCTAAAGGTTTCATTTTTGAGCTAAAGGATAAGTATATAAGGGTTATGGATAAAGAAAGAGTAAAGCTTGAGGTGTCCTAATAACTCTCCATTTGTCCATGGCCTTAAACTATTATGGATATACAAGAAACAATGCAAGAAGATGCTCCACCATTCATGGAGACCTTCGTATCCACTATTTATTGGATTTCCAAGTCAATCAAATAAACCATTGATTGATAGCTCCTACAGGTTGCTCATCCATAAAGGGGTAAACCTTAAAATACCCTTGAAGAAAACACCACTAAACCAAGGTTCAACTAGGCGCCCAATGGCCCAAAAAGCTCAAGAATGATAAGTAAACATATAAGGATTATAATGCATGTGAAAAATTGCAAGTAAAACCTCAGATTTGGGTAAATGGCATAAAAGTCCAAAATGTGCATAAAATTGCATAACTTGCACAAACAATGCCCAAATTGGACCAAATTTGAAAGTTAAGCTTGTCACATGATACCAAAGTACTACCACAAGTTGTATTAGGTTTAAAGAACTAAATTTTGGTAATTAAACATTGTCAATACTTTAATCAAGGTTAGGCATCTCATAGAGCCCATCACTATGAACTCTTAAATAAAGTGTGCTTTGCTTGGGTACTAATAGGATGGGTGATCGGTCGGGCAGTTGATCTCATCTTCTAAATGAATGAGGAAAAAGTGTGAAATTAAGGCTAGTGGTGGTGTCTGGGTACAATCGACATTCCTAAAACTCTACTATAGCTTTGCGCAGTGGGACCGAGTGTTACAAATGGTATCAAAGCCATACCTTCCAATATGTGGTGCCCAAATGGGCATGTGGCATGGAAGTCTCAATTCGTGCAGTCCAATCTATTGGAAAGGGATGCTCAAAGTGATGTAGCCACCGTTGCCCTGGTAGACATAATTAGGAGTTGGATGTCTATGGGCCATTATGGGTCTGCACTAAAATGGGTAACTAAATGAGACCATATAGGATAGCCTTGAGGGATATTGTAATTTCTAAGGATTTGAGGACTGAGATAAAATGATCTTAAAAAGAATGATTGTGTAAGGTCCCTGACCCATGTTTTGGGATAACCCTATTTATTTTTCTTAAGTATGTTACTTAGCTCGTTTCTCTAATCACCTACGATGTAATTAGGGTATGTTGGAAGCTTGAGTTCCTTGTTTGAGCTTGTTTGGTTGATGCTTGTGTTTTGTGGAGAGCTTTTGGTGCAAATTGCAATTCACCCAGGAGAAGGGGTTGATGTGCAAGTTTGACACCTCTAGTGTGTTACTTCTCTCTCTCTTGGCATCATCTATAGGAAAAAAAAGAGATGGGCACTTTGGTTGAGCCTTGGTTGAGTGGTGATATCCTTTGTGGTGTTTTGCACTCATGTTCGGGGTGTGTCCTGCACCTAGAAGTGTTGTCTTGGGCTTGAGAGCCTTCAGAGGGCCTTGTATCAGTTTGTGGATGTCTTGAGGGATATGCTATCAGTTTGAGGATGTCTTGAGGAAACCTCCTATCATTTTGTGATGACTAGTGATGCACCATATAGGTTTGTGGCACTAGGGTTTCATCCCTATCGGTTTGTGAAGGCAGTGAGTGTGTGCATTGGCCTTGACCATTTTAGGTGACCTAGTGGGCGAGACATAGCTCTTATCACCTTGTTGCATGGTGTAGCATGTGGCATTTATTTGTGGACATGTATCATCTAGGGTTCTTTGGTGGTCGAACCTTTCCCTTACTCTCTCTTTCATCTCTATTGTATATATATCTCTTTCTCTCCATTCAAGAGAAACATTTTGGTTATCTTTGCATTCTCTCCTTGGTGGCTGATCTTAAGCTTGAAGAGTACTCACCCTTGGAGCTTGGTGGATGGCCCTAAGCTTGTGGTGTTCTCTCTTCATCCTCTACCTTAGTAAGACATGATCCTTAGCGCTTCTTTCTCTCTTTATTTCTTCTTCTTGACCATGGACTTTGGTTATTTCCTTTCCGTCTCATGCTCTCTTAACCATGGTTCCATCTTCTCTCTTGGAGGTGTTGTGGTGATCGAGCTTGGAAGATCTTATTCTACCTTTGAGCATAGAGCTTGGTGGTGATCCTTGAGGTGGGTTATATAAGTCTAAACCTTATTTATTATGATCACTTCTTGCTTGCTATCTTATTATCCATTCTTGGCTCGTTATCTCTTGCATACTAGTAACTTTTCTTAGTAAGATTTGCATTCTACTTGGAAAAGGAACTTTGCTTAGTTTTTGCTTTGCATTGCACTTTTTTTTCCTGTCTAGTAACATAGTCTTGAGGTTTAAGATGAGGTGGTTGATATGCTTTTGTGGCCGATATCCTTGTGTAGGTCGACAGGTAGGTTAGACCATTAGACTTTGGGTGGCCATCATGACCTGTGATGCCATTGGTCGTCACCCTTTCTGATAGGCCATCACAACCTTGGCTAGGTCTAGGTTGACATGTGCTGATGTTGTTTAGATCATCCTACCTTGGGTATGAGTGGGTCGATGTTAGACGAGGTATGTTCACCGTTTTGGCCTTGGTCGTCACACTTTGGGGATGTTACTGAGCCCATCATCCTTGTGATGCCACATACACAAGTGTTTCCTGATACCTTGCAACACCCCTCTTTGGGCATTGCTATCCGATACACATGTGGCCATCACGACTTGGTGTTGCGGCCAGGGGAGCGTTTTTTTGATGTGCGATTGCTCGTCAGGGCTCTTCTCATCACGACTTGATGTGTTGCTAGCCTGATACCTTCAGGGGTGTTGCAGCCTGACAACCCTAGTAGCCCACCATAGGTGAACCACTATCTCAAACCCTAATCATCTTGTCACCTTGATCATAGCTCGATACCCCCTCGATGCCTGTTACACCCCTGAGTAGTGTTTCCCAATAAGGGGGTGGACTGACACCCCTTTCCTAGAGGTGTTGTGCCTGACACACCCATGGTGATGCCTAAACTGATACCCTACCTTGGTATGATTTCTTGATATCTTTGAAGGACAGTCTGATACCCTATGTTGAAAACCTAGTCGATACCTTGGGGTGGTGTTTGAGACACACCATGTTGATGTTAGGGTCACATGGTATGATGTGATACCCTATGGAGTAATTGTACATATGATGTTGAGAACTATGTTTCTATAACTCATAACATGTTTTATAATGATAATGAGAATCATGTTTCATGTCCCATGACACATCTCATAATAATGATGAAAGTGATGATATAAAGATGGTTGTTGATCCAACCTTGCAAACCCTAATTGGGTAAAGTGAAACCCTAATTGTAATGATGTAAAATGTTTGGTATGGATTCTACAAAATGATAGTTTTGATGATGTATTGCCTTCTTGTTATCTGTTTCTAACCATGTAGGCAACAACAATAAATGTACATAGCCAGGCATGAGCTATGGTGGTTATGATCTGTGTGAATAAGCCTTGTGAGGCATAAAGTGTTGTTGACGTCCTTGAAAGAGAAGGTGAATGGTACTATGCCCTAATGATGGATTATTGCCTTGCATGAGATGCTTTTCCTCAGTGATGAGTGGACAGGTTGTCACCCCAAGATATGTGGTCATTTTGATGGACATTGGTCCTTGTAATGGACATATGATGAATAACAGGCATAAAGTGATGATGTGATGAGATCACACCTTATATGTTTTCAGTATGTTCTAGTGATGAGTCATGCCTTGATTATGTAGAACTTATTTAGGGGTTGTACGTTGTAACTTGATTGATGCTAAAAATTGGCCTAATTAATCAAGTGAAATCTAATAGTGTAGTTTGCCCTGTGCCATAGATCCATTCAGTGTCAACATTTGTTGAATGGTGAAACGAGTTTAACTTAGAGTGCATATCTTTGAATATGTGGGATACAAGTCGATTAATCCCTTGTATCCTTAACTACATGATGTATGAGATGACCATGTGTGAGTCGATCTTGTTGTGGTATGGATGGCCATGTGTGAGCCACTCCTTCTTGTTAGAATGGCCATGAGTGAGCCTATTATTCTAGCATCATACCTGTACCAAGGTGGTCTAGTTATGATTATATATATGGATGGTCATGCATGAGCCAATCCCTGGTTTTGACTATATGTCATTGTTGTTGTTCACTGATATGTCTCTGTGGTGCTTTCTCTTGTGCTGGCCCAAGAGGTGTGGTGAGGTTGTGAATTCTGACTTTTCCATTAGACCTTGTATGGCACCAATTTAGACTTATCAAGTGGTCGGTTGGATTTCGGTGGTATGACTCAAATCCTAGGGGCATATTAACATACATAATCAGCCGTGTAGTATACTTGTATAGGATCAAAATATGAAAAACATTAGATGAGGTCTTGCTTGATCTTTATACAATGTTGTTGATAGGAAATATACATGTTCTTCATATTCCTTTTAAAAAATTCAAGATGTTTCATAAATCAAATAGTAAATGCTCCTCCTGTTAATATTCACTACCTATTTCACATAATTGTGATTATGCTTCTACTTAGTTTGTCTTATTTGTGATAATAATAGTGTTGGTGGTGAGTGATATCTCCTGTTGAGATTTAGAATCTCACCTTGTGGGATTCCCACACTCTTTTTAGGGGGAAAGCACGAAGAAGTAGAGACCGTGCAACAGAGGTTGAGGAGTAGCAGCAGGATCAGTATCTGATGAGGTTGGCAGTGTTGCTGGATGTCTTTTGTTGATAGAGTCCTAAAGTCGTCCCTGTACACTCAGGTCTTTGGGAATGTTTTGTAGATGATTTGTGAATGTGCTTCCTTTATGTTCCTTTTGTATACTAGAGGTGGTGGAATCATGTATATATGTTCTGGAACAGTTCTTTGGTTATAGGTTGACAACATGCCTTGTATATGCTTTGAGGCATGAAAGGAATTATATGTGAAGGTTCTTGTTGTTTGGCAGTTTTATGAAAAAGGTTTTAATTTATAGTATTTTCTAATAATACACTTGTTAACCTTTCTTCTGTGGTTATGTTTTGAGTAATATCACTTTGTGTGACATTAGGTGTCACAGTTGGTGGTATCAAAGCTTTAGGTTCACCGAGTCTATATGGACCTAGGACTAGGGTTTGTGTTTGTTCTAGTGTCCTCTAGTCTGTCTTATAGTCACTTCTTTTTATGCAAAAGAAACAGAGAAAGCTTAAAGATGTCTGGAGAACCTAAAGAACATGTTGTTGAGAGCAATGTTGTTGCACCATTTGGTGATGTAAGGAATTAGGCATGAGAAGATCAGATGCCTGAAGTTCCCTAGTTTGACCCAGCCATGATAGAAAACCCTGCCTTTCAATCACTTTTTGGGTAGTTTATGGCTACAATGACTCATATGGTGTATAGGATGCTTGCACCCCAACCTAGAGAACCTATTCCCCATACTGAATCTTCAGGTACTGGGAAGACTTTTGAGCGGCTTCACTGTGTTGGAGCGGTTGAGTATGTAGGAACAGTTGACCTGATGTATGCGGATCTATGGTTGACTGAGCTTGAGAAGGCCTTTAAGATCCTAAGTATCCCTAAAGAGGATAAGGTGAAGCATGCGGTGTACCTCCTGAGAGGGAGTTCTGTCCATTGGTGTTCCATAGAGTAGGAGAAGAGACCCAGTGTTGTGGTTGGTTGGGAGGAGTTCTGACATGAGTTTGTTAGTCGGTACTTTCCTCAATTGTATATTGATGAGAAGATTAGTCAATTTTAGAGGATTCGATAGGGATCCATGATGATAAATGAGTATGAGGCAAGGTTTATGGAGTTGTTGAGGTTATGTCCTCACATGGTAGTAACGAATGATGAGAGGATTCATCATTTTAGGAAAGGGTTGAATGTTGAGTTGTCTACTCTAGCTGCTACCTTAGAAAATCGACAAAGGTTTGCTATGTTTATGGAGTCTGTTCATAGGATAGAATGATCTATGAAGGAGAAGAGAGAGGCAAGTACCAAGAAGCAGTCTACATAGTTTCAAGGGAAGTCATCAGGTGGCTTCAAGAAGCCAAGGTTTTCTACACTTCCAGTTTCATAGAGGCTTAGTGCTTCAACATAGCGGTCACCGAGCAAGGACAGAGGCCGTCATTTTCTACTCACATGAGCCCAAAGCATTGCATTAGCATCAGTGATAGGACCACCTAGGCCTTGATATGAGAACATGATGTGTTATACGTGTGGACAAGTTGGGCATACCAAACTATTCTACCCATTGAAAGAGGATGAAGTGACCCAGCAACTGAGGTAGAGCCAACAGGGCTTGCAGAGATAGAAAAACAGTGGCATAGGATGATGAGGATGTAGCCAAGCGTCACAAGATGGATCATTTACTCAGGGAAGCAGAGGACGGCGGTGACAACATGTAACAAATAGATTCTATGCTATGAGTCTGTTAGAGGTGGTGGTCAACCCATGAGTGGTGACAGGTCAGATGGAGTTATTTTATTCTGATTTGTCTTCTTCTTGCTTTATATCTATTTCGGCTGACCCGGCTGCTATGCACTCTTTTATCGCACGTGAAGTGCTTAGTATTTGTTCTTTCCCTGTTAGTCGTAAGAAGAATAGTTTGTTACTAGAAACCCTATTGGTCAGTTATGTAGTGTTGCAGGATGTGTGTCCTTCCTGTGTTCTCTCTTTTTTGGGGCACAACATTCAAGTGGATCTCATACCACTTGACATTCATGGATTCAATGTGATCCTTGGAATGGATACCCTAGAGAAGTATTGAGTGGTCTTAGAATGTAGTTCCAAGCAAGTGATGTTTTTAGATGGTAGTGAGATGTGGATCTTCTAAGGAGATAGGAAGATTCTTTCGATGTGCCTTGTATTAACTATGGTAGCAAGGAAGCTTCTAAGACAAGGTTGCGAGGCATTTTTGGCACACATGATGGATATTGAGGCAAGGAGTCATAGTATTCAGGAGTTGCCGATCGTTAGGGAGTTTGAGGATGTGTTTTCTGAGGAGTTTCTAGGTGTTCCCCCACCCGTGAGATTGATTTTGAGATCACTCTACTTCTTGGTACACAACTGATAGATCAGACACCGTATAGTATGGCACAAATAGAGATGGCAGAGTTGAAGAGATAGTTGCAAGAACTACTTGACAAAGGTTTCATCAGGCCAAGTACCTCACCGTGGGGTGCTCCAGTGTTGTCCATGAAGAAGAAGGATGGGTCTATGAGGTTGTGCATAAATTACAGATAGTTGAAAAAGGTCACAATAAAGAGACAAGTATCCCTTACTAACTAAAGATGATCTATTTGACCAGTTGTGTGGTGCGATGATATTCTCAAACATAGACCTGATATTAGGATATCAACAGTTGTGGATCAAGGAGGATGACATACCAAAGTCATCTTTTGGGATGAGGTATGGTCACTATGAATGTGTGGTTATGCCGTTTGGGTTGACCAATACACCATAAATGTTCATGGATTTGATGAATAGTGTGTTTCGACCATTCCTTGATCAGTTCATGGTGGTCTTTATAGATGATATTTTGATATATAGTCGTGATAGTCAACAACATGAACAACATCTTTGTCAGGTGTTGGCAGTGTTGAGACAACACTAGCTCTATGCCAAGTTTAGCAAGTGTGAGTTCTAGTTGAGGGAGGTAGATTTTTTTTGGGACATGTTATATATGCAGAAGGAGTATGCATGGATCCTAAGAAAGTAGAATCTATGACAAAGTGGGAGAAGCCTAAGATGCTGACTGAAGTGTGTAGTTTTCTAAGTTTGGCAGGATATTATCATAGGTTCATTAAGGACTTCAGTGCTATCGCCCTACCCCTGACAAAGTTGACAAGGAAGGATGTGACGTTGGTTTGGGACGACCGATGTCAACGTGCTTTTCAAGCATTAAAGGAGAAGTTTACAAGTGCATCGGTTTCGGTCTTGGTTGAGAAAGGAAAAGGGTACATTGTCTTTTTTGATGCAACCAGGAATGGTTTGGGATGTATGTTGATGCAGGACAAGCAAGTGGTTTCTTTTGCTTCTCGATAGCTTAAGAAACATGAGGAGAATTACTTGACCTGTGATCTAGAGTTAGCTGATGTGGTTCATGCTTTGAAGATTTGGAGGCACTACTTGTATGTGGAGAAATGTCAGATCTTCATGGATTACAATAACCAGAAATACATCTTTTCACAGTAGGAATTGAACATGAGACAACGTCATTGGATGAAATTGATCAAAGATTACGACTGCATGATTGATTATCACCAGGGAAGGTGAACGTCGTAGCTGATGTGTTGTGCAGTAAGTATTCATACTCATCCATGGATAAAGGCCAGTTGAGTTCTTTGATGTATCATAAGTGAGACATGTAGGTCTCCTTATGCCATATGAATGTCAAGTTGGAGGTCTTATTGTTAGTGGATTGTTGGCACAGTTACAAGTGAAGCCTACATTGAGATAGCAGATCAGAGAAGCTCAGTAGTTAGATATTGTGTTACAATAGATTAGATCAGAGTTTAGTAGTGAGAAGTGTGATGGTTTTCACGAGTCGGATGATGGGATAGTTTGTTACCATAACATGATTGTGGTTCCTGATGTTGATAACTTGAGGAAGATGGTGATGGAAGAGGATCATTCATTTATGTATTCTATGCACCTAGGAAGTACCAAGATGTACCATAATTTGAAGGATATGTATTAGTGTCCAGGCTTGAAGAAAGATGTAGCTGAGTTTGTTGTAATATGTGTTGTGTGTCAGCATGTCAAAGTTGAGCATCAAAAGCCTGTAGGAACATTGCAACTGTTGCCTATACCTCAGTGGAAGTGGGATCATGTAAATATGGACTTTGTAGTTGGTCTGCCTAGGATAGCCAAGGAATATGATTTCATTTGGGTGATTGTTGATAGGTTGACCAAGTCATCAAATTTCCTTCCTATGAAGACAACGTTCATAGCATAAAAGCTTGCCCAAGTCTATTTTGATGATATAGCACATTTGCATGGTGCTCTAGCAACTATTGTGTCTGATAGAGGTCCTCATTTCACAAGTCTCTTTTGGGAGTGAGTGCACACAGCTATGGGTACTCAATTGAAGTTCGATACTACTTTCCACCCACAGCCAGATGGTCAATCTAAAGGGACCATTCATACCTTGGAGGATTTGGTGAGGGCATGTGTTCTTCAGTTTTCAGGAAGTTGGGATGTACATCTCAGTTTGATAGAGTTCGCCTACAATAACAACTATCAGAGTAGTATTGACATGGCACCATATGAGGCATTGTATGGGAGACATTGTAGATCTCTGTTGTGTTGGTATGAGACAGGTGAATATCAACTTCTTAGTCCTGAACTTGTGCATAGTTGAAAGCAACACAAGATAGATAGAAGTCATATGCAGATAATTGTCATAGACCCTTAGAGTTCCAAGTGGGATACAAGGTATATCTGGAGGTCTCTCCTTGGAAGGGTGTTCTAAGGTTTGGGAAGAAGGGTAAGTTGGCTCCCAGGTATATGTGACCTTACCCAGTGATGGAACATGTTGGGAAGGTGGATTACCAATTGGAGTTGCCACGTGAGTTGTACAGGTTACATCCAGTGTTCCATGTCAGTATGTTGAGGAAGTTCCATCCAGATATAGAGTTAGTGTTATAACCAATGGAGGTAGAGCTTGACGAGGATGTGACCTATGTCGAAGGTCCAATGTTGATCCTTGATCGGAGAGTGAAGAAGTTGAAGAGGAAGGACCTTGTGCTTGTGAAGGTTCTTTGGCATCATTGTTGTGTTGAGGAGGATACGTCGGAGGTCGAGGAAGAGATGAGAAGGAAGTACCCTTCCCTTTTCTCTTAGGATTTTGGGGGCGAAATCCCTGTTAGGGGTTTATGTCTTGTAAGGACCCTGACCCACATTTTGGGATAACCCTATTTTTTTTCTTAAGTATGTTGATTAGTTCCTTGCTCTAATCACTTGAGATGTAATTAGGGTATGTTGGAAGCTTGAGTTCCTTGTTTGAGCTTGTTCAGTTGATGCTTGTGTTTTATGGAGAGATTTTGGTGCAAATTACAATTCACCCAGGAGAATTGGTTGATGTAAGTTTGCCACCTCTAGTGTGTTTCTTCTCTCTCTTGGCATCATCTAGAGGAAAGAGAAAGAGATGGGCACCTTAGTTGAGCCTTGGTTGAGTGGTGACATCCTTGGTGATATTTGGCACTCATGTTTGGGGTGTGTCTTGCACCTAGGAGTGTTGTCTCAGGCTTGAGAGGGCCTTGTATCAGTCTGTGGATGTCTTGAGGGATATCCTATCAGTTTGAGGATGTCTTAAGGAAACCTCCTATAATTTAGTGGTGACTAGTGATGCACCATATTAGTTTGTGGATCTAGGGTTTCATCCCTATCGGTTTGTGAAGGGAGTGAGTGTGTGTATCGGCCTTGACCATCTTAGGTGACCTAGTGGGTGAGACATAGTTGTTATCACCTTGTTTCATGTGGTCTGTCTTCATGGACATGTGTCATCTAGGGTTCTTTGGTGGTGACACATTTCCCTTACTCTCTCTTTCATCTCTCTTGTGTATATATATATATATATATATATATATATATCCATGCAAGAAAAACCTTTTGGTTATCTTTGCATTCTTTCCTTGTGGCCAATCATAAGCTTGAGGAGTACTCTCCCTTGGAGCTTGGTGGATGAGCCTAATCGTGTGGTGTTCTCTCTTCATCCTCTGTCTTGGTAAGCCATGATCCTAATCTCTTCTTTCTTTCTTTCTTTCTTCTTTTTGTACATGGACCTTGGTTATGTCCTTTCCCTCTCATGCTCTCTTAACCATGGTTCCATATTCTCTCTTGGAGGTGTTGTGGTAATTGAGCTTGGAGGATCTTCTTCTACATTGGAGCTTAGAGCTTGAGGTGATCCTTGAGGCGGATTATATAACTCTAAACCCTCTTTATTATGATCACTTCTTGCTTGCTATCTTGTTCTCCATTCTTGTCTCATTATCTCTTTCATACTAGTAACTTTTCTTGGTAAGCTTTGTGTTCTACTTGGAAAAGGAACTTTGCTTAGTTGCTTCTTTGCGTTGCACTTTCTTTTGCAATGCTAGTAACGTCATCTTGAGGTTGAAGATGAGGTGGCTGATATGCTTTTGTGACCAATATGCTTGTGGAGGCCGACATGTAGGTTAGACCGTTAGGCTTTGGGTGGTCGTCATGACCTGTGATGGCACTGGACGTCACCCTTTGTGATAGGACATCACGACCTTGGCTAGGTCTAGATCGACATGTGATGATATTGTTTAGATTGTCCTACCTTGGGTATGAGTGGGATGATGTTAGATGAGGGATGTTCTCCATTTTGTCCTTGGCAGTCACACTTTGGGGTCATTGTTGAGTCTGTCACCCTTGTGATGCCACACACACAGGCGTCTCAGATACCTTGCAAGACCCCTCTTTGGGTGTTGCTGCCTGATACACCTGTGGCCATCATGTCTTGGCATTGCGGACAGGGAAGCATTATTTTGATGTGCATTTCTCATCAGGGATCTACTCATCACAACTTGATGTGTTGCTAGCCCGATACCTTCAGGGGGAGTTGTAGCCCGACAACCCTAGCTGCCCATCATAGGTGAACCGCTATCTCAAACCTTAATCATCTCATCACCTTGAGTGTTGCCCAATGCCCCCTCGATGCCCGTTACACCCCTGAGTAGTGTTACTCGATAAAGGGGGTGGGACGACACCCTTTGCTTGAGGTGTTTTGCCCGACACACCCATGGTGATTCCTAAACTGATACCCTACCTTGGTATTGTTGCCCGATATCTTTGAAGGACAATCCAATACCCTATGTTGAAACCCTAGTCGATACCTTGGGGTGGTGTTTGAGATACACCATGTTGATGTTAGGGTCACATGGTACGATGTGATACCCTATGGAGTAGTTGTACATATGATGTTGATAACTATGTTTCTATACCTCATAACATGTTTTATAATGATAATGAGAATCATGTTTAATGTCCCATAACACATCTCATAATAGTGATGAAAGTGACTATCTAAAGATGGTTGTTAATCCAACCTTGCAAACCCTAATCGGGTAAAGTGAAACCCTAGTTGTAGTGATGTAAAATGTTTGTATGGATTTTATGAAATGATAGTTTTGATGATGTATTTCCTTCTTATTATTAGTTTCTAACCATCTAGGCAACACAAATAAATGTACATAGCCAGGAATGAGTTGTGGTGGTTATGATCTGTGTGAATAAGCCTTATGAGGAATAAAGTGTTGTTGACATCCTTAAAAGAGAAGATGAATGGTCCTATGACCTAATGATGGATTATTGCCTTGCATGAGATGATTTTCCTCAATGATGAGAGGACGGGTTGTCACCCCAAGATATGTGGTCCTTTTGATGGACATTGGTCCTTGTAATGGACATTGGTCCTTGTGATGGACATATGATGAATAACAGGCACAAAGTGATGATGTGATGAGATCACACCTTATATGTTTTCAATATGTTCTAATGATGAGTCATGCCTCGTTTATGTTGAACTTATTTAGGGGTTGTACGTTGTAACTTGATTGATGCTAAAAATTGGACTAATTAATCAAGTGAAATCTAATAGTGTAGTTTTCCCTATGCCATAGATCCATTCAGTGTCAACATTTGTTGAATGGTGAAATGAGTTTAACTCAGAGGGCATATCTTTGAATATGTGGGATACAAGTCGAGTAATCCCTTGTATCCTTAGCTACAGGATGTGTGAGACGACCATGTGTGATTCGATCTCGTTGTGGTATGGATGGTCATGCATGAGCCACTCCTTCTTATTAGAACGACCATGAGTGAGCATGTTCTTCTAGCGGCGCACCTGTACCAAGGTGGGCTAGTTATTATTATATATATGGATGGCCATGCGTGAGCCAATCCTTGATTTTGACTATATGTCATTATTGCAGTTGACTGATATGTCTCTGCGGTGCTTTCTATTGTGTTGACCAAGCGGTGTGGTGAGGTTGTGGATTTTGGCTCTTCCATTAGACCTTGTATGGCACCAATTTTGACTTATCAAGTGGTTGATTGGATTTGGGTGGTACGACTCAAATCCTCGGGGCATAATAACATATGTAATTAGCCTTGTAGTATACTTGTATAGGATCAAAATATAAAAACATTGGATGAGGCCTTGCTTGATCTTTATACAATGTTGTTAATAGGAAATATACACGTTCTTCATATTTCTTTTAAATTGTCAAGATGTTTCATAAATCAAACAATAAATACTCCTCATATTAATAATCACTAGTTGTTTCACATAATTGTGATTATGTTGTTGCTTAGTTTATATTATTTGTGATAATAATAGTGTTGGTGGTGAGTGTAAGGAGTGGGATCCCAGAGGGGAACCACTCCCAACTAAATATTTGAAGAATAAAACCTCCAGCCCAAACACACCCATAAGGTATCTTAGAGTGGATGTAAAATTTTCAAATCTTATGTATGGTATTCAAAACAACCAAAGTATAGCACTGGAACTAAAATATTGACTATATTCAATTTCTCATAAGGTTACAATAGAACATCATAATCCTCCACAAAGGATTTACAAGTATGATACAACATAAGGATCTAAGATAGAGGGAAGTCTAAACTATAAAAACTTTGTCTCCAAGCTTTAACTCCTTAAGCTAGGTCCATATCTTTATGCCATATCCTCCATGTCCTTATCCTAGGGTTGGAAGCATACCCCAGCAAGAAGAGAAAAATAGAAGACATCAGCAAAGGTTGGTATGTGCATACTAAAAAGTAAATTGAGCAATATAATGAAATAAAGGGACAACAAATATAAAAGGCTTCCCATAGAAAAGACAAGGACTACCCAAATAGGGCATAAAAGGAAGAGAACAACAATAAAAGAGATACTTGCCATAACCAAAAAAATAAAATCGTTCCATAATAGCACATGTGAAGAAAGTAGGGAACACACCCTACAATAATCAACCTACATGCATGTGAGATAAGCATAGCCCTAGTACAATATAAAGACAAAGGCAACCAAGGCTTCACATCCTAGAAACCTGATAGAGAATGATGCACTGCTAAACTCCCAATATATAATGTTGAGCCAAGGCTTCACATCCTTGAAACTCATGTATGGGGCACCACCACCCCCATCCAAAAAACAGGGGCACACACCCAAAAACCAATGCAATTACACTACTCTAGTGCTACTGAATCACATAGCATGTAAAATGTAGAGGCAAGTAAAAGTATAGTCAGATTGCACAATGTTGCCATCACACAATGGATAACACATACATCCACATGCAAGTGGGAACAAGATATCACATATCCACAAATAAACATCCACATCATAGTGGGAACATATCATCAAAAGTCCCACATGCACCAAGGCACAAGATAAAAGTAAAGAGAATATCCAAGATTACCACAAACAAGATAGTTCACAAGAACCATGATATCAAAAGATAAGAGCAATATGTATAGGCTATTGTCCATAGGACCAAGAGAAAGAAGAAACATAGGCTACTTGCTCAAAAGAATAATTGGGGATGCAAACATACCTCTCTTCAGAGTCTATTCCATCCAAATCCAAGTCTAGGTCTAAGCCTAGGCCCCCAAAGAACCTATTAAACATATATATATATATATATATATATATATATATATATATATATATATATATATATATATATATATATATATATATATATATATATATATATATAATGTCAATTGCACATTGATTATTCAAAACCTAAGAATCACCTTTTTCTTTATATGTGATTGAGATTATCAAAACCATACCATATTTTAGATTACCTTTTTCTGAGTCCAAAACATATTTGATTATATTTGTATGACTTATAAATTATCAGTCATGAATTTTACAAGTTATTATATATTTAGGTAAATTCATTAAATCACCTATTTTTAAGATGGGATTTAGGTGAAAAAACAAACACCAAAAGATAGCTCTTATTTTTATTAATCCAATGACTATTTATTTGTAATTTTTGTATTAGTAGATAATTAGTTATGAATTTTTAAAGCTCGGTCGATAAGAAAAATCCAAAAAGTCAAATAAGCAGGAGAGAGCCTCGCGAGAGAAGACCTGAACCATTGACATGGACCAATCAAAGGTGGTGAAGTAGTCTGGTCAGCGGCCAACACGGCTCATCCAAAGCAAGGAAAGAAATGGTGAAAAGACCTTTATGCCCCTACGGTTAAAAACAAAACAAGAGGTCAAAATAAGGGTAGAACAAACAAATCTAGGCCCAACTTCTTCTTCAATGGTTTACACTTGCGAGAAGTACAAAGCCACGAATTTGAGAATCAAAACTCGTGAACCCTTCTACCAAAACGCCAGGAAAACTCATTAGCATGCTCGTAGGAAAAACCGGACTCGAGAGTCCCAATCATCAAGGTTGGAGGTGGGTAGAACTCCAAAAACACTCACCGCCACAGATAAAGAGACAAGATGGAGCACCAAAACGGCAAAAACTGTTGCATATCTCTATGAAGCAATAAAGACCACCAGAAGGTTTCCCACACCTCATGAGGTGATCGCCAACCACGAGCATCCAAAATGGTGGTTCGGGGAACGATGGCAAACCCGAGGTTGAATACTTCAAAGGATGGAGTGGGTTGGCTGAGTGTAGGCAAAAAATAGATTGAAAAGATGATGAAAGTCAAATCCTACACCTCACGTGGTAGATACTCGAGGGTTTATTTGTAGATTCATGAGTCAGAGATGCGAGAAGAGGAAAAGAAGTAGGAAACAGGGGTGTCAGAGAAAATCCCTAGTCTACCCGAGATTGCAACGAACAAAACCCTAACAATGTTAGGTTAAAATGGATCTCAATGTTGAGTAGATGGAAAAAAGAAAGACAGATCAGGAAAAAGAGGGAAGGAAAGACAGAGATCACAGAATAGGAAAATAGGTTATTGTTTACAGCTGGGACTCACTCCTACTCAAGGTAGGAGATGCTCCTATTGCCGCTAGATGAAAATCAAACGACTGGTCAAAGAACTGAATACCATAAGTGAACTGGGAAATAAATTGTGTGACCCAAATAACCAGGAAACAAACCGTGTGACATATTAAATGAAATCCTGAACCGATTGGAATAAAGCGTGAATGCATTTATTTCTCTTTTTCTCTTTTTCTTCTTTTGAGGGTGCAAATAAACTCCAAATTAGATGAAATTTTGCACAAAGGCTAATTAAAGCATGTAGATTTTGATTATGAAATTGGATTTTACTTTTGAGAACTTTTAATGTGTTAGATATACCAAATCCTATTTTCTCTTTCCTCTTGCATTAATGACTTTAAGATTCTCCTAATTTTATGAAACTTCACCCATAAGTTATCTTTGATATGTTGAATATGAATTTGCATTTATTTCCATCTTTTGGATTTATATATCACATTATTGAGCATTAATGCCTTTTATTCATTTTCTCTCTCCTAAAACTACCCCATTATTACAAGGTGGTCCAAATTAGATGAAATTTGATATGTAGGCTTATTTTGATATGTAGATTAGGAATTTGAAGTTTATTTTTCACTTTTGGGACTTCTTTTTATGAGATATGTCACATGGCCCATTAGTGGCCCATTATCTTAATTACTCATTCAATTAGGTTTATTAGGGTCATTTTTACACGTGTTAGCTCATTATGATCATTCTAAACATCTTTTAAGTCTAACCTTAAACCTTGTTTGGCCAAACCCAAAAGATTAAAGTTCTAGGGTAGGGTTCTAGATCTAGTATGTTATAGTGAGTTATATCTCCCGCTGAGATTTGGAATCTCACTATGTGGGTTTCCCACACCCTTTTTAGGTGGACGAGCAAGAAGAAGTAGAGACCATGTAGCATAGGTTGAGGAGCAATAGGAGGACCAGTAGCTGATGAGGTTAGCAGTGTTATTAGATGTTTTTTGTTGATAGAGTCCTAGAGTCGTCCCTATACACTCGGGTCTTTGGGTATGTTTTGTTGAAGTTTCATGAACATGCTTTCTTTAAGTGCCTTTTATATATTGGAGGTGATGGAATCATGTATATAAATTCTAGAACAGTTCTTTGGTTACAAGTTGACATCATGCCTTGTATATGCTTTGAGGCGTGAAAGGACTTATATGTGAAGGTTCTTGTTGTTTGGCAGTTTTATGAAAAAGGTTTTAATTTATAGTGTTTTCTGGTAATACGCTTGTTAACCTTTCTTCCGCGGTTATGTTTTGAGTAATTTCTCTTTTTGTGGCAATGGGTGTCACATATTGGACTACCCATATCACCAAGGTGCACCTCATTTTTAGGGATCCCATAACTAAGAACTCTAAAGTTAAGTGTGCTCAACTTGGAGTAGTACTAGGATGGGTGACTAGTCAGAAAGTTGGCATTGCCTTACACGTGACTAAGAACAAAGCATGAAGTTAAGGCCAGTGGTGGTTTGTGGGGCCATTCATCATTCTTGAAGCTTTACTAGAGCCTTGGGTAGTGATCCTAAGCATTAAATTGTGTCCACACATTATATAATAATTTAAATTTTTGTTGAATCACCCTTAAAAAGGGTCCAACCTATGGATGCATTTTAATTCCATGAACCCCTTTTTTTAAAATTTCATGAACTCAAAGGGAAAGAGATTTTATCATAATTCTTGAGTGTATGCAGAACTCCCTCTATTATTCTATCTCAACCATTATTTCATAAGTTCTTGTATTCCTTAAGTATACATCTCATGTATCATTAGCCTTATCCATTCCCTTAAGATCTCTATAGGTATAGGTATCTTTGGACTTATCTCCTTATGACCCCAAAGGTCTTATGTACATATGTGGTGCCTTGCACATTGACCCATCGAGCCTCATGTACTCATGGAGATGGCCATTCTCTAGACTACATGGGCCTTGTGTACACATGGATGGATTTCTCCTGACCCCATGGGCCTTATGTACTTAGGGCATCATCATCTTTGGACAGCTTAGGTCTTATGTACCATTAAACAACCCTAATTGACCCTTGGGTTGACTTAGGAATATATCATGCCTAAGGTTTATTGAGATGTCATAACCTCATTTCACATCTCTTGTTCACCTTGTTGTAGGACAAGGGTCTCCAATTTTATAATATTTCTACATCCCATGACTCATCTAGCTTAAGGAGAGTTTATAACCTCAATGCCTTTTCATAATTGTTTTTCAATATGTTATCTTTCATTACACAGTTTACTTGAGGTTTCTTTAACTAAAGTTTTCATTCTTAAGTATCTATGAATTTAGGGAATTAAGTTGAACACACACAGTACTTATTCATACTTGGTAGTAGTATGCCTTATATACTTAGATGAATGATTATTACATATCTTTGATGTACTCTACTTGCCTCCCAATTTTAATTTGAGGTTCCTCTCAACAAGGTTTTCACATTTAAACATGTTGAAATCATATTCCTTGTTTGTATAATACAACTTATTTTTTTTACTACATAGGGGTAATTTCTTTCATAACTTATACCCATACTATTCCTTCATGTTCCATCTCTTTAGTTTTAGGTCCTTTAAGGACATCCAGGGTTACCTAAGACTTTTGAAACCTAACACAAGGTTATTTTACACATCCTTTCAAGGGAGGTCCTATCCTAGCATGATTTCTTGTCTTCTGGGAGTAGGTAGGTTTATAGACACAACCTAGTCCCACGACTTAGGATTATCCCTCCCTCATAGGTCTCTTCCCATTCTTGGGTTGACCCACCCCAAGATGGGACAACACCCCTAAATATGAGTTGAGGGTTTTATGTTTATTCTTATGTAACCATTGATCACCTATGTTTCATATGTATATTCAAAACCCTTGACATGTAGCATGCATGAATTACTCCATGTACTTGCATGCATGGGAAACTAGGGTATCTAATTTGTGGTATTGAGATTGAGTTACCAGATCCATTTGTATTTTCTCTTTCCCTGCACCCCTACTTAGGGTCTATTTGGGGTAGGGTTATTATTCCACCCCAACCACTCCCATCACCCATGATTAGGGTTTATGGTTAGGGTTAGGTGCTATCCCTACATTTTAGGGTTTTAGAATTCCCATGACCCACTAAGGTTTTCACACCCTACTGTGTTAAGTCACTCAAGTCATGTATGGACAACTAGGTTTTCCCATACGTACTTAGGTCATTCTAGGGTTTACCCTCACTAGAGGGACATAAACTACATATCACATTTTCACATCTAATTCTCTAATCAACTAACTATTTTAATTGGAGGAGGATGCCTTAATCCTACTTATTCCTAAAACCCTAATTCAAGATGAGTAAAGAAGTGAATTCTAGGGGTTTCTTAAGCAAGGAGGTGAGAAGTGGAAAAAATAGAGATGATAAGACTTAAGGAAATGAAGATGGTCCTTACAGTAGAGAGTTGATACCTAAATTTTCCAAGATCCATATTTAACAAATAATAAATCATACTCAATAATTCTCATTGATTGAAAAAGTATTGTTTACAATATGTATAAATGAGGCTCCTCTAAGGAGTTACATTCATTTTCAAAGGAAACTAACATATATGATGAGAAATACTAAAATTGTCTAGATAACACTCATTCTAACTTAGATTTAGTATCTTCAATTGATTTAATATAAATGTTTGGGTCTTCATATCTTTATAAACATGAAAGTTATTGAAAATGCTGACAAACAAAGTTGGATCATTGTATTGCTATACTATATATGCAAGTGCATACAAAAGTGCTCATGTATAATAATAACATATGTTGCATCAATCAAATAATTGCAAATATGAACTAGGATTTTCATTACATATTCTATCACATTCGTGATATACCATCTTGGATGTAATAATTTCCCAACATTGGACTTATGTGTATTACCCCTTGATACATGTGACACAAGGCTAAGAATATCATAGTTTACTTTATGTGATAATTATATTGGCACTATAGTTGAACTGAAGTAAATAAATATCCAATAGTTCATTTCATCAAACTTTGAGAAATCCTCAACAAACTTCAGAATTTGATATTGTGATTATTGTTATGATAACCACGTACCTCATTGTAGACATCGTGCAATATGTACTTCAAGCAATCTAATCAACAAAGGTACATTCAACAAATCAACATTCAATCTGCATGGCTATGTATAACACTAGGGTGTCACCATATATCCATGTATTACAAACAAGGTTGAGTCTAGGTTTTGGTTTTCCTTGGTTTAGGGTCAAAATTAGGGTTATGCCTCAAAATCATAGTCATATGATCTAGCATCCCTAATAGAGCATCATTATCACCTTGATATGATTGATATCTTTGTATATCATTATATTTCATCATCATCTAGTTATGCACTTAATCAACATGATCAACACTCCTATTTCTTAAATTTAGGGTTTTACATGTATTAAGCATCCTATGTTCATGTATTAGCTATAATTTTGAAACATGAAACATTATTAGACTCGAGAACTATTTTATTCATGATCTAAAAATTTTATGAGAAATTTGATATATAATTTGACAACTATACAGGCTACTATTTGTTTTATACATTTATTCGAATTTAAACATAATAGACCAATCATGTCTTGCCACATTAGCAAAATATCCATTTATCCACAAGACCACAGTGCAGAGTCACATCCAAAATCTCCAGTCGTATCTATAACATTAGAATTTTTAATTAAAACAAGTTTAAGGTTTTAAATGAAATTTCTATAATATTTTAACTGAAGTATTAAACATCAACACAAATAACCCAAGACAATAGATTTTCCTTTAATATTATAAATGTTTAATAGAACTTTTTCTCAATTTCATGATGATAGTTACTTCATCCTTCATGAAACTCAAATAATTTAAAATTTCCATAAAATGCACTTCCTTTCTCATATGTAACCTTTTTTTGGTCACCTCTCATATGTAGCCCGATTACCATTAATATACATCTAAACTGTAATTGATTTAATTTTCATCCAATGGATTCAATAAAACTAAACATATCCCCAAGTGACTATAAATGGAAAGTTACACCAAGTGAGGAACAAGTTTAATTCATTGAATGTACATAAGTGATCTTAGACACATAATAGTAATAAGTCATCTTTTGGGTCAAAAAGTTGGAAAATATTTATGTAGGAACCATCTAGAACCTAATATACACCTATGGCCCAAATGGGAAGTCAATATGAGTTATATTGACACCTCAATCAATTTTAGAAAGACTTACCATAGTTTTAACCCAAATTTATGGTTTATACATTTAGATAACCTAGATATAGCTAAGTCTGTAATTTAATGTTGTGTCATGAAGATCTATCTCAATCTAGGTCAACCACTGGGTTGCAGATCCTATTGCAGTTGGAGACACTACCTCCTTCACCTCATTCCAAAGTGCTCTGGACTCTATACACCCTGACTCATTCTCAGCCATGATTTCCCCCCTTCCCGCTTAATCCCATGAGAGAAAAGACCAAATTTACGCTCTTGTGAACTCTATGATCCACCAAATCCCAAACACCATGGGTGGTCTTACCCTAGAAATAGGGGACGACGAGACTCCTTGGTGTCTTCCCCTATAGCACGATGCACCTCCAGAAGAGGACTACAAGTATAACCCATTGAAAATGACCTGGTGACATCCAGGAATTTGAAGACACCCTCGCCTAGCCCTGCTATACTTCCTTCTCTTCTAACTTTAAGATCATATTGATGTGGGCCAATCTAGCTCCTCAAAATGGTAACCTCAACCATAAAAATGTTACAAATTGATGATGATAGGTCCCTCTTTAATCCAGGATGATGTCTCAGGCCTCAATTCCACTCGAGAGGTACCCAAACCTTTTTCCCCTTTTTAATTTGTTTCAGTTTCTCAAGCAACATTGCAGCTTTTTGTGAGAACCTGTTACACGAAATGAGATTACTAAAAAAAACACGATTACTCCTTAATTAAATAAAAATCTAGAAAATAGGGTTAATTAAAACCGATTTCAACAATTCCCAATTTGCTCAGAAACATTTATATAAAATCCCAACAACTTTCTTTAATTCACATAATGCTCAATATTTTCTACAACTGCCTTGTAGCCTCAAATACAACATAAACTTTTTAAAGGTACACTATACACATATTGAACATATACAAGCATCAACATGATGTAGAAAGATCAATTCAATCGAAACATTGTATACAAACTTTTCATCCAGACATGAGAGTATAGGGACGACTCTAGGACACACTAGACCGCTAAACAACCATCTCTAGGATTTATTACCTCAGATTCTCCTCGCTATCATGATATTATTGTTGTTGTTGTCGATCACCTAAAAAATGTGGTGACCCACGAGGTGAGACCCAGTCCCAGCGAGTGATATAACTATCTCCAACATATATTTATTACATCATATTAAATAGTAAATAACTGAGCAGTTGGAGTATATTATAGTCAATTGAGCAGATTGAACAGTTCAAGAATTCTAAACAGATTAAGAAAATAAGCTTAGCAACAAGTATGATTATCAATGTATATATATGTACGTTTATCAGATATCTACTTAGGTTTCATAAGGTTGCATCTAATAACAATCAATATCATTGATCTGACTATCATCATATGCCTAACTAATAACACAAGCAATCTAGAAGCATAAGCATCGTTGATATGTCTAGTATTATGACACGGCTATCAATATTGGCATATTTAATAAAGTGAACCAGTCTACATAACAAGTAGAGCTAACATCATAGCACAACTAACTATATAAGTGTAATTAGCAATTTAAGCATTTCTAATTACATAGGCAATGCTAGAAGTATTAGACATTGCTAGAAGCATAATTTTAATTATCAGTGACAAAATAAACATGTTTACAAGGTGAGCACATCTATAAAACAAGCTTATCTATCATCTCTCATTATACTATATATAATCTTTGTATAAGAAGATAAAATAAGGGTTATCATCCAATGTGAGTCATTGTGTATATCCCTAAATAGATATGCTACACGGCTATTTTACATCTTTTATTACGCCCTAGGGAGTTTGAGTCATACCACTCAAAGACCAACTGACCACCTCTTGGTTGCAATCAGTTCCATATAAGATCTAGGAAGAACCATACTCCAAGATCTTCTCCATACTTAGTCAGTACAAGTCTGCACCGTAGTGACATATAGTCAAACTGCAAAACAACAACATATAGTCATGTAACTAGCCCACCTTGGTGCAAGTCACGACACTAGCATTCAAGGTATTCAAACCCAATCACTGAGGTACAACCACAGTTGTCCTCAAATCACATCATGTTATAATCATTGAGACCCGACTGTAGTCATTCTCAAAAAGTGGTCTAGGTATGACTGCAGCCATCCACCAGAAACACTTAGTGTCAGGATGACAAGCACCCCGCATACTCAATAGTATGTGCTCCGAGTTTCCCTTAGGAATACTCATTTCACCAACTGGCAACTTTTGACACTCAGATGGATCTATGGCACATGGAACTACATGATTAGAATTTCACTTGATTAGTTATTGCTAATTGAGTTAATTAAGGCTTCATCATACAAATGGACATACAAACCCTAGTTTATTCCTAGCAAGAGTATGTCTATTGCAACTTTAGAAGATATAAAACTTTTTAGGTATAAATGTTTATCACTTTACCACATACTATCCTCCATTTCAAGATAATAGACCACACTTGTCACCATATTATTACAAGATACCAATATCTTATAATAAGTTCCAGGGTTTTAACCCTTATTGGAACATGAAGAGGATTCCACCTCAATCAGGGCTTCAAACCTGCCCAAACGTCATTAAGACCATCAAATTATTCATAGCAAGGTTATCCTCATCATTCCATGCCTTAAACAAGGCTCAAAAGATCATCAACAAATATGTGTCCATAGGTATTATTATGGCAAGGCACTATGATATTCAAATAGCGCTACATTGTGGTTTCAATACAAGAAGAGTATAATACATTGTCACATTAATCATGCGAGAGGTCTGATTATAACCAATCATCATCATTTAATTACATTAAGGTTAGGTATAGCAAACTATATCACATTGAAGTTACACACCCACTTATTATGGTCATTTATCAAATATAACTATAGGAGAGCAAGCGTATAACAACAAATTAATGATATTATACCATCAAATTCTCATCACTAGGACCCACCTATAATATCATGGGGCTCATTCTAATCCAATGGATGTTGAAGAATCCACTATCATTCATTGGATCGGGTTCATTATTCAAAGTTATCAATTGAAGTATAGGTCTAACCATTAGATCAATTGAACCAAGGAGCCATTGGTTTTAGGTTTAGTTGAATCTACAATCACATTCTTAACTCACCATATGTGGTGATGACTTGATCCACCATTAGTTTTGATCATTAAGTCAACATTGATTGTTAGATCAACACTATATTCATTTAACACCATCGAATATTAAGCTAATGTCATCATTGATTGATAACATCATTAAAGAATCAAACCATTACTCATTGAGATTCCAAGAGAGCCTAATGTGTGACTATCAATTCACATCATTGTTCATAACCCTTGGTTATATCCTTTGGTTGTCATGAAGATGACACCATTGAGTCACGTGTTTAGAGGGGGAAATAACCTAGAAACCCTAATATGGACCTTCGATTGATAGGTGCTTAGCACCATAGGTGGTGACACCAACATAAACTAAGTCATATAATTCCTTAGGAAGAATGTGTACATGAATATAGGTTCATCTAGAGCAGGGAACAAAATAGGAAACACCATAAAAATCAAAATCCCAATCAAGCTTAGTTTCTTAATGCTTAAATCACCATTTTAAGCAAGAACATGAGCTGAAAAGCTTATAGTAAGCAATATAAGTAAAGAGGGTTATAAAACATGCCTCTACTGAGAAGGAAAAACTTCTAGAAGCAAGAAACTCGATCCAAGAAGGTAGAAAACCATATAGGAAGCTCTGAACTTAGCCAAGCATGCACTCTTCTTCATAAGGACTCAAAACCCTAGAAGAAGAAGCAACAAGGGTTGGATATTGATCTCTAAAGCAACTTTTACCATGGAAAAGTAGAGTTCCGACCTGGAGGAATGTCTAAGGAAGGAGAAGATAAAAAAAATAGAGAAGGAAGGAAGAAAACAATTTGCCTTGGTCAAAAACCCTAGAAGATGACCTTAGAAACCCTAGGTAGGGCTAGATGGAGCTCTAGGAGACTTTCTTCACCAAAAAGAGATTGTCTTCTACCTTAGACCACTTTGTTAAGCAGCCAAATAGAGAAAGGTCTATGCTATAATCTAGAGGAAAGAGGGAGTGATGACTTCGAATTGGGGATAGGAAGGGGTATATATAGCTTCATGGATAAGGAAGGGGTCAAGCATGAGGTGCCCATGAGCTTTCCATGTGTCGGTAGCCTAGAGCTTCTATGTCCATGCAACACCTCCCTCACATGCCACATGCACTTCCTCTCCTTTACCCATAACCTTATCCTTATCTTTATCCTTATCCTTATCCTTATCATGACCCTTATCCTTATCCTTATCCTTATCCTTATCTTTACCATTACTCTTATCCTTATCCATAAAGCAGAAAACCCCTAAAATGTCCTTGAGGAGGAACACCTTCAAATCAAGATTAAATAGGATCCCCATAGTCCAAAAAATTAAAGAATGATAAGTAAAACTATAAGGATAATAATTCTTGTGAAAATATACAAAGAAAACCTCCCAATTGGGTAAATTGTGGAAAAGTCTAGAATGTACTTAAAATTGCATAACTTGCTCAAACAATGTCCAAATTGGACCAAATTTGAAACTTAAGCTTGTGTTATGATTACAAAACATATCACAATGTTATATTAAGGTTATAATCATTAAAGTATGGTAATTAATAATATTCAACCATTTAAGCAGGGTTAGTGGTCTCACAACCATAAACCCCTAATAGGGATTTCGCCCCCAAAATCCACAATACACATAGATGGAAATTTCTTATGCGCGTAATCCTAAATCTTACACATGGTTACTTTTATCACCTTGTGACGTCACATTATTCTCATAGAATACATATTCTTCTCCGTCAACTCTTAATGTGTCACCTTGGTTCAACATAAGAACTTATGTGTCACATGTACGAGTTTGGTAGTACATTTCAACTTGGGACTCTAAATGTCATCCTGAACTATTCTGTCTATTATACCACACATCCATTAAGGTCATATTTTATGGCTCTTGCCAAACATGAAACATCATGTCTCTCTTATCATATGTAACTTTATAAAGTTTCATCTCTATGCTCCTTTAATGATTGTTGTAAGCATCAACTCAATCAATACGGTGAGAATCCCATATTCGTCAAGAACTATAAGGCCTATGTTCATAGAAGATTCTTCAATCATCTTAATGATGGACTTGCCATCAGTCTAATTGAAGAATCACACACTTGTTTTCAACTGTTAACAGATATAACTTCCTAGTTGACCTTGTTAGGGGTAGGGTAATGACATTGTCTTAATCTTCCCAAGATTCACACAACACACTTAGTAAATGTATCACAACATCCAAGAGGATAATCTAGTTAATCTCAACTCACTCTTGTTGAAGTTGTCACACATCAATATAGTTTCTTCTACATTCTTATGGTTTATTAAGATGTTAACCATCTTACTAACCATCTCTGAAATACTTTCAGATGTCATCACTCAAAGCTCAACTTATGAGGTATAACCTAAACACTCTCTTCCTCCTATTCATAAATTCTATCGATACATTGGTTACTCTAAACGACATAACCCTAAACTTATCATGCTCATGCAAGTTATGTCATCCACCTAACTCTTATCCATTGATATTATGATCCTAGGTTTATCTTAAGGAACATGGTAGTACATGTCTGTTGATCCACAAACCATCTATCATTGATAGCGGTCTTCCCCAACCATTAGCAGACCATACATAATGTTATAGAATCATTCTTCTTTTCCCAAACAACACTTGGAATATCCACATCATCTCTCTCTATCTATTTATACACACATATATATGTGTATATATATAAAAATATATTTATATATATATATTTATATATATATAGGAGAGGAACACTGAACAACTCATCTAATAGATATCTTTAACTCATATATAACTGATACACTCTGGATACTAGGATTCATTACCTTAGTATTCACTACACATGCTATATAGAACTCATAACCTAGTTTCATCCACTCCACAATATCATAACCAGCTAAGAACATATAGGAGGAATCCCCCTAACTCCTGCAAGGCTAAAAAAAACATGCTCATGTCATAACATAAAGATTTTGGAACTATAGTTCATGGCAATCACACATCATATTAAGATATTCATGGCAAGATTACAACATATCCATTAGCACAAAGTGCCATGAGATCTACTTGTAGGATATGCCTCTAAAAGGAAGAACATAAAGGAGAGCATGCTTCCCACATCACTAAAACATTGTCTAGGGGTCACTGAAAAAGGTAACCAATTCTATCTTCCCCATGAAAGTTACACTTTTTATGCATCATGTTATCCTTTTACAGCTTGGGTTCCTTACAATTAGCATAGTAATTATTAAGATTATCACATCTCATTGCTCTTTTCTTATTAAATCTTCGTCATTCGTATGTATGTCCTTTCATGTTATCATGTTTCTCAACCACTTATCAATGAATAGATCATCATATTCTACATATTTTTCATTAGATAGGGATGATCTCTCTTAATTTCTTTCATATGTCATGAAGATTTTACATTAGCACTTCTTACACACATAGGTTGGTCTGAGATTAACTTAGGTTCCACTTTATTCATCTACCATTATTCTCTTCCATCTTCTCATATTATGCTTATCACAGGAGTTCTCTCCATCTTATGTGAATTTCATACCTTGAATCACTTTATTAGAACATATGTATCTATCTTTTACTTTATTATCTTCTTGAATTACAACTTCAAGAACTCCTTTCTAGATTATATATTTTCATATTTAGGTCTCATGGTGTTGTATCTTTCTCTTATAGTTACCAAATATTCAAGTTTTAATATGTTATGAAGAAATTTTCATCTTCTTTAGGGTAAGATTGAGATATTTACACCATGATTTCTGATTTTCTATGCTCTTTAGATTGTCTCAAAATGAATACTTGATCAGAGTAATCAAAATAATAACAATATAAGAGTTCCATACTTACCTTTTCTTCAATACATGAATACCTGGCCAGGGCATCCAAGTACTGAGATTAGGCAATATGCACAATGTTTTTATGTCATATTCCTAACTTAGACATCATCCTAGTCTTAAGTCCTAGTGTCCCTGTAGACTCAACAAACCTAAAGCTCTGATACCAACTTGTGAGAACTCGTTACACTAAATGAGATTATTCAAAACACAAAACACAAGTACTCATTAATTAAACACAAACCCAAATAATAGGGTTAATTAAAATTGATTTCAACAATTCCCAATTTGCTCAGAAAAATTTATATAAAATCCCAACAACTTTCTTTAATTCACATAATGCTCAATATTTTCTAAAACTTCTTTGTAGCCTCATCTACAACATAAACTTTTCAAAGGTACACTATCCACATATTGAACATATACAAGCATCAACATGATGTAGAAAGATCGATTCAATCAAAACATTGTATACAAACTTTTCATCCAGACCTGAGAGTACATGGACGACTCTAGGACACACTAGACCGCTAAACAACCATCTCTAGGATTTATTACCTCAGATTCTCATCACTATCATGATATTTTTGTTGCGGTTGTCAATCACCTAAAAAATGTGGTGACCCACGAGATGAGACCCAGTCCCAGTGAGTGATATAACTATCTCCAACATATATTGATTACATTATATTAAATAGTAAATAACTAAGCAGTTGGAGTATATAATAGTCAATTGAGCAGATTGAACAATTCAAGCATTCTAAACATATTAAGAAAGTAAGCTTAGCAACAAGTATGATTATCAATGTATATATATGTAACACATAAATCCATTTCATTTATCAGATATCTACTTAGGTTTCATAAGGTTGCATCTAATAACAATCATTATCATTGATCTAACTATCATCATATGCCTAACTAATAACACAAGAAATCTAGAAGCATAAGCATATTTGATATGTCTAGTAGTATGAAACGACTATCAATATTGGCATATTTAATAAAGTGAACATGTCTACATAATAAATAGAGCTAACATCATAACACAACTAAATGTATAAGTGTAATTAGAAGTTTAAGCATTTCTAATTGCATAGGCATGGCTAGCAGTATTAGACATTGCTAGAAGCATAATTTTAATTATCAGTGACAAAATAAATAGGTTTACAACATGAGCACATCTACAACACAAGCATATCTATCATTTCTCATTGTACTATATATAATATCTGTATAAGAAGATCAAACAAGGGTTACCATCCAATGTGAGGCATTGTGTATATCCCTAAACAGATATGCTACAAGGTTATCTTACATCTTTTATTACACCCTAGGGAGTTTGAGTCATACCACTCAAAGACCAACTGACCACCGCTTGGTCGCAATCAATTCCATATAAGATCTAGGAAGAACCAGACTCCAAGATCTTCTCCATACTCAATCAGTATGAGTCTGCACCGCAGTGACATAGTCAAACTGCAAAATAGTGACATATAGTCTTGTAACTAGCCCACCTTGGTATAGGTCACGATGCTAGAATTCAAGGTATTTAAATCAATCACTGAGTTAAAACCATAGTTGTCCTCTAATCACATCATGTTATAATCACTAAGACCCAATCGTAGTTGTTCTCAAAAAGTGGGTTAGGTATGACTGCATCCATCCTCTCGAAACACTTGGTGTCTGGATGATAAGCACCCCACATACTCAACAATATGTGCTCCAAGTTTCCCTTAGGAATACTCACTTCACCATCTGGCAAGTTCTGACACTCAGATGGATCTATGGCACATGGCACTACATGATTAGAATTTCACTTGATTAGATATTGCCAATTGAGTGAATTAAGGCTTCATCATACAAATGGACATACAAACCCTAGTTTATTCTTAGCAAGAGTATGTCTATTGCAAATTTAGAAGATATAAAACATTTGAGGTATAAATATTTATCACTTTACCACATACTATCATCTATTTCAAGATAATGGACCACACTTGTCGCCATACTATTACAAGATACCAATATCTTATCATAAGTTCTAGGGTTTTAACCTTTTTTGGAACATGAAGAGTATTCCACCTCAATAAGGGCTTCAAACCTTCGCAAAGGTCATTACGACCATCACATTATTCATAGAAAGGTTATCATCATCATTACATGCCTTAAACAAGGCTCAAAAGATCATCAGCAAATATGTGACCATAGGTATTATTATGGAAAGCCACTATGATATTCAAATAGTGATACATTATGGTTTCAACACAAGAAGAGTATAATACATTGTCACATTAATCATGAAAGAGGGATGATTATAACCAATCATCATCATTTAATTACATTAAGGTTAGGTATAGAGAACTATATCACATTGAAGTTACACACCCACTTATTATGGTCATTTATCAAATATAACTATAGGAGAGCAAGGGTATAACAACAAATTAATGATATTGTACCATCGAATTCTCATCACTAGGACCCACCTATAATACCATGGGGCTCATTCTAATCCAATGGATGTTGAAGTATCCACTATCATTCATTGGATCGGGTTCATTATTCAAAGTTATCAATTGAAGTATAGGTCTAACCATTAGATCAATTGAACTAAGGAGCCATTGGTTTAAGGTTTAGTCAAATCTAAAATCACATCCTTAACTAACCATATGTGGTGATGACTTTATCCACCATTAGTTTTTATCATTAAGTCAACATCGATTATTAGATCAACACTATATTCATTTAACACCATCAGATATTAAGCTAATGTCATCATTAATTGATAACATCATTAAAGAATCAAACCACTACTCATTGAGAGTCCAATAGAGCCTAACACTGACCTAATGTGTGACTATCAATTCACATCATTGTTCATAACCCTTGGTTAGCTCCTTTGGTTGTCATGAAGATGACACCATCAAGTCACGTGTTTAGAGGGGAAAATAACCTAGAAACCCTAATATGGACCTTCGATTGATAGGTGCTTAGCACCATAGGTGGTGATACCAACCTAAACCAAGTCATATACTTCCTTAGGAAGAATGTGTACATGATTATAGGTTCATCTAGAATTGGGAAAAAAACATGAAACACCATAAAAATTGAAATCTCAAACAAGCTTAGTTTCTTAATGCTTAAATCACCATTTTTAAGCAAGAACATGAGCTGAAAAGCTTATAGTAACCAATATAAGTAAAGAGGGTTATAAAACTCGCCTCTAATGAGAAGAACAAACTTCTAGATGCAAGAAACTCGAGCCAAGAAGGTAGAAAAACTAAGAGGAAGCTCTAAACTCGGCCAAGCATGCACTCTTCTTCACAAGGACCCAAAACCCTAGAAGAAGAAGCAACAAGGGTTGGATATTGAGCTTTAAAGCAACTTTTACCATGGAACAGCAGAGTTCCGACCTTGAGGAATGTCAAAGGAAGGATAATATCATGAAAATTGGAGAAGGAAGGAAGAAAACAACTTGCCTTGGTCAAAAACCCTAGAAGATGACCTTAGAAACCCTAGGTAGGGCTAGATGGAGCTCTAGGAGAGATTCTTCACCAAAAAGAGGTTGCCTTCTACCTTAGACCACTTTGTTAAGTAGACAAATAGAGAAAGGTCCGTGCTCTAATCTAGAGGAAAGAGGGAGTGAGCAATGACTTCGAATTGGGGATATGAAGGTGTATATATAGCTTCATGGATAAGGAAGGGGTCAAGCATGAGGTGCCCATGAGCTTTCCATGTGTCGATATCCTAGAGCTTCTATGTCCATGCAACACCTCCCTCACTTGCCACCTACACTTCCTCTACTTTACCCATAACCTTATCCTCATCTTTATCCTTATCCTTATCATGACCCTTATCCTTATCCTTATCTTTACCATTACTCTTATCCTTATCCATAAAGGGGAAAACCCCTAAAATATCCTTGAAGAGGAACACCTTCAAACTAAGAACAAATAGGAGACCCATAGTCCAATAAATTATAGAATGATAAGGAAAACTATAAGGATCGTAATTCTTGTGAAAATATACAAAGAAAACCTCCCAATTGGGTAAATTGTAGAAAAGTTCAAAATGTACCTAAAATTGCATAACTTGCTCAAACATTGTCCAAATTGGACCAAATTTGAAACTTAAGCCTGTGTTATGATTCCAAAACATTTCACAGGGTCATATTAAGTTTATAAGCACTCAATTATGGTAATTAATCATATTCAACCATTTAAGCAGGGTTAAGGGTCTCACACTTTCCGCCATGTTTTCCACCACGGTTGTTTTTTCTAATCTTTGATGGGTTGTTGAGTGCCTAGAGATGAGAGTTTTATTGAGTCTTGCATCTTTGCCAAGTTTCTTCTCATCTGAAACTATGGTCTTAGAGCGTTCTAGGACTTTCCGCCACTAGAAGACCCCACATGCACCTTGTTGAGTTCATTGTGCTATGTAGAAGGCTTTTTAAACTCTTGGTTTTTGTCATCAATAATGAAATTGGGTGATTGGGTACTGAGGTATTGGTTGTTCTTTGTCTCTACTACAATGGCAAGATGGGTGAACAATCATTGATTATAAAATGCATGGATCTCCATGCTTTGTGCTTTTTAATGTAACACCCATTAAGGGGTTGTAAAATACTCCTTTTTTTCATGCATGGTGAGTAGACGAGCCTCTATGCCAGTTTGGCAGTGCCCCATTGGCTCAACTCGCAGTGTTTGTGGATAATATCGCTTCCATGGATTTTTCCTTCTATCTGATTGGTCTAGACTTCAAAGCTACATAACAAATTCATAGTTTGTCAGAAAATATTGCAAAAATATATGTTGGAAAGGGTTTTGAATAATGAACCAAATAATGATGTCTTAAAGTCTATTTTTTTTAATAAGGAATCGAATAATTACGTTTTAAAGTCTATTTTGACTCCTAATTTTCTTATTTCATCCAAGAACTATGAAACCCTAGAAATTGACTTGATTCTAAATTAGTAACGAATGATAATTGCTTTAACATGGTAATTAGGGTTTAATAAACTTAAAAACTTGATTAGAATTTATTCAACATAAGAGAGCAATAGGATATTCTATAAGAGAGAGGCAAGTGGTCCATGCACTTCGAACATAAGTATTGGTTGATGTTAAATTTATATGTACAATGAATGCTATGAATGTATTATTTACAGTTTCAATTATTCAAAGTCAATGAATCTATAATGAATTAGATGTCATTTTTATTGCAAAAAGTATTGAGTCACCTTCAAGAACATTAATATTAAAGTTGAGATTAAGATTTAAGAGCAAAGTAAGAGTTTTTAAGAGAAATATAATGTTAAAAGATATCTTATATAAGATCCTCACCAAAAGGCTCTTCGGAGAAAAACTAAGAGACATTTTAGTGCACTAGAGAAGGGTTACTTTGGTGTGACCCAAGAGGCACTTCGATGCGTAAGAGAAGAGGGACTTCAGTGCAAACCCAAGGATTCTTAAGTCAACATAAAATAAATTATTTAAAAGCAATCATGTCCCTTTTAAAACATTTAATGTTCAAAGTTTATTTTCAGTTTACATATCTCTTAAGATATAATATGTTCAATTTCACTTAACAATTTGTTTGATGCATGGTTGGTGGTTTGATTTGTGTAGGTATGAAGAGTCAAGGATAGAGCCATGTGAAGATCAACCTCAGGAAAATCTCAATGTTTCTCAAGGTTTTGCCTAGTGGGGTACCATCTACCCAGAGGATCCAATTATTTATCTTAGAGTTTCTTTCTTATTCTAAATCATGTTTAAATGTTAAATGATATATTCAAAGAACTAAAGTTGTAGTACCTCCTTTTGAAGCAATGTATGAATCAATTTTAATACCGATGCATGGTGATTGTTTATTTTACTTTCAATATTTACTATTCTTGTGACGTGCCTTTGAGCTAAAGACCCTCATGTTATGGAAAACATGGAAGTTTCTTTTGTTGATACATGTATGCTTAAAAGGGGTGTTACAATATCAATGTCTTGCTCCATACAAAAAAGGTTCAAGGAAAGGAATGAATGACCCTAATAGCCTTGCACTATGAATTTGAATGTTATGTGCTCATGGGCTTTTAGGTCAACAACTCCCAAGGATTGATCATCCCTCTTGTTGGCTCATCCCTCTTGTTGGCTCAAGCTACTACTTCAGTTTGCCATGGTGAGATCAACTTGATGGTTGAACCTCATGTCTAAGGCTTGGTGGCTAAAATTGAAGGTATAGAGACACTAGGTAGGTCCTTAGAGACTTGATGGATCCCTGAGTTGAGCCAAAAAACAATCTAAGAGATTGGTCTTCAGGTCTGTATTCCTATGGTGTTTCTAGTGATACCCAAAAAAGAATGCCAGGAAATTACCTTAGTTACTGTTGGGAGAAGGATAGGATAGGGTATGCACGGATCACGTAGACCTCATGGCACTTTTTTTAGAATCTAAAGCATTCACAGACTTTGTCTCATCAAGCTACTGTAGGAAGGCGATGTTGGCTCATGGTCATCTCTTCCTGATCTCCCTCAAGAGAGGACAAGGACCAAGGTCCCCTCATGATTTTCTTAGGATACTCCTTATCCAATGAAAAGGATATAAATGACATGAGGAATATGTGGTTTAGATTATCTGTGATCAAGGTATGCCTTTACCTCTTACTTGGTCTTCTATTAAGTATGGTTATGTTATGTGTGTACAAATACTTGGCATATGATATTGGATGAAATGTTTGTTCTTGTATGATATCTTTCTAGATTTTCCATACTTATGGCTATGAACACATCAAACATAACATATTTGTTCCATTATATGAAAGAATCAAACTCTTTGGTAGTACAATGCTTGGAAGTGACTTAACTCTTTGGTAGTCAGTCACATTGTACATATGATCTAACTCTTTGGTAGTGATCATAAAGGCCTTAGTCTTTATCTCCTTGAGAGTCAAGAGAATGCATCAAAACCTTCATCGGTCAATACATGGATATATAATGGAAAATGTGCCTAAAAGATATGTGTTCTCTTTTATTAATAAACATTATTGTTCAATTATGCTTTTCTTATATTTGTTTATTACTTCCAAGTATTAGTTTTATCTTATTGCCAAGCTTAGTAATGCGAGGTATATAAAAGACATGTAGGTGTACTCAGTACAATATTTTTGAATATTGTGCTGACGTGTACCACATGTAATCTCTATTTTAGGTATGTGGATATCTACTTTTGAAGAAACATGATAGTTAAGAGTTGTATGGTGAGCTGATGTACAAGTGGACCTATTGTCTAGAAGATCCTATTGTAGATGTAGTACATGTATATGTAGAAGTTTACTATTCAATATGTCATATCAAATGTTTTAACAATTCATTATGTAATTATATTACAAATGGTGAACATTTGTTGTATGGTTTTGTTCTTGTTCATGTACATGTGCTACTATTTGTTTCCTTTTGAGTCCCTCCATTTTCTTCTTCTTAACCTAGTGTGTGGTGTTTAAATTGGGATGCTCGCTGAGGTGAGGCTTCAATTTGGACGCTACATATTAGATTAAGTTTTAGAAAATCTGGGGACGTCACATAATTGGCCATAGGTATTCCCCACGACTAGGTTGAGATAAAGGTTGTCATAGATGGTACTAGAGATCAAAAGGGGGTCTAGGAGAATGCCTATGGAAACTAAGAGGTGATTCTTTCTCTCAAGGTCATAGTCAAACTCTCTGATGCCTCATATAGGCATGGGAGGTGGACTAGAGGGATTCTAATGCAGCCCTAACTTCGTGAAGGGTCAGGAAAACCTGATATTATTCCAGATCAGACAAAAATGACCATGTCAGGTCTCATTGAGTTTGGTGTGATCTTCTTAAGGAAACCCACTTATTTTCAAGGGAAGTTGTTAAGAGGAGAGAGAGAGAACATAGTTGGGGAGGAAATGTGTGTTTTTGGTCTTTTATTCTGGGGTACAAAATGATATGCAATGCATATGATCTTAGATTAATGGTTGTGGTTGTTGATCACAACACTTGACACGTCCTTAGTCCCGACCTAGACAAACTAAGGTGAGTCACTATTATTTATTGTTCATTAACATCTTAGTTATCCAATATTTGCAAACATTATCTAAATCTTTATGAAATCATGTATATCAATACTAGTGCTCAATAGCTACCAAACTTTAGGGATATCTCCCTGATAGGATTATCTCAGACTAGACCAAAGTTAGATTCAAAATACTAAATGTGGCTACCTCACTCTTACTATGAAAGTATTTACCTAATCTAATCACCTAGGCCACATATAATCATATAATTATCTCAAAACTTGAATTTACCTTCATTTAACTAGTATCTTATATGGTGTCATGTATTATTTCATATTAGGTTTATTTACTACCTGAGTACTTTGAATCCAAGTAATGAATAGATATTTGTTCATTTAATTATCTAGGTCATTACTCACTTTAGAATCTATATTGCTCATTATCTCTTAGTTAATTCACCGATCAACTCCCATTATTGTCTATATCTTATCCATGTAAGAAACTCTCATTTTCTTTATCATAGATCCCCCATGGAACTATTTGTCACTGTAATAGCCCAATTGGGCCTAAATTGGATCCCAAACCTCATTCATACTTAGGCCTTCTATTTGGTCCACAAGACTAATTATCCTTTATCCTTCTAATTATAAAATTAAATACTTCTCCATCATAATATCTCAATTGAAGCCCCATATTAATGTATTTGCTCAAAATTTTATTATTTACTTAAATAGAAGGCTCAATCTAAGTTTAGGGTTTATTTCATCATACCAATTCAATCAACGTCTATTATTGATCTCATCATTCTAATATTCATTTGACTATCTCGGTAATTACCCCTCTCCCTGTTATCCCCAATTAAGTTGCACCAAGAGGGCAGGGGCCATTGTCATAATACAAGATCAATGGTTTAAATATTAACCAAAAATAATTAATAAACTTCACTAAATAGAAATAGTTTAATAACAAGATAAAAGATAAACTCTCTTCATAGGAATTAGATCATATGGATTTCTAATGTTTGCAACATGAAATAAAAATTGTCTATCTAAAACCTCTAGAGTTACTTTAATTCTATTCTTTTGGTGCCTTCTTCTCTTAATATCCATTGCTCATCATAGTTGTAGAATAATAGTAGTTTAACCTAAAAGCACCATGAAGCAAAAATACAGTCAGTGTAACAAGTTATACTGGTATGTGGGGGATGCATATAGGTGTAATAATATAATCAACCATAGCAACAATTATGATTGTAAAATTGAACAAATAGTTTTTATCTTAACCTCGCTACCCTTATCATATTTTCTCAATGGTATGCACTCTCTAAGGAGAGCCTCTTTATGGGAACTCTCTCAAAGAGTTTGGTCCCTACAGTGGACATGTCATAACCTTCCCTATCCCGAGCTTGGTTCATACATAGGCCTTCTATTTTGAGCTTGGCCTGAGGTGACCTTCCGTTCCAAGCTTGATCACTAGTCATCCCCATGATGATTTCATTCACCCCATGCTCTTTAACTCACTATAGATTGATACCGAGTTTGAGCATGTTACAGTTATATATGATAATATCCATAGTGACTTTATAGATTGTAGGAATTAAATAAACAAGTAACATTTTATTTGCAAACAATCTAGAAATCTCAGAAACTGCAGAAATTATTTCAGTCGAGTAGTTATAGGCGTAGACACATACCTTTCTCAAGAGATATCAAAAGTCCAAATAACAAATGCAAATTGAGAGCAAGAAGCAATTACCCTAAAATTAGTGCATAACACCCAAGTATTACCACTATGTCCAAAATCTACCATTAAGACTGACTTGGATTTCAAGTTAGGGTTTTGGGGTCAACTTAAGGTTTCATTAGGGTTTTGGCTTCCCAAACCCCAATTATCACTTTCAATGTCTTTTTAACACACAAACCCTAATCTTAATGTTTTATGCATTATTAAACTCTAATTAGGTTAAAGATGTCTCTTTTATGAAAAATACCCAAATTTATCCATTTAAGTCATTCAAACTTTATATGACCATTGAAGTCAAGAAATTAGGGTGTTTATACATTTAACATACTAAAGATAGCACCTTTAGATACTTTTTGAATTAGTGACAATTCTAGGTCTTGAAATTATTTTTATTGCATTCCTTGCATTTTTCTCATCATTTTTCATTATTACATGTTACCACTGGACCATTCTACTAATTACCATGATTTTATAAAATAATTCCTTTCTAGCCAATTAGGGCACACCACATAGGCGATCAACGATGGTCTCAGTTGCACCATTATGGTTGCACCGAGCCTATCAGCTAGAGCCATGTCAGCGACTTGCACCACGTGGCTAGGAAGAAAGGGATTGTGATAAAGGAGTTAAAAGACGATTATTACCCTTACCTTTTATTCAAAATTTCCATGCAGGGCAAACTTTTCACCAATGTTCATCTTCTACCTTTCTTCTTCACAAGAAGGCATGAGATGAGTCAACCTATTTGTTGACTTTAGGCTTTTGGCCCTTAGGTCGGTAGGAAGGGGTGCCAACACCTTCCCCTGGTCATATCGAACTTGTCAACAACCTCAATTGGCCAGGGCGTAGCTAGAGGAGCGAGGCGGTAGAGGTGTACCTACTGGGTATGTGATGGAGAATCGAGGCACAGAACATGGTTTGGGTTAGAAATTGGAGATAAATCGAGTGCCTATAGATCCAATGAGAACTCGCGAGCGACCTTTGAGTTTAATAGAGGGGTTGATGACCCTTTATATAGCCATGGATCATGGGGTTTGCTCCTATTGCATCGGGACATTGGGTGAATCTTCTAGGGTCCTCCAAATTAGGTAAAACTCATGATAGGTAGACATGAAATGCTCTCCCAAAACTATTGGATTAGTTTCCTGATCTATTCATGTTAAAGAGGGAGAGAGGGGAAAAAAGAATCCTCACTGGTACAATGTTGGTTTCCTAAGCTAGCCGAGGGAAGATGATGATTGTCTGACTTTCAGTTTGTGATCCTGGGTTCAGGGACGTGCGCGCCAAAAAAAGGAGTATCTAGGTATACTTCAAGTGAGAATTGGATTTGTGATATTTAATTCATATTTTCCGTAATCCATTCACTATAGATTTTCTAGAAAAACCCATATCTCTTACTTTGTTAATCCTTTTAATCCCAAATTTTGAAGCAAAGTTTTTAATGACATTATCTAGAATTGGACAACACTAGAGTCCAAAACACCAATGATAAAGATACTTTACTTAAATTCTAAGTATCCCTCTTTATCTTATTATTCAAGGCATCAAATATATTCTTTTCTCTTTCTAATTTTTACATATCTTTTATTTTGATTACTCTTCTTATTAGGAATAATGTGGAAAAGAAATCAATCCATTAGTGGTCTTCAATGCCACTTTTCTAGATAATTCTGTGCAATTCCATATGTATATTTTTAGGTACCCATTACCATTTGTATTTCACCTATTATTGGATTTTCCTTCTTCCTTTTCCTTATATTCATTATTTGACTAGTGAAATCAATAAAAACCATAAAGTTCATATCAAAGGGAAATTTGGAAAAGAAAACCATGCTTCTAAGTGTTTAAGCCTACCTCTCTTGGTGTGGATAGTCTGTATTGAGTTAGTGTGGAAGTCATCACACCAAGTTTCCACTATATCCTTATTATTTAGATAATAGTATTTCAATTATGTAAATACATGTGAAAAACCATGCTCTAAAATCCTTCCCCCTAATAGGAATTTTTTCCTTAAAATTTGACCAATCATACAAACAAATTAGGATGAGAGTTTTCCATATTTGTCTTTAGCTCCCATGTGGCTTCATCCTCTCCATGGTGCTTCCAAAGAACCTTTTCCATCTCAATATTTTTATTCCTAAGCTCTTTCACCTTGAAGTCTATTATATTCACTGGTTACTCAGGGTATGTCAGTCTCCTGTGGAGTTTAATAGGTTCAATGTTCAACACATCGCTAGGATCCTTCACATAGAGCTTAAGATAAGATACATGGAACGCATTGTGCATCATACTATACTATGGTGGTAAATCTAGATGATAAACAGCTTCACCAATCCATTCCAAAATCTCAAATGGACCCATGTATTGGAGACTCAATTTTCCTCTATTCTTAGCTATAGCTTGAAGGGATCAAATTTTTAGGAACACATGACCACCTATAGTGAAATGCAAATCTGTCTACTTTGCATCATCATACACTTCAGTCGCTCCTGGGCTCTTTTTAGGCTTTGCTTGATCAAAGCGACCATGTCAACATACAACTATAGATCCTCTGACCTCAAGTAAGGTTCTCTCACCGACATCATCCCAATGAAGTGGTGACTGACACAGCCTCCCATAAAGAGATTCATACAAAGGCATCTCAATACTGGCTTGATAACTATTATAATAGGCAAACCCAACTAAGGGTAAGTATTTCTCACATGATCCAACCCAATCAAGCACACATGCTCTCAATAAATCTTCTAAAGTATTGACCATCCTTTCTGACTGTCCATCAGTTTGAGGTGATAAGTTGTGTTGAATTTTAGTCTCATATCAATTTCTTCATTTACTTGTTTCCATAGTTTAGAGGTGAACTTAGGCTCAGGATTGGAGATAATCGAACTCAAAACACCATGTAAACAAATTATTTCTCTAACATATAATCATCTAGGTCTGACACCTTTTTAGTAATCATTAGGGAAAGAAAGTGTGTTGACTAGGTTACGCGGTCCACCACAACCCATATTACATCATAACCTTTTTTTGGAAGACCCACCACAAGGTCCATGGTGATCAGATCCCATTTCCACTTTGGAATCTCAATCAATTTCAACAATACACTGAGTCATTGATGCTCGGCCTTTACCATCTAGCATGTGAGACAACTAGCCATATATGAAGCTATGTCTCTCTTCATCCCGACCACTAAAAGTATCGCTGGAAGTCTTTAAACATCTTAGTGGTGTCGAGGTGCAAAGTGCACTTTCATCCATGAGCCTCTTGCAAGATACGAGTCTTTAAGGGTGAATCCTCAACAGACCATATATGACTCTTGTATCAGATTCCACCATCCACACCCACCGATAGGTGTGTCTGAGGTTTCTCTAGTGAACCCTTCACCTTTTCTAACTCTGTACTAGCTAACTGGGCTGATACAAGCTCTGGAAATAGGTCAGGCTTGATCTAGATATTAGCAACATGAATCATATCTACAAAAGGTTGTGATGTCCATCAAGAAAAGTCTTATAGTTTCTTCCACTGGATAACCAAACTAGTTGCACAACTAAGACGTTTTCTACTGAGAGTATTGACAAGCATTTCCCTTGTCAGGATGGTAAGCTATGGTGAACTCAAATTTCTTGAGGTATTTCTCCCATCATCTTTGTTGTAACTTTAGGTCCTTCTGATTCAATAAGTATTTCAGGATCTTATGGTAGGTGAGGATTTCAAAGGTAGCCCCATACATGTCATGTCGCCAAATCTTCAAGGAGTAGACAATAGTTGCAAGTTCCAGATCATGGATCGAATAATTCAGGTTATTGGGCTTGAGCTATCTGGAAGCAAAGGTGACCTCATGCTTATTCTACTCTAGCATGGATCCTAAGCCCATCTTTGATGCATTATTAAAGATGATAAAGCCTTCCTTATCTGGAGGTATGGTCAGAATGGGGGCGGAGGTAAGATTTTCCTTCAACTCCTAAAATTGTGTTTCACACAATTTAGACTAGATGAATTCTCATCTTTCTGAGTGAGCTTGGTCAAGGGAAAAGTAGTCTTTGAGAAATCCTTGATGAATTTCTAGTAATATCCGACCAATCCTAGGAAGATATGAATCTCGAATTCATTCTTTGGGACTAACCATTTGCAAATGGTCTCTACTTGGCATTGTCCACCAAAATGGTTCCTCCAGATACAATGTGCCCAAGGAACAGAACTCGATCTATCTGGAACACACGCTTCAAGAATTTCCTATAGAACTCATGGTTTCTCAAGATATCAAAGACCCTAGCTAGGTGCTCATGTTGTTGGCCTAGGTCAACACAGTAGAACAAGATGTCATCTATGAACACTATGACAAAGGTATCACGAAAAGGCTGGAACACACTATTCATGAGATTTATGAACACACTTGGAGCATTTGTTAACCCAAAAGGCATAACTAAAAACTCATAGTTTCCATAGTAGGTTCCAAGAGTGGTTTTTGAGATATCCTTACATTTAACTCACAACTGGTGGTAACTAGATCTCAGGTCGATCTTTGAAAATATTCAAGTAGTTTTGAGTTGGTCAAATAGGTCATATATATGGAATAGAGGACACTTATTCTCAATGGTAGTCTGATTTATCATTCTATAGCCTATGCACATTCACACGATGTGTCTTTATTCTTTACAAATAGGACTGATGCTCCCCATAAGATGTGTTGGGTCAGATGAAATTCTTGTCCAATAGTTCCTGAAATTGCTTTTTCAATTCAAACAACTTGGCGGGAGCCATTCTGTATAGTGCCTTAGAAATTGGGTTTGTCCTAAAAACTAGCTCAATTGAGAAGTCCACTTCTCTCTCTAGAGGTATGCTTGGAAAATAATCTGGGAACACATCAACATAGTCCCGGACTACCTCTATTTCTTCTAAGGGTTGTAGCTTTGGTTTCAGCTCAGTGACTACTGGTAGGAACGTTTGGTATCCTTGAGCTACCATTTCTTCTACTTTCACTACTCACACATACAGGTTGGTGGTAGCATATTTCCTACCTATAGTGGTAAAGGGTGCAAAACCTGGTCTCTCTATTCTTATTTTCTTTTATCTACCATCTATTTTTGCATTGTAATTATAAAGTCAATCCATTCCTATAATGACATCAAAGTCATTCATATCAAGCAAGACAAAGTCGATAGGGAGTTCATTATTCATATATTTTACATGTATGACCGGTGTCTTTAAGATAGAAAAAAAGATTCAACCACTAGGCGTAGTGACCTCTCAGGCATATCCTAAGTCCTTCAAGTACAAGCAAAGCATATTTAGGAGATTTCTCAAAATGAAAGTATTAGTAGAAATAGAGTCAAACAAAGGTTTAACATTATGATCCATTACATCAAGCATACCTTCATCATATTTATGACAGTCAAACTATGCACTTCATGGAAAGTAAAGGAAACAAAAATCTAGGGATGGTCACCTACTATGAGATGGTTGGCATTAGCTTGAGCCTCTTCATTGTTGATGGAAAAGATTCAAGCCCATCTACACTCTCCTACAGGAGGGGCTACTCCCTGGGGTGTTGTAGCTTCTAGTTGAATTGCCACTGATTGGGCTGCTACTTGGCCTGGACCTCAGCATTTACGGTAGGGATAGTTGGACTTGATATGACCCTCTTGCTGGCATGGGTAGAACACCTTCTTTTCATGAAAACACCTACTAGAGTTCTTCCCACACATGTGGCACATAGGGTTACAGTTCTCTTCATAGTATTTTCCCTTACCTCTAGTCCTTCCCTTTCCAGTATTACACACTCACCTTTCATGTTATCATTTCTTGGGGTAGAGGTACCTTCTATGAACCTTAAGTACCCCTTGGGTGAGTTTCATGTAGGCATGACTATCTTTTCCATATCTAGGGTGAAGTTAAGGGCCTCAATGAATTTTTTAGGTTTACTTGCCATAAAATGAGGCTTGATCATGGGGTGTAGGAGCTCCACAAAATGGTCCACTCGACGCTCTTCAGTCTGTATATATCCAAACTGCTCCAAAATATGGAACTTCCAAGAGAAGTTTTCCACAGTCATGTTACCTTGATAGAGGAGTGTGAATTGCTTTTCTTTCTCCTTCTTGGTAGAGGTGGGTATGAATCTTGTAGAGAAGATAGTATGAAAGTCTTCTCATGCAATTTGTTCCTCATTCAGATCTCGACCCATGATATAGTTTTCCCACAATAACTTTGTTTATCCTTACAGAAGGTGAGCGGCAAAGAGGACTTTTTTATTCGGTTTCACCTCCAAGATGTAGAAACCGTTCTCTACTTCCAGGAGTCAAGTGTCTACTTTTTCAACCTCCTTGATTTTATCTTCACCCCAGAACTTTTTGATATTCAACTTGACAAAGTCTAGTATGGTGGCTCCAAGACAAGGGAGGATGGGTACAATTCATCTTTCTCGTATCTAGTGACATCCTTGAGGTCTAAGGCACTAATGGCCCCAATCATCTTCTTCTATTGTTCCTGCCAGAGAGCATCATGAGTGTGAACTACCACTTGTCCTATTTTCAATCTGAAGTCATTTGTATGGTTAAGGTCTTCCTTAGGTTTGTCTTCTATCATATGCTCAACCTCATGATCCTCTTTAGTGTTTGGCATGTCAAAGGGGACAACCTCGAGCTTAGGGCATCTCTCAGCAAAGGCCTCACCTTTCCTCTTTTTCTTCTTGGAGGACTCACTCTCCATGGACCTCTACTTCTTCTCTAAGGAGAGTCTCTTCACGCGAGAGGGACTCGATCTGGGGTATTCATCGGGAATGATAGTGTCCTTGATGTGGTCCATCCTGGTGCACATAAACATATTAGTAATCCCAGTTCTACTTTTAGGGCATTTAAAGCAACATAAAATTTATGACCATGACATCTTGTTTACATGAAATCAATTATATGGTAGAGGATGCCTTAATTCCTAATATTCATAACCCTAGTTCTCAAAAAGGGTAGACAAAGCAATTATAGGTTCCTAGGGAGAGTAGGGAAGAAATTAGATGAGAAGAAATCCTAGAGGTTTTTTATTTCAAGTAAAATCCGTTGACTTTGTCCAGGCTGGATGTATGGGACTGGGAGTCCTCCTAAGTCGACGAGTAGTGCGGAGGAAAAAATTTCCACCCCCAAATTGTGGTCCCAATCGTCTTTAGAAAGTACTCTAATAATTTCCTTGTGCTTTGCAAAACTCTTAAAATTTAAGAATTATTCAAGGTTAAATGGTAAACCAGGATCTGATACCAAATGTAATGACCCCGTCGCCCTATTATCCCCAATTAAGATGGATCGAGAGGGCAATGGCCATTATCAGAATACAAGATCGATGGTTTAACAATTAACCAAAAATAATTAATAAACTTCACTAAAGAGAAAGAGTTTGGTAACAAGATAAAAAATAAACTCTCCACACATGAGTTACATGATATGGATTTTTAATGTTTTCAACATGAAATAAAAACTATCTATCTAAATCCTCTAGAGTTTTTAGTTGTTTTGTTTTGGTGCCTTCTTCTATGGATGTCCATTTTTCATCATACATGCGTAATAATAACAATTTAACCTAAAAACACCATGAAACAAAAACATAGTCAGTATAACATGTTATACTGGTAGGTGGGGAAAATAAAATGTTTGCATATAGATGTAAAAATATAATCATACATAAGAAACAATTACGATTACAAAATTGAACAAGCATTTTCTTATTTTAACCTCACCACCCTGTCCCTATTTTCTCAATGGTATGCCCTCTCTAAGGGGAGCCTTTTATGGGGAACTTTCCCTAAGATTTTGGTCCCTATAGTGGACATGTCATAACCTCCCCTATCTTGGGCTTGGTTCATACATAGGCCTTCCATTTTGGGCTTGACCCAAGGTGACCTTTTGTTCCAAGCTTGATCACCGATCATCCCCATGATGACTTCATTCATTGTATGCTCTTTAACTCACTAGATACCGATATAGGGTTTGAGTAGGTTATAGTTATATATGATGATGCCCATAGTGACTATATAGATTATAGGAATTAAATAAACAAGCAGTAGTTTATTTGGAATCAATCCAAAAAACCTTGGAAACCACATAAATTGTTTAAGTCGAGTAGTCATAGGATAACCACATACCTTTCTCAGGAGAGATCAAAAGTCTAAGTAATAAATGTAGATTTAGAGCAAGCAAACAATCACCCTAAAATTAGTGCATAACACCCAAGTATTACTACTTTATCCAAAATTTACCATCACCACTAACTTGGGTTTCAAGTTAGGTTTTTGGAGTCAACTTAAGGTTTTGTCTTCCCAAACCCTAACTATCACTTTTAATGTCTTTTTAACTCACAAACCCTAATTATATGTTTTACGCATTACTAAACCCTAACTAGGTCAAAGATGCCTTTTATATCCAAAAGACCCAACTTTATCCATTTAAGCCATTTAAACATAATATGACATTTAAAATCAAGAAATTGGGGTTTTTATACATTCAACATCTTATAGATAGAAACTTTGGGCACTTTTTAAATTATAGATAGATTTAGGTCTTGAAACTATTTTTATTAGAATCCTTTCATTTTTTTGATCATTTTTCATATATTACATGTTACCGTTGGACCATTTTACTAGTTACTATGATTTTTATAAAATCATTCCTTTCTATCCAATTAGGGAACACCATGTAGGTGATCAACCCTGGTCTCGGTTGTGCCACTATGGCTGGACCAAGCCTATTAGTTGTAACCAGGTGAGTATCTTGTTCTACGTGTCAAGGAAGAGAGAGATCACAAAAAGGAGTTAAAAGATGATTATAACTCTTACCTTTTATTCAGAATCATCAGGGTAGGGTTGACTTTTCACCAAGGTCTGACTTCTACCTTGCTTCTTCACAAGCAGGCCTCAGGCAACTCAACCTTGTCATTGACTTTAGCCTTCCCATCCTCAAGGTGGTAGGCAGGGGTGCCAACTCCCCTGGTCTTGTCAAACATGTCGACGACCTCAATTGGCCAGGGCGTAGCTGAAGGAGTGAGGGTGGAAGAGGTGTACCTTCTGGGTATGTGAAGGAGAATTGAGGGATAGAACAGGGTTTGGGTTAGCAATTAGAGATAGAGTGAGGGCTTATAGATCCAATGGGAACTCGTGAGTGATCTTGGAGTTTTGCAGAGGGGTCTATGCCCCTTTATATAGCCCTAGGTCATGGGGTTTTCTCATATGTATTGGGAAATTAGACACATCTTCTAGGGTCATACAAATTAGCAAAACTCAAGATAAGTAGATGTGAAATTATCTCCCGAAACTATTGGATTAGTTTACCAATCTGTTGATCATTAAAGAGGGAGAGAGGGGAGGAAAGAATCCTCAATGATACAATGCTAGTTTCCAAAACCAACTAAGGGAAGATGATGATCGTCTGACTGTCAGATTTGGATCCTGGGGTCAGGAATGTGTGTGCCATAAAAATAGTATCTGGGTATAGTTCAGGTGTGAGTGGGACTTCCAAATTTAATACAAATCATCCATAATCCATTCACTTTAGGATTACTAGAACAATCCATATCTCTTACTTTGTTAATGCTTTTAATCCCTAATTTTGTAGGGAAGTTCTTAACGACATTTTCTGGATGTGGGTGAGATTGGAGACCAAACACCAATGTTAAAGATACTTTTTTAATATCCAAGTTTCCCTCTTTATGTTATTATTTAAGGAATCAAATCTATAGTTTTTTCTTTCTGTAAATTTGATATTGATTACTCTTCTTATTAGGGATAATGTGGAAAGGAAACCAATCCATTAGTGGCATCAAATGCCACTTTTGAAGAGAATTCCACACAATTACATATGTAAATTTTTAGTGACCCATTACCTTTTGTATTTCACCTATTATTGGATTTTGCTTCTTCCTTTTTATTTAGATATTAAAAGCACACCAAGTTTTCTCTATATCCTTATTATTTAGATAATTACATTTCAATTATGTAAATACATGTGAAAAACCATGTTATAACAATCTCAGTGTGAATCTCAATTGATTATTAGTGAATTCACACCATAGAGTCCAAATTCACAAAATTTGAGTGAGGTCAGGGGTTACACTTCTGGGGTGGGGCCATTGATGAGGCTGCTCCTCAGGGTAGTTCCCACGTCATCCAAAAAAAAACAAGTTTACAAAATTGGAGGATCTTACACATGTATATCATACATGTGACTATGCAAGCATATGTGAGTAGTAGGGGGCTTAAAGAGGCCCAAGTTGTTGATTTAACAGAATAGGGACTTCTAGGGACTATTACTGGCTAAATTCCATCATCTACACCTACAAAAATATTGATATATTTAATTAAACTATAAACTAAAATCAAAGAATAGTGAAGTAAATTGGTTTTAATATCATAAGAATGAAAAGACTAGGATTCCAATTTCACCACAGTGTGATTCATAAATGAGTTTTCTTGATTTAACATAAATTATCTTTCTTTCAATTAGGCATAAGTAGCTTGCACTACCCACTCTTATAGTGTAGTACATTATTTAACCTTATGACTAACCCACTTGTGCAGTATTAGTAGAAGAGATTGAATGATTATGACCTTCCTCTGGATGTTGAATCTCGCAATTTTTAGCACACTTTCACAGTGGGTTATTAATAATGTTCATAATGGCATCTTCAACTGTTAATCCCACTCCCGTTGTGATTAATAATCTAAAGAATATTCTTGATGATCAAGGAAAACATGGAAAAATGAATGAATTACCGTATCAAAATCTGAAGCAAAGAAATTTGCAATCAAATATAGGTTGTCATAAGAAAGTCACATCAGGCTACTCTTGAGTCCTAGAGAAATGAGGATTAGCCCCTCATGCATAACATGATATCACAAGAAGATTTAGAGAAGAAGAGTTGGATAAAAACTAGAAAAACAACTGAGACCAGCATGAAAATGATCCCTTACAAAGATTGATGCAACCAGACAATATTTCCATCGTCAAATTTCTCCTAGAAGGTTTGAGATGCTTCTCTCTCCATGTCTTCTTTTCGTCTATCTATGGTTTCTCGTATAATCTTTGTTACCCTCTTTTTGGACACCCTCTAAGGTTTTGACTAAAGAGCCAAAACGTGTCACTTATACAACAAACTCGTGGATGTTGTTGCTTCAAATTGTGGCTTTCATGGACATATCAATATGTCTGACTTGGAAGTTGGTGCCACAAACTTGCTTGTTTTCTTGACTCAAATAGGGTTGTGTTGGTGCCACCTAATTGGATTCCTTGTTACATAGGATTCTTTTATCCTAACTGCCAAGACCACCGAGTTGGACTTCAATCGTATTGGCACCACGTCTCGGTGGTATGTAGGTGTATCTCGGTGCTACCGAGATAACTTTGTGGATTGCATCCCCTCTTTTTTGTGTCACTGTACTGACATTAATGTCAGTGGTGCTGACTTCATCACAATATACTCCTTTTGTATGAAATGAAATAAGATATGCATCATAATATAAAGCATCGTAATTTTGAACCAAATGCATTAAAAATAGAGAGAATAGATGCAAGAGAGTTTTACATGCTATTTTGACATATAGTACACAAAACGTGTATATAACATAGATTTTTCAACAATAATTTGTCTAAAATAGCCTATGGAAAAGCAATAGAATTTTGTGTATCAAAACCTCATAAGCTTGAACAATTCTCATCCTCAAGCAACACTACTTGGAATCTAGTTGATACACTCAAAAGAAAGGCATATATGTGAACTGAATCAACATAACCACCCTTCACGTTACAGGCCCAAAGAAATTCTCTCCATACATAGAGCAATCAACTACTATATAAGAGAACAATTAAAAAAAAGTAAGGCATCAAATTTATACCGCTAAACACAAAAATAGGTCAAAGCATAGAGATATCATGGAAAGTTTGAAGTATGTTGAGTGCATCACAAGATCTCCCTATCTACATTGCTCTTTACATAATTTTTCATCTAAATGGGTGCAATATTTGATTATTTATGAATGAGTTAAGGAAAAATATGGTGGCCAATCATTCAGAGTAGTGGGTGGATGGAATCGGTGGAATGAAATAAGATTCAAACATAATCAACGTTATTTATGCAATAAAATAAAATGATGCACCTAAATGATATATGCAATGAAATTTTATGTCGCCTAATGCCTAATGTTTATAGTAGTGGATGCCTCATATGAATGATATGAGCATGGGGAGGTTTTTTGAAAAGAGTTACAAAATCTCTATCTTTTGCTCTTTAGAGAGAGATTATTTTTATTTTCAATTTTTCCATCCACTCTCCTTTTTCCTTCCATTTTTCTTTTTCTCTTTTCCTTTTTTTTGTTCTTTTATTTTCTTCATTTTCATTTTCCCTTCTTTTAGAAAAGTATATATGATAAAAGAACGAGTAAGGATGTACAATTGTTTTTCTCTCTTAATTGACAAAAAATGTAGAGACTGTCAAATAACACCGTATGAACAATACTATGCAATATGCAAACTATATGGATTAATGTTATGCAAACCAAAATATACAAATGAACTACTCGTGTAGCTATATTTTCATTTTTGGATGAAAATCTAACACTATATGCTTCCCTTCATGCCATCTAGTGCAATCAATGAAGCAAAATGGTTTGGATCATGTAATCATGATATGGTGGTGATGGAATCAAATGGGTGTGGATGAGATTGTTTGACTAGGAGACATAATCATTGTAACCATGATATGTCTCTCTTCTACTAATTCATGAGATAGAGTGATCCATATTTTATTCTAGTATAATCATAAGATGTGACATTGTTGCTTGGTTAGATTAAACTCAAACACCATCTTACATTTTGAATCCAAGGGTTGAATTACATGTTAAGTTCCCCACACATTTCTCTGGATTGATTATTCTTTTTGATTCTTCATGTGTTATACTCTAAAATAAGACATCCAATTTTTAAGTGGTACACATTGACCTTGACATCAAATGACACATGTGAGAAATTAACTCTAAATCTACTATTACACTATATGGATATGGATGACAAGAAACAAAGAAAGATAAATTAGAAATCAAACATGAAAAATAAGGATAATGAAGATGAATGATAATATGCAAGATAAAGATCATGTTCCATACCCCTATGTTTGAATTCAAAAATGTCCTCATTATTGAAATGCAAACCTAGATGTAGAGCAGGTCTACCTTGAACTCCAAGGTTAGGTGGAGGGAAGGTTCATGATGGAAAGTGTGGATCTAGTAGTTAGAAATCGTTGGTGAACTAACGAGGGTGAGGTGATATAGGTGGCGTCTGTGTGTAGATGGCAGACTTCTCAATGCTCCAGTGGTGATTATAAAGAGGTTGTTGTTTTTATTCTATACACTATAGAAATTAATGAAATTTCTCTTAGTTTATCAACAGGAGATGCACATTGGTAGATATTGTCTATGGTGAGTCAAGATCTTCTCTGAATTCTCATAAATCCTCTCTTAATGCAATGCAAGCCATTTCATGATTAATAGTTGTTGATGGCATATCTTAATAGTGTTGAGCCTATTGTACATGTTTTCAAGTGAGTATGGACTCTCCTGTGGCTGAGTCAAAGTAGAGGAAGATGTGCCATGGAAGTGTGGAGTGTTATGATGGTGCCTTCTAGGTCTTATATGTGTAGCTTCTTCTTCCATGACCTCCTCCTCGTCATCATTTTGAGAGTTCTTGTCGACGTTCTCTCCATGTCATCATCTGGCTTGAAAAGGTGGTCAAGATCTGTAAGGTCATAGACAAGGTCTAGTAGGGGTTACTCAAATATCTTAGATATAGGATATATTCATATTCCACTCTTGGTGAAGAGATTCACATTACAAAAGTGTGTGAAATCAATGTTCCCCTTCAACTTTATTGTATGGATGTGGGAGAGTTCGAGGTTGAAGTGCATGGAGATGTGTGTGATGAGACCACCAAAATATATGGCAGCTTTCGCTTCCCAATTTTGGCCACTTGGCATGCATGCCCTAAATAAAATGAGGAAAGGTTGATCCCGTCACTTCCTTATGATAGAAGTTCCCCACAACACAAATAGATCGGTAGCTTACACTTTCCCATGGTCCTATGTAGATCTAGAAAACAACCTGTTCTTTCATTGTCATTGCAGAAGGCAAGCAAAGGGGTGCCTTTTGTCTATGAGAGTGGAGTGATGCTAGTTGATCCTCACACTTTCCAACTGGAAACTCATCATGCACCATGTTGTGGAGTGCTAAAAGTCATTATGGTCAAACTGTCTTGTGTGGTGCTATTGGCCAGAACTTGACCTAGCTTGCTTCCCATTTTCTACTCCTTGTATGGTGTTATTGATCCAAAACTTGGCCTAGCTTTCGATTTGCTACACCTTGTGTGATGTGTAAGGAAGAACACCTCAAAAGAAGCAAGAAACTTTAGTGTGATCTCTAATTAAGTTGTCCACCCTCTAAATAATGAGTGATTTTGTCATCACCCCTTGACTTGTGCACACCTTATGCAAATTCTTGATGAAGCCCATCCACTCGAAGACCATTGTGTCACTGTAGCTTGTGGCTTAAAGCTCATGTTTGTAGATCTCAATGTAGCATTTCTTTTACTCACTCTCCCAAGAGAAAATTTGTTTCTTGGGGATGAGTTGAGAGGCAACTGCCTCAGATGAGTTTCCTCTTTGGCGGGGCTATTTGATCACCATGGAGAGAGTGGAGACTAAGAGTGGGAGCTAAGTGTTGTGGCATCCAACTCACAAAAACAAGATTAACTAATGAGGAAGCATATCATTCACAGCGGATTACTAAAAATCACAAAAAAATTAAAACCTTTTTCAAAGAGATCCAATCATAGGAAAACTCTTTCAACAAGGACCAATGTATTACAATTACAACCTGGTTCATAAGTACATATATTGTACCATTTCTTCTCAAGGTTTACAACATCAACTGCCTTGTTAAAAGCTAAACACAGACAATATAAGAACCTCGAGGCATCAAGCCAGAATCTCAAAACAATTTATTAAAAGCACTAACTATTAACTCCGAGGACCTGAGAGTACAGAGACGACACATAGGACTTCTATCTACAAGACACGATAGACAGTACACTCAACCTGAGTTGTCACTGCTATCCCTGCTACTGCTAAAGTTCTTCCTCTGCAAGATGTTCTCACTCTTCTCCGTGCTTGTCCACCTAAAAAATGTTGGATCCCATGGGGTGAGACAATTGTAATTGCCCCAGCGGGAGATATAACTCTCTGCCAAAAACATTATTATTGCAGATTAAGATTATAAAATTGGGCAGAGGATAAGCAGTTTAAAGCATTCTCATCTTAAAGCATTGTAACCATTTATGATAGAACAATAGATCATCTATTCTCTTAATAAGGAATAGGAAGAAGTTGTATACCATTTATCCATCATATTATATGATCATGTCAAGCTTTTCTTGTGGCACTCATCATCTTGATATGGCACCCATGAGACATTCTTGTTCCAATCAGTTGGCCTCATCCAATCTTCTTAAACATATATAGAATTATATCTACCATGTACTCATATATCATTAATACAGGCATTGGGTTATCATCAACCCTGTGTCATCATTACAGGCATTGTGTTATTACCAATCCTATGTCATCATTACAGACATTGTGTTATTACCAATCCTATGTCATTATTACAGGCATTGGGTTATTACCAATCTTGTGTCATTATTACAGGCATTGGGTTATTACCAATCTTGTGTCATTATTACAGGCATTAAGCCTCTGCCAGGTATTGGACTTCTTCCAAATCTGATTACGCTGCCAGGCATTGGACACTACCAATCCTAATTTCACAGCCAGGCATTGGACTTTAACCAATCCTGATTACACAGCCAGGCATTGGACTTTAACCAATCCTGATTACACAGCCAGGCATTGGACTTTAACCAATCCTGATTACACAGCCAGGCATTGGACTTTAACCAATCCTGATTATACAGCCAGGCATTGGACTTTAACCAATCCTGATTACACAGCCACACATTGGACTTTAACCAATCCTGATTACACAGCCAGGCATTGGACTTTAACCAATCCTGATTACACAATTCATGAAATATAATTTCCTTTAACTCATCATTGATCATCACATCCTTCTCTAGGCTTTGAATCCTGAGGTTAGCCTTCATAGCTTTTCACATTATTTATTGAATGCAATTGTTCCTTTTATTAAGTTTATTAAAACATTATCATTTCTTACAACAAACTTTTATAATCATCTTGGTACCTCTCACTATACCACAATTGTTCTCATGGCTCATAAGGCCCATAAAGCATCTTGTCACCTCTCACTAGGCAACATCTAACCATATGGCTCACAAGGCCATTAAACATCTTGTCACCTCTCACTAGGCAACAATAACATATTACCTCATGTAATACAAAAGTAACACCACTATATTCTCAATAGGGTTAGGGCTTACTATTCACATCTCATTAGAGTTTCTCATGTCCCTTTACCCAATTTAGGGTTAGGGTTTACCCATCTCACATTAATTAGGATTTCATCCTTAATATATTTCTCCACACCTCTAGGAGCATCCATTAACATCTCGAGTATTGGATCATGTTCATTACTCTTAACATTTATCATTAAATGGTTATCAGTACAAGGTATGAATTCATTTCTCATCCTTATCATGGTATGATTACATCATACTTATTAATTTGGCTTAACCCCATTGTCAAGTCATATTAGCCTATACTTATCAAGGTATATCAACTCATTACATTTCATTGAAACAATTTACATAACACTCTTCATGTGTTTCTTATCCAAGTATATTAGATTTGAGGTGCATCAAGGTATATCATCCCTGAAATGCTAAAAGTGATATCTGTCATATCTTGATGTATCACTTTCCTCATCACTTCCATTTACTTGAGTTATCAACTTATCTTGTATTAAGGTATTTCCCATCTTAATACATCCATCCACTAACCTATCACTTTTACCATGAAGTGCATAGGTCACACACAAGAATGGTCCAGCTATCTTCAATGATATGGACTCCTTTCAGGTTAGGGCATCACTTACTATAAGGTTTCCTATAATCAACGATTTGAGATATTTCACCTTTATAAGGCTTTACCCACTATTTTATTATTAGGGTTCTGGTTTGTCATCATATTGTCCAAGATTAGGGCTTCGTGTATTATAATTCCAATTTAGAGTTTCACATACCTTCACCCTATATTAGGGCTCCTCATCATACCATTGAATAGGGTTTCACATGGCATCACCCTCGATTAGGGTTTCATGTATTATAATTCCAATTTAGAGTTTCACATACCTTCACCCTATATTAGGGCTCCTCATCATACCATTGAATAGGGTTTCACATGGCATCACCCTCGATTAGGGTTTCACATGGAATCAACCTCAATTAGGGTTTCACATGGCATCACCCTCAATTAAGGTTTCACATGGAATCAACCTCAATTAGGGTTTCACATGGAATCAACCTCAATTAGGGTTTCTCAATTTCATATCAATACATCATGGTTTTACATCACATTACCCTGGTTTAGGGTTTCATGCACTTTACCCTAAAAATTAGGGTTTCTTGTTCAACTTTCCATAATTAGGATTTACTATTCATCCCAATTAGGGTTTCACTGTTTATTCCCATAATTGGGGTTTTACATTATGTTACCCTGAATTAGGGATTAAGGTTCATTAACCTTTTGGATTAGGGTTTCATGATCTCTTTACTAAGGATCATAACATAATCACCACATGATTAATACTCATGTATGAATTCCTTTCTATCATCCTTTCAACTTGATTAGGTTTACATCAACCCTTCAATCAAGTACGTACATCTATGATTGACATAGTGTACTGAGTTATTGCTTACTTAAGCTTCAAGGATTAACTCATCTAAGGATTATCAATCACTTAGTACCTTAGAGGTACACCCTAGTGATTATCTTTGTCATACATCAGTAGGAACCATAGGGTCATTTATCCTTTCATCACCTTAGGTTCCCAATTAATTTAATCATATTGAATCATCCAAACGTTCTTGACCATTGATGCTCCAAACGGTTTGAAACCGAACGGACTTGGGTCTCCAAATGGTTTGAGACTGTTTGGTCTCAAACGGTCTTGAGACCGTTTGATCCCAAATGGTCTTGAGACCATTTGGACTCAAACGGTCTTAAGACCGTTTGGTCCAAACTCTCTCAAAACCGAATGGACCAAAAAGATCTTCCATCACTTTATCAATTCAGGATTTCAATCATTAAACCACCTATCAATTGGACCATTGATTTATTCTTCAATTGGACCATTGAATCACCCTTCAATTAGACCTTCAATTATGGTTTTGAACCCAATTGAACTAGGGTTTATAATCAAGAAACCATCAATTAGGGTTTTGAAATCGAGGAACCATCAATGGTTGACATTGTGGAACTAGTCCAATTGAAATCATTGGATCATCATCAAACCATGACATGACCTGACCTCAAACGGTCTTGAGGTCGTTTGGATGACCTCTAAATGGTCTTGAGACCGTTTTCCCCATCCATCTTTGAAAGTTTGTGAGATTCAATTAGGGTTTAGATCATTAGATGGATCACCAATTGAGCAATTGATTGCATTTCAATTTACCATCTCTGGCCCTTCAATTACTCAACCATACTTGACCCTAATCCTCCAAACGGTCTTGGTTGACCTCCAAACGGTCTTGATACTGTTTGGGTGACCTCCAAATGGTCTTGAGACCATTTGGGTTAATCAACCCAAAGATTTAAATCAATCACTTGCAAATTCAGCACTTAACCCGATTAGGGTTTCTACTTGGATGATTGTACATACATTGATTCAATCAATTGTCGCCATTAGATCTTCATCCAACATGTACTAGGGTCCTGACCTCAAATGGTCAACCCATCCAAATGATCAAATCACCTAAACGATTTGGGATCCAAACCTTCAAACGGTTTGCAAACTGTTTGGTCTCCAAACGGTTTGGTGAAACTGTTTGGACCATTTTGTTGAAACCGTTTGCAATAGATATTTGAGGTGTGTGCTTATGATGATGTCATCATCACCAAGCTCTAAACCCACAAAACTTTTTGTGATTTCCATGGTGATTGCATCAATCAACCAAATAATGTTTTGAGAATAAGAAAGGATCAATAATTTGATAAGGAATTGAATGCAATAACAGTATTAAGGGTTCAAGTTATAAAACCCACATCCAATTGAGCTTCAAAGCTCCAATCTCCACGTATTTAATGGTGGAAGAATCTTTCTCAACTATCCCAAGCTCGTCCTCAAGCTTTTGAATGAAAAGAAGTGGCTAGGATAGAAGATTGCATGGAGAAAAGAAGAAATCCATCATTTATTTTCGATTTCCACCATGAAATCATGGTGAAAGAAGATCAAGAAGCTTACCAAAAGGTTGGGGGTCGTCCTCCTGTTTCTCCAAGCCTCCTTGGTCGTTTTTGCAAGCAATAAGTGAAAGGGATTTCGAAATTACCCATCCAAGCTATGGATAAGGGAGCATATATGCATTTTATTAAAAATTCATTTTAGGAGAGAGAAAGTAGGGATTATCTCCTCCATTTCCTTGCCAATTTCCCCCTTCCCTTCCTTAGTCACGAGGCTATCTTCTTTGCCTTTTATTCCTCTCAATTATCCATGATTTAAAGAAAATCAAAATAAGCACCTTAAATCATATTATACTAATATCCATAAGTGAGTGGATATTTCTTTTTCTTATAATAATGTGAGTGAGTTATCCACTTCCTTTGGATATTTTCATACCTTTGCAAGGCACATGGTCGTCCATTCTCTTGCAAACTCATCCCTCACATTTTGGTTAAAGGAGCCTTTAATTAATATTTATTTTTGCATTAAATTGAAATAAAGTTCCAATTGTGCTTAAATCTTGATTATTTTAATATCAAGATTCTCTCTCCTCCAAGGATATACAAATGAGAGGCCCCTCTCATTTTCTTTGCTCTACATGATTCCAAGAAACATTAGGGACTACTTTGAAGTGGTAATTTTCATATTGAACCCTAGGTTTTGGGTAAATTGCACATTACACAAAAACTAGGTTTTTATACACAACATTACTTTATCAGCTCTTTCTTGGTACTCAGGCTACCATAGGCCATGCCACTACATCATTTTCATCCTTATGATGCTTCAACACTTGAGGAACATCTTATCATGCAACATTTGCAATTTAACCCCTCAACTTGGGTAATTTGCACTTTAGTCCAAAATAGGTAAAACATTATTTCAACATTGTTCAAAAAGGACTAAAATTGAAACATAAGTTCCTCTTGAGCCTTAATTACTTTTCAAAACTTAAAATCAAACATATAATTATCTTTCTTAAACAAAACAACTAGGGTTAAGGCATAACCCAGGTCAAGGATGTTACAAGTGTAGTCATTGATCATTGAGGAAGTTCTTAGAGATTCTTGTGGAGAAGTGATCAATGAATAGTTACTTGAATTTTAAAGAAACCAACTAAATCCCCTGCCTTAAATAGGGAGGGAAGTGGCTCGTCAGTTCCACCAACATGGGAATTGGCGGTACCAACATGGCCTCCTATCCATATGGTTCCAGTATCCATCATTGGTATTGAGGGCTCTGATTCATGGATGGTATCGAAACATGGGTTTCCCAAAGGAGATGGTACTAAAATTTTATCACCCTAAGATCATAATAGACATCATTCAATTAGCGCACTCATGTCTATTGGATGGGGTCAAAGATTTCTCCTTGCCATAGTCTTAGTGGTACTAAGTGACATGATGATGCTACTGAGATTTCCTTATGATCGACTAAAAGGATTAGAGATTATCTAATCAAATAAGGTTGGTGGTACCGACTTGTGGGTTGTCTCCGTTGGTTTTTTCATGTATAATTTAGCCTAATTAAGCATTATCTTTGTAACACCGACTAGGCCCGACATTCCCCTATGAATGTCTTCATGGAAGGGCCAGTAAATAATTAATTAAAGTCATGTGAACTGAATGAAGAGTCGGTGCCACTGACTTCTTCCTATAGAGTTGGATGAAATGGCGTGTTTGTTCATAGACACTTCCCTTGGATCGTGTGTTATCAAGATCTATCTAAATATTTCTTAATAGATAGTGTCAACAATAACATTCTCATTAGTATCGATGGGTATTGTAACATACCAGATCTTGAACCCTACTCTGGAAGTTTGACTTGGTGGTCTTGGCCAAACAAGGTTGAGGTTAGAATGATACTAATAATCTAATGCATGAATAATGTAATCCAATATGACACATAATTCATTTGGATGGTAATAAGAAGATGAAGGACTTAATTGGCTAAGTAATGTAGCTAATGGGCCATTAGTGGGCCATAAGGCATATCTCATATAAGAAATTCTAAAAGTGAAATCTAAGTCAAAAATCATGTTCCTTGGGTCGCAATTACCTTGAGAGTCAAGTTTCACATTATTCACATAATAGTAATTTACTTAATCCAAATTGGAAAAGAAGATGTGTTTTCCCCAAAATATCAAATAAAATAATAAATGACTTCAAAAGAGTAAAATAATCTTAGATTCATAATCTACATATTAAAATATATCTTTAGGTGAATTTTCATCTAATTTGGAGAAAGTTTACTTAAAAGGTGAAATCAGGAGAGAGAGTGTGTGTAGAACCTTCAAAAAGTTAAATAATTGTACAAACAACTCCAACATGTAAAATTATTGGCAAATTCGTATCCAACACATTACATATGACTTGTGGGTGAAGTTTCATAAAATTTGGATAATCCTAATGTCATTAATGTATGCGGAAAGAGAAAATAGGATTTGGTTTATTTAACACATCTAAAGTTCTTAAAAGGCAAATCTAATTGCATAATTAAAATATACATGCTTTAATTAGTCTCTGTGAAAAATTTCACCTAATTTGGCTAACATTTGGACCCTCAATTTAAGATGGGAACAAAAGACATAATTATTTGAATGTCACTTTAATTCGAATTTGGATTTTCTATAGTACTCGGATTTTGTTCCATCACGCGAGAATCATATCACTGCTTGATATCGGGTTTAATCACGACCTTTCATTTTGGTTGTGTGGATATGATTTTCTCTCCTAGATTCCGCCTTCTGCTTCCCCTTTCCTTTTCTCACGCCCTCTCCCTGCTCCTTCTCGGACCCCGATCTCTCCCTCCCTCTTCTTCCTTTTCTCCCCCACCTTCCCTTTTGGTTCCCGAACTCAAGGCCCCTATAAACCTAGGGCTTAAGGCGTCATTGCCCAGTTTGGCAAGCACTGATTGCTTCCCTTGTTCGTGCCCTGTTCTTCTCTTTTCTACAGCTTCCTTGCTACATTGGTCCTTCGGACATCTAAGAAACCAGATGTTGACCTTCGTTGTGGCTTAGGGATTCATTCCCTGGGATTGCTTTGGCTTCCTCTGACTCCAAGCTGGTCCTCCAATCCCGCCTTTTGCAGCCGGCAGGGACCTGATCATCACGACGCTTTTGAGAATCTTAGGCCGTGTTTATCACCAGCACACCTTCTACGTTTGTCCAAGATGCCCTGTACATGTTCAATTTCCCCACAATCCCGATAGGGTGATTTCCCCTCTTTTCCACCACCTATGGCATGCGCTGATCTCAATTTGGGTTTTTTGTGTTTTCAGTTTATTTCTGTCCGGGATCTTCACCTACACCTTCCTTTAGGTGTCACGATCATTGCTCAAGCTTTTAATAATAGTTATGATCTCCATTGATTTGGTTTTCTTCTTCTGGCACCAACCTTCACTGCTTGCAAGCTGCAGCCATGGCCTACGAGCTTAGGGCTGAGCATAGGTCCAAAATCAGACCAGACCGAACCAGATCGGACCGCGGACCAGATTTCAACAAATATATGGACCGCAAACCGGACCGTTTCGAGGTAGGACCGGGCCAGGACCGGACCGGGACCGGACCGTTTTGTGCTAGTGGACCGTAATTAGGTTTTTTTACATATTTTACAACTTATTTAATTGTACAAAGTTGATAATCTTAGTCACTTCTAACAATTATATAACTTTAGTATCAAACATTTATACTAGTAGTGCTTATATATGTATTTTATTTGTAGTTATTATAGAATACACCTTCAAATATACATGAATTTTGTATAAAATTCAGTCTGTGGTCCGGACCGGACCGGACCGGACCGAAGACCGAACTCATCAAAATTCTCAGACCGCAGACCGGACCGAATTGAGCAGTCCGGTCCGGTTTTACAGTCTGGACCATTATTTGCTCACTCCTATACGAGCTGAAGGAAGGAGATTACCCCCGTTGGTTTCTCTGTTGTACCCTAGTTTTCCTATTTGTTTCTTTTTTTGGCAAGGGTATTTTTGTCATTTTAGCGCCCGTGTTTTCCTTGTATGCATTGAGTCTGGTTGCCTGGTTGCTTGTGGGGGCGGCTGAGTTGGCTGCCCGTGATTGGGCCAACTCAGTTCGAGCACCCCTCTGTCTCTATTTGTTTGCCTACATGGCTTTTTCTAATTTTCTGATTGGTTCGAGTTTGGAAATCCATAACTAATTATCTACTTATCCAAAAATTACAAATAAATAGTTGTTGGATTCAGAAAAATAAGGGCTTTCTAATAGTTTTAGTTTTGTCACCTAAATATAATGTTATAAAGAGGTGATTTTAATGGATTAATCTAAATAAGTAATAATTTGTAAAATTCATAACTAAATATTTATAAGTCAGAAATATGTAATAAAATATGTTTTGGACTTAGACAAATAAAACCTAAAATATGGTAAGATTTTGATAACCTAAATCACATATAAAAAGGTGATTTTTAGGTTTTGAATAATTAATGGAAACGTAACCCTAATTCCACATAAATGCATCATAGGTTCTTTGGAGGCCTAGGCTTGGACCTAGACTTGGCTTTGAACAGAGTAGACTCTGAAGTTGAGGTATATTTGCATCCCCTATTATTCTTGATGAGCAATTAGTCTATGTTTCTTCTTTCTCTTGGTCCTATGGACAATAGCCTATACACCATGTATATTTCTTTTGAAATTATGCTTCATGTGAAGTACCCTACTTGTTACTGATCTTGTGATTATTGATATTCTTTTGGACTCTTATTTTATACTTGGTTCATGATGGAACTTTATATAATGACATGTGATGTCTTTTTCCCACTTATGAGGTGGATTTATATGTTGGTCACTTATGTGGTGACTAGTTTGTATAATCTGACTATACTTTCTACTTACCTCTACATTAAACATGCTATGTGATTCAGTAGCACTAGAGTAGTGTAATAGCATTAGTTTTTGGGTTATGTGCCCATGTTATTATTTTGGGATGGAGGTTATGTGCCCCATACCCGGGTTTCAAATTTATGAGGTTTGGCCCACATTATATATATTGGGAGTTTGGTTATGTGACATTCTCTATTATGTTTTAAGTTTATGAGGCTTGGCTGCCGTTATTATTTATATTTTTCTAGGGCTATGTTTATCTCACATGCATGCAGGATGATGTCTATGAATTATGGGTTATGTTCCCTAATTTCATATGTGCTTATCTGACACCACTTTTATATGTTGATTTAATGGCAAGTATCTCTTTTATTATGGATCAATTCTCTTGATACCCACTTTGGTGGTACTTTTATTTTCTATGGGAGGATTCTATTTACTTTGATCTCCTTTATTCCATATATTGCTCAATTTATTTTTTAGTGTGCACATACCAGCCTTTACTGATGTCTTTTATTTTTCTCTTCTTGCTGGGGTATGCTTCCAACCCTATGTGAAGGATATCATGGACATGGCATAAAGACATGGACTTATATTGAGAAGTTAAAGCTTGGAGATAATCTTGAGGTGGTTTAGATTTCCCTCTATGTGGATCCTTGTGATGTACCCTTACATGTAAGTTTAAGATGTGCTTATGTACCCTTATGTGAAATTGAATATAGTCATTATTTTCTTCCACTGCTATACTTTAGTTGTTTTGAATATTATTAACAAGATTTGAAAATTTTACACCCACTCCATCATACCTTTTTGGGTGTGTTTGGACTGGGGTTTCTATTCTTCAAATTTTTAGTAGAGAGGTGGTTTCACTTCTTTACAGCATGGTATCAGAGCCCATGATAGTCAGAATCTGACTATTTCAATTTTATCTCCCTAGTTAGAACCTTTGATGTGCATAATCATCCTTTAGATGAGATGTTTTCCCTCAAATCGCCTAAGTGCACCCTTTTGAGATAAGGTTTTAGATGATCTTACCCTACCATGTAGATTGAGTATGATTTGTGTCTCTTGATGCTATGAGGTTTAACTTGAGGATGTTATTAGGTTATGAGTTGGTGGTAGGATAAGAAGATCTTGTTATGGATATATTGTGACTTGGTATCCACATTGATTTTGAGCTCATCATTGTTTCATATCGCGTGATTTTTTGAAGAATTTTTTTTCTTCAATTATACTACTATATGTACAAAATTTTTTGGATTTCATTGAATTTTTCCTAAACTAAGTCACAATAAAGTGAGGTGCTTTTGGTAGTGAAACCCTAAACCTAGTGCTAACCCTAATTTTGACTTTGGAGTTGTGACTAGGATTGATATAAAGGTGTAGTTGACCTACCCTATGACTTTTAGATGTTTATGTAGGGTTGTTAGGTTAGAGACCTAAAACTAAACCTTAGATGGTGTGATTATTCGTTGGATACATGAGCAAAATAAATTTCTAAAACTTTCACAACTAAAAGATATGTGGGTAACCCAAAATTTTGTTTAGTTTGACTTGTTAGGTTAAACCTTTTAAGGGGTGGAGAGTAGTTGGTTGTTGATATTTGGATCTATAGATTTTGAGGATGAAATCCTTTTAAGGGGTGGAGTGTTGTAACATACCAGATTTTGAGCCCTACCCTAGAAGTTTGACTTGTTGGTCTTGGCCAAATGAGGTTGAGGTTAGAATGATACTAATAATCTAATACATGAATAATGTAATCCAATATGTCACATAGTTCATTTGGATGGTAATAAGAAGATAAAGGACTTAATTGGTTAAGTAATGTAGCTAATGGGTCGTAAGGCATATCTCATAAATAAAAATTCCAAAAGTGAAATCTAATTTAAAAATCGTGTTCCTTGGGTCCCAATTACCTTGGGAGTCAAGTTTCACATTATTCACATAATAATTCACTTAATCCAAATTGGAAAATAAGATGTGTGTTTTCCCCAGAATATCAAATAAAATAATAAATGACTCCAAAAGAGTAAAATAATTTTAGATTCATAATGTATATATTAAAATATGTCTATGGGTGAATTTTCATCCAATTTGGAGAAAGTTTGCTTAAAAGGTGAAATCAGGAGAGAGAAAGTATGTAGAACCTTCAAAATGTTAAAAAATTATACAAACAACTCCAACATGTGAAATTAATGGCAAATTTTTATCCAACACATGAAATATGACTTGTGGGTGAAGTTTCATAAAATTTGGATACTCCTAATGTAATTAATGCATGAGGAAAGAGAAAATAGGATTTGGTTTATTTAACACATCTAAAGTTCTTAAAAGGCAAATCTAATTGCATAGTCGGAATCTACATACTTTAATTAGTCTTTGTGCAAAATTTCACCTAATTTGGCTAACATTTGGACCCTCAATTTAAGATGGAAACAAAAGACATAATTATTTGAATGTCATTTTACTTTGAATTCAGATTTCCTATAGTACTGAGATTTTGTTCTGTCACGTGAGAATCATATCACTGCTTGATATCAGGTTTAATCATGATCATTCATTTTGGTTGTGCGGATATGATTTTCTCTCCTAGCTTCTACCTTCTGCTTCCCCTTTCCTTTTCTCGCACCCTCTCCCTGCTCCTTCTCTGACCCCGATCTCTCCCTCCCTCTTCTTCCTTTTCTCCAATTTTTTCTCCCCCACCTTCCCTGTCGGTTCCTAAACTCAAGGCCCCTATAAAACCTAGGTCTCAGGGCATCATTGCCCAGTTTAGCAAGCGATGGCCACTTCCCTTGTTCGTGCCATGTTCTTCTCTTTTCTACAGCTTCCTCGCTACATTGGTCCTTCAGACGTCTAGGAAACTACATGTTGACCTTTGTCGTGGCTTAGGGATTCATTCCATAGGATTGCTTTGGCTTCCACTGACTCCAAGCTAGTCCTCTAACCCCACCTTCTACAGCTGGCATGGACCTGATCATCACAACGCTTTTGAGAATCGTAGGTCGTGTTTATTACCAGCACACCTTCTACATTTGTCCAAAATGCCCTATACCTGTTCAATTTCCCTACAATCCCGGTAGGGTGATTTCCCCTCTTTTCCACCACCTATGGCATGCACTGATATCAATTTGGGTTTTTCATGTTTTCAGTTTATTTCTGTCTGAGATATTCACCTACACCTTCGTTTAGGTGTCACAATCATTTCTCAAGCTTTTATTATTAGTTATGATCTCAGTTGATTTGTTTTTCCTCTTTTGGGACCAACATTTGCTGCTTGCAAGCTATAGCCATGGCCTACGAGCTGAAGGAAGGAGATTACCTGTGTGGGTTTCTCTATTGAACCCTAGTTTTTCTATTTGTTCATTTTTTGCAAGGGTATTTTGGTCATTTTTGTGCCCTGCGTTTTTCTTTTATGCACGGAGTTTGGTTTTCTGGTTGGTTGTTGGGACGACTAAGTTGGTCGTCCATGATTGGGCCAACTCAGTTCGAGCACCCCTCCTCTCGCGCTATTTGTTTGCTTATGCGGCTTTTTCTGGTTTTCTGATTGGTTCGAGTTTGGAAATTCATAACTAATTATCTACTTATCCAAAAATTACAAATAAATAGTCATTGGATTTTAAAAGATAACAGATTTCTAATGGTTTTGGTTTTGTCTCCTAAAATTAATGTTATAAGAGGTGATTTTAATGGATTAATCTAAATATGTAATAATTTGCAAAATTCATAACTAAATATTTATAAGTCAGAAAAATATAATAAAATATGTTTTGGACTCAGAAAAAGGAAACCTAAAATATGGCATGGTTTTGATAACCTAAAACACATATAAAGAAAATGATGATTTTTAGGATTTTGAATAATTAATAGAAACCTAACCCTAATTCTAGATAAATACATCATAGGTTCTTTGGATGCCTAGGCTTGGACCTAGGCTTGGCTTTAGATGGAGTAGACTCTGAAGTTGAGGTATGTTTGCATCCCCTATTATTCTTGAAGAGCAATTAGCCTATGTTTCTTCTTTATCTTGGTCCTATGGACAATAGCCTATACACCATGTATTTTTCTTTTGAAATTATGCTTCATGTGAAGTACCCTACTTGTTACTGATCTTGTGATCATGGATGTTCTTTTGGACTCTTATTTTATTCTTGCTTCATGATGGAACATTAAATGATGGCATGCGATGTCTTTTTCCCACTTATGAGGTGGATGTATATGTTGGTCACTTATGTGGTGACTAGTTTGTATAATCTGACTATACTTTCTACTTGCCTCTACATTTAACATGCTACATGATTCAGTAGCACTAGAGTAGTGTAATAGCATTGGTTTTTAGGTTATGTGCCCATGTTATTATTTTGAGATGGAGGTTATGTGCCCCATACACAGGTTTCAAATTTATGAGGTTTGACCCACATTATATATATTGGGAGTTTGGTTATGTGCCATTCTCTATTAGGTTTCAAGTTCATGAGGCTTGGGTCGCCATTGTTATTTATATTGTTCTAGGGCTATGTTTATCTCACATGCATGCAGGATGATGTTTATGGATTATGGTTTATGTGCCCTAATTTCATATGTTCTTATGTGGCACCACTTTTATATATTGATTTAATGGAAAGTATATCTTTTATTATGGATCAATTCTCTTGATACCCACTTGGGTGGTACTTTTCTTTTCTATGGGGAGCTTCTATTTACTTTGATATCCTTTATTCCATATGTTGCTCAATGTACTTTTTAGTATGCACATACCAGCCTTTGCTGATGTCTTTTATTTTTTTCTTCTTGTTGGGGTATGCTTCCAACCCTAGGTGAAGGATATGGTGGACATGGCATAAAGACATGGACTTAGATTGAGAAGTTAAAGCTTGGAGACAATCTTGAGGTGGTTTGGATATCCCTCTACGTGGATCCTTGTGATGTACCCTTACATGTCAGTTTAAGATGTTCTTATGTACCCTTATGAGAAATTGAATGTAGTCATTATTTTCTTCCTCTGTTGTACTTTAGTAGTTTTGAATACCATTAATAAGACTTGAAAATTTTACACCCACTCTATCATACCTTTTTGGGTGTGTTTGGACTGGAGGTTCTATTCTTCAAATTTTTAGTAGAGAGGTGGTTTCACTTCTTTACAGGTATGTTTGTGCCACTAAAAATCTCCTACATAATTCATCAACATATGATCTCATCTCAAAATGAGTAAGTAGTTCTGACTTTTGTTGTCAAAATTCATAGTCGACTCTGAATGTGTGGTTGGTGATACCAACTTGGAGGTTAGTGGTATTGGATTTTCCCTATTCCTACACATGTAACACACCCATTGAGCATCTTCTATATGCATTAAAACTAAAATACATAAACAAAGATGAAAATGTGAATCTAAACGTAATTAAATGAATACCAAACATGAAGGTTTCTTCCTACCAAATGTTGTTGTTTAGATTCATAGGCTCAAGTTAGGAATAAACAAATCAAGAAAGGGTCAAGAGCTTAAGCTCTTTATAGTCATGTAAAATTTCCCCTCGATAGAAATGCTTCAATTTGTGTCCATGTGTAATAAAGACTTTTGATCGATCTCTCACCTCTACAGATCCATGTGGATATACCTTGACAACCATGTATGAACCATTCCATCTAGTAGTTATTTTCCATTGAGAAACTTCATCCTCGAGTTGAACAACAACACTTGCTTTCCCATTCACAATGTATTATTAAGAATGTGCATGTGATGGATCTTCTTTGCATTCTCTTTAAACAAACTTGCTTTCTCATTGACATATAACCTAATCTCATCTAGCTCATTCAATTCTAGATTATGCTTTACATCTATTGTAGACAAATAAAATTTTAAAATCTTAATCACCATATAGCCCTATGTTCTAGTTCAGCAAGAAAGTGACATGCTCTGCCATAGATTACTCTATAGGGTGTGGTACCAATATGGGTCTTAAAAGCAGTTTGATGTGCCCATTGGGCATCATTGAGATGTATACTCCAATTGGTGTGTGCTAGAGATACTTTTCTCTAGAATCATTTTCACTCCCCTATTGAAAATCTGAACTTGACCATGAGTATGGGGATGTTAGGGTGTGCCTACACAATGTGAGACCCAATACTTCTTTCACAAGTCAGCAAATTGGTGGTTCTTGAAATGTAAACCGACATCATTGATTATCATCCTTGGAACTCGAAATTTAAAAAAATATTCTTAACAAACCTACAAACAACCTACACATCATTTGTTAGGGTGGGTATTGCCTCCACCCACTTAGACACATAATCAAGGGCTACCAAAATACATACATTGGGATTTGATGATACGACTGTCCCCCATAAAATCAATCCACATAGATCAAAAGCCTCAACTTCTTATAAAAAAGTTTGGTGCATTTCATGTTTTCTTGATATATTTCCAATCAGTTAACACACATCACACTGCTTAACATAGTCATGAATGTCATTGAATAGGGATGGTCAATAAAATCCACTCTCAAAAACTTTGGTTGTTGTTCTAGATCTTGCATGGTACCCCCAGTGGGGAATGATTGATAATGAGAAAGAATACTCTCCACCTCCCACTTTGGAAAACAAAGCCCCAAGATGCCATCCCTACATTATTTTGATAAGATAGGGTCATACCAAATGAATATCACAAAGAGAGATATAATTTCTTCTTATCATAATAATTCTAACTAGCTAGAATCACCCACTTGTTAGACAGTTCACAACATTAGCAAACTAAGGGTCTTTACGCTTAACAATTACAATTTCTCTTCTAGAAAATTATCTTAAATAGGTATCTATAGTCTGGTCTCATACACTCTCTCCTTATGAGAGAGGTGATGTGTCATAACATTTTCTATGCTATCCTTATTGCTAACTTCTGTCAAATTACAAGAGCAAGATCCAATGAATCAGTGTGGGTTTGGATTCCTTTTTATAGTCATGACATGATCTATAAGACAATAACTTTTTCTCAATTATATACTCTATAACTCTATCAAATGCAAATACAACAACCAAGATGCATTTTTTATTGTGGTATAGTTTGATTGGGAGTCATTGAGAGTACAAGAGGCATACCATCTTGTCTTTGGCTCAAAACTACTCTGACAACATATTTGAATGCATCACACATCAGTCAAATGGGAGGCTCCAATCCAGAGCCACCGCCATAGGTGGAGAGATCATTTTCTCCTTCAAAACATTAAAGGTATTTAAACACCTATTGTGTAAATTAAATGTGATGTCCTTTTCTAGAGTATCTAAAAGAGGTTTTGCAGTGTTTGAAAAATATATTATGAATCACCTATAGAAACTAATTTGTCCTATGAAGCTCTTCACTACATTCACTTATGATATGGAATAATCTTGGAGATAACCTCAATCTTTAATAGGTCAATATCCATACGTTTGTTGGACACCTTGTGTCCCCAGACTATCCCTCATTTACCATCATATGGAATTTCTCCCAATTCAAAAAAAGATGAGTATATTCACATCTTTGTAGTACCCAATCTAGACTATAGAGGCAAGCAGTAAAATACTCCCCCCCAAAAAATCCATCCATTGAAAATTTCATAGAATTGTTCCACCACATCAAAATAGATGGAAGGCATGCACCTTTAGGAACTTGTGGGTGCATTAAAAAGACCAAACAACATTCATAGGTAAGAAAACTTGACATAAGGACAAGTGAAGGTATACATATCTTGAACTTCTAATTGTAACACAAATAATCATCTGGAAAGAAAATGTGAGAGAGGTCAGCGAACCACTCCAAAATCTAATCAATTAAAGGTAACTAAAAATGATCCTCAAGCATAGTTGTGTTGAAACAGAGGTAATCCATACAAACACACCAACCAGTCACTATCCTAGTAGACACTAATTCATTCAATGTATTTGTGATAACTATTGTTCCACCTTTCTTTGGGACCACCTGTGTCTGACTTACCTATTTGGAATAAAAAACTACACAAATTATACTTGTTGATAGGAGCTTGGTTACTTCCTTCTTTACTACCCATGTCATGATTGGATATAATCTCCTTTGAGGTTGGGGCACTAAATTGGTCCTTCTTCATGCACATTTTATGCAAGAAAAGACCTGGAGAAATCCCTTGAATATATGCTATTAACCACAAAAATATTGCATGGTGGTTCTTAAGTATCTTATCCTACTTTGAGATTCTCAATAAAGAAGATATGATCATTGCATGTTTCTCATCATCTACCAAAACAATATACTTCATATGTGGTGTAACGACTTCAACTCCATATTGGGAGGAGACTCGAGTGATGACGCTAAAAAAGGCGGTGGTGAACCCAAATCCTCAAAGTTCTTTGTATAGAAAGTAGGTAATGCTTTATTAAATAAGGCACATTCCTTCATGAACTTATCATGAGTCTATGAGATTCATAAGTTATTCCTTCAATGGGAGAGCAGGATTGTTGGTGTATATTCCCTAGAAGCCAATCATTAGATGATAGTTGTAGGGATATATTATACTTTTGATTTCATTAAAAAAGGCAATTCCAAATTATTAATGCACATTTAATTATTGTAATATTAATGTACATAATAAATTTCCTTATGATGATTGGTTCAAGTACATGGGACTTCAAGTACGTGGCATGAACATGAGATCAAAATGATGATAAGAATGATATTTGTAAAATATCCATAGTCAAGTATTATTATGGATGGACAATGAAAATACACATGAGACTAATATGTTTAGTGATTGATGACCATGTCTCAAGGGTCATATGTATTGGATGCCAAGTCAGACACATAGGTACTTGCTAGATAACAATTGTATTGGACAGATCCACCTTTAGAGTGATTCATGGACTATTATATGATAGTCATAATAAACTTTCAAATGTGATAGTAGTGTTTTGGTTCTTCATCCTAAAGTCACTACAATGGTGATATGACAATCATCATGCTTTGACCCTAACCAAAATGATCTTAAAGAAGGTTGACATAATGGTAGTGATTCAATATGATGAAAATCATGCTACACACTGTGAGCGATGTAGAAGGAATTTGTCCCTACCATATGATAGTAGAAATATCCAAGGACTCTTGATAAGTGAGACTAGAGAAACATAAGGTCATGCTCATGTGATTTAGTATATGATACTTATTTCGTATGTAACTTTCTAGTCTACTTGGAGACCAAGGAACTTAGATAAAACATAACAAGGATGATATGTCCATGCCTCTAGTTCAATATGGATATTTGTGATAAAAGGAATATGCAACATGGTAACACTGGTCATGGATGGTCAGTCTTGTCTCAGTAATCCAACTACTTTGCTAGCAATTTTGTGTATCTAGACACTACTTGTTGTTTATGGATCCTAATATTGATCAATGAATCCATTTTCAATATAGTATGGTGCCTACAATGTCATAGTCATAAATATAGATTGAAGAAAGGTTGAATTAGACCTTATTGTAATGAACCTAGGGAACTAAAAGTAAGTTTTGAGGACCTGAAAAATTATGGACCCAAACTTGAGAAATAAGTTTCCAAAAGTCAATGTGTCCATATCCTAGACAAATAAGGTTAAGGAAACACTGACGCTCCATTCCTCTATATATATGATATGAGAGGAGGTCTTTAGGGTACACATTCAAATTCTCTCATTGTTACCTTCAAGGTATGAGAAACCCTAAGAGAAACCTAGAGAGAGAAAGAGGGAGAGGAGGAGACTACAAATTGTGACCATTTTGAGCACACACATGGATACCGTGGAGATGAGTTTGTACAAAGAATTCATTCCATATGAAGATCTTCACCAGTGACACACAAATCAAGAAGTGGGAGGAACGATGCAATCTGCCATAGGTGTGGACAGCGGAATGACATGATCCATCAGGCACACAAACCGAGTAGAAGATCTCCATGGTAGAACGGCATGACCCACCAAGTACACATATCCATCATATAATGGTGTGATCCGCCACATAGAGCACGAAAATCAAGGAGAAGAATCTCTAGACAAAACAAATCAATTTGCCACACACATACACCCTAGAATAGTGCAATCCTATAGAAGTGACTTTAGGCATAGATCTGGGGTCTAAAGAACCAACTTTTTGACCTTAGATTCTATGCAAATTGCTAGAGGATTCCCACAATCTTCCACTAACAATCACCAACGTATTGTCGTGATTAGACACTAAAAATAATTTTTTTCACACATACTGAGGCAACTCCTAGAGTGCCAAAAACCCCAAAAAGGATTTCCAATTTTTGATCTGTCAGAATTCAAGAGAGGTATAGATTTGAGGGTCTAAATCTACACTAATCATTAAATGTTGAATCATTGGAACCTCTTCCATAAAAAGGTATACACGTGTAAACCCTAATGTGGTTTTGTTGCCTTTGATGGATCATGTTCGAAAGATTCTCAGGAACCTTGTATTCCCTTTTGTTTTCTTCTTCCAAGTTTCCTCAAACATAAGAATGTTGCAATGCTTCCACAACTTGTTCTGAAAATATGGGTAGGCACAATAAAATATTTTGTCTCCTCTAAACATTTTACATCTTTGACAAGAAAGACAATGATATACTTTCTCTGTAGATTTTACCTAAAGACAACCACCATCAACCTGGTGCATAATGGTTCCCATGTATAAGAATGGTTTCCCCCAAAGTAACAAAAGATCAGTGTTAATCTGTTGCATGGCGATGCATGCATATGCACTAACCAACTTTGTTGGCTTATGCGGTTGTTCTATTAGTTTGAACTCAAATCATGTTGTCTTCAATCGAGAGGCTCATAGTTTGTTACAACCTCAAAATTTTCATGTGAAATGTAATAATTTTGTGAATATGGACTTAATTAAAAAGGTGGTATGCTTTGTTTCGAAGAATGGATTTATTTGCAAATCTTCCTTTGGATAGGAATTTTGTGATTCCTATTATTATATTAATCCCTTAATAAATATAAAAGAGAAGAAAAGAAGAAAAGTCCAAATAAAAAGAAAAGACACAAGATAATGAATATTAAGCACAGTGATAATGAGAGAATACTTAGAAATATACATAAAGTGGCATTAATGGTCACAATTGAATAGATTTCATGTACCATATCCTTTTTGGTTGCTTTTGAGATTTATTGGCTATTGAGCCCAATTATAAGAAAAAGAAAAATAAAAGAAAAAGGAATTTATCTAATAAGTAAGGAAGGGATAAAGAAAGAAGAGAAATAAACAAAGGAATATTTTTCCAAGATAGGATTTCATTCCTTTAAGGTTCCTTGATGTCCAAGGAATCCAAGATAATAATTTTATAGCAAAGGAAAGAGAAAATAGGTGAGAGATATTCATAATTGAGTAATATATTGCACCTAAAGAAAAGGAACGTTTTCTTTTAGATAATGAGTCCAAACTTGTCATGATGATATATTAAGTCATTAATAAGATTCCCTCAAAATTTGGGATAAAAAGGATAAACGGTTTGAGAGATATGAATATTGTATGTTTTCCTAAAGTAAGAGAGATAAATTAGATATCATAATTCACTTTTAATTCATGTTCTATTATGGGGTCTGACATCTGTTGGATTTGGATCCAACAGTGGCTGCACCTCGCCTAATGTAAGGAAAGGAGGAACAAACTGACATAATTTCAGGACTAGATCCGTTGCTAATCAATAATCCAGCATCCATGTGACCGTTCCCATTACAATTAGGATCCCGTTCCGAGTAGAATGAGCCTGAGTTTGGATAGTTTTGGAAAGCAATTTGAGGTTTCTCCAAAGTCCAGATGGACTCGAACTCCATGACTAAGGACCTGCGAGCCACACCTATAAAAGGGGCTCCCCCCCTCACGATGGACAGAGAGGTGCAAAGCAACCATGTGTGTAGAGGACACGATAGGCTAGTTCTATGGTCCCTTCACATCTTCTAATCTCCCGTTCCTCATTTTTTGGTTGTTCTATTCTAGACCATGGAGCAATGGCAGTGTACCACCAACCACTAGTGATCTTGGTCTGTGGTGACATCTCATCAGGCATGTGAGGACGACGAGCCAGGGACTCACGTCGGGAGCAAGTTAGGGCGCTCAGCCTGTGTGGATCGTGCGAGAGTTTCGCCGGTTGCGAGTGCTCTGCTCACCCTATGGCAACAGAGCTCCACAGCGGGACGAGCCGTGAAGGGGATGAGAAGATGGGGGGGTACCAGGTTCCACTGGAGGTGGCTGGTGGGAGGGAGGTGAACTCCCATCCCGGTCCGTAGAGACCTACAAGGCTCCAAGAAGGAGCAGAAGGCTGCCACGCAAGAGCTCTGTTCTTCCGGTGAATCAGGGGCAGGAGTCCGTCACGAGTCGTGTGAAGGAGATGACAGGGAATCAGATCCGGGTCCTCGGGTAGATGGACCCTGGACATGATCCGTGAGAAAAAGGATGGATCGCAAAGAAAAGAAAGAAAAAAACACGTGACGCTCTTCCATTGGCCTAAAAGGTATATTCTTCACAAATTCGTAATTAATTATCTGTAGATCTGATGATAGAAAGTAATACATGAAAATTGATCATAAAAACGTGAAGAATACAATAAAAATATAATTGAAACCTGATATTGCTCGCAATTTAAAAAGTACACCAAGTTATCACCTTTGATATATTAAATTATGGTAAAACCCTAATTTGATATGGAACTCGGATTTAATGACTCTTTTGGGTTAATTTGGTTTGGAACCCTAATTCTGAGAAATATTAACCTATTAAGAGTAGAAGGGAGAGTTAATGATAAATAACGGTCATATGTGAATAGACCATTATGAACTACAAATTGAGGATAAATGAGCATAATGACTTTGTCATGGATTAAAAGGATAAAAATGGTAGCTTTAATGTAAAAGAGGCTTAATGGAAGTAATTGATGATTAATTGAGCTTTAATCTAAAATTAAGGCTATGTGTGTTAAAAGGTAACCTTAATAACTTTCATGAAGGATAGATGAGAAAATTAGGGTTTAAAAGAGTAAGGTGAAGTAAAACCCTAATTGCAAAGTAAACCCTAAAAAGGTAGAAATCCTAAAAAGGAATAGAAACCCTAAGTAGTGAGATGGTTTGGATAGATTTTGATAAAAGGAATTGAATGTGATTTCAAGATTCTTGTACTTGCTTGATTGGATGTCTTGATTGATTGGATTATCCTATCTCGAATCAGCCTAATAGGTATGTGGTTAATTATGAATAACCGCCTTAGTTTCCCGTGGGTTTTTCTGAATGGTTAATCGCATTGAATGCAAATTATCAGTTTGGATGTTCATACTTGCAAACTATAAAGTCACTATGATTATCACATTAATAATAGAAGTATGGATTCTCGCACTTACATGCCACCCTGATGGATGATGCCAAAGGTCCGGCCCAGATGGGTAGACCAATGGACACTTTGAGTGGTGACCCCAGGCACCAAGCTCGGGAATGAGAAGGTGGCCTATGATATTGCATGACTAGAGGGCACCATGAGTGGTGACCCCAGGCACCAAGCTCGGGATTGAGAAGGTGGCCTTAAGTCATTAGAAAAGGAAACCCTAAGGTGGGTATGCCAGTGTTAGGGCAAAAGTGGTGGAGAATGTCATACTGAAAAGTGTAAATTGGCTTGTTAATTAACTTGATTGTGATAATTAGATTGTTATCCTTATGTGCAAACTTTTGGTTGTCCCCACATACCAGTATATTTCGATATACTGACCGGCGTTTCGTTTGTCGGCATTTTAGGTACAACCCTGAAATGAACAAACAGTAAAGTGACACATTGTGAAAACAAAACATAAAGTACAAGGAGGATTAGATAGAGTAGATTCAAGCTTGGATAGATGTAGATATCCCAGTTTTAAAAAAGGTATGCAAATTTTTATTTTATACCAGCTTCCAGTTTAGTTGGTAAAATTTATTAATTGTTATTGATTATTTATCGAACCTTTGATCCTGTTAATTGAATAACGACTCTGACCTTCGGGTCTCCCTTAATTGGGGGTTATCGGGAGGTGGGGTTATCACAATTGGTATCAGAGCAAAGGTTTCTCACTTAATCTTTAATAATTATTAAATTTTACAAATTCTGTAGAATCCAAGGGAGTTATTAGAGGATTGTCCGAAAGATTGAGGTGTCTAGAAAAGGATCACGTCCTGGGGCTGGAAATATTTTCCTCCACATCGCTAGTCGAAATACGAGGACTCCGGGATTGTGTGACTACCTGGCCGATGTCTTAGGATATGACTCGAAATAAGATACCTTTATGACTCTCTCATCTTGTTCATCCCTTCTCAACTCAAATTCTGTTAAGGACCTTAAGAATTAGGATTTTCTCTCTTCTCCTCATCCTCTCGAGGTATGGGTAAGGTTGATAACGATTAAGGAATCCTCCACCAAATTAATAAAAAGCATGTAAATAAGATGTCATGGGCATAAACTTAATAGAGTAAGTGTAAAGGAATAGATGCATGCTTAGGTCATATGACACGAATTGTCTTTGCCCTTAGGAGAGACCTGAGGATAGACCTCCTTGGTAGGAGTATGGGTAGAGAGAATTAGTCTTGGAGGTAGAGACCTCCATTAAAAGTAGAGACCTGGTACATCCTTTGAGGATGATGTTAACCCTAACCCTAAGTGAAGGTTAGAGAGAGAGATGACATGATGGGTTAGATGTCTTGGTAGATCAGATGTTTGAATAAACATGCCTTGGATGCCATAGGAGCCATGAGAAGTTGATGATCGAGTATCTTTAGCAACCCAACCCTAGGAAGGGCCGTGTAGGTTTGAGAGAAGGATACCTCCTTCATGGATGAGGTTAGAGAAGAACCTATAGAAACCTTATAGGTTGTTGCAAGTAGAATATAGTTTGCACCCAGAGTACGTCAGTAGATGGTGGTAGGTTAAAACCCTATCCAGTATGCATGATAAGAATAAGGGGATATGGATAATCATGAGCAAACATAAGTTTGAGCATAGGCTTCACCCGCGTGGAGGTATGCCTGTGAGCTTGATCCTTCATGAAGAGATGACCTCTAGTAGTATGGTTGGATGTGGAGTTAGCTCTAGTGAGAGAAAGTGGGACCCCAGTAGGAAGGTTGGAAGCTTAGATTCCGAGACATGAGGAACATAGTTGAGGATGATGCGACCTAAGTGGATGATAGTGGTCACCTCGTGCTTGATCCATGGAGGTCAATGATATCTTGGTGGCCTTTAGAGGAACCGAACCCTAAAGAGAGGATGATGTTCCTGGTACTTGTGTGCCTATGGTATAAGTATTACTTACTGAGATGAGATGAAGAGTGCCTTAGACCATGAGGAGGTTTAAGTAACCAGTTGTGAGGTTTTATACCAAGTTTGTTGTCCTTGAGGAGGACTCAACTCTGAGGCGCTGCTTATATAAAAGGATCATGGAAGTACATGACATACCTTGGATATGCTTGATTCATGGTTAAGAGATGGAGCATGCAGCTGGATACCCAAAGGTAAACCTAGGGTTCCTAGGCCTAAGAGGGGAAGCAGTGTGCCGAATGCTCATGATGAGATTTGAGTCTCTATAGTTTCGAGCATGGTACTCCTCATGTGCAAGGGTAAAAGAAACCCCTTAAGTTAAGGGTATTTTTGATGAACCCCTCACAACTAAGTTGGTCTAATGTTGAGGATGAGAACAAGTGTGACCTAGCATGGTTTAGTAGGTACGCTTGTGCCTTAGTAGTTGTTGGATTAAGCATAATTATATGGATGTAAACCCTAAGGATGTTTGTGACCTTGTTGTCACGAGTTGTAGTGTCCTCCCATCCTGGGAGAGGGACCCTTTGGTTGGGTGTTTACCAGTTTTATGGGTTTGAGGAAACCTAAGGAGGTTTCATAGGATCTTGAGAAGCCAAGTGAAGAGTACATGGCATGAGAATGAACCTATAGACTTATAGATAACCATCTCTACGTGCATGTGAATATAACTGGTATGGGGCCTGACCAAGGTAGGCAGGTCGCCATGACCCCTGTGAAAGGATGAAAGACAACTCAAGAATGCAGAGAGATGATGAAGGCTTGGGTAAGATTCTAAGTTGGACATGTACTATGTTAAAATCCTAAGTCTATCCTAGGGTCAGGTAGGGATAAGACCGATGGAAGTAGGAGTTGCCTAATTCCCTAGTTGCAGATGACCATAGGGTCGGGAGGTAATAGCTATCATCATCTGAGGGCCATGGGTTAGGAGATTGATCACCTTCATGAACTCATGTGACCCAAAGGACAGATGAGTAGGGCACTCTCTGGATGCATAAGGGAAGAGGGATGACCCCAAAAGTGTCGGCACCCTATAGACCTAGAGGAGATGACCAAGGATGGTGCTTGGACCAAGTAAGTTTGAGACCAATTTTCCATGGAAGTAATTTTGATACCATGATGTTTGTGATGTAAAGACATGTGTGGCACATTTCAACTCAGATTTAAAGGTGTAGTGGCAAGGTGGGATGTACCATCTCTACTCTTGGAACAGGAAGAACTCTGTATTTGGACTGCAGCCAAATGCTTATTTCCTCTTGTTATGGGAGTGAGGGATAGGATAGTGTACATGCCATACACCAATGATAAAGATGATGTGAGTTGGAACATTGCTATAAGGTATGAGGACAGAGATGATAACATACCTTGGTGGAGTGAATGATACATGGATGGTTTACAAACACTAAGAGGAATAGTGTAGTCATCTTATGAGGATGTTTTATCAAGAGCTATGTGGAATTTGTAAGGTAACCAAGGTTGAGTTTGATCACCATGAGGATGAGCTCGGAGTCTCTTGATGAAGACAAACTTAGAGTTTGAGATGATATGATAAGTATAATGCATGGAGGTGTATGTCTTCAACATTACATAACATCTAAGGATAAGGAGTGGTAATGAATGCTCTGGTTGAGATATAGCTGCCTAGTTTAGCTGGAAGCTAGAAGAAGTTGAGGTTGTTAGGCTAACCTTAAGTTGAGAAAAAGAGATAAGTTTGGCTAAAACTCAGATATAACGAGATCTGTTAAACAAGATTAGTGGTTGTTTGGATAGCCAGCCTAGTCTTTGATGCAATGAAAGGATGGTTATAGAACCTCAGATGTTCTTCTTTGGAAAGAAAAGTGATGAAACCCTGATGAGAGTGGCTTAGGGTTTCTGAGGTATTAAGATTGAGGAATCATGACATACAGGAGGTCATGGTTTTAAGATCACTAAACACTGTGATACTATAAAGATAGTAAGTGACAGTAGTACTTGAGATTCTTAAGATGAAGTTGTATGTGGCTGGTCGCCATGCAAGCCAGGAGGTGAAGGACGAACACCAGTAACCCAATGGATTGATATAGAGGTTAAAGAGTTCCCGAGAGGGAATGGGAGTTCATCACTATGGATGGTGTGGAAGATCTCCCCTTGGCCAAGGAAGGTCAAGGTGCAATATGGGTTATGGTAGATCGCCTTACCTAGATGGCATGAAAGAAAGAAATAATGTTGTCATGGGACAGATTTGGTTGAACTACTTAAGAGAGAAAGATGGTTCAACTACACCATGATGCGAGTTCAAAAGTTCTTGAGCATGATTAGAAGGTTTACTTCCATGCGGTGGAAGTAGGTACATGAAGAACTCGTTTTTAGTACCGCTTATCACCCCCTAACTAATGGTTAGTATGATCTAGACTAGAGGGTCTAATGAGAGCAAGTGTGCTTGTTTAGGATATTACAAAGAGACAGTTCTTATGATGTGATGTTAATCACCATAGCCTTTATCGAGATGTAAGAAGTTCTATAGGGAGGTTGTGTCGGTCACCACTTCATTAAGATGATGTTGGTGAAGGAGGCCTCACGAAGGTCAAAAAAGAACCACAGTGTGTGCAGATGAAGTCGCTTTGACCGTACAATGGCTGAGAGAGATCCCATGGGCGACATGAGTCATGAGTTGATGCAAAGCAGACTGGCATGCAGTTCACTATGGGAGAGCATTGATGTGATATTTGACCCCTCTGAGCTATAGCTGAGAAAGTTGAATCCCTGATACATGGGTCCATTTGAGATGGATTGGTGGAGATGGTTAGGTTTAGCCTTACCCCTCAGGATAACATGATGTGTTACATGAGTCCGATCTCGAGCACTATGTGAGGTACCCAAGCCATGTGCTGAGCCACGAACCTATTCAGCTTTGTGAGAGGATGAAATGTCCTGAGTCACATGCAAGGGTACGAGATACCAAGGTGAGAGAGAACTCAGATGAAAGAATACAAGATGATGAAGGTTCTAGGGAAGCACCATGGAAAGGGTAGAGCCACATGGGAGCCATGGTGGACCTGAGGAAGTCTTATCCTGATTGTTTGTTTGCTTGATGGAATTTTGAGGGCAAAATTCCTATAAGAGGGGAAGGATGTTACAACCTCAAATTTTGCATGTGAAATGTAATAATTTTGTTAATATGGACTTAATTAAAAAGGTGATATGCTTTGTTTCAAAGAATGGATTTCTTTGCAAATCTTCCTTCGGATAGGAATTTCATGATTCCTATTATTGATTAATCCCTTACTAAATATAAAAGAGAAGAAAAGAAGAAAAGTCCAAATAAAAAGAAAAGACACAAGATAATGAATATTAAGCAAAGTGATAATGAGAGAATACTTAGAAATATACATAAAGTGGCATTAATGGTCACAATTGAATAGATTTCATGTACCATAGCCTTTTTGGTTGCTCGTGAGATTTTATTGGCTATTAAGCCCAATCATAAGAAAAAAGAAAATAAAAGAAAAAGGAATTTATCTAATAAGTAAGGAAGGGATAAAGAAAGAAGAGAAATAAACAAAAGAATATTTTTCCAAGATAGGATTTCATGCCTTTAAGGTTCCTTGATGTCCAAGGAATCCAAGATAATAATTTTTTAGCAAACGAAAGAGAAAATAGGTGAGAGATATTCATAATTGAGTAATATATTGCACCTAAAGAAAAGGAACGTTTTCTTTTAGAAAATGAGTCCAAGCTTGGCATGATGATAGATTAAGTCATTAATAAGATTCTCTCAAAATTTGGGATAAAACAGATAAACGGTTTGAGAGATATGAATATTGTATGTTTTCCTAAAGTAAGAGAGATAAATTAAATATCATAATTCACTTTTAATTCATGTTCTATTATAGGGTCCGACAGCCGTTGGATTTGAATCCAACAGTGGCTGCACCTCACCTAATGTAAGGAAAGGAGGAACAAACTGACATAATTTCGGGACTAGATCCCTTGCTAATCAATAATCGAGCATCCATGTGACCGTTCCCATTACAATTAGGATCCCGTTCCGAGTAGAATGAGCCTGAATTTGGATAGTTTTGGAAAGTGGTTTGAGGTTTCTCCAAAGTCCAGATGGACTCAGACTCCATGACTACAGACCTGTGAGCCACACCTATAAAAGGGGCTCCCCCCCCTCACGATGGACGGAGAGGTGCAAAACAACCATGTGTGTAGAGGACACGATAGGCTAGTTCTGTGGTCCCTTCACACCTTCTAATCTCCCGTTCCTCATTTTTTAGTTGTTCTGTTCTAGACCATGGAGCAATGGCAGTGGACCACCAACCACTCGTGATCATGGTCTGTGGCGAGATCTCATCAGGCATGCGAGGACGGTGAGCCAGGGACTCGCGTCGGGAGCAAGTTAGGGCGCTCAGCCTATCTAGATCGTGCGAGAGTCTCGCCGGTTGCGAGTGCTCTGCTCACCCTACGACAACAGAGCTCCACATCGAGATGAGCCGTGAAGGGGATGAGAAGATGGGGGGTACCAGGTTCCACTGGCGGTGGCTTGTGGGAGGGAGGTGAGCTCCCATCCCGGTCCGTAGTGACCTACAAGGCTCCAACAAGGAGCAGAAGGCTGCCGCGCAAGAGCTCTGTTCTTCCGGTGAATCAGGGGCAGGAGTCCGTCGCGAGTCACGTGAAGGAGATGATAGGGAATCAGATCTGGGTCCTCAGGTAGATGGACCCTGGACAGGATCCGTGAGAAAAAGGATGGATCGCAAAGAAAAGAAAGAAAAAGACACATGGTACTCTTCCATTGGCCTAAAAGGTATATTCTTCACAAATTTGTAATTAATTATTTGTAGATCCGATGATAGAAAGTAATACATGAAAATTGATCAGAAAAATGTGAAGAATACAATAAAAATATAGTTGGAACCTGATATTGCTCGCAATTTAAAAAGTACACCAAGTTATCACCTTTGATATATTAAATTATGGTAAAACCCTAATTTGATATGGAACTCGGATTTAATGACTCTTTTGGGTTAATTTGGTTTGGAACCCTAATTATGAGAAATATTAACCTATTAAGAGTAGAAGGGAGAGTTAATGATAAATAACGTTCATATGTGAATAGACCATTATGAACTACGAATTGAGGATAAATGAGCATAATGACTTTTTCATTGATTAAAAGGATAAAAATGGTAGCTTTGATGTAAAAGAGGCTTAATGGACGTAATTCATGATTAATTGAGCGTTAATCTAAAATTAAAGCTATGTGTGTTAAAAGGTAACCTTAATAACTTTCATGAAGGATAAATGAGAAAATTAGGGTTTAAAAGAGTAAGGTGAAGTAAAACCCTAATTGCAAAGTAAACCCTAAAAAGAGGTAGAAATCCTAAAAAGGAATAGAAACCCTAAGTAGCTTGATGGTTTGGATAGATTTTGATAAAAGGAATTGAATGTGATTATAGGATTCTTATACTTTCTTGATTGGATGTCTTGATTGATTGGATTATCCTATCTCGAATCAGCCTAACAGGTATGTGGTTAATTATGAATAACCGCCTTAGTTTCCCGTGGGTTTTTCCAAATGGTTAATCACATTGAATGCAAATTATCAGTTTGAATGTTCATACTTGCAAACTATAAAGTCACTATGATTATCACATTAATAATAGAAGTATGGATTCTCGCACTTACATACCACCCTGATGGATGATGCCTAAGGTCAGGCCCAGATGGGTAGACCAATGGACACCTTGAGTGGTGACCCCATGCACCAAGCTCGGGAATCAGAAGGTGGCCTATGATATTGCATGACTAGAGGGCACCATGAGTGGTGACCCCAGGCACCAAGCTCGGGATTGAGAAGGTGGCCTTAAGTCATTAGCAAAGGAAACCCTAAGGTGGGTATGCCAGGGTTAGGGCAAAAGCGGTGGAGAATGTCATACTGAAAAGTGTAAATTGGCTTGTTAATTAACTTGATTGTAATAATTAGATTGTTATCCTTATGTGCAAACTTTTGATTGTCCCCACATACCAGTATATTTTGATATACTGACCGACGTTTCGTTTGTCGGCATTTTAGGTACAACCCTGAAATGAAAAAACAGTAAAGTGACACATTGTGAAAACAAAACATAAAGTGCAAGGAGGATTAGATAGAGTAGATTCAAGCTTGGATAGATGTAGATATCCCAGTTTTAAAAAAGGTATCAAAGTTTTATTTTATACCAGTTTCCAGTTTAGTTGGTAAATTTTATTAATTATTATTGATTATTTGTCGAACCTTTAATCCTGTTAATTGAATAACAGCTCTGACCTTCGGGTCTCCCTTAATTGGGGGTTACCGGGAGGCAGGGTTATTACATAGTTCCTCTTCCCACTATAATGTCACATCTACTATAGCCTAGAATTCTGAAGAACCATCCCCACACAAGTGAGATTACTCAAAGCAAAATGCAGAATTATCACTAATAATAATATTACCACAAAATAGGTTAAATTAAAACTTATCTCTTAACAGGATTTCCAATTGAACAACTCAAAATTGAAACCATAAACTATTGCCACTTGTATTTCATTCTTATCAAAAGTATCACACAACATTGTATATTAGCTATCTAGACACCACTTGTTACATATAATCAATTACTCACATATACAAAACATGTTTGTAGTACTATGGCATACAACCACAGACTCAAAATGGTGTACAAAATTCACAAAGCACCCCCAAGGACCTAAGTGTACAGGGATGACACATAGGACTCTATCACTTGACACTAGCTACATATCCATGATTCAACAGCTATAGCTCCACTTGTTATCATCCCCAGCCACACGATGTCCATCTCATCGTGCACGTCCACCTAAAAAGATGTGAAACCCATGGGGTGAGACCAAACATCCCAGTTAGAGATATAACTCCTCGCCACCATCTATTATAAGAAAAAATAACTAAAATAGGAAATTATACAATTAATAGATAAGAAAAGACAGCTTAATGATATAAACAAAGAAATTATCATAGTTTAAACAATTAGGGCATCTACACTAAACAATAAATCATCTTATTCCTTGAGAAGGAATATGAAGAAAATGTATAACTCTTATAAAATAAACAATATAAAAAACACAACAAGGAGTCATCCAATGTTATTCGTATGTGACCTTAAGCAATAATACTACACAGTTGCGTTACATATTTTATTATTATACCCTAAGGATTTGAGGCATACCACTCAAATCCAACTGACCGATGCTAAGTCAAAATCAATACAAGATCAATGGAAGAGATGGACTTATGATCATCACCATCACTACTCGGTCAGCACGAGTCTACAACATAGTGACATGTAGTCAAACTACAATGAACACAACTTATAGCCACATTTATAGTCCTGTAAAGATAGCAACCAATAGTCAAAGATATGGTCTTGTAAAACAACTAGCCTACCTTGGTACATGGCACAACGCTAGAGAACAAGCTCACACATGGCCACTCTGCAATTCAACATTATAACACTATTTCAAAAAAATTTAGGATATAGGGAGATACCTCCACTAATACCCTGCATATTCAACAATATATGCTCTGAGTTTCCCATAGGAGTTACTCATTTCACCATTCACCTAGATACTAATGCTGAAGATGGATCTATGGTACAGGGCAACTACATGATTAAGATTTGATTTTATCAATTATCCCAATTGGGTGAATTAAATATCCATCATACAAGTGGACATACAAAATCCTTATTCAATCTAGTAAGCATAATTGTGAAACACGCTCAAAAGATATAAAATGTATAAGGTATGAACTTGTCTCATCATCTTAGAGCAATAGTAACCCATTGCCTTACATAAGGCCATCAACATCACCACTTGTTATCACCACCATATTAGACTAATCATCATTATCACATCACTGGGAATAATAATCCCTTATCACATCATTGGAGGATATAACCTCACACTAGGCATCAAGCCTTCACTAGGTCATAAGACCAATCATATTATTCATGTAACTCATTATTGTTTCATCATGCCTCCTCATGCATAAGCATCATGTATGTCACAACACATATACACCATAACAATCATTAGCTATGATAACCATCACATCATGCCCCATAAGGCATATAAACATCACCTGTGTCATATCACATGTACACCATAGAAGTCATTAGCTGTGGTAATCATCTCACCTGCAAAATCATCGTCATACAAATATAGAGACAATATTCATTGTTATCTCGTCATATTAAACACTTTAGGCAATGTAAGAAATGCATCATATGTCTCCTCAAGTTAGGGTTAGGGATTCATGATTAACCAAATATCATTCCATGACACTATTTATTTACCGATCTCTAGTTTCATTACCTACCATAAGTTTGGAGTGTATTAGGGTTAAACACTATAAATCATAACTAAGTATTCACATTCACATATTTACAATACGACTGCACTCATCAAGGCTCATGGCAATCAACTAGTATCATTTAATTATCTTTATATTATTCACAAACTATGGCACTCAATTAACTTACAAGGTTAGAATCACATTATTAGGAGAGATATATTATAATCACATACTATTCATCCATGTACATTCAACAAGTATAACATACACCCTAGGAATAGGGTTAGGGTTCACTCACATAGCCATTTAGAGTTTACCTCATGATTATTGCACCCAACATTAATTGAGTCACTTCCCACCTTCTTGTAAAGGACATGATTAAAGTTTAACATCATTAGTCGAACATGACTTGGTCATGATGTCTACAACACTATGTATCATCATTATGTACATATGTAAGTCTACCATCTCTGTGATGTCCCTGTATTTTCTAAAACTTAATCTGATGTGTGACATCCAAATTGAAACCCTTAACTCAGCAAGAATCCCAATTTAAACACCTCACACTAGGCTAAGAAGAATAAAATCAGAGGAAGTCAAAAGGAAATAATAGTAGAACATGAACATGAACAATAATAAAATGATACAACACATGTTCACCATTAAACATATTATTACAAGCTCATTATGAATTGTTACAGCATTTGGTATTACATATGGAACAACAAACTCTTACATATACATGTACTATCACTAAACAACAGGATCTTAAGACAACATGTCCATCAATACATCAACTCGCCATACAACTCTCAACTATCCTGGTTCTTCAAGATCATGCGTCCACAACCTAAAACAAAGATTACATGTGATACACGTCAACACAATATTCAAGAATATTGTACCAAGTACGCCTACGTGTCTTTATATATACCTATCATTACTAAGATTGGCAATAAGATAAAACTAATACTTGGCAGTAACAATAGAAATATAACAAAAGCATACTTGAACAAAGATGTTTATTAACAAAAGAGAACACATATTTTCAGCATATTTTCCATTATATATCCATGCATTGACTGTCGAAGGTTTTGATGCATTGTTTTGACTCTCAAGGAGCTCAAGATTAAGGTCTTTATGATCGACTACCAAAGAGTTAGATCATATGTACAATGTGACCGACTACCAAAGTGTTAAGTCACTTCCAAGCATTGTACTACCAATGAATGTAGTGCTTTAATATAATGGAACAAATATATTATGTTTGATGTGTTCATAGCAATAAGTATGGAAAAGCAAACAACATACCATACATGAACAATTATTTCATCCAATATCATATGCCAATTATTTTACCACACATATAATGCAACCATACTAAATAGTAGGCCAAGTAAGAGGTAAGGGTGTACCTTGAAGAAGGACACACCTAATCATCATATATCCCTGAGTCCTTTATATCCTTATCAACCCCTGATTAAGACAAGATCACATATCACCATCAGATTCTCATCATAACCCAAGTTATATCCATTTTAGGGTTTATCTTGGTTCATTAGGATATTACCATCATTACTTGTATTCTCATCTTGTTATTTTGGATTGATGTTCCTAATGTTATTCCAGATTCTACTTCAAATATGTGTTGGATAAGTATAGATCATCTATATGTTATGTTGCATATAGTTATATGCACCGATTAACCCTAGGTTACAACTCATGTATTAAGGGTCATATTCATATAACATGAATTTCCTACATCTAATTGATATCAAACTTACGTATAATCTCCTAATCACTGATATGATGATGTTCTGTATATCTCATCATTTATTGATCACAAAAGTATTTTCTACATTTTATTTAAAGTTATTAGTCCTAGATATTCATACTAAGCAAGTTCATGATTATGTGTCATAAAATGATCATATATAACATTTTATGGATTGTACATAACATTTAGGAGTTATTGGTGCATTATCATAATTTAAGGTTTTTCTAGATATTTATTACACATCTTATAATCATTTCACAACTTACATGATATCATCTATATTTATACATCAAAACTGTGATATTATGGTTTCACTATGTTCCACTCATTTCTTTGACAATTTTGTTATCTTACTTGTATTTTTTTGATAATTGAGCTAATTTCTATGAATTATTGAAGATCTGCTTATTTTTTAGAATTTCTTACCTTTTGGCATATGAGATACATCCATGTGGACCATGGCTTGTGTCATGTGCATGGCCCATTGCCTATTGCGTTAGCTCTTAGATCCACATGTTTAGGTTTGGTTCACATTAGATCTAGATGGATCGAACCGCCCATTGTCTAACCATTCTTGCTCGTGTTTCTCATTCTCAATGCACGCAAATCGGGCGCTCTTGACTCATTCGATCCTTCTACAGAAGTCCTATAGGAATATGTTCTGAGCACCACTGTAGACAAGCTCCTTTGGCAAGCAATCAACCACTCCAAAGTACTCCTCATCAGCCCTAAAGGCCTACGTCATGTTCGGGGGCCTAGGTCAGATTCTCAAGGCATCTCAAATGAGTGATCTCATCTTCAGATCTACATTGCCAAGAGCTTGCCACCACCAGCAGCTCATGTAGTAGAAGGAAAGGAGGTTTCCTCATCCCCACTCCCAAACTTTCAGATGAAGCCCTCATTAGCACTGGAAGACCTCTAGGAAGGGGTATGTAGTCTCCATCCTCGGCAAGAGGTACTCTAAACATTCATACAAGCTCCATATACAACTCCGACTATTTGGTGCTCATCAACCATTGAAAACTCAAAGGAAGTCCACATTGAGATTGGTTTTGAATTCCCCAATAACTGAGCTTCACTTTCCCTTCATTATTCTCTGGATAACTCCCTCAGATCTTGTTCCACTCTCTTGCCATCACCTAGACAACATAGTGGAGATCCCTAAGGAAACAAGAGCTTGTTCTTCCCCTTCCCTTACCCATTAACTAGAATGAGGGGTCATGGTACTCATCTATACCAGACAAGAACAACTAATCCTTCATAATACACTCTCGTCCCACGTTTGACGATGTGTGGGGGGGGGGGGCAAGAGGTGGCTTGGCACTGTTGGGTCACTTCGGTTCGGATCTAACTGGAGGTAAGGGACAACCATCTACCCATCCAAATCAAGCCATCCAATGTCCACTGGTATGCCACGATATGAATATCTGGATTACCTACCTCTTGAGTGTGTGACACCATCTAAAATTAGAACTTAGGCTATTTGATTCAATAACTTGATCATCAAACATCAATATATCAATAATTTCACCATATTCTGATCTAAATATCTCTCTCTAGAAACCTCCAAACTTCCTAAACATTTGACCACGACTTTATCTTTATCATAACAAAATTCCTTTAAAATTTAGTACTCATAATCACTTGATTGACTAGTCAATCATTTAATCCAAAATGACACGTACTTAGGGGTATTAATCATGATATTAACATCAAATACCCTTCAACTTATGTCAAACTATTTGGAGTACCTTCATATGCTCAAAATACACTTTAGGGACTATCATCATGTCATCATCATGTATAAAACTAAGAATATCAAAATCTCAATTTATCACATCATACACACCTTAGAAGAAATTTTGTCCTCAAAATTAAGACAACATCCAATCCTTCACATCACATACATCTTAAAGAAAAAATTTGTCCTCAAAATTAAGCCATTTTATGATTCCAAGGATAAACAGAAGGTCTTCATCCACATGTAGGGCACCACTTGAGGTGCAACATCCCCATAAACAATATCTCTAGAACATATGTGTACCATTCCTAGGAGGATTTTATAGAAGCTAAGGTGAAACATTGCTTCACTTAAGGTAGCAACATATGCTTAGAAGCTTAGGTTAGGTCATGACATATCACAACATTTGGATTTACATATATTTCTGTTTCAAGCAGGAAGTTCCAACATTAACATATACATTTTTAAGAGGGAGTTAACTATAGTTAACCCACTTTATCCATCTAGATCATATCAAGGTGTCATAATCATTATATTGAGCTAATTGTTAGAACATGTTCAACTGATTCATTAAGCACTAATGTTAGCACCTAATCTAACATATGTCATTAATATAATTTCATTTCTCATTTCTCATATCTAGGTCAAAAACTTATTAGTGATTCCATCACAAGATTAACCAAACAATATTAAGGCTCGTGATCATTATTCATATGCATGTTTAACCATCTACACATGAAGATCTTGTTGGTATAGTATGCCCAGAGAGCCAATCATATAATGATTGTGATGAGGCATTAGATAATTGATTTGATAATGATAAAGGTAATTCCATCTATTATGTTTGTCTCACTCATGAGATGATGACACATACATAATAGATGTCTAAAGAATGATGTGACTCGATGACATATGTCTTCAGGTTGAGGACCTGAACAATGAGACCATATGTATGATAAGAGTACATACATTCTTCATATGTCCCTAGTCATATATTACTGTAGAAGCAAAATAGACATCAGTAATACATAAGACTAGTGTGTGTGTGTTGATTGATGAGAGTGTCTCATTAGTCATGATATATGATATCAAGTTAAGCACACAGATATATGTTAGAGAATAATATATCAGACAGACTCACCATGAGAGTGATACATGGATACCATAGAATGGTAGTCACAGTCGTCTCTCATAGTGATGGTGGTGATTGTGGTCCTTAGACCTGAAATCACTGCACTCATCACATGTGATTGGGTACACTTTGATATCATCAAATGCAGTCCTGAAACATGGGTTGTTATAACAGTGATGATTGGGTGACTTTGACACATGGGGACTTGACTGTGAGTGATAGAGATGGGATTTGTCCCTCCTACAAGGAGTATGATATCCAGGGCTCCTTGATAAGTGAGACTAAGAATTGTATGGCCATACTCATGTGATTCAAAATATGATATGTGAATTCACATGCATCTCAGACAGTCTTCTCTAGGTCAAGGAACATGGATTGAATCTTGAAGAGGATGACATTCCATGCCTCGAGTTCAATTTGTATGTCAAAGACAAAGGAACTATACAATCACTATAACACTAATCACAGATTGTAGGTTGAAGTTGTTCTCCAACTTTCTGAGTTACTTGGGTAGCAATGATGAGTTACTAGATTCTTCTCATTGCTTGTGATGTCATAAGTTGTTATGAACATTCATTGCCAACGTAAATTTGGAATCTACATGGTCACACAAATAGGATACCCCTGGAAGAGGATATTGTCCATGAATGATGTTTATATTAATACTAAAGGTGTTTAGGTACTCAACTAAACATGCAATTGACTGACTGGACTCAGAACTATCAAGTTCAAGTCTTGAACTAGTTGGTTAGAGTGTCAGGTCAATTGGAGACTACATTGGCAATGTCAGGACTGCCAACTGATATGTTCACCTTTGTGAGCCGATCGGCTGGTGTGAGCCAACCAACCGATTCACTTGGTGAAATGGGTAGCTCACAGTCCTGCCAACTGAGGAAATTGGGATTTGCCCAGTTGGAGGAAAACTTTCACGTTTCACTTATTTAATTTGATTGGAATAAGGATTAATCTTTGCATTAATTAGAAACGATTAAGGAAAGTTAATTGTGGGTAAGTCTGGGAAGTGAACCGACCATTTCATACTCCCAACTAACCAGTTCACTAGTGAATTGATCGACTCACCTTGCCAAATGACCAGTTCACCTGCCGCAGTACAAACTATTCATGGAATTTCTAGATCCTTCTACTCCCGAACAAATTGGGAACCCTGACCCTGCCCTCTACTATTAATAGAGGGGTACAGGGGGCTTCTCAAAATACACAAATCAGAACATCAGTTGCTCTGCAAAGTTGTTTTCCTCTCTGGTTTTGGTAACTGAGAGAGCCCGAGCAAGTGCTACCTGACTAGGGAGGGACATCGAGGGAAAGACAAATGCAGAAAAGCAGTCTGAGTTTGGGAGAGTAGGTTGGTGCTAGTACACCAACAGGAGGGACGTATCCTTCTTACCAGTTCTTGTAGAATGGTAGGAGTTCCAAGTGGTCTGTGTGGACTATCTTCAGAGGAAGGAGATGTTTTCCGCTCAGGATGACATGCCAGCCGCAATCTGTGGTGGAGGCTAGAGTCCATGGTGAAGACCAGGAGCTACACAAACACCATGCAAGACATGGTGTTGAAGACCACACATGGCTGTGAGTTATTGTCACTGGGAAAGCCCCAGGACCAGGTATATGTTGCTAAAACCATCCTTCCCATTACATAGTCACTGGTGCAATCTCCTGTTATGGGTTAATGGCCAGTAAATTTTTGTTTCCGTTGCCTACTCTGAGGCCAAAAAACCCAATAGTGGTATTAGAGCCACTTCAATGTACTGTGTTTTGGGATAAATCAATATGATCGGATTTTGGTTTTAACATCATTTATTTATTGCATACAATGCAAATATTTAAAATGACTAATGTGCATATCTGACTAAATACCACATGCGACCACAAACTAATATACATATATGATACGATATATATGCAATTGATACATGTTGCCCTAAAATGGTTTTGATGGTGGATGCATAGCGTGGTTATGGCCTATAAACCCTATGTGTGTTTGGTTGGTTATGGTTGTTTGCATCTTGGTCTGCATACTGAGTCCTCTACCTTCTATTCCACAAGTAACTCGAGATAACTTGAGATCCTTTCTCTTCTACCTTTGCTCCCCTTGAATGTAACTTGAAGTTTCCTAAAGATTATCTAAAAGTAGGATAGTTTATTTTTTGTTACATCGAAAAAGAAGACGTTCATCACCAGATGAGCCGACCTTCTAGAGGACCAAGGAGGATTGCTAAGATGGAGTCAAATCGACCGGTTGATGGCCCAACTACTTGTTAGAGATGTCCAGACATCAGAGGCTAGACCGACCAACCAAATGACCAGGAGGTGAGCCAATCATGTCATAGGATGAGTCTATCAACCCAGAATGGTTCAAGCACAAAGATTTTCATCAATAACATGTTGCATATGATGTAGACCTTAGATGACCATAATTCCTTGTGGCTCCAAGGAATTACAACAGGATGGCCATAATCATTGCTTTTGTCAATATTGCATGTTTCTCTCTATGGTTATAGCCTATATATTATGTGTACTATATATGTGGTGATTGGATATGTATATGTACTTATATAAAATCCCTCAAATACAATATTAAGTTGAATATGTCTTCCAAAAGTAGCACACATGAAAAACTTGTTCGACTAAGTGTGGGCACGCCTTCGCGTGGTGCACTGTCTACCTCGTGGAAGTGTGATGGTGAATATGTGGGTCTACCTTTGTAGGGTTCATATTCATTGTGTTGGCTTTTGGGTCAAACTTAACTTTAAGACCTTGATCGGATCAAGTACGTACCTTGAGGCATGCAGATGTATATGGCAAAGAGTTGCACATATCATCTATCCAAGAATTGCATATGATGCAATTGGCATGATTGTCTACCTTAATAATTGGTCATGAGTGCCAATGTTGGTTGGGTATTAATGAAATTGTTTTGGATCTTGGCCACTAGAAGATTGTATGCTACGATCTTCCAAATTGATGGTGAGGGATATCAGTTTGAAGAAAATAGTGGGAGCGATAATTAATTAAAGGCCTAATTAATATCGTCAAATTTATCAAATCAAACAAACAAAAAATGTTTTGAAAAGTTGCAAAATTCTTTTGTAGAATCCAAATGACAAACACAAATACATTACATTACAATCACTTCATAAATGGGATATACTTCAAATATGGTTTGGCACCTTTGAGAAGTGTTCTCAATAGTGAGTGTAAACTCTAAAGTCCTTGAAAGACTAGAGCTAATGGAACCACTCCAAATGCACCTAAGTCTAAAATTGGATGCTTACTTCAAGTATGCCAATGATGCCTAAGACATCAAGAACCTTATGCTGGGCTATATGCACTATGAGTTGCATAAATAGCTTGAAGCATGTACATTCTTGAGATAGGATATACATCTTAAGAATAATGTAAAGCATGAAAGTTATAATGTCTTCAAAGTGATGTTTGAGTATAATCAGACAAATGGAGATCAAGTATAATCTCATATGCTCAATATGATTGTGCATATAGATTGACTATGATTTCTTAAAGGTCAAGAGTTGACCAAACATATGATTCTACAAATTGTTATGTGAATCACATATATCCAGTTCAAATGTTGAAAAACTTGGCCAAACAACTGTATGAAGTGATTGGCATGTTGATGCCAAAGAATGAATGAAGAAAGGACAAAACTTGTGATAATGATCAGCAGAGTGAAGTCCATAGACTAAAGCAAGGCCAAGAAGTGTTCTAAAGCCAAGATAAGGTCCAAATCTTCATCACTCAAGATATGGAGAGGGGTAAGTAGGAAAGGAAATAACCTCTTTATAGAGGATCTCAGAAAGATGACAGAGATAGAGATCTCTACTTCAGGACTTGAGAGGAAGTAAGCTAGAAACGGTGTGGAGAAAGAGTTGCCATCATTATAGTTTCAATATGACATTCATGGGCATGTAATAGAATTAGTGAATTGCTATTCTATACCAGCCATCAATGAAAACATCATACATCTTGTATGGGCAAGAGTGTTATGGACTGATGTTTCATTTGAAAGATATGATCTTTGATGGCAATGCCTATGTCTCACTAACTACACTTGATAGTTAAAGAGACAAATGTGTGTGACACATGTAATGAATGACATGATAACTCAAACTTGAATGCCTATAGTGATGTCATCCAGAGCACATAAATGGGATTGAATTTTTGGAATCCATATGATGGATATATATACTCTTTTGGTTGTTGAACCAATAGAGACATGCTAATCTCATTCATTGTGCAATATGACAAAGGTTCTTCACTAGATGTAGTGGGAGGATGATTTTTCTATTAAGGATTATACATATTGATGTATATATTCCTTTTAGAATAAATACTAGTGGTAATTAATAGTACTACAATATATTTATTGATGACCTCAGTAGATATGATAGTTTGTATTTAGTGAAATACAAACATGAATATCTTGAAGTATTCAATAAAATTAGAATGAAGTACATAATTATCTTGGTATAAGTATTAGATTTTGATATGATTGATTTGGAGATACTATGAACCAAGAGTTTGAGAACCTTTTGGAAGATCATGATAATGTATCATGATGGACTCCATCAAAAACACAGTGATAGTGTATCATGAGAAGCATATGAAAAAGAAGGAATCACACCTTGACAAGTCAGAGTGTGATTACTAGCTAAAACTTCAAATTTCCTTTTAGGCACATGCTTTACACTGGGAATAAAGAGAATCACAAAATGTTGTGGAATCTCAAAGTTCCTTAAGTAACACACAAAACTCATGGTTTTGGTAGAACAAGACTAGAGCATGAATGATATATGATATCTTATGGACAAGAAGGCGGTGCGTTGATCATATGATGAGTCAACAGTCTACCTAGAAGCTAATGAGAGTCAGAAACTGAGATATGGCTTGAAACCATGAAATCCAAGATGGACTCCATGTTCATCAACAAAGTATGACTTTGGTTGATCCACCTAAAGGGGTGAAACCCATGGGGTACTTTAGGGTCTTCCAAAATAACACTGACATGAAGGGTAAGGTGGTTGAAAAGAGTTTCTAACAAGTTCAAGATGTTGAACATGGTGAAATCTTTTCAGTAGTTACCATAGATAAATCCATCAGGATAATGCTTGCTATTGTAGCTTAATGTGACTATGATATTTGGCATATGGATGTTAAAACTACATTCCTTAAATGGAATATTGTGAAGGATGTGTACATGACACAACCTAAAGGTTTTATAAATCCAATAATGCAAATAAAGTCTACAAAGCCGCATAGATCAATCTTTGAATTTAAGCGGGCACCTTAGAATTGGGATCTTCAATTTGACAAGATAGTCAAAGAGTTTGACTTGAGTCAGAATGAAGATGTAATGTGTCATTACAAGAATTTTGTGGGAGCATATATATATTCCACATATTGATGGGGAGTATCATACTTATACTAAAAAATATGGCAACAAAGTGTATTCTAAAAGGTTTTTAGAGAAGCATCATATGTGATAGGAATCAAGATCTATAGAGATAGATCAAGAGGGCTTCTTGACCTAAGAAAGAGAACATACATTGGCAAGAAGCTGAAAGGGTTAAGCATGATGAGAGAAAACTTGTCCATGTTCCATGGAGTTAGTCTCTCAAGATTCAAGTGTCCCAATTCTTATGAAGAATAAGGAACATATGGATAGATTCCAAATGCATTCATAATTGGATCTATCACGTATGAACTCATCTCATTATCTTGTATGTATTGGACATGATAAGAAAATATGAACTGATTGTCTTGTATGTATTGGACATGACAAGAATATATGAACTCATCATCTTGTATGTATTGGACATGACAAGAAGATATGAAATCATCATCTTGTGTGACAAGATGATATAAATATCCATTTACCTTGTATGTATTGGACATGACGAATGGATATATGTCGAACTCTAGTAAGAGTTTTTGGAATGCCATTAAGGACATCTTTATGTACTTGTGAAGTACTAAAAGGATTAGTTCCTTAGTTATGGTAATAAGGAAGAGTTGGGTGTTAAGAGTTACACTGATGCAAGCTTCCAAAATGACAAAATTGTGTTTGACCTTGGAATAAGAATTGTTAGTTGGAAATGTTCCAACATAAGACAATTGATTAATTCTACAATAAGAAGTCAAGTACCTTAGTGTTATGAACACTGTGAAGGATATTGTATGGATCTAGAAGTTCATATGGATGAACTTATGGGATGTTCTGACCATTTGTGTCTCATTAGTAATATTGTGACAACAATGGAGCTACGGGTTAGGCAAAGAAATTTTAGATAGCATACTATGACACTTCCATCTAATATGAGTTGTCGTATAGTGAAGGGATGTGAAACATGCAATATACCGACTTGAAGAAAATGTTGCTTACCCACTATAAAAGTGCTTATGTAGCAGAAACATGATGGACATGTTAAGATCACTTGGAATATGATTTGTGGGTGATTGGCTCTAAGTGCAAGTGGGATTAGGTTGGTATAGTATGCCCAGAGAGCCAATCATATGATGATTGTGATGAGGCATTAGATACCTGATTTGATAATGATAAAGGAAATTCCATCTATTATGGTTGTCTCACTCATAAGATGATGACACATACATGATAGATGTCTAAAGAATTATGTGATTTGATGACATATGTCTTTTGGTTGAGGACCTAAACAATGAGACCATATGTATGATAAGAGTACAAACATTCTTGATATGTCCCTAGTCAGATATTACTGTGGAAGAAAAATAGACAATAGTAATACATAAGACTAGAATGTGTGTTGACTGAAGAGAGAGTCTCATTGGTCATTATATATGATATCAAGTTAAGCACACAGATATATGTTAGAGAACAATATATCAGACAAACTCACCATGAGAGTGACACATGGATAACATGGAGTGGTAGTCACAATCGTCTCTCATAGTGATGGTGGTTATTGTGGTCCTTAGACCTGAAATCACTGCACTCATCATGTGTGACTGGGTACACTTTGACATCATCAAACGCAGTCCTAAAACATGGGTTGTTATAACGGTGATGATTGGGTGACTTTGACACATGGGGACTTGACTGTGAGTGATAGAGATGGGATTTGTCCCTCCTACAAGGGGTATGATATCCATGGCTCCTTGATAAGTGAGACTGGGAATTGTATGGCCATACTCATGTGATTCAATATATGATATGTGAATTCACATGCATCTCACACAGTCTGCTCTAGGTCAAAGAACATGGATTGAATGTTGAAGAGGATGACATTCCATGCCTTGAGTTCAATCTGGATGTCAAAGAGAAAGGAACTACATGATCACTATAAAACTAATCACAAATTGTAGGTTGAAGTTTTTCTCCAACTTTATGAGTTACTTAGGTAGCAATGATGAGTTACTAGATTCCACTCGTTGATTGTGATGTCATAAGTTGTTATGAACATTCACTGCCAACATAAATTGGAACCTACAGGGTCACACACATAGGATACCCCTAGAAGAGGATATTGTCCATGAATGATGTTTATATTGAGACTAAAGGTGTTTAGGTACATAATTAAACATACAATTGATTGATTGGACTCAGAACTATCAAGTTCAAGTGTTGAACTAGTTGGTTAGAGTGTTAGGTTGATTAGAGACTGCATTGGCAATGTCAGGACTGCCAACTGACTGGTTCACCCTTGTGAGCTGATCGGGTGGTGTGAGACAACTGACCGGTTCACATGGTGAAATGGGTGTCTCACACTCCTTCCAACCGAGGAAATTGGGATTTTCCCGATTGGAGGAAAACTTTCACATTTCACTTGTTCAATAAGATTGGAATAAGGATTAATCTTTGCATTAATTGGAAATGATTAAGGAAAGTCAATTGTGGGAAGTCTGGGAAGTGAAACGTCTGGTTCACTTAGTGAGCTGACTGTTTCACCCTCCCAACTAACTGGTTCACTAGTGAACCGATCAACTCACCTTGCCATATGAACAGTTCATTTATGAAATGACTGGTTCGCCTGTTATAGTACAAACTGTTCATGGAATTTTTGGATCCTTCTACTCCCTAACAGACTGGGAACCCTAACCCTGCCCTCTACTATAAATAGAGGGGTACAAGGGGGCTTCTCAAAACACTCAACTCAGAACATCAGTTGCTCTATGAAGTTATTTTCCTCTCTAGTTTTGGTAGATGAGAGAGCTCAAGCAAGTGCTACATGACTAGGGAGGCACAGTGAGGGAAAGACAACCGCAGATAAGCAATCTAAGTTCAAGAGAGCATGTTGGTTCTAGTACACCAACAGGAGGGTCGTCTCCTTCCTGCCAGTTCTTCTAGAATGGAAGGAGTTCCAAGTGGTCCGTGTGGACTATCTGCTGAGGTGGGAGAGGTCTGCCGCTCAGGAGGACACGTCAGCCACAGTCTGTGGTGGAGGCCAGAGTCCATGGCGAAGACCAAGAGCTGCATAGACACCATCCAAGACATGGTGTTGAAGACCGCACATGGATGCAAGGTATTGTCACTAGGCAAGCCCCAGTATCAGGTATATCTCGCTAAAACCATCCTTCAATTTACATAGTCATTGATGAAATCTCCTGTTATGGCTTAATGGTCAGTAAATTTTTGTTTCCTCTTCCTACTCTGAGGCCATAAAACCCAACAGATCTATTAAACCATCAATGGGTTTTCCATTCTATCATATCCCTATATATCACATCTCAAGATTAGATCATGTACATATACACATATTTCATCATGGTTGTGCTAAAAAAACTAATGTGAGTGGCTTGATAAACACATATCAAAGTATTATCCAATCAAGCTAATGTTCTCATAACCTATATTTTGAGGTCAGTGCCATGCCCAGTCTCTCTAAGATCACTCAAATATATGAGTTTCAAAAGTATTATCTTCATCTTCCCTCTTTGGTCTAGGGTTATCAGGTCTACCTCATTTGTACTGATGATTGGCATTACAAGCTTTGACCACTCAAGCACAAACCAAACCAAAACATGACACTCTTTTCATAAGTTCTCTACCCATGAGACATTCTTAGACAAAACTCTCTTATATAGACATCCACTAGATTCCTACATGGAACCACCAACCCGAGCTTGAGGCCTTCATAGAAACTAGCATAGTTTAACCTCCTCTAGGGTCTTGGGACTCAATCTCCCTAATCTAGATGGTAGGTACTCATATTCACGTTCATAGATACATATATAGATAGCATCTCTCTAACTCTATGATTTGGTCCTCTCAAGGACATCTAGGGTTCAACAAGACTATAGGAATCACACATAGAGAAACTCAACTCATTCACTTAGGAGTAGTCTAGTTTAGGACATATCATATCACATATTTCTCATATCTTTGAATTTAGGTTTTCTAACATCCTCCCTCTGGGTCTCACTCACTATGTATTTATCCCTAAAATTGGTCCGAACACTAGAGGTCCCCCTTTGTAAAAGAGCTTGAGGCTCTTGCTGATTTATGTCTTGTCTTAGCTTATCTTAACTTAGAAAAACTCATGTACTTGCATCATCAAGACTTATCTCAATTCCTTAAATATGAACCTAGACCTTCAAAGACAAACATATATCATCACTATTCATCTTATATCATCTATATTAGACTTACATCATATCATCAAAACTTATTTCATCTATCATATATTCCAACAAGGCTTTAGACATCTAATCTAGAACTACTCACTCTTCTAGACTGATGTCATTCTCTTTCACATAAGTTGCATGGACACCTCCTACTTGTACATGTGTGGGGACACATTTTTTAATACTTACATATATAATAAAATATTATATAGTTTTTCTCTGATAAAACAAGCATCAGAGAAACTATCGAGGTTAGATGCGGTTGGAATCAAAAACCAAATCCACAAAATAAGTGTCCCACACATAGTAGAGAGTCTAGTGCCATGTCACCTAGTGAAAAGGGTGAGAACAGGGTGTAGACTAGTGTAGCTACCCAAAACATGGATGCATCATATGCTAAAGGTTTCCCTTACCATGATGTATGTCATTTCCAAATAGTGCAACGTCCCATACCATTTCACTATAAGGAAAGAACGAATCTAAGGACTTTCTATACAACAAGCACCAGTCTAGACCTAGTTTTCCGACATCTAGGTGCTAAACTAGAGGCTAGGTCAAATCTAGTATCTAAAAAGACAACTAATATAACCCTAAAGATTATCAAGTTACAAGGTTTTATTTAGTTTGAGTTACATAATGATCAAATGCTAGACTTCTCTATTGTTTAGGCTCTCATACCACCTGTGACAACCCCAGATTTTCGAAAACTTAATCTAATGTGTGACATTCAAATTGAAACCCTCACATAAGTGAGAATCCCAATTTAAACACCCCATACTAGGCTAAGAAGAAGAAAATCAGAGGATGTTAGAAGGAAACAATAGTAGCACATGCACATGAACAATAATAAAACCATACAACACATGTTCACCATTCAACATATTATTACAAGCTCATTACAAATTGTTACAACATTTGATATTACATATGGAACAACAAACTTTTACATATACATGTACTACCACTAAACAACATGATCTTAAGACAACAGGTCCACATGTACATCAACTCTCCATACAACTCTCAACTATCATGGATCTTCAAGATCGTGTGTCCACAACTTAAACAAAAGATAACATGTGGTACATGTCAACATAATATTCAAGAATATTTACTGAGTATGCCTACTTGTATTTTTATATACCTCTCATTACTAAGCTTGGCAATAAGATAAAACTAATACTTGGCAGTAACAACAAAACTATAACAAAAGCATACTTGAACAAAGATGTTTATTAACAAAAGAGAACACATGTTTTAAGCAAAATTTCCATTATATATCCATGCATTGGCTGCCAAAGGTTATGATGCATTCTCTTGACTCTCAAGGAGCTCAAGATTAAGGCCTTTATGATCGACCACCAAAGAGTTAGATCATATGTACCATGTGACTGATTACCAAAGAGTTAAGTCACTTCCAAGCATTGTACTACCAAAGAGTTTAGTTATTTCATATAATGGAATAGATATATTATGTTTGATGTATTCATAGCAATAAGTATGGAAAATCAAGCAACACACCATACAAGAACAATCATTTCATCCAATATCATATGCCAAGTACTTTACTACACATATAATGTAACCACACTAAATAGTAGGCCAAGTAAGAGGTAAGGGCATACCTTGAAGAAGGACAAACCTAATCATCATATATCCATGAGTCATTTATATCCTTTTCAACCCCTAATTAAGACAAGATCACATATCACCATCAGATTCTCATCATAATCCTTGTTATGTCCATCTTAGGCTTTAGCTTGGTTCATTAGGATATTCCCATCATTACTTATATTCTCATTTTGTTATTTAGGATTGATGTTACTAATGTTATTCCATATTATACTTCAAATATGTGTTGAATCAGTACAAATCATCCATATGTTATGTTGCATATAGTTATATGCACTGATTAACCCTAGGTTACAACTCATGTATTAAGGGTCATCTTCATATAACATGAATTTTGTGCATCTAACTGATATCAAACTTTGTATTATCTTCATGTCACTGATATGATGATGTTATGCAAATCTCATCATTTATTGATCACAAAAGTATTTTCTACATTTTATTTAGGGTTATTAGTCCTAGATAGCCATACTAAGAAAGTTACATGATTATGTGTCATAAAATGATCATATCTGACATTTTATGGATTATGCATAACATTTACGAGTTACTGGTGCATTATCATAATTTTAAGTTTTCATTAGATATTTATTACACATCATATAATTATTTCACAACTTACATGATATCATCTATATTTATACATAAAAACTGTGATATTATGGTTTCATTGTGTTCTACTCATTTCTTCTAAGAATTTTTCTGTCTTACTTGTATTTTTCTGATAACTGAGTTAATTTCTATGAATTATTGAATATCTACTTATTTTTTAGAATTTCTTACCTTTTGGCCAATGGGATATAGCCATGTGGCCCATGGCTTGTGTCATGTGTGCCGCCCACTACCTGTTGAGTTAGCTCCTGGATCCACCAGTTCAGGTTTTGTTCACATCAAGTCTGCCTGGACCAAACCGCCCATTGTCTCCCCATTCTTTCTCGCATTTCTCATTCTCAGTGCACGCAAACTGGGCACTCTCGACCCATTGAGCCTTCTGTGGAAGTCTTGTGAGACTCTATTCTGAGAGCCACCATAAACAAGCTCCTCCGATAATCAACCACTCTGGAGTACTCCTCATTAGCTCTGAAGGCATCCATCGTGTTTGAAGGCCTAGGTCAGATACTCACGACATCTCAAGTGGGCGATCTTGGCTTCAGATCTGCATCGCCAAGAACTCACCACCACCAACAGCTCATTCGGCAGAAGGAAAGGAGGTTTCCTCATCCCCAGTCCCAAACTTCTAGATGAAGCCCTCATTAGCATCGACAGACCTCCAGGAAGGGGTATGTAGTATCCATCCTCGGCAAGAGGTTCTCTAAACAATAATACAACCTTCGTATACAACTCTGACTATTTGGTGTTCATCAGCCATTGAAAACTTGAGGGAAATCCACATTGAGGTTGGGTTCAAATTCCCCAAGAACTAAGCTTTTCTTTCCCTTCATTATTCTCTGGCTAACTCCCTCTAATCTTGTCTTCACTCTCTTGCCATCACCTAGATGGCGTAGTGGAGATGCCTAAGGAAATAGGAGCTCATTCTCCCTCTTCTCTTACCCATTAACTAGAAATGATGGGTCCTGGTTCTCATCTACACCAGAAGAGAACAACTGATCCTCCATAATATACTCTCATCCCATGCTCGACAAGTGTGGGGGGGGCAAGAGGTGGCTTGGCGCTTCTGGGTCACCTCATTTCTGATCTAACTGGAGGTAAGGGACATCCATCTACCCATCCAAAACAAGCCATCCAATGGCCATTGGGATGCCACAATATGAATCTTTGGCTTAACTTCCTGTAGAGTGTGTGACACATCTAAAACTAGAACTTAGGCTATTTGATTCAATAACTTGATCATCAAACATCAACATATCAACAATTTAACCATATTCAAATCTAAATATCTCTCTCTAGAAACCTCCAAACTTCCCAAAAATTTGACCACAGCTTTATCTTTATCATAAAAACATTCATTTAAACTTTAGTACTCATAATCATTTGATTGACCAATCAATCATTTAATCCAAAATGAGACGTACTTAGGGGTATTAATCATGATATTAACATCAAATGCCCTTCAACTTATGTTAAACTATTTGGAGTACCTTCATATGCTCAAAATACACTTTTGGGACTATCATCATGTCATCTTCATGTGTAAAACTAAGAATATCAAAATATCACTTTATCATAATCTCATTATGTCATGCATGTGTCACAACCATGCTTCATATACATATATCAACCATGCACCAACATAGTATTGAGACTACTATTAATAAGGTGAATCACCATTTCATGACGCTTGTATTACTACCTCTCATAAAGTTATTAACAATGTCACATAACCATGGGATATCAATCCCTTAATCATATCTCAAGAGGATTTCACCTCAGATTGTGATCGAGGAACACTACTACAGAACCTACCTTTAGTTTCAGTTATTTAAAGCCTTTAGTGTCGGTTTCTAAGCGACACCTATGTGGGCGACACTAAAAGTCCACCCATTAGGCATCGGTTCCAAAACCGACGCCCAAACTCTTCGCGCGCCACCGAAATCGTGCCATCAGGGGACTATAGGCGTCGGTTATTAGATAAGAAACCAACACCTACTGATAAAAAAAAAGAAACCAACACCCAAACTCTTCGCGTGCCACCGAAAACGTGCCATCATGGGACTATAGGCATCGATTATTAGTTAAAAACCGACGCCCAAACCCTTCACGCCACAGAAAGGGCGCCATCTTGGGCACTATCAGTGTCGGTTATAAGTAAAAAACTGACACCATATATCTTTGCCCCACGGCCGTGCTGTCCAGCACGACCGTGGTGTTAAGGAAATAGACGTCGGTTTATTGTAGGAAAACCGACACTATATCATTATGTGTCGGTTATTTACAAATAACCGACGCCTATTGGTTTTTTTTTTTCCTGTCAGTCTGCAGACCTGCTGTGGCTGGTCGTAGGATGAGAAACATGTTCAGTTCAGTTATGAACTGCATGTTTTATGACATCCATTGATATCGGCTGACAACAGGATGCAAACCTGCAAAATTAACAATAAAAAAGTAGCACATGCATTTAGCAATGCAACCTGCAGTTCCATTTTATTTTCACACATTTATAAACATTCACACATGCTAGCAATCTGTAGTTCCATTCATTCACATTCACACATGTAGAAACATTCATATAGCAACCAAGACTTTCATTCATTTTCACTCAGACACATGTAGAAACATCCAGACATGTAGAAACATTCACACATATATTATAATTCAGAAATTCATTTACAAAGTATCATTGTTTAGTCATTATTCGCTATCAGGATCCCAATTATATTTTAAAGCCCCCACTAATTGTATGGCTGTTGCCCATTCTTCTCTTACTTCATTTAATTCTCCCATTGTAAAGGGAGCATTAACATTTGGTAAGTCCTTTCCTGTAATGGGGTCATCTTTAAACACCTGTAAAGAGAATGATGTATATATATAATTAATGAGCTATAAATAAGATTGATATATTTCGATCATATTATCTAATGAGACTATATAATACCTGAGCAATACATTCGATATCCAGTATGACATGTTTGATAATCATGTGCATATATCACATGACATAGTATCCACATGCCCATACGTTGTCTTGTGTAGCACACTATAAATTCAAACATACAAAATATTAAAAAATACAACTAATTAAGCATTGTTCACATAAATAATATATACATATATTGCAGTCGGGAACTTACTTTCACGTTCTTCCAAATTATTGGCTGGTTCTTTTTCGTGGGGACCTTTCCTCCAGCCTTTTTGTACTGCTCAAAACCCCTACATGTTAATGTAACACAAAACATTGCAATTAAATAGTAATGTAATAACATATGTTAACGGAAATGAAAAATGAAATATTTCTCACCGAAATACTGCCATTTTCATTATGTGTCCAAATCTTGTATTCAATTTACCCCCCTTAGGATCTAGATAATACACAGTGAACATCTCGGGGGCAATAACCAATAACTCCCAATGCCTACCCCTAGAGGAAAAAAAGTTAAAAATTAATAACTCAAAATCCACAATAAAATGTAATTTTCTTAAGTCCAAATTATAATAAGCAAAGTAAACTTACTCTACATTGAATGGAGCCATTATCACCGTCTTATTTTTTACAGCAAAATTTGAAAAAGACTCACAGAAGTATTGTTGAACTGATGTAGGGTCTTTAGCTACTAGACTAATCAAGGATGGAATCAAAAACCCTACATGTTCGAATCCAAAATCTGCACATATGTTGTCTAAGTAGCTGCAAAATATGTATTAATTACGCATGCATTAATAAATAAGAAACTAGATCACCAGATCATACACAAGCTATATGGATGTATAAAGAATATCTCACCTTATCCATAGCTCTATCACAGATGTATTTAGCCAATCATATCGAAACAACTCCAATATATCTTGTATAAATAGTTTTGTTTCATATGACTGACCTGTAGAATCTGAATCAGAAGAAACAATTATAGGGGAGTTTATATCATGTTCCCCTAACCATACTACCATACCCCTACAGTTAGGACCTAACGGGACAGGTAGGTCCTGTGGAACCCAACTAGGTAATGCAGGAGGTGGAAGTGGAGGCCTAGATGTTGTGGGTGTCTTCTTTTTAACCTGTATATATATATAATTTCATATCAACTGCCAGCATATACACACACTAACAATTGAACGTAATGTAAATTTACCATACCTTATCAGTAAAGAAGACATCTGCTTTTAGCCACAATATCACTCTGCCCACTGCCTCACCAAGCGTTTCACAATCTGGGTGGGCATATGGCAGTGGAAGATCCATCCACTGGGGGAATATATGTATCGGGCTCACCCGAATCCAACCAGCTGGTACTGGAGACCCGTGACACGTTTCCCCTGGTAGGGATGGGTAAGCCGATGCCTCTGCCATGACATATTCTTTACTTTTTAGACAGCATGGCTTCAACCCCTACAATTTTTTGTGTAAAGAATGTTATATACATATATACATATCATCTTTTTTTGAAACGACTACAATTTCATATATACGTATCATCTTGAATTAAAAAACTAGTTACTATGTCATAAAAATACTTACAGTGGATGTGCTAGGTGGTGGTTCTACAGGATTACTCCCAACCTCTGCAGTAGGAGTAGGAGTAGAGTCTACAGTAGGTATTGTCTGGTAAGTGGCAGTCTGAGATGCCTGCCACTTTTTCATTGCTTCTTCGAGTTTCCTGTCAAATAGCTTATCCACCTGTACATGGATAAAAGAAATGTCAAATTCTAATTTTTGAATTCTCTTTTACAGTAACATTATAAAGAAAGAATATGTTACCTCTTCCTGTGAAAGTCCCGCTTTTGGGACATGTTTGCATTGGGATGACCCAAAAAAAGATTTGATGCCCACACCAGCGCCTGCAGCCCTAACACGTCCAGGATGCTCTGGGTTACCCAGAGCAATTGTCAATTCATCCTTTGTTCCCTCAGGGATGAACTTTCCTTGTTTCCTCAGCTTGTGCAGCTCCCGCTAATCGCCAAAACAAAAATTTGTACTTAAGTAAACAACACAAATAATCAATATTCGAATGATTGCTGTAAGAGTTGTATTTTACCATTTTTGCAGCCGCCTCAGTAGTTGCGGCCTTAGTTATTTCTCCCTTCTTATTTTTCCTCGCAGCTATCCAGACATCATGGCGAGGCAGAGGTGTGCTACCTATGCTAGAGGACTCCTGAGTAGCAGCAGACTGAGTAGCAGTAGCCTCAGCCTGTAGTCTTTGGCGAATGCCTGCATACCCCTTTGGACCCATTGTGTGGTCATGCACATTCAATGCACGCCTTGATCTTTGTGCCTCACTGAGGGCCTAGTTAGTATGCAAATTAATGATTTGGTTAGTAACACTAAATGTTAATCTTGAATAAGTGAATACAACATATATTAATTAATGAGATTGAGACTGACGCCTAATACCTTGAATTCATCAGTTTGTCTTGAAGCGACAAACGTGTCCCATTCTTCTTTGTCCAGGAAGTTCCACTGTTCAGTGGATGTCTTCTTCCTCTTTTCGGCTTCTTTTATGTATTCTCTGGTGAGATTTGTCCTATAGTTCCTTAGGACTCTCCCACAGCGTTTCATCACACATTTACGATGCAGCTTTTCATCCAATTCAAATATACTCTGCAAAATAGAATTGCTATTAACTAGTATCCAAAAATTTAGTAATCTACAAAATAGAATTGCAAATTAATAATAACTCACGCATAAATCCCTCCATATTAAATCTTTCTTCTCCTTAGAAACTTTATGCCAAGAATCTAAGCGACAACCGCAATGGCTACGAGTAACAAACCCAAGATATGAAATAAATGAATTGCGATTAACACCACATGCATTTCCTGCATTACCGAAATCCACAAGTTTGGGTCCATTGCCCTTTTGCGCAATTAACTTCTTCATCATAGTGATGCCCCTTCTCTTGTCAACTTTTTGGTGTTGTTGATCAAGTGCCTCAAGTGCTTCAGATGGTACATGTGCATCATCAACCTAAAATTTGACAAAATAATTCACATTTACAAGATATAACTATAAATGGACATATAGATATAAATATATGATATATTTTTAAAACTTACATTGTGAGGCGGCACATTGATGTCCTCACCCTCACGGTAGTCATCAGCACGGTCATCAGGAGAATGGTCAGCCATCTGCAAATTCACATTCAAATTGTAAAGTTCACATTGTAAAGTAGTAATTCAAAGTGTAAAGCTCACATTGTAAAGTAATTCAAATTGTAAAGCTCACATTGTAAAGTAATTCAAATTGTAAAGCTCACATTGTAAAGTAATTCAAATTGTAAAGTTCACATTGTAAAGTAATTCAAATTCTAAAGCTCACATTGTAAAGTTCACATTCACATTGTAAAGTTCACATTTTATCAATTAACAATCCTTCATTGTGATCTCCGCGCACATACAAGTCATCATTAGCTTCAATATTTGTTGGTGTTGGCAACCCAACTGAGAATGGACTGGAGTCATCATACTTATCATAGTACTGTTCTTCATCTATAGGATCTTCAACAAACTATCTTTTACCATGAAGAACAACCGACCATTTATCATTTGCAGGATCATCGATATAAAATGCTTGTTTCACATGTGATGTCAATATGAATGGTTCAACCTTCTCGCCAATCTTTTCAAAGTACACTAAAGTGAAACCCAATTCATCCACTATAACTCCTTTGGTGTTATCAACCCAATTACATTTGAAGAGCGGAATTCTGAAATCTATGTAGTCAAATTCCCATATGTCTTCAATGACACTGTAATATGACATTTTAGCTTCACGTGGACTCTTATCCTTTGCACTTGCAAAAAACATAGTCGATGCTTGAAGGGTGACCCCACTGTTTTGGACGACACTCTTATCATCTTGGCGCTTTGTGTAATATGTGAATCCATTAATGTCATACCCTTCATAAGACATCACAATCAACTTTGGTTTAAAGGCGAGGCATTTGATAGTTTCAGTAATATCATCTGGTGTTTGAGATAGTTGATGTAAGACTTTATCTTCAAACCACTTAATAAAAGTCTTGTTATGCTCTCTAGAAAGCCACATTGTATTAGCTCGAGGATATTGTCTTTTGATGAAATTGGTATGTTCCTTGATATAAACGTTCACTTCGTCCATGTGGTGTAAAGTATACAAATGACCTTGTTCCAACTGCTCACGGCTGATTACTTCCACACGTGAACCCAAAATTCCTTTGCCAAATAGCTCGTCAATATTCTTGTCATTATCAGGAGTATCATTACCACTGAGAAAGTCATTGCAGAAATCCATAACCTCTCTTGCCACATAACCTTCAATTATACTCCCTTCAGGCCGATAACGGTTTCGAACATCACCTTTAAAAATGCTCATGTATTGCTCAAAGGGATACATCCAATGCAAGAAAAACGGTCCCAAGATTTTCACTTCCCTAGTCAAGTGGACAAAAAGATGTACCATGATATCAAAGAACGAAGGAGGGAAATACATCTCAAGCTGACATAGGGTAACAACCACTTCTCTTTGTAAATTATCGAGAGTCTCAGTGTCAATAACTTTGTTGCAGAGACTGTTGAAAAAGAAACAAAGTCTGGTGATTGCAAACCTTACATGCTTCGGAAATATAGATTGAATTGCCACGGGCAATATTTGTTGCATTAGAGTGTGACAATCATGAGATTTAAGACCTATCAAATTCAAATCTTTCATTGATACCAAACTACGGATGTTGGATGAGTAACCATGTGGCACCTTAACATTTACCAAGCATTCACAAAAAGCTTTCTTCTCCTTTCTAGACAACGTGTAACAAGCGGGAGGTAAGTATGTTCTTTTATTACCCATTTCACGTAATTCTATTAATTCTGACCTTATTCCCATTTCACGTAGGTCCAGTCTGGATTTTATCCCATCTTTAGTCTTACCTGGTATATTTAACAGAGTACCAATGATGTTATCACAGACATTTTTCTCAACGTGCATTACATCGATACAATGTCTGACTGTCAAAGAACTCCAATAAGGAAGATCCCAAAATATTGACTTCTTCTTGAATGAAGAATTGTCACTCCGTGTAGTACATTGTGATCTCTTACCAAATTCATTAACAATGTCTTTTACTCTTTCATAAACAACCACCCCTGGTATAGGTTTAGGTGCACTCCGTTCCTCATTCAATCCATTGAATGCTTTGCGCTTCCTACGATACTGATGGAATTTTGGAAGAAACCTTCGATGACTGAGATATACATTCTTACCGCCATGTTTTAGTCTTGTTGAATCAGTGTTCTCTTCACATATAGGACACGCTTTAGCTCCTTTGACACTATATCCAGACAAATTCCCATATGCTGGAAAGTCATTAATAGTGCAAAACAACATAGCATGCAAATGAAATATCTCTCTTCGTGAAGCATCATAGGTCATCACACCTTCACCCCAGAGTTTCTTTAAGTCATCAATCAGATGTTCAAGATAAACATTGATGTCATTTCTAGGTTATTTAGGGCCCGATATCAACAACGACAACATTACATACTTATTTTTCATACACAGCCAGGGAGGAAGATTGTATATAACAAGCATGACTGGCCAAGTGCTATGTTGGCTGCTCAATGTCCCGTACGGATTCATCCCGTTTGTACAAAGCCCAAGTCTTAGATTCCTGACTTCTTCACCAAATTCAGGGTACAATAGATCAATCTTCTTCCACTGTGGGGAATCAGACGCATGTCGTAGGATCCCATCATTATTTTTCTTAACATCTGCATGCCACCTCAAATTCTTCGCATCTATCAGATTGGCAAACAAGCGTTGAAACTATGATATTATAGGTAGATACCACATCACCTTGGCAGGAGAACCAGTTTTGGACTCCCCCGAAGTCATCAATTTATACCGTGACGCACCACATTTTGGACAATCTTTCAAATCTGCATAGTCCTTTTGAAATAATACACAATCATTTGGGCATGCGTGTATCTTCTTGGTATCCATTCCCATTGGGCACAACAATTTCTTTACCTGGTATGTTGAGATTGGAAGCTCGTTTCCTTCAGGAAGCATTTCTTTCAACAAAGACAGCAATGATGTGAAGCTTTTGTCGCTCCATCTATTGTTAGCTTTCAACTTATACAATCTCAACACAGGGCTAAGCTTCGTAAACTTAGTACAACCTGTGTATAATGGCATCTCAGCATCATGCACAATGTTTCTAAAAATGGGAGGTGGATCGGTGTGCTCTACCCCACAACTATCCAGCATCACATCAACGATGTCTACTGGAACTGGTTCATTCACATCTACGTCATCGTAGGCAATTTCTTCTTCCACACAAGCACTACTATCGACATCCACTGGTTTCGAGTTTGAAATCTCTCCATGCCAGTGCCATTCTGTATAGCCTTGTATAATCCTGTTGCACATGACATGAGTTTTGCTTTCGTCACCAGTGTTGACTTTCAAGTTGTTACCGCAAAGCCTACATGGACAATAGAACCTATCTTCAGGTTGTTTCCTATGTTCCTCGGCAAATCTAATAAACTGGTCAAGACCAGAAATAAACTCTGGGGTGCAGCGATTGCGAATGGACATCCATGATCTATCCATTCTATGATCAAAGAGAAAACAAGTATATATTAGGACAAGATTAGGGTCTAGGGTTAACATATTAGAGTTTTTGCATGGTTAAAAATTTAGGTCAACAAATACATGTGATGTCATTTTTATATATAATAAATGTGTACCACCTATCCCATTCTTGAACACCTAATCTCACTAGTAAGTGTATAATCTGTATTGTGTTTTCGAGAAAATTTTGGCAGCATTTCCCCGCTATTCTCCAAGTACATATGTACTTAGAGAACACACGGGGAAATACTACCGAAATTTTCTTGAAAACCCAATACACATTATACACTTACATCCTAAGTGAGATTAGGTGTTCAAGAACAGTCCCAAACAGGGGACTATCCAAGATTTACTCCTAATGAATAAATCTTGTATGGGGTTCTAGGCTAATGAGTACATATCCACTACATGTATTTGCTCACTTACATTGCATCACTCTCAATTAGAGCATTATTATATAATAAATCAAGAATTCAATAGTTTCAAACATGCAATAATGCCCAATCATGTTTAAATCAAACAAAATATCCTAAGTCAGATTAGGTGTTCAATAACAGCCCCAATACATGTATATTGTCATTCCAATACCTACAATCCAACTTTCATCACAATTGATGTTAGGGTTTCATCACAATTTTAGGTATCATATAGAGTATGTAGATGTTAGGGTTTCATTATGCAATAGGGATTCATGTAGATGTTAGGGTTTCATCATGCAACTCGGCCAGATGTTAGGGTTTCATCATGCAATAGGGATTTCATCATATAATTGATTTAATCACAAACTCATAATTGATTTCATTTTAGTATATATATATATTCTTGTTCTTCCTTCTCCCTCCTTACCAACAACAACCACGGTCGTGTGGGCTGGCACGGCCGTGGCTATGTTGGCCAACCACACAGCCGTGGTGGGTAGCACGTCCATGTGGTCGGCCAACACAGCCACGGCCGTGCCAGCCCACACGGCCGTGGTTGCTGTTGGTAAGGAGAGGGAGAAGGAAGAAGAAGAGCAGGAGAAGGAAGAAGAAGAAGAAGAAGAAGAAGAAGAACGGAGGGTCTATCAGAGAAAGAAGAAGGAAGAAGAACGAAGCAGCGTGGAGCCGGAGGAGCAGCGGCGGACGTAGCAGCAGCTAGGGGACGGACGGTCGCCGGTGAGTAGGAGCACGGCCTCCGGTGAGCACGGCCGCCGGTGAGCCGATGAGCAGGAGCACGGCCGCCGGTGAGTAGGAGAACGGCAGCAGGAGCACGGCAGCGGAGAAGGGAGCACTGGAAATCACCGAAGCTAGGGAAATCGGGAATGAAATAGGGAAAGGGGAAGAATCGGTCGGGCTGGTCAGCTATTAAGTTGACAATAAGTGTCGGTTATTTAAAAAAATCGACAACTAAACCTACAGTGTCGGTTCTTTATAAAAAACCGACACCTATACTACATTATAGTCGTCGGTTTTTAAGTAAAAGACAGCTGACAACTATTCATGTTCGCTTTAGTCGTCGGTTATTTAGTTATAACCGACGCCATATGTAAAATTTTGGAGCCATTTTTTTCGCTGGAATTTTGGGTTTGATGGTTGAGTTTAGGTGTCGGTTGTTTATTAATTAACTGACACTTAATAAAAGAGGTACCCGTGTCTGGTCGACCTTCGTAGATTGGATGTCAGTTTATGTTATCAATCGACATTGTAGACTTTAGGTGTCGGTTTTTGTATAAAATCGACACCTTGAAAAGTGGCTTTATAAGCCATTTCTGTAGTAGTGGAACTTACTAGGTTATTAGACTTCATCCCCATAAGTAATGTACTAAGATAAACACATTATATCTTAGAAATGCTCATAATCACCACCTTATAGTTTACAAAGGTCAAAATAATACTCACATAGATATGCCATTTGCCTCATCTACAAGTTTAAAATTATATAACTAAGGGTGAGAAAACCCTAACATGGGATACAATATTCAAGTAGAGTGAGCACATGTATCACATGGTCACATGATTAGGGTTTAGGTTTGTACTTAACAAATTAGGGTTTCATAACATCATTCAACCTATAAACCCTAATTACAACATCTCCCACATGTTTGGAGAATACTAGGATTAGTCATCATCATTAATGATTAGCCAATTATAATTACAACACCTTATCTGAGCCATTACACTATGCATTATCTATGTATTGAACTATGTGCATCAACCTTACTCACTCACACAATATGGTATAATAACTTATAACGTGTGAAATAGGTGACATTACCTGCAATGTGTGCAGGGTCTGTGTCATGACTTGCAATGCACACCTTGCTCACTCACAACATGCACATTGCTCACTTACCCGCGACACACTTGCCTACGATGCTCACAACTTATTTTCCTATGAAGCGCGCAACACACTTTCCTGCAATGCGCGCAACACGTCTCGACCATGATGCATACCATGTCACAATGTGTGCACAGGGGGACACTCAATAGGATGTGCGACCATGCAACACCAAGTTGTGTCACGACTGTCACTCTACAGGGTGTGTTACGACCAAAACACACCATGGTGTCAACCCAACTGTCGTGAGGTGTTATTATTTTAAATTGTTGGTATCATGATCATGGATACCTAAACTTAACATGCTATGTTCATGGTATGATCTGGACAAGTGTCGTGACTAATAACCCTAACCATCTCGACTGCAACACTGTAGAAAACACTTCAATCAGCAATGCTGCGTCAGCCAACATGGCGTAGGATCATAAACTAGATAGAACAATTCTTTAAACAAGAATAAATAGAAAGATTCAAGGTTAAAGCAAGGGTAACTCTTTCTAGGATAATACAAAGATTAAATCCTAAACATAATCATCTATTATACCATGAAGAACACATTTTTGAGATTTAGAATAGCAGTATATGGTCAAGTATAGGATGATTATAATAAGTGAAGAGAAAAGTTAAAAAACCCACCATATTTGGAGAGAAACTTTCTCCTAGGATCTCAAGCTTCAACTAAGCTTCCACTCTTCGTCCAAGGAATCCCCTTGAAGAAGAAGAAAACCATGGTTATAGAGAAGGTTCAAGAAAGAAGAAAATAGATCTTAGCTGAATCAAAGGAAAATGAAGAAAAGAGGAAAGAGAGGGAATCATCCTCTCACTAGTTACCACCATGTCAAAACACGGTCTAAGTCCTTTGTGAAGAGGATATTTCTCTCTTGGAGGCTACCATGGATAGTTTTCCACCTCATGTTCAAGAATGAGGAAGACGATGAAGGTGTTTCAGAAAAGAAACATGATCTAGAAAGAACATCACTTACCAAGGGATGATCCTCCAAGATTTACCACCAAAAGTTGTTTCTAGCACAAGATCTTCAACATGCACCAAGGATCGGCCACCCAAGGTTCAAGCTCTGATCCTTCTTACTCTAAAATCTCCAAGACAATCTCAACATAGAAGAAGAAGTGTAGGGACAAAAAGATTGCTCTCTTATGATGAAGATGGGTTATATACCCATAGAAGGAGGGAAATAAAGATCTTTGAGGTGTCAACACATTAGATCATAAAAGGACACTTGTTCTTAAAAGGGTTAATCTTATTTCCCTTGCATGCAAATATACAAAATATCCATGTTTATCCAGCAATTTGTAGCGACCTAATAAGGTCGGTTGACCCTATGTTGTGGTCGAGACACTCCATCCATCTTTGTCTTGGTCGAAACACTATAGGGTTCAAACCTTATGTCTCATATGTGCATAGGTCGAAACACTAGAAGACAAGGTGTTTGGACCCACCTTCACAAGGTTGTATCAGTCATGACCATGCATCCCAAGCATGTGTCTTAGTCACAACCCTCACCAAAAGGTGGTGCAGTGATCATGACATCAAACCCTAGCATAGTCACCATATCAAACAAACCCTAAAATCACCATGGAATGTCATATCACCATACATGATTCCAACAAAGCACCCCATTACATCATCTTCTCTCTCATGATGCTTAAGTATAAGAAACACTCTCTTTATGTGACAATTGCAAGGTAACCCTCACTTTTGAGTAAATTGCAATATGGTCCAAATCAAGCAAACATAGCTCAAACAACATTCATTTAGGACCAAATTTGAAACATAAGCGTGTTTCATGGTAACAAAATACCTCAAAGGATTATATTAAAGTTCTAAGAATCTTATTAAGAAAGGTAAGCACAATTTCTCATTTTTAAGCTAGGCCATGAGTCTTACAACTATAAACCCCTAACAAGGATTTCACCCCCGAAATTCTACACAAAAAGAGACTGATCACTCCTAAACATCTCATCCTCAAACTCACACATGACACCTCTATGTCACAGTGATGTCATTAAACTTTAACTAACATGATGTCATTTTCCTAAGATTAAGACAAGATTTGTCATGTATGACACACCATCAATTATCTCTACCACTAATAGATGTAGAGTCAACTCTATGTCAAGTAACACTTCCTCGACATAGAAACATTGTTCGTACCTTGTTAAGGATCTTGAAGGTTTTTTCAAGATCGGTTAGCCATAGATCCACATCCGCTGGATCAGCTGTCCTAGTATACTCCACTACCCCAACATGGCAAAGCTGCTAAAAAGTCTTCCCAATACCCAAAGATTCTACATTGGGAACTGGTTGCCTAGGCTGAGGTGCGGGCACCCTACGAGCCATATGCGTCGTAGTATCCATGAACTGCTCAAACAAATATTAAAATGCAGGATTTTCAAGCATGGCTAGGTCAAACTGGGGGACCTCAAGCACCCAATCTTCTCACACCTGGTTCCTTGCACCACCACTTGGTGCAACAACACTGCTTTTAGCAGCATGTTCTTCATGTTCTCCAAACATCTTTAAGATTTTCTACTCCTTCTTCATAAGCATAAATCATTATAAGACAGATTGAAGAACACAAGAACTGACACAAACCCTAGTCGTAGGACCCTAAAGACTCAGCAAACCTAAAGCTATGATACCAACCAAACTATAACGCCCCATGCCACAAACCATGAGATTACTCAAAACTAAATGTGGAAATAAAACTAAACAAATAGATTACCAAATTAATATTGAAAATTAAAATTAATTTCATTAAGCATTGATACTACAGAAACCTTTACATATAAGTCCTCATAGTACACCTGCATTAGAAATCATAGATTAGAAGGTTCTTACATCAACATGTTCATATTACATATGTCATTAACCTACTATAAGAGACATATGTCCCATATATACACATATACATGAACATCTGCTAAACCTAGAAATTAAAAGGGAACACAAGCCAAAAACATGTATCAATAGCATCTCTACAAAACACACCCAAAAACCTTCCCAAAGACATGAGTGTACAAGAACGACTCTAGGACTCTATGCCAAAAGACTAACAGCACCTCCAAACTTATCAACTACTGGCCTTCGTGTTGCTGCACTCCCTCGGCTGCATGCACGCCCACCTAAAAGTTGTGGAGAAACCCACAAGGTGAGATCCAAGTCTCAGGGGAAGATATCACTCTCCACCAATGTATTTTTAAAACAGATAAGGTAATGAAAGGATAGAAGTAAAGCTAAAACTATGATGAGCATATTGAATTAATGATATCAGTAAGGAATTTATTGTCATCTAACATTTCAAAAGGTTTATGAAGAACATGTATATTTACAACCAACTAGACTGTATAAAAGAAAACATAGCCTCATCCAATATTCTCGTATTTGATCCTAAGCAAGTATACTACAGACTAATTATGCATTTTATTATGCCCCGAGGATTTGAGTCGTACCACTCAAATTAAACTGACCACTACTAAGTCAAAACAGGTGACATACAAGGTCAATGGAAGAGTCAGAATCAACGACCTCACCAAACTTCATGGTCAGTACACGAGTACACCGTAGAGACAAACCAGCCAACTGCAACCAGTGACATATAGTCAAACTGTGAAAGTCCTAGCCCACCTTGGTACATGTCAAAATGCTATTGAAAACTAAGCTACGGCCTGCAGCTGCACTCCAACTAGGATATGGCCTATAGCCAATCCTGTGAAACCTCATAAGCATCAAATATTTGATCTATGACCTGTAGCCGTACTCCTTCCAGGGTATGGCCCACAACCAATCATGTGAATGCATATACTCAACAATATGTGACTCTGAGATTCCACTAAAGAAAGCCCATTTCTCCGTCCAACAAGTGTTGACACTAAGATGGATCTATGGCACAGGGCAAAACTACATGATTAAGTTCCACTTGATTAGTTAAGTCAATTAAGTGTCTTTTAGCATCAATCAAGTTTCAATGTATAAAGTCATAACAAACACTACAAAGATAAGGGCATGATACAATTCCAGAAGATATAAACATATAAGGTGTGAACTTATCACGCTATCACCACATGATGCTAGTATCACTTCCATTCACCGCATCATCAATACCAAAGTTACATACTATGGGATATCAATCCCTCAACGCATCATTGGGAAAATGTCATCTCACAATAGATAGTAAGCCACTGCCAAGTCATAGGACCCATTCCCATATCACAAGTCCCTCAACATGCCTTATGAAGGCACATTCAATCTGTTTCATATCATAGTCACCATAGAATACTACTATGGTTATCAAGCTCATAACATCTAAATGGTTATAAGTTCATAAACAAGGTAGATAACATCACACATCATAACCATTCCATGAAAAATAAATAAGCATGATCATTGCACATTCTTAGGGTTACAGTTTCTTCTTAGCCGATTAGGGTTTACAAATATAGGTTCAACCATCAACCATATATTTAACACCTCCCATCATCTTGGATTATATTAGGTTTAAGGAATTTCATGAGGGTTGATTAGATATCAGATAAAAAGCACTCTATGTGGCTTATATATATATATATATATATATATATATATATATATATATATATATATATATAGGTCGTTCATTCAATACCCGCGTGGGCATCCTGGATTTCGCTACTCGGTAGCCAAAAAAATAACTATTCTGACTATAAAAGTAATTCTGCTATAAAAATAGTAACTATGTAGATCAAAAAGTAACTATACGAATAAAAAAGTAATCCCATACAAAATACACAGTAGATATATATATATATATATATATATATATATATATATATATATATATATATATATATATATATATATATATATATATATATATATATGTAACTGTGTTTTGAAATTTGTTGTTACAAACATAACTATCTATGCATGAAACTCAATAGTTTGCAAGGTAAAGTAACCCTCTACATGTCAAAAGTAACCAACTTGAAAAAAAGTAACCGAAATGGGGGGCGGGTAGCTACCCACACAGGTATTAAAGATGGGCCCATATATATATTAATATATATATATATATGTATGTATGTATTACTCAAACAAGTGTATCATTATGTATCCAAGCATACCCGTCAACCATAATCATACTCATGTGTCTCGACCACTACCAAACCACTAGGTCGTGACCACACCACCTAGACCATGTCACAACTGTGACGTCTAGGGTGTCTTGACTGCGACACCTAGGGTTAGGGTTCCAACCCTTCACAAAATTGTTGCAGCCCAAGGGACATGGCTGTTTCAACCTCAATCCAAAGTGGCATATCGCGACCCATGGCCAACATGTCATGATCAATCTCAAGGGACATGCAGAAAATGAGACAAGGTCAAGACCGAGACCCAAAAACTAGGGCAATAACCCAACCAAAATAGGGAGCAACTTGGCCATCAACACCAAGTGTCGTGACCTCAAACAACACTAGGTCCAACCCATAGAAGGGAAGCATCTCAACTAAGACTAACCATGGTTGTGAACAACAAGGAGATGGGTGTCTCGACCATCCTAAGGGATGATGTCTTGGTCCCAAAACAAAAGACAAGATCAAGGAAAACCATGATCAACATGAAGGAGAAACCCATGCAACATTCATCAAAAACCCTAGGCCATGGATCATGGAACCATCAAGAAAGGATCACATAAAAGGGGGAGACAACCATGATCAAGGTATCTAAAATAGAACCTAACCTCCCTTCAACATACAGGTACGCAAACACCATGCATGAGAGCAAGACTAGGGTCAAAAAATAGGGAAGAACCTCCATAACATATCAACCACAAAAATAGTGCATGAAGATTAGGGTTTCAAATTTCTACCAAACCAAGCAAGATATCTCCACCAAACAAGTTCTAGAGATTTATCTACTAGAATAATAAGGGAGCATTTTAGTGAGAGAATACAGTAGAAAAAATACATTTAGGAGTGCAATAATAGAGTAGGTTAAGTGTTATATAACCCACATTAAGAATATCACCATCAAGGATTCCAAGCTCCAAGATCAAGAGCTCTAAGAACATGATCCAAGGGTTGAAGAAGCTCCACAAAAAGCTCCATTCTCGGCCACAAGATCACCTCAAGAAGGAGAAGACACCAAGGTCAAAGATCATCCAAGAAAAGAGAGCCAAAAAGCTATAGGCCTAGCCAAAAGAGAAAGGGAAAAAGAGAGAAGAAACCCTCCTCACACTTGGGTCTACCTTGTCAGAACATCGTCTAGGACCCTTGTGATGAGGAGTTTCTCTCCCAAAACAACCACCATGTAGGAACCATGGTCTGGGGCTGAGAAAAGATAGGAATATGAAGGTAGGAGATCAATATAAATGTCATCATTGAAGATAAACAATTACCAAGGGTTGAAGATGGGATATGGTCACCACAAGCACCACATGCAAGAAGAGTTCAATCACCAAGCTCCAAGGTCAGATCTCCTTGCTCCACCAAGCTCCAAGAACAAGCAAAAGAGAAGGATGAAGGTGGAGGGCCTAAAGGGTTACAAACATGGAGAGATAAGGGGTTATATTGGTGGAAGATGAGAGAGAAGGTAAAGGATGATGTGTCAACATTCCAAGGTACCAAAGGGACACTTGTCCCCTCAAAAGACCAACATGGACCCACATGCAACCACCTTAACCATACATGAAAGATATGGTGATACACTCTAGGTTGGGTCTTTACCACCTTGGTTGTGGCGACACATCCCGCTATCATACAGACAACAAGGTGCCACACGAAAATGTGCAGAAAACACCATAAACCACTTATTACCAAAAACACGGGGTAATTAAAACCGATATCAGAAAGCAAATAAACCAAGAAACTATTACATCCAGATCCTCATCCTACAAGAACATAGGTTATAAAAACATTTACAAGCCTTGATACATGTCCACAACTTAGAAGGTCAGCTGTCCTGTCCACACATGAGTTCATCACTTGTTTATACACAATGGGCCATATCCGGCCGACAACAGGATATACAAGGCTTCATCAGCTATACATCTTAAAACATCGTCAAAACACCTCTGAGGACCTGATAGTACAGGTATGACTCTAGGACTCTACTACAAAACAACCAAAATAGCAGTGCATCCGTCTCTTGCCTTCTACTGCTCTTCTTGCTGCTCGACCGCAACCCCGCGACCACCACCACATCTAGCGTGACCACCTAAAAAGGGCATAAACCAACCAGGTGAGAGACACAGTCCCAGCAAGAAACATAATTCCCCGTCGAAACCATAAAACCTCATAAAGTTAAAGCAAAAGTAGCAGATAACTGATAAAGCATAGAATAAGAGCAGCATATTGAGCAAGGTGTACGGAAGACATATAACCAAATATATCTTTATGGAACATGATTACCAAGATAAGATTCATAAGATCTTGCCACATAAAATAAGGAACGTATAAGTAACTGAAAGGTATAATAAGATCAATTACACAAGCAGGGTCTCAACCAATGTTCTGTGTTTTTCCTTAAGCAATAAATACTATTCAGCTGGATTACGTATTGTTATGCCCTGAGGAAGTGAGCTGTACCACTCAAATCCAACCGACGGCTGTGAAACTCAGAGCCGATGCCATACAAGGTCAATGGAAGAGCCGGAATTCACGACCTCACCACCTCGTGGTCAGTGCACGAGAACCAAAGTAGGACCACAGTATCATGCTTAAGTGGCTTCAGCCACAGGGTCAGCTCCGCAAGCTACCCATAACTCTAGCCTGCCTTGGTACAGGTCTCAGCGCTAGTATATCTAAGCCACGTGCCAATTCACCGTGCTCTGAGCCATGAACACATTCATGCTCTATAACGTCTCCTGAGCCATGGGGCTATTCACCATGCTCCATCTATCCTGAGTCTGCAACTGCAGCTGCACTCGAATCCTCTCTATTTTAGGCTAGGAGAAACCTCGCATATTCAACAATATGCGCTCTGCGTTAACCCGCAGGAGAACCCATTTCGCCATCACCAGCTACTGACGATGATGGGTCTATGGCCAGGGCAAACTACATAATATGTTCCACTGTGATTAGTTAGTATATTTTAAATGTATTGTTGAGGCAACCAGGTTGTAACACATACATAACATAAAGTTACATTATTATTACCACCATCACATTATCTCGGGATCTCAATCCCTCATCACACGAAACCACTGCCTCATAAGGCATTTTCATCATTTGGGATAACAATACCTGATTTCATCATCAGAGGATAACACCTCAACTAGGCACTTTAGCCAACTCAGGTCCACAGACCTAAACACATCAGACTAGTGATGCAGGTTATCTCATCAACAAGAGTGACCATCAATGCAGTGTTATTCAAATATATATATACCTCATAGCCCTTTTTCCTGGCTATGAATCCACATGAAAATACCTGCATGGTTAGTATACACATTCGTAGAGATAACTAAAGCCATCACGGATTAACAAAAGGATCATGCTATCAAATATAGGGCAACATTGATGATTATACGCTTTATCATTCATGACTCAAACCTGTGACCATAGACATGGGTCACATCATCATGTGAAGCAGCTCATATACTTCTAAGCTTATCATTTACTCATCATTATATATATACATGATTCAAGATGGTCATAAACACATAAAATAACATGGAACCATCATCTATATGCAACCTGGGTTATCAGAACCCTTACTAAAACTCTCACAGCTCTCACTAAGAGAGGTGGCGGGTAGCGTGTCCCTCACCACAACTTGTGATGGGTAGGGTAGCATCCCTTACCAGAAGCATACCGACCTGCACTCATATCGGCCAACCACAGCAGGTAACGACCATCACCCAAGGGTATCGTGCAGCTAGAGACCAAGACATATCGTGCACAAGGCATAACATGCAACTAGGTTGGGGGACTGTATCATGCAAGGGCCAAGCATGACACAACTATCTATTCCTATCGACTGAATCCTATCGCCCATCTAGGGTGAAGGTGCCTATCGGGCAGCCACACTACTTACACGCCTACGGCTCTCACTGCCAGAACATAACACCCCAACACATCATGGTATTGCCCAACACTAAGGTAGCTCCTTGAGTTCTAAAACGTCCAAGGTACATCGGGCACCAAGCCACTACCTTAGCTAGGTGCATCATGCAGGGCGCCCAACAAGGCATATCGCCCAAGCACACAAGGGTATCGTCCATCAACCATACTTCATCTAGGCACAACGTCCAAGGGTACAACTCAAACGGGAATCTCCATCCCAAAGTCATATCATGCAAGATACAACCCAACAAGATCGTCATCAACCTCAAGCACAAGGGCACCAAACCCTAATTGATCAAGAAGATCGACTCACCTCTCAACAACTAAGAGAGGGGTCTTGCACAACCTCTATCACAAATCAGGCATCCACAAGGATCAACCTTAACATAGGTCTCCATCTACCAAAAAGCTCACCTTTTGAATCCATGGTGAGAGGAGGGTGTTGCTCAAGCAACTAGAACACAAGCTCACCTCTCAACTTAAACGAGAGGGGTATTCTCACATTACAAGAGCTCAAGCTCACTTCTCTAGACCAAGGAGGGAAATGAGTGTTGCTCAACAAGGAAACTCTAAAACATTGTTCGGCCAACTAGATACAACTAAAAAAGAAGCTTATCTTAGAACATACATGGACGATATGATCATATGAAAACATACAAGAATATAGAGGAAAATATTATGGTTAGGGTTAGGAGTTATGCATGTAACCCACCTTGAGCAAGCTCCTAGCTCCTAGCACCAAGCTTCCAAGCTCAAGCACCACCACACAAAGAAGAGCAAGGCACTCTAGGGTTCGACCACCACTAGAAAGAAGAAGAAAACTCCAAAGAGAAGGATTGGCCACCAAGCTTTGCAAAGGAAGAGTGTTGTCCACCAAGGAAGAGAGAAACCAAGGAACTAAAGAGATCCTTAACAAGGGAAAGAAGGTACATATATAGGAGAGGGTGGAGGAGAAACCAAGGTAAACAAAGCAAGGTGTCGCCCACCTAGGAACACTTGTCCATGGGTAATGCCACCTCCTTATCACGCCTTAAACACATGTTCAAGGCCATTGCCATATGCAAGCATCATGCACCAAGTGTCCACTAGTGGTGACACAAACGAGGTCAAAGGGGTCCATGGTTGACACACCCCATCACCATGCCCGACACACCTATGGCCGACACAACCTTGGCCGACACACCTATGGCTGACACAAGGTCCAACAAGGTTAAACAAGGCTCAAACAAGGCATAACAAGGTTCATCACAGCCCAAAGCAACGAGCCCAACCCTTCCTCTCAACACTAGAGGAAGCAAGGAGAGAGAATAACACTTCTCAAGGTGACGACTTGCCCATAAACCCTAGACTTAGGTAAATTGCAAGTAGCACCTCCAACACTCAACAAGCACAAACAAACCCTAGCCACCACTAAAGGTGATTAGCAAGCAACTAAACACTAGGGTTAGGCAAAGAAAATAGGATAAGCCCAAAACAGAGGTCATGGTCCTTACAAGCTATAACCCTCTACAAAGGGATTTCGTCCCCGAAATATGAAGAGAAAAGTGAGGGATACTTCCTCAAGCTCCCACATGGCTTCCTCAATGCCATGATGATGCCAAAGAACTTTTACCAGAACCAGGTCCTTCCTTTTCAGCTTCTTAACTCTCTTATCAAGGATTGTCACCGGACCTTCCTCATAAGTCACGTCTTCATCAAGCTCGACCTCAACTAGCTGTATCACTGTTCCTGTATATGGATGACTTTTCTTCAACATACTGACATGGAACACTGGATGCAACCTGTGCAACTCCGACGGCAGCTCCAACTCATAAGCTACCTCGCCCATACATGCTATGACCGGGTATGGACCCATATATCTGGGTGTTGGCTTACCCTTCCGGCCAAACCTTAGCACACCTTTCCATGGCGAGACTTTAAGATACACTTTATCTCCCACCTGGAACTCTAAAGGTCGTCGGTGATTGTCTACATAAGACTTCTGCCTATCATGTGCCTCTTTCAACTGTTGATGTATCACTTTGTTATTTTCTATTGTCTGATGTACTAACTCAGGACCCAAAAGCTGATACTCACCAGACTCATACCAACACAAAGAAGATCTGCACTTCCTGCCATATAAGGCCTCATAAGGAGCCATGTCAATGCTCCGCTGGTAACTATTTGATAACCTCCAATTTTAGATGTTTACCTTAGTCTTTTCTTTAGTTTTCCATACTCTTTCTCAATTAGAATTAGCCTTAATCCCTAAATATTCCCTCTTGTTGTAAATATACCATCAGACTAACTTTTCCTCTTTATATATGTAGAAAAAGACATAAAAAAATCATAAAAGACTAAATCAACCTCAAGACCGCATGAAGCCAAACGGTCCCGAGACCACATGGAGTCACACGGTCCCAAGACCGCATGAAGCCAAATGGTCCCAAGACCGCATGGAGTCAAACGGTCTAAAGACCGCATGAAGCCAAACGGTCCCGAGATCGCATGTAGTCAATCGGTCCCAAGACCGCATGAAGCCAAACGGTCCCGAGACCGCATGGAGTCAATCGATCCCAAGACCGCATGGTGTCAAACAGTCCCAAGACTGCATGAAGCCAAATGGTCCCAAGACCGCATGGAGTCAAACAGTCCCAAGACCGCATGAAGCCAAACGGTCCCGAGACCGCATGGAGTCAATCGGTCCCAAGACCGCATGAAGCAAAATGGTCCCGAGACCGCATGGAGTCAATCGATCCCGAGACTGCATGGAGTCACACGGTCTCAAGACCGCATGAAGCCAAACGGTCTTGAGGTCCAAACGGTCTTGAGGTCCAAACGGTCTTGAGGTCCAAACGGTCTTGAGGTCCAAACGGTGTCAAGGTCCAAATGGTCTTGAGGTCCAAACGGTCCTGAGGTCCAAACGGTCTCCAAACCGTTTGGACTTCACTTAAGGCCTATAAATAAGACCCCAAGGGTCCATCATGAGAGATCAAGTGTTCAGACGTCCAAAGGCTGCCTCAATCACTCCAGAGCAAATCCGACTTCCATCCTCCGACCAGGGGCTTCCAGTCTGAGACCCACACTCCATCTCGAAGCTACTTTCTCTCTCTCCGCCAAAGAAGGTGGGAAGAGGGAGATCTCATCATCAAGCAACCTGTGAAGCTGGTGGATCATTTCTCTCTCTCCAAGGGGTTGACTTTCCTCTCTCCTTTGTGGGGATGACACACACTCTCTCTTCTTGCCTCCTTCTTTGTCCTAGTCATGAGCGAGTAGTCTCTCTCACTAGGGTGCAGGGAGTAGCCCCGCTACCCATGTTTTCATATCATGCAAATGTAATCCATAAGTTGTAATATAGAGTTCATATCTTTTCAGTTCAACATCAAACGTTTAATGAATGCTTGTTGCTTGATCACCAACTTGTGTTATCCTTTATCTTTTAGTATGAATTGTCTACGTTTGTGCTATTAGATCTAAAACTCATTTGCATGTTGGTTTTAGGTGCATGTATCCACCGTGCATCTGTTTCAGTATCTAGGAGTGCCTTCCTAGAAGTGGAGTATACTCACTCCCATCGTTGCACTTTCATGCTATGAAATGGAATCAATTGACATATGAAAGTACAACCTTGATGAGTCGAGGAACACACTTTGCAGAGGGAATGTTTTAAAGTAAGTGACCATACCTACATGGATGGCTGGCATTACAACATTCCCACACTCCTTGTAGTTAGTCATCCGAAAGGAAGCTAAGTCTACAAAGATACTAACTGATCTAACTCTTATTGCAGGTTATTCTTTTATATTGCATGTGTTGATCCATGTGTAGTGGTGGTGAAAACCGATCACACCCTAGTGATTCATTAATCATTGTTAACAACCTAAGTTTACTTTCTTGGCTTTACTTTACTTGCATTTAGCTTAAAAACAACTAAATCAACCTTTTGATATAAATACCAACTACTAAAGAGATTAAGTGAAATTATTACATTTTCCATCTTGTTGGCAACAACAAGACCGTTGTCTCGAGGATTCGACCCTTAACTATACTACGATAAGGCTTCCACATATCTTAGCATACGTGGGTGGAGTTCTCTATCTAGTATAAGCAAGGCTAAACTTAAAGACTTACCATCTTTAGGATTTTTAGTGGTGCACGTAATTCCACATAAGTGGAAGCTCCATCAAAAATTGGCGCCGTTGTCGGGGACAATGGAACGTTTTAATTTCATTTAGTACCTTCCTAGTTGGATAGGATTTTACACTTTCTTTTTAAATCATTAGTCTATATCTTCTTGAAACCATCATATCTCTACCATTATCTGAAGGTGTTTCCTTTTCTCTACTCAGGTAGAAAACATGTATGCAACCAGTGCATAACCCAAGATTCTCCCCTGATCCAGAGTACGACTATGAGGTAGAGAGAAGCTTCCACCGTCGCATTCGAATCAATCGCCAAAGGGCCAGGAAAATGACTGAAGATCAACGCCAGGCTGCTTTGGTGATGGAGAGGGTCAACGCCGCCATCTCCGCTCAAAGGGCACAAATCATCGCTGATACTCGTGCCCAGATTCAAGTGGAGATTCATGCGGAAGAACAGGCCCGCATTAGAGCTGAAAATGAAGCAGCAACCCAAGCTACCCAGTTGGAGTTAAGGAACAAACAACTGAGGGACTACGCTGTCCCGAAGAACTATGAGGATAACCACCCGGTCTGACCTCCGATTATCAATATCCCCAACTTCGAGATTCAGACCCAGTGGATCCAGATCATGCAAGGCATCTCTTTCTCCGGAGGGTCTGGAGATGATTGCATGGATCATCTAAAAAGGTTTAAGTCATTGTGCCGCCTAGTTCCGCAAGCTGGAGTAGCTTTTTATGCGATAATGCTTCATCTGTTCCATTTCACTCTGTCTGGGAGGGCCCTGAGTTGGTATAACTCACTTGACAGAGAACCTATAATAACAACCTGGGCTCCCCTAGAGGAAAAGTTCTTAGAGAAGTTCTTCCCTCCCTCACTAACTTATGAGATTAGAGGGCAGATCAATCACTTCTCTCAGCTACCTGGAGGATCCCTTTCTGAAGCATGGGAAAGGTTTAAAGAACTTTTGCAGAAATGCCCCCATCATGGAATCTCCCAGAACCAACTGATAGAAACCTTCTACCGGGGAGTGAGTGATGATATTAAATAGTTTTTAGATTCCTCATCTGGAGGAAACTTCATGAGAAAGAATTATGAGGATGCCTGGAAGATTGTTACACTCGAAGCTGAAAACCAGTCCAACTGGGGACGGTCGGCCGGTAAAGGTGTTCTCAAGGTTTACAAAGCTGAAGAATCTATAGAGATGAAGGCCATAGATGAAGCCTTGAAAACTATAGTTCACAAACAACAAGCTCTCTAGACTTCTCTCGGAGAGATTGATAAGAAGAAAAATCCTCTAGTTCAAAAAGTCAAGGCCGCCACAGGAACCTGTGAGGCCTGTCATGCTTTAGACCATCCGACCCTTTCTTGCAGTATGCTTTATAATGTGATGATGGATCTGCATCCACCACCACAACAATATGAACCTATTACTGATCAGTCAGAATAACAACTACTGGAACAAGTTAACTCTATCCACTCTATCCCTGGGCAAGTCTACTACAACCCTAATCAGCCAAGGAATAATCCAGGGTTTCAGTATGGAAACCCTGCTGGGACCTCTAATCCTCAGCATCAAACACAGGGGGGATCTTCTAGCAGGCTACCACCTGGGTTCCCAAATAGTTTCAACCAAAATCAAGGGAATTCCAGGAACAACTTCCCTAGGGCTAACTACCCCAGGAACCAATCGGCCTACTACCAGTACACTCATCCTCTGCTCCATCTGTAGCTACATACTCAGCAACCTCAGCTGGTGCTACCGCCGCAACAATCTCAACAAGCCCAACAACAAATTCCTCTGAAAATCACTCCTGTCCAACCAGAAGATGAAATATCCTTGATAAGGCAGATGTTACAATCGCAGCAAACTATGCTTGCTAACCAACAGGCTCAGCAGAAAGCAGTTGAAGCTCAACTCGCTCAGATCACTGCGCAATTAAAGCCCCCAGTAGGTACGTTTGTTGGGCAGCCTGAATCAAATCCTAAGCATGGGCAGAACAGACATGAACAGTTGAATGTTGTCACCATAAGGCCGAGACGCACTCTTCATGAGACTACCAAGATCACTCTGGATAATGATGATACACCCGCTTTTATGACAAAAGAAAGCCCGCTACAAGGAATAGAGAAGCTCGTAGAGGGCACAAAGGGAAAAGATAAAGACCAAGTGTCCGCAGAACCTGAAGTTTTGCAATATAAACCAAGAATCCCGTATCCAGGTAGACTGTGAGAAACAAAGATGGACACCAAGTTTCAAAAGTTCAAAGAGGCTATGAAGAAAATGTACATCGATATTCCGCTCCTTGACGCTCTTTCCGAGGTGCCGGCATGGGCAAAATATCTCAAAACCTTGCTATCAAGAAAGTATATCACCGAGGAGCAAGAAACTGTCAAGCTTTCTCAGACTACTTCTGACATCATCCTAAACAAAATGCCAAAAAAGAAGAAGGACCCAGGCTCATTCGGAATTCAATGTTGCATTGGAAATGCATATACAAAGAAAGGATTAGTTGAACTTGGGGCCAGCATATCCATTATGCCTTACTCGATGTGTGAACGTCTCGGTTTCACCGAATTGCTGCCTACAGCAATGACTATTCAATTAGCTGATTCCACCATAACCTCACCTCTGGGGATCATTGAAGACATTCCAGTAAGGATAGGCAAGGATGCCTACGTTCCATGCGATTTCGTTATCATGGATATTAAAGAAGATTTGAGATACCCGATTATCTTCGGCAGACCTTTCCTCGCTACTGCAAGGGCGCTTATTGATGTCGAAGCTGGCACCATCATTCTTAGGCTCGAAAAAGAAGCAATTCAATTCCGAGTCCTTAATAGCATGAAAGGCCCTAGTATCCAAGAGGAGGTTTTTCTTCTTGACGCAATACAACAGATGTCTCAGTTAGAAATATCTGAGCCTGTTGACAAATTAGAGAATGTCCTAATCAACCCGGATATTGAATTCTCTGCAAACGAACTAGTTCAATAGTGTCTGCAACATTTAGAAAAGGCCGAGGAAGCATCAACGGCTTCTTTTGAAGAACTTAAAGCTTTTACCATTATAGAAGCAGCTGAGCCGCCAAAAGCCCCCGAAATGAAGACTTTACCCACAGGGCTTAAACATGTTTTCTTAGATAAGGAAAAGCTATGCCCGGTCATCATCAGTTCTACCCCTACAGAAGATTAGGAAGAAAAACTTCTGGACGAGCTAAAGAAGTATAAAAAGGTCATTGGATATAAGATAACTGACCTAACGGGCATAAATCCAGTCATGTGTATGCACATACTTCCTATGGTTGAAGAATTCAAGCCAACCCGTGAACATCAAAGAAAATTGAATCCGAATCTCAAGGAGGTGGTTCGCCTGGAGGTCCTCAAATTACTCAAAGTTGGCATAATCTACCCTATCTCTGACTCCCAGTGGGTCAGCCCCGTCCAGGTTGTTCCAAAAAAAGGAGGCACTACCGTAGTGCTTAATGACAAAAATGAGTTAGTACCCACCAGGATTGTAACAAGGTGGCGGATGTGTATTGACTATATAAAGCTGAACAAAGCCACGAGGAAGGACCACTACCCTCTACCCTTCCTCGATGAAGTCCTGGAGTGTTTAGCTCATCAAAAATATTTTTGCTATCTTCACGGTTACTCCGGGTTCTATCAAATACCCATACACCCAGAGGACCATGAAAAAACTACCTTCACCTGTCCTTTTGAGACATACGCCTTTAGAAGAATGTCGTTCGGGTTGTGTAACGCACCCGCAACTTTCCAACGGTGTATGTCTTCCATCTTCACTGGTTTAACTAAATCCATCATGGAAGTGTTTATGGACGATTTCTCAGTTTATGGAGATTCCTTCGATAACTGTTTAATCAATCTTGGACAAGTTCTACAGCGCTGCGAGGAAACGAACCTTATCCTGAATTGGGAGAAATGCCATTTCATGGTAACAGAAGGTGTCGTTCTCGGACATAGGGTAAGTGACAGAGGAATCGAGGTTGATAAAGCAAAAATCGATGTTATCTCAAAACTATCACCTCCAAAGGACATAAGAGGGGTTCGAGCTTTCCTGGGTCATGCAGGATTCTACAGAAGATTCATCAAAGATTTCTCAAGGATAGCTAAACCCATGACCCAACTCCTAACTAAAGATGTTGAGTTCATATTCAATCAAGAATGTATGCAAAGTTTCTCCACCCACAAGAATGCGTTAATTTCCGCACCTATTCTGAGAGCCCCAGATTGGTCGCAGCCTTTCGAAATCATGTGCGACGCAAGTGATTACGCCATAGGGGCTGTTTTAGGACAGCAGATTGACAAGAAACCCTATTTTATCTACTACGCATCCAAAACACTAGATGAAGCACAGAAAAACTACACTACCATGGAGAAAGAATTTCTGGCTTTCATCTATGCGTTTGAAAAATTTCGCTCCTATTTGATTGGTTCCAAAGTCATTGTCTATACCGACCATTATGCCATTCGATACCTGATTCAGAAGTAGGATGCCAAACCCAGGCTTATCCGCTGGGTGCTGATGCTTCAGGAATTTGACTTGGAGATTAAAGATAAAAGTGGAGTGGAGAACGTTGTGGCTGATCACCTCAGCCGGATCGAGGTAGAAGAAGAAGATAAAATCCCTATTCGGGATTCTCTTCCTGACGATCAGCTTATGAAGGCCACCCATGGTTTCCCTTGGTATGCAGATATCGTCAATTATCTAGCCACAGGGATTATCCACCCCTCTTCTTCCTTTCATGACAAAAGGAAGTTCCTTCATGACATAAAACAGTATTATTGGGATGAACCCTACCTGTTTCACCTTTGTGCTGACGGACTTTTCCGTCGTTGCTTGTCGGAAGAAGAAATAACCCCGGTCCTAGAGCATTGCCATTCAGGACCCACAGGGGGGCACATGAGTGCTAAGAAAACAGCTATAAAAGTTTTACAATATGTTTTTTTATAGCCCACCATATCAAAGGATTCATACGATTTTGTGAATGCCTGCAACAAATGCCAATTTTCGGGCAACATATCAAAAAGAGACGAGATGCCCCTCACAATGTGGCAAGAAATTGAGCTTTTCGATGTGTGGGGGGTAGACTACATGGGCCCTTTCCCTTCATCCTATGGCTTCTTTTACATCTTGGTCGTGGTGGACTACGTCTCAAAGTGGGTCGAAGTTGTACCCACTGTGTCCATCGATTCCAAGCCTGTTATTAAATTGTTTAAAGATATTTTTTTCCCAAGATTTGGAGTTCCAAGAACTTTCATATCAGATGGCGGGACCCATTTCTTGGAAAGAAGTTTTGAAGCCTTACTAAGAAAGTATGGAGTCAATCACAAAGTTGCCTCGCCCTACCATCCATAGACTAGTGGTCAGGTAGAGGTATCAAATAGACAATTGAAGGCGATTCTTGAAAAAACGGTGAACAGAAACCGCTCTGATTGGTCCACCAAACTTCTTGATGCCCTTTGGGCATATTGAACAGCTTATAAAACACCAATCGGAACAACCCCGTTCCGTTTGGTGTATGGGAAGTCTTGTCATCTTCCAGTAGAGCTAGAACATAAAGCTTGGTGGGCCATCAAACAACTAAATTTCGATCTTAAAAGTGCGGGAGAGAATAGGCAACTTCAACTACATGAGCTAGAAGAGCTCCGTATGACCTCCTATCAGAGTGCCAGAATCTATAAGGAGCAGACAAAAATGTGGCACGATGGTCATCTTAAAAGGAAAGACATCGCCGTTGGCGACAAAGTGCTCCTTTTCAATTCCAAACTCAAGTTGTTTCCCGGAAAACTTAGAACAAAATGGTCCGGGTCCTTCACTATAAAACATATTTACCCAACTGGAGCTGCTATTAGCATAGACAACAACGGAGGAGAAAGGACAGTCAATGGTCACCGTTTAAAAAGATACTACACTCCGGAAGACAAAATGCCAAGACAAACCATCGAAATCAAAGATGCTATACCAACAGCGTAACTATATTATAGCTTCGTCGAGCCATCGACGTAAAACCCAGGCGCTACTTGGGAGGCAACCCAAGATTTCAGTTTCTTCCTTTATTTCCCGTTCTCTTTACCTTAGGTTTATCTTATGAAAATACAAAAAAAATCTATACAACCAAAACAAACATAAAAATAACAAAATAAAAATATAAAAATCCGTTCGACCGTAACCCTCCCAAACGGTCCTGAAACTGTTTGGGGCCAAACGGTCCTGAAACCGTTTGGAGTCCAAAAGGTCTTGAAACCGTTTGGAGACCAAACGGTCGCTAAACCGTTTTAGGGTTTTTGTCAGGTCAACCCCCCGTTTCCTATAAATATAAAACCTACCCCCTCGTTTTTCTTTCTTTCGACTCCCGAGCCATCTGAAACTCTCGAAGTGTTGTTCCATTGCTCTTGCCTCCGTCGACCTCTGCTTCCCCTGCTCCCACATGACCTCCGTCTCTAGCACCCTCTCCGTCATCTCCCCTGCTCACAGCAGCAAGGTAGTCTGGCCGCAGCAGTCGCCTTCTCCCGCAACCACTGTTTCCACCTTAGCCAATGTCTTCGTTCCCTCTTCTTCGCTGGCAACTCCACCGTTTCCACGTCAACTTTGCCTCTATCATCTTCGGCTCCGCCTTTTCCATCGCCGCCTTTGTCTTTACCACTGCCAGCCTCGCCGCTATCTTCTTTTCCTACGTCTTTATCGCCGTCGGCCTCCTCCATCATCACCATCATCGCCGGCGCCTTCGCCGCTGCCTTCGCCTTCTTCGCCAGCGCTTCCGCCCTCCATTCGCCATTTTGTCTTCACCGGCGGTTGCACGACGCTTCACTTTCCAAACGGTCTTGAAACCGTTTGGGATCAAACGGTCCTGAAACCGTTTGGAACCAAATAGTTTTCAAACTGTTTAGCCTTTAAATTTCATTTAACTTTCATAAAATCACAAAAACACATAAATACAAATAAAATCTTTTTTTTCTCTAATATGATTTTGTAACTCTTGATCTCCCATTTTTCAGCAATGGCATCACCAGCAAAGGAGGCCACCAGTTTTGAAGACACTGCAATCTAGACAATGGAGCAACTGATGATAGAACAATCTAAGCTCCAGAAGATCAGAGATGACTTCAACAGGACCGGAAAGGCGTCACCAAATGTCAAGATGATGCAAGTCCTGTGCGACCTTGACCGAATCGAAAAGTGCCTAGCAGAGGCACCTGAAGAAGAAGTGGAAAACATCTCTTCTGATAACGATGAAGGCTCAGAATACGAGCCAAATCCCGAGGAGGAATCCCCAGCTGAAGAGCAAAAGGGGAAACGTAAGGTCCAGGAATCTACACCCGGACAACCTTCTAGGAAACAGGCACGAAAACAAGTTCGCCCTGCCTCTGCTATGGACCAACCCTTTGCAACACCTACCACCACCATTTCTACCACCACCCCCACCTTCTCAATTCTCACCACCACCGCACCCCCACCTAAAAACCTCTACATCTACACCATCCAATCCATCGACAAAATCCTGAAACCTAAAAAGTACGTCTGCTCAAGCGTACTACTAAAGATGGGGATCCATGACCGAATCTTCAGCACACTAGACAAAGCCAACCTTGCAAGGCTATGTCTAGTACCCGAGATCTCATACTCTGAGCCCACTATTAAATTATTCACCTTTCTTACATAAGAACCCATAGATATCATGGATAGATCACAGGATGGAGGTGACAGAAGGCTGGTCACCAAAATTTTCGGCAACAAAGTGGTCTTAACAGAAAACATGCTGAACGAAGTTTTCATTGACAATCAGCAGCAGCTGCAAAATGCCAAGACGGTGGGAACCGAGCACTCTGAGTTCAACAGACACATATTCTGGAAATCTTTAACTGGGCTCCCCACCTATGATGCTAAGACATGCAAAGCATCGAACATACACTCTGGTTTTGTGCACACCCTACACAAAATTATTGCTGGCGCACTCTTCCCCAGGACAGAAGGAGGGAACGTTACAATATCGGATCTCTTTGTCCTCTGGTCCATTCTGAATGACAAGCCAGTTAACATTGGATGACAAATGATCCAGAAATTATCCGCCTTCGCCCTGAGGAAGGAAATCTGCATGGGGGGTCATGTCACATTCATCATAAAATACCTCAAGATGGACAGACCCCTACCTCACTGCACGCAACTAAAGGGCGACATCCTTACCAATGAACAATCTTTGAAGAACTCCTTCATCATCAAGGAAAAGGATGGGAAATTATATTATGTCTTCTGCCCTATGGTCAAGTCATCAAGAACACTCCTCCCGCTTCCAGAGCTCGCCAACTATGACATAGACAAGCTCCTCTTCTCTGATGAGGAGCTTTCACAAATCTTAGCTTCGGTTAAAGAAACCGAAAAGAAAGCAACTGCGGGACAGACAAAGTTAAGTATCACAACCCCAACAGCTCGACCATCAAAAATACTTGTCAAACGACCTTCCAGAAGGCAATTGAAGGCACAACAGCTGTCGGGGACACCTCCATCAAAGCCACACCCAAAAGACAACCCCCTCCTCGACGAGCACATCACCACCTCATCTTTAGACTCTTTCATTATGATTCTACATGCTGAACTAACCGCCACCACCTCACTCCCTTCCACCTTCCCAACACCCACCACCCTTCCTTCTTTCCCCACAACCACGCTACCACACACATCCTCTTCTTCACCCCTTTTCCCTTCGGACTCCCCCTTCTCCATCCCTATACCTGACTTTAACACTTTCCCATCCACCTCCACAGTCTCTACCCCATCACTATCAACACCACCACCTTTCACATCCACCGCCACCCCGACACCGCTGGTGACCCCATCTACGGTCACCACGCAGTTTGTGGGACCATCATCAGTGTCTCTTCCGCAAGGCACTACCACCCTCCCTCATAGACCCCAGCCACCCTACCCTTCCACCTCTGGGGTCCCCTTTTCCAAAATCGGTGAAGAATTCATACGTCAATTCTATGACATCCAAAACCTCCTCATCGATCCTTCTAACATTTTATATTCTATTTTCTCTTGTGTGTAGGGATTATCCAAGAACGTGGCCATGATCGACCAACAGAACCATGCTTTGCCCAGCATCCTCCAAGGTTTTCAGCAAAGACAAGATGAGGTGGCTAACCAAGTTCAGCACATCAACAACCACTACAACAACTTACCCGAGTTGGTCCTCGGAGCGACGTGCCAGCAAGAAGCAACGACTAAGCAAGTTGATGAGATCTGTATGTAGACCCAACCTCTACCCGAGACTCTCCACGAGCTCAAGTAGCAACAAGCGGCTCTTAGCACGCGCTTGGACACCATCAGTAGCACCCTCACACAGCTAAACAATCGCCAAGAGGAGTCCACCAACAATGAAATCTAGCAATTACACGCTCAAGTTACAGATCTTACAGCGCGAATCCTCTCCACCAAGGGACGTTACTCGGACCTAAAAGAAACACACGACGCACTGCTCGAAACACACAAGCATGTACAAGTGGCGTTCGATGAGTTGCAAGCCGTCCATCGGCGGTGTAAACAGACCGCACACAAGAAGCCAGCAGAACAGGCAGTGGCTGACAAAGATGAGGACGAAGAAGATGATGATGAGGACTCTGACTCCTCGGCTAATTCCAATAATAGCACCTCCTCAGAGGACAAATCTGGCGACCCATCCAATGCTGGGGAGGGCACAAGCCGAGGAGCTGATAAAGACCCTAGGTCCCCCCACAACGAAAATGTCAACATGTCATATGGGGACCAATTCCTGGATTATTCTGCTTTGGGATCCATTGGGGAGTCTGCCAAAAACATGGCTTTCGCTGAGTTACACCAATGTATATTAGGAACCAGCACAAGCCCGCCAACAACAACCACTCAACCTTCCCCCGCGCTTGGCAAGTCAATGCCTTCCCCCCAAGACTCGGACGAGTCAGAATGAGTCAGCTTAGATACAGATGAAGAACTCAATTCTGCTTCCGATTCAGATGATGAGTTGCAGGACTATGCAGCAGTCCTGGAACAACCTTCTTCCCCCCTTCCATAAGAACTTCCCCCGCCACCACCTCTACTGCACAAAATGCATGATCTTGATATGGTGGCCATCTCCACATTAGATGCTCAGGACATTTTTATACTGAACACTATTGTGGACGATGCAAAGGCAGGGGAAGACATCATCTACAATAACACCAAAACTAGGCGCAAGATGACACGCAAAGACTTCCGCCAAATCCTGCGACCTCGGTCCACGATGACGATGGCAATCTTCTGTGTCCTTCTCGCCAACTGTATAGAAATGTACAGAAGTTCTAAGAGGCAACATCCGATTTTCAACGCCTCGCCTGCTCTATCTATTGGCCTTTTATACAAAGACATAAGAGCAAAATCAATCGAACGGCTGCGTGCTAGTTTAGCACGACGGGCATGTTATCTCACCATGCCCTTTGAAATCTCAGATCATTGGCTATTTATGATCGTCGACACTGAAGCTCGGGATGCCAAGGTCTATAATTTTTGCGGCACTGAGCTACCCGCCGGTACAATAAATTTCGTCGGTGAAGCAGCAGGAGAAGCACGGTGTATACCCTTCCAGCTATTGAAGTTAATTTGGGTTACACACCCATCTCTCTGCCAAGACTGGAGCCAGCCTTGGTTCAAAATAATAAACCCTCAAGTTCAAGTTGCCGAGGAATCTGGGGATTGCGCTTTCTGCACCATATGTCACATCCAAGCGCTGAACCAGGAAATCCCATTTTCTGATCTGGTTGCTGAAGATTTTCATTCCTTGCGAGGGCATTATGCTATGGATCTTATCTGTGATAGACGGTTCTTCAAGGACCCGACAATGGCACCAGATGATGTCCCTCGCTACCTCTTCTCAGCTATCTAGCAACCGCAGCGGCGACCCTTCTGACAAAATCTAAAGGAGTCGGAGCAATCAAAAGAACCGGCCTTAGCTACCGAGCAAAGTAAAGGATACATTGATCCTTTGTCTGCCATAGAACCAACCTTTCCTGACTTTGATCACAGTGCTTGCAAAAGTCTCAACGACATCGAACTATGACTCATTATGGCGCGGCTTTCAGACGAGAAGGATGAGCTCGTATTCATGTCTGGGAACATTTTAGTTATGGCAGACACGCTTCGAGAGACTTTACAGATTAAAGGATCCCTTTTTGCCAACCTAATGAGCACTTACCAGTCTCTACTCAGCCAACACAACCCCACTACATTTATGGCATCCCCATACATGAAGGATGATCTTTTAAAGCTCAAGAACTTCGACACAACTGAAGCACTGATCTCCTTTCTCCAACACACAACGCCGAAGTTCATCATGTTACCCTTCTTCTATCATGAGCACTGGACGCTCCTGGCAACAAACCTACCAGATGGAACAACCATAATATATAATAGTTCCGACAGCCAGTACAACCCACGACAGAAGAACTATGTCATGACACCAAGGACGCCAACAGAGGTAGTGGCGAAGGACTGCGCTGACAAATTAATCGCCCTTCTCAGTCAGCACACAAGGGCTTATGACAAAGAGCATTTTCATCGCCCTTCCTTCAGCCACAAATGTCCCCAACAAATCCGACAATCAAATGACTGCGGCTTCCACGTCCTCTACTGGATGTATACCATCATCGCCCTTCAAAGACCAGTAGAGGATATGACTGACGTGGATTACCATGCTCTACGTGGACAGTTCGCAGCCAACCTACTTCAATCTCAAGGAGCAAACTCAGGATTAACATAAACCTGAAGCCCTTGCCTTTGTACTTCTCAACCTATCACTTTTCCACTCTGAGGACAGAGTGTGTGATAAGTTAGGGGGGTACACTAGACAAGGGCAAGGTATCATTTCTATATCCCTCCTTTTCCATCTCCTCCTTCATTTTTTGTACAATTTTTCTTAGTTTCCTCTACACATTTAGCTTCCATTTTAAATAACTCATCCAACAATAAACTTTTTTGAATAAAGTCACCCTCAGTTAACTTTAGAATCATGCTAGTTCCCAAAAAGTAAATAGTACTTAGACATTTAATGGCGATCTAATAATATACCCCCACTATTGATTTTCATGCTTTTGCTTCACTTCTTTATCTGACTCTCCACAGGTCAATATCAAGGCAAAAATAAGCCAGGCTCTCAAGGATGAGAGGGGCATCAGGAAACTTCCAAATCAAGAAGTTCTGCAAGTGGACCACAAACCAAATAAGTGCATGTTTAAAAACTCTAAGAACAACTTTCCTCTCATCAAAATAAAAGAGGCTTGGCCGCCCAAAATAATTTCCCAAACAAAACCCCAAAACCCAAGCCTGTGTGTTTTCGAATAAAAGCCAGAGAGTGGAATAAAATTATGAGAGTTGTTCCATGAATAAGGATCTATATAAAGAACCGATGAAGGTCTCACCCGGCCGGCACATTCAACTACCCTCAAAAAGGCAGATGTGTCGTGCCCGGTAGTGAAACCCTAAGGTATACAAATATATGAAAGGATTATAAAAGACTCGCCCGGCTGGTACATTCAGCTGCCCTCACAAAGGCAGATGTGTCATGCCCGGTAGTGAGATCCTAAAAAGCATAGACAACCCCTCCCCCACTTGAAGGGGGAGTTACACTTCAAGCCTTTAGCCAACCCTCATACCCCCTCTAGTTTCCAGTAGGTCCTTCAGAGAGGTATAAAGCTAATTAGAGTCAACAACATGCACAGAATAAAGGTGGTCCCAACGCGAGCTACGAGATACGGAAGAAACCTGAGACCCAAGCAACTCTCGAAACCTGAAAGAGTCATGGCAAGCAATAAGACCTGATATGACCTTAGGAAAACTCAGGTTAAGAATTGAAGCAAGAGTATGGAAATCCTAACTAAATAAAATCGCCTCGCCATTACATGTCTCAGCTCTATCTAACTTGAGGACAAGCTAGTCTCTAAGTTAGGGGGGTGATAACCTCCAATTTTGGATGTTTACCTTAGTCTTTTCTTTAGTTTTCCATACTCTTTCTCAATTAGAATTATCCTTAATCCCTAAATATTCCCTCTTATTGTAAATATACCATCAGACTAACTTTTCCTCTTTATATCTGCAGAAAAAGACATAAAAAAATCATAACAGACTAAATCAACCTCAAGACCGCATGAAGCCAAACGGTCCCGAGACCGCATGGAGTCAAACGGTCCCAAGACCGCATGAAGCCAAATGGTCCCAAGACCGCATGGAGTCAAACGGTCCCAAGACCACATGAAGCCAAATGGTCCCGAGACCGCATGTAGTCAATCGGTCCCAAGACCGCATGAAGCCAAATGGTCCCGAGACCGCATGGAGTCAATCGATCCCGAGACCGCATGGTGTCAAACGGTCCCAAGACCGCATGAAGCCAAATGGTCCCAAGACCGCATGGAGTCAAACGGTCCCAAGACCGCATGAAGCCAAACGGTCCCGAGACCGCATGGAGTCAATCGGTCCCAAGACCGCATGAAGCCAATCGGTCCCGAGACCGCATGGAGTCAATCGATCTCGAGACTGCATGGAGTCACACAGTCTCAAGACTGCATGAAGACAAACGGTCTTGAGGTCCAAACGGTCTTGAGGTCCAAACGGTCTCAAGGTCCAAACGGTCTTGAGGTCCAAACGGTCTCAAGGTCCAAACGGTCTTGAGGTCCAAACGGTCCTGAGGTCCAAACGGTCTCCAAACCGTTTGGACTTCACTTAAGGCCTATAAATAAGACCCCAAGGGTCCATAACGAGAGATCAAGTGTTCAGAAGTCCAAAGGCTGCCTCAATCACTCCAGAGCAAATATGACTTCCATCCTCCGCCCAGGGGCTGCCGGTCTGAGACCCACACTCCATCTCGAAGCTGCTTTCTCTCTCTCTACCAAAGAAGGTGGGAAGAGGGAGATCTCTTCATCAAGAAACCTGTGAAGCTGGTGGATCGTTTATCTCTCTCCAAGGGGTTGACTTTCCTCTCTCCTTTGTGGGGATGATGCTCTCTCTCTCTCTCTCTTCTTGCCTCCTTCTTTGTCCTAGTCATGAGCGAGTAGTCTCTCTCACTAGGGTGCGGGGAGTAGCCCCACTACCCATGTTTTCATATCATGCAAATGTAATCCATAAGTTGTAATATAGAGTTCATATCTTTTCAGTTCAACATCAAACGTTTAATGAATGCTTGTTGCTTGATCACCAACTTGTGTTATCCTTTATCTTTTAGTATGAATTGTCTACGTTTGTGCTATTAGATCTGAAACTCATTTGCATGTTGGTTTTAGGTGCATGTATCCGCCGTGCATCTGTTTTGGTATCTAGGAGTGCCTTCCTAGAAGTGGAGTATACTCACTCCCATCGTTACACTTTCATGCTATGAAATGGAATCAGTTGACGTATGAAAGTACAACCTTGATGAGTCGAGGAACACACTTTGTGGAGGGAATGTTGTAAAGTAAGTGACCATACCTACATGGATGGCTGGCATTACAACATTCCCACACTCCTCGTAGTTAGTCATTCGAAAGGAAGCTAAGTCTACAAATATACTAACTGATCTAACTCTTATTGCAGGTTATGCTTTTATATTGCATGTGTTGATCCATGTGTAGTGGTGGTGAAAACCGATCACACCCTAGTGATTCATTAATCATTTTTAACAACCTAAGTTTACTTTCTTGCCTTTACTTGCATTTAGCTTAAAAACAACTAAATCAACCTTTTGATCTAAATACCAACTACTAAAGAGATTAATTGAAATTATTACGTTTTCCATCTTGTTGGAAACAACAAGACCGTTGTCTTGAGGATTCGACCCTTAACTATACTACAATAAGACTTCCACGTATCTTAGCATACGTGGGTGGAGTTCTCTATCTAGTATAAGCAAGGCTAAACTTAAAGACTTACCATCTTTAGGATTTTTAGTGGTGCACACAATTCCACATAAGTGGAAGCTCCATCACTATTGTTGAAGGCGAACTCTATCAAACTGAGATGTATGTCCCAACTGCCTAGGAACTGCAAAACACAAGCCCGAAGAAGATCCTCCAAGGTCTGAATAATCCTATCAGACTGTCCATCTATCTATGGGTGGAAAGTGGTGTTGAACCTCAACTGTGTTCCCAACACTTTGTGCAACTGTTCCCAGAAATAACTCGTGAACTGAGGACCTCTGTCGGAAACTATCGTTGTTGGCACACCGTACAGGCGTACTATCTCATCTACATATACCTGAGTGTGCTTCTCGGCTGTATATGTTGTTTTCACAGATATGAAATGGGCAGACTTCATCAATCTGTCCACTATCACCCAAATGGAATCATGATTCCTAGTTGTCCTGGGCAGACCAACTACGAAATCCATGGTTATGTGATCCCATTTCCACTACGGTATCGGCATGGGTTGCAACATACCTGCCGACTTCTAATGATCAGCCTTGACTTGCTGGCATACCGCACACCTAGCCACAAACTCGGCTACATCCTTCTTCAAGCCAGGCCACCAATACAGGTCCTTCATATTGTGATACATCTTGGTGACCCCTGGATGCATAGCATACATCGATGTGTGTGCTTCCTCGAGCACTAGTTTCCTTACATTATCAACATTGGGGACCACCATCCTACCATGATAGCAAACTAATCCATCCTCAGACTCAAGGAACCCATGACGCCTTTCGCTACCAAGCTCTGATCTAATCAACTACACTGTATCATCGGTTTGCTGTGTGTCTTTGATTTGCTGTCTCAATGTGGGCTTGACTTGCATATGTACCAAAAGTCCTGCTAATAAGGAAACTTCCATTTGCACATTCATCTGCCGCAAGGAGACAAACATATCCCATCTATGGCATACCAAGGAACTCAACTGTGCCTCCTTTGTGGAGAGAGAAGAAGACTTTCGGCTAAGTGTGTCAGCTACACATATGCCTTACCAGGGTGATACACAATGGTGTAGTCATAATCATTGATTAGCTCCATCCAGCGATGTTGTCACATGCTTAGCTCATTCTGTGAGAAGATGTACTTTAGATTCTTATGGTCTGTAAAGATTTGACATACTTCCCCATAAAGATAATGTCTCCAAATCTTTAATGCATGAACTACTACTGCCAACTCCAAATCATGAGCCAGATAGTTCTCCTAATGTTTCTTAAGCTATTATGAAGCAAAATAAACCACATGATCTTCCTGCATTAGCACACAACCTAAACCTTTCTTGGAAGCATCGCAGAAAAGAACATAGCCCTTCTCAGGCTCTGGCAACACTAGCACTAGAGCACTAGTCAGCTTCTCCTTCAGACTTTGGAAAGCTTACTCACAACGATCATCCCAAACAAAAGGTACATCCTTTCTAGTCAACTTTATCATTAGCAACGCAATCACACTGAAGTCCTTGATAAACCTCCGGTAGTATCCTGCTAATCCCAGGAAATTATGAACTTCTGTCGGCATCTTTGGTTGCTCCCAATCTGCCACAGACTCCACCTTCTTAGGGTCTACTCTGACTCCTTCTGCAGATATCACATGACCCAAGAATGTCACTTCCTTCACCCAAAACTCACATTTACTGAATTTGGCATACAACTGATGCTGGCGAAGGAGAGTCAACGCTTGTCAAAGATGTTGTTCATGCTTTTGACTGTCCTGGTTGTAGATCAAGATGTCATCTATAAAGACTACAACAAACTGATCTAGAAACGAATGGAACACCCTATTCATCAAATCCATGAAAGCAGCAGGCGCATTGGTTAGCCCAAATGGCATAACCACAAACTCGAAGTGACCATACCTCATCCTAAAAGATGACTTTGGTATGTCATCCGCCTTAATCCTCAACTAATGATATCCGGACCGTAGATTGATATTTGAAAACACTATAGCACCACACAACTAATTGAATAGATCGTCTATCCTTGGAAACGGGTACTTGTTCTTGATCGTGACTTTATTCAACTGTCGGTAGTCTATGCATAGCTGCATCGATCCGCCCTTTTTCTTAACAAACAACACTGGAGCACCCCAAGGCGACGTGCTTGGTCGGATGAAACCTTTCTCCAACAGTTCATGTAACTGCATCTTGAGCTCTACCATCTCTGCTGGAGCCATCCTATATGGCATCTATGCAACTAGTTGTGTTCTTGGAACCATATTGATATCAAAATCAATCTCTCGAGGTGGAGGACCACCAGGGAACTCATCAAGAAAACACATCTGCAAACTCTCAGACAACCGTCACCTCCTCAATGCTAGGACCCTTTACCTTGGTATCCATAACGTGAGCTAAGAACGACTTACATCCTTGTTGTAACAAATTTTCTACCACCATAGTTGATACTAGACACGTCGGAAGAATCTACCTATCTCCCTGGAAGATCCACTTCTCTTCACCATCAACAAACATTGCCTGCTTGGAACCACAGTCCAACACAATCTTATACTTCTCTACAGTATCCATCCCAAGGATCACATCGAATCCATGTATATCAAGTGGTATAAGATCCACTTGTATCATGTGCCCCAAAAAAGATAGAATACATGATGGACACACTTCTCGAAGCATCGACGAACCGTTAAGAGGGGTTTCTAACAACAAACTATATTTCTTACAACTAACAGGTAAACAATAGTTTTTAAGCATACTATGGGCGATAAAAGAGTGTATAGCACCTAGGTCAACCAGAACAGATATAAAGAAAAAAGAAGACAAATCAGAATGAAATAACTCCATCTGACCTACCACCACTCACGGGTTGACTATCGCCTCCGGCCGACTCATGGCATAGAATTGAGTCATTACTTGTTGTCCACGTCCTCTGCTTCCTTGAGCAGTCGATCCTGATTGTGACGCTTGATCGTGTCCTCTCCCTCTGCTACTACTGGGTTGTTTTCGGTCTGACCCTTATTGATTCTGTCATGGTTGTTGTGTCACTTCAACATCTTTCCTTGGGTAGTTTGACTTAAAATTCCCTATCTGTCCGCTGATATAGCATGCCCTATCCTCAAATTGTTGCCTAGACGGCCCTGTCACTACTACAGAAGCTGTACTATGTGCCTTTGACAGTGAAGAACCATATCCTCTTCCCTTACTCAGAGACCACTGTGACGGTACACTGGAACCTCTCATCATGGAAGGTGCTAAAAACCTTGGCTTCTTGAAGCCACCAGACCTCTGTCCCTAAAACTGAGCAGACCTCTTATAGGTCATGGCCTCTCTCTTTTCCCTAACTGATCGTTCGATCCTCCAGACAGATTCCACGAACGTAGCAAACCATTCTCTATTCTCCAGCACAGAAGCAGGTGTTGTCAGCTCGGCACTCAGGCCTTTCTCAAACCATCTGATCCGTTCATAATCCGTTGTTGCCATGTGAGGGCAAAACCTTAACATGTCCATGAACTTGGCTTCATACTTGGTGATGTTCATCGTCCCTTGGTGCAGGTACTCAAACTGGTCGATCTTCTCATCCAGATACATTTTCGAAAAGTATATGCTGATGAACTCTTGTCGGAAAACCTCCCAACCGATCACCTCACCAGGTTGCTTTTCCTCCTCGATGTCCCACCAGTGGCCATCACTACCCTTAAGAAGGTAGACAACGTGCTTGACTTTGTCTGCTTCGGGGATGTCAAGGATCTGGAAGGCCTCCTCAAGACATGTTAGCCACAGATCTGCATCCACTGGATCAGCCATCCTAGCATAGTTTGAAGCTCCGACTCGGCGAAGCCGCTCAAAGGTCTACCCAATACTCGATGTTTCATCATGGGGAGCATGTGCTCTTGGCGGAGGCACTGGCAATCTTTCTACCATGAGATTCATCGTAGCCATCATCTACCCCATAAGCTATTGGTAGGCAGTATTTTTGAAAATGGTTGGGTCAGGTTGGGGGACCTCAGGCACTTGAATTTTGATGCAACCCTATTTTAGGGCTCCATCTTGTGTCATGATGCACTTAAGTCACATCTATACCTGTTAGATTACATGTTATTTCCCCTGATATGCATATTTGTGTAAAATGCACTCATGGATATTATATGCATGTTTTTAGGTATTTCGACCACGCTTGGATGAAAGAGAGAGAGAAAGAGTGATCCTAGGGTTTCTCTACCCTTAGAGAGGCCCAAAGTAAAGTCCAACGCTCCCTCAACCTACCCCTAGTGGCCAAAGATCAATTGAAGAAAAGATGTCCAAGGATGAAGCAAGTACAAGCTCAAAGTGTATTCTGAGGGAGTAGCACGGTCATGGTACCACAGAATAGTTGTGCCCTCTCACTCAAAATCAACAGAGTCAAGTTTGAAGGATTGTAGAGATCAGAACGGTTGTGCCACAAAGAATGGTCATGCCACATTGACCTAGAACGGTCGTTCCACCTTGCATGGATGTGTTGTAGCTGAGTAAAAATGGTTGTAGCATTCAGAATGGCCAACAATTCACCAAGCCACCACGGTTGTGCTACCCTTGCCTCACCATGGTTGTGCCACCATCAATTTAAAATCCCAATTATTACCATGATTTTTGCCATTTACTCACCTTGACTATTTCACTCCACCATGCCCATGCTCTCACCTACCCACCATGGTCATGCTACCTAACACAGCCGTGCTACATACAATTTTTCCACTACATTTCCCACTTTACCACCCACTTGACCTAGTGCTTCCCCACCGCCTATATATACATAGGTGGTAGCTGGAGCATGAGGTTAGCTACCTTATACCCCCTCTTAGCTCCCCATTTTTCCCCTTAGCCATTCCACTTCATCTCCACCTCCATTCCACTCCCTTTCACCACTTCCACTACCAAACCTTAGTTTCTTGGTGTTTTGGCCACTTTCCACCTTCATCACATGCCCTTGCATCTTGGTGGAGGAGAGAGGACGTCCTTTTAGCATCTAGATAGCATGATCACTCCATCTACACCCATCTCCATGGCTAATTATATGTCTTTTCCTTTCTTTTTGTATTTTCCATTTCCATGAATAGCTAGGCCCCTTAAGTGTGTTGTTTGAGGCTCAAAATGTTACTTTGATACCATGTTGGGGAGGATGATATGTAAACATTTTAATTAATTTGCCAATGCTTATCTTCTATTACTATCTCATTCTCCATGGATTTCTTTATGGTTTGTGCTTGAAATCACCTAGGAACTTAGGGAAATTGGTTATATGTCTAAATTTTAGGATTTGCTCCTAGGTCCAATTCATGGATCCCTATCTAGCCACCCATCCTCCTACATGCTATTCAATTCTCTTAACCATGTGTGAGATATCTAAGTAGCTATTTTAGATGAATTTTGTGTGACTATCTTGGAGCTTTCTCAAGGGTAGAATGTGGGTGACGGGGGGCCAAAAACCTCACTTCCAATCCCATTACTAACCTCATCCCCTAATCACTCTAAGATCCTCTAACCTTGAAACCTAGGCTTGATTAGAGTATAATTGAATTCCACTTAAACCCTAACCCAATTGAGCCTCATAAGGATAGTAGGAGGTGTTAGGGACTAGTTCATCTATACACAACCTATCTTATCCATGTCCAGTTAGTAGTTTATGGCAATTCATTAGCCTCTGTCTTTTTATTTGGTTTGGAAATTTAAATGAAAGCATAATGTTCACATATCATCACCCTCAACCTAATTGATAAGTGCATCCCCCAAACAGCCCACATTTCCCTTTATTGCATTAAAACCTCAGTTGCCTTCTTGCTTAGGGTAGTGTTATCTTAGTTAGCTCTTTGCTTTATTAGTCAGTTCTTGTCTTCTTATTGCTTTGATATTTCTATTTTAGATCTTTAATTTCTCTTTTTCCTAGTTATTTGTCTTAGTGTAGTGTATACCTCTACTTGCTTGCTTTAGCCCAACTTGCTCTTCTTGCTTGCCTTAGCTTTTCTTGATCAGTAGAAGTAACTATCTAGGATTAACTTAGATTTTTAATTCTTGTGTGTTCTCCTTTACTTGCTTGTTCACCATTATTGTAATCAACAAAACCAACCTTCAAACCCTTAACCCTAGACTCCACAATAGGAAGCTAGCCCAAACTAACCTAGATCTAGTGCCCCCTTTTCTCCTTGTTGATCGACCCTATAATTTTCACCTACTTATTCTACAACATGACCTCGTGCGCTTGTGGGTAAGTGTGTTAGTAAAAGTAGTTGTGTTAGTTTAGGTCATTATAAATTTTGAAAGATACCCAAGTTCATGGCGTGCATCTAGTCAAGTCTAATTGATTAGTATGTGCACCTCTCCTGGGACACACCAAGCTTTCTGGCACCATTACTGAGGACAGAACGTGCCATAACTACCTAGTAGTTGTGGTGTTGACTCTCCCCTTTGGCACCATCTTTTTCTAGTTTGCTTAGTTTCTTTTATAAACACACCATAGTCTTCAAAAAACTACTTCAGAAGATAAATTTGTCTTCCTTGAACAGGACATCTTCACAATTACAATTGGATCGAACAAAGGATTTGTCAGCAAATTGGATTGTCATATTAGTCTTCTTGGTAGTTCCATCTTCTTGAACATCTTTAGTGGCATCATATTTATGATGGATTGTGAATCACATTGTGCATCCCCAAGTGGAATTTATATATTGAACAAGGTATATTAAACCACCATGGGTCTTCTCTCTTCCCAGGTAGCTTCCCTTCAATCATCATACTCACATTATCATGTAGAACCACTACATAAGAGTCATCTATCCTCCTCTCTTAGTAATTTTGTCCCTAAAAGATTTTTCTTATGAAATAATATGTTCAAGAGCCATTAATAAAGTAATATTCACATGAAAATTATGAAAAATCTCTAAGAACTTCTTGAATTGTTGATATTCCTCAGTCTTCTTATGTAAAACCCATGACCTTGCTTTCTGGTTGATCTTGCTTGGTTAGCATAATTAGATTCTTGAAACCTTAGTCTAATCTCATGATGTGGTTTTTTAACATTTGACATGCTTATGTTTTCTATTTGGTCCAATTTGAATATTATTTAAGCTAGTTATGCTATATGTGTGCTTGTTTTGGACATCTTTGCAATTTACCTAGACATAATTGCAATTTACCTATGTTTAGGTTTTTTCTTGCAATTTGTCACATGCTTGTTTTGCCTCACATGTTTTTACATCATGTTGGAGAGATATTGGCACCCCAAAGACTTGTTGTACCTTGGTTTGATGTGGTGACATCATGAGTTCAGTTTTAGGGTTTGCAATTGGATACCCTATGTAGGTGGTTGACCTTGATATTGGGTCATGTAGAGTCTGTTGATCACTAAGTTTTATGTGTGGTCCTTGGTTCTTGATATGGAGATGTTTTCCTTGACCTGCTATGGGTTCGTGGTCGATGATAAGTGTTATCTCTCTTCGATCGCCAACCTTTACATGTGTTGGTGGTCGGTGAGTTTCTCTTTGGTCAAAGAGTTTTCTCGCAATCGTTTGTTTTTTTACCGTGATTCTCATTGGTTGAAGGGTTTTACATGGCATGTGGTTTCGTACTTTTATTTTCTTTATTACCCTAAGTTTAATGCATGAGCTTAGTGCTTGCATCATTGAGATATGGTGGAAAAGTGGCACATGTTTGCATGACACCTAAACCTCTTTGCCTTTCTCTAACCCTTGCTTATATAAACCCCTCTCTTTTCATTCAACAAAACCCTTTGCAACCTCTTCCTTTCTCTCTTCTTGGTTGGAACTCGTCCCCCTTGTGTTTGGTGGAGCTTGAGCTTGATGAAGTGGTCAAACCTCTTGCAGGTGGAGCTATGGTTTGAAGCAACCCTTCCTTGGTGATCTTTGCTTCTTCTCGATCTTGGTAAGTGATCTACCTCTCTTGATCTTCATTTTCTTGCTACCCTACCTTTATTCTTTCTCTTCTTGGCCGAATTCATGGTTCTCCATGGTATTGCTTAAGTTGAGCTTAATAAGATTCTCTCTTCTTGACCGAATTCATGGTTATCCATGATAGTGCTTGAGTTGGAGAAATCTTCCTTCTTGTCTTTTCAGCCTAGGGTTTTACTCTCCATCTTGTGCTCCTTTGACCTAGGGTTTGTTCTTTTTGTGGAGGTGGTTCTAGCATGATCAAAGTGGTAATCAAGCTAGGGTTTTTCTCTCTCTTCTTTGAGCTTCCTTTTTGTTGGAGTTGATCCATCTTGGATAAGGTGAGTTATATAACTTTCTCCTCGTTTATTCCCTACTTTTACTTTGCTTGCAAGTAAAAACTAGGGTCTACACCTATTTCTGATTTAAAACCCTAATTCAGATTATAATGTTGAACCTAACCCTAATTACAAGAACATGATGATAATTCTTAGCTTGCTTGAGTAGTTAATATGTTGATGGTATACTATCTCTCTCTTAATGTTGTAACCATAATTTGTTATTAGAAAAGCATCATAATTATATAAATGGTTCTTAAAGAACCTATATACCATGTGAATGATGATGAGCCTTGTTGTGTCATGGAGAGATAATGATGATCTTGCATGGTATGATGTGATATCTCTATGACCTTGAGCATGGTCTTGTTCCATATATGAGGTGATATCCTTTTTGTGATGTGATTGGGATTGGTATCACATGGTGATGTGATAATGGTATAGTCTTAGTGAGTAGCGATGAACAACACCATGTGGTGATATGACACATTTTATGTTTAAGACATTTCATATCTTTTGAAGTTGCACTCTACCTATGTTTTGTAGAACTCTTTTAAGGTTTTCTTTTAACTTGATTGATGTAGTTAAAAGATAACCAATTGTCTTTAACTAATCAAGTGGAACCCTAATCACGTAGTGCCCTATGACATAGATCCATTCCAGTTTCATAACTTAGTGGATGGAGAAATGAGTATTCCTAAGGTAAACTCACAACGCATACTGTTGAGTATGCAAGGTGTAAGTGATTGTGTGTCCTTGTCATCTTGACCCCAAGTTTTTGAGGATGGTTGTGGTCATGCCTTGGTGTGAGAAACAACTGTTCTCGTGTCTTAGAGATTTATATATGTGATATGTTTGAGGACAACTATGGTTTTACCTTGGTGATTGGGTTTGTATATAATAGTTTCTAGTGTCGTGACCTGTACCAAGGTGGACTAGGTGTTTTCAACTTGAGTATATGTCACTGGTGGTAGTTTGTCTTATATGTCTTTGCAATGCTCACTTATACTGATCGAGGGGAAGAAGATCTTAGTAGTTTGTCTCTTCCTAGATCTTGTATGGAACTGATTGTGACCAAGCTGTGGTCAGTTGGACTTTGGGTGGTATGACTCAAACTCCCTACAATTTGACAAAAGATGTAATACAACTATGTAGTATATTTTCTTAGGGTTAAACATGATTCACATTAGATGCTTACCTTGCCTTGTTTCTTATATTGCTAAGTTGCTATATAATGTGGTAATAGAAGTTAACTGTTATATAAGTTCTTCATATTCCATCTAATCATTATGTTATGCTTATCTATTTTATCTATTTAAATTGTTGAACATGTGTAATCAGTTTAAGTTATTATTTTAGTTGAATATGCTCATCTTGTTTAATGGCATATCTATGGTAAAAATAACAGTTGGTTGAGAGTTATATCTCTCTCTGTGACATTGATCTCACCTCGTGGGTCACCACATCTTCTTAGGTGGTCATCAGCGGCGTGGCAGAGATTGTGCGGTTTAGGAGGAGCAACTTGGATATCAGTAGATGTAGAAAGTTAGATAGTTGCTAGTGCCTGTAGAAGATTCCTACTATCATCCTTGTACTCCCAGTTCGGGGAAGGGATGCATTTTGTAGATGTTGTATCTCAATACGTGTTTTTGGCATTATGCCATTGTTTGTAATATGGCTTCTACATGTTGAACAATATCTCTTTTGTATAGAGGTTGTGGAAGATGGCCACAGAGCGGTAGTATAATACTTGATATGATATGTGATATGTGATAGAGGTTGTTAACCTTGTTCTAACATGTTTTTGCACATTATAAGTTATATGAGATCAATTTTATTTTACCTATTTTTATGGCGATATGGATGTTCAGTCATTGATCACGTGTTTTGTTTTGAGTAATCTCATTTGTGGGGCATCTAAGTGTCACATCTTAATGCTATTTGGAAAAGGCACATGCACAAAAATCTTCCCAAGATGTGGTGGAACATAATCCATCTTAGTGAATTTTTGTCCCCTAAAGTTGGATTCAATATTATCTTCATCTATTGCTTCATCATGTAACTAAATTGGAACCGTTGTTTCTCCTTTAATTATTTCCTCAGGACTTTCTAAAATTTATTTAGTCTACCTTTTCTTATTTTCCCTACTATTTATTCCTTCTCTATAACCTTCCCCGTTGTGCAGTATCATCACCTTGTCTTGTTGGTTATTTTGCGGGATGTTGACATTTCCAGGTAACCCTTGCTGAGTAGGCTTTTAAAAAAGTGCTACATTTGCTTCTAATTGTGAAATTTGGATTTTCAACCTTATTTGTGCCCCTTGATTCTAGTGCTACGTGTGGGCTTGGTCAAAATGTGACTATTTTGTATTCATAAATTTCCCAATCAAATCCTCCAATCTGATAAGCCTTCTTAGACCCCTTTCTTGCTGGTTCTGTTGTGGAATATATGGGATTAAGAGAGAAATATTCCCCCCTCTCCCATGACTGTGGCAGGGGCCGAATTCCTAGGAGGGTGGTAAATCAAGGCGGCAACTGGGATTCGAACCTGGGTCCCTTTATTGAGGGACACCGCGCTGGGCCACTTGAGCCACTCCTTGTCAGCTCTGTTGTGGAATATATGGTTTCTGGGGTGGAGGTTTCTATGCCTATGAAGGGTCATTCTCAAAATTATTGGGATCCTTCCATAAGATGTTGGGTTATTCCACCATGAATACTTGTTTCTCATATTTTTATATTGATGCATGTACATACATTCTTCTTTATCACCTCAAGTCGAGGTTGCAGCCATAGTCCGTATTTGATTTATCAATTGAACCATATGTTTTATGAGGTCCTTGACTTCATATGATTCCATGGAGATCTTGGTTGTTGTGTGAGGTTTACATTCTGCACCCCAGGATTGATTCATAGGCATGTTATTCAGTATCTCGTGATATTTTTTATTGTTTTTCAGAAAGAATCATGATCTAGAACTATCTAGTGTGGCTCTCTCTCCCTTATGAAAGCCATTATAGGAAGCCTTTGCTTGACCATATAAGTGAATGTCATGGTGTGGTACTTCCTCAACATGTTTTGATTATGCTACCAAGCCTCTTAACATGTCTTCATATGCATGCTTCTTGAAGCTTTTTATTTGTCCCACCAGTTCATAAGTCTTATGAGGATGAAAGTACCTCTTAGAAAACATATTGATCATTTCATCTCAAGAGCTTATAGACATTAAAGGTAAAAAGAGTAACAATATCTTCTCTTTGTCCATCAATGAATGATGAAATAGCTTAATTTAGATCATTGTGGCTTATCATGTCAATCTTTAACATGCCATAGATTTCTACAAAGTTTTTGATGTGTTGCATTGGATCCACAATGTTATGCCCCTAGAATGCTTGTGATTTAACCAAGACAACCAAACATGGATCACTTTTGTAACGTCCCACACTTCCTGCTTATCTTGATAGGACCCAATTGCGTGTCACTAAAGATGTCTATATTTTCTCCTAGATGGTTAGCTCATGATCTAAAACTTCCACATTATCATTGTCTTCACCATGGTTAAACATGTTTTTTCTCTTATAGTTCAACCTCGAGATCTTATAGGAAAATAACATGCTCCTCTTTATCCTCCATTGCAACTTCTGGTATTATGAAAAATGTACTCAGAATCAACCCCTCTATTGTTGGAAGTGTGCTTGAAATCAACACCTCAAATAAAGTTGAATATGTCTGAGCCCATGGAAAAAGTATTTCTACAAAAGGAGGATACAGTTATCTATAGTCATTGGTCTGAGTTTGAACCATAAACTAGTACCTAAAAATAGCAAACGCATTGTAAAAATGAAGAAGACTAGTCATTAAGTAACACAAACAACTAGAACTTTCTTCTTATTGAAAAATAAATTGATAAAAATAAAAATGGCAAAGAGTGACCAATTTTATCACTCATAGTTCTAGCATTGTCAATCCCTGACAACCTCACCAAAACTTGATATACATATACCATGTGTATGAACAAACCAGTCTACATGTCGAGTAGTAAATGACCTAACGAGGCATGAGTTGTTGATGTCAAGGAATAGGGACCGCTAGAGACTACTATGAACTAAACCCAATCAGTTAGACTTAAGGAAATATTTGAATAATATAATTAATCTATGAACTGAAGTTAAATAACAATGAAGCAAATTAGTTATAAGATCAAAAGAATGAAATCTCTAGGATTCCAATTTCATCATAATGTGATTCATACATTAGTTTTTTTTCATTTAACATAAATTATTCTTACTTATTTAGATTTGATGATTGTAATCTATAGTTGTCACATTGTACTATACTATTTAATCTAAAAACTAACTCGCTTTCACAATCAATATAAGAGATTAAACGATTATGACCTTCCTATGGACATTCAACCTCATAATTGGTATCCCACTTTCATAGTGTGTCATGAATTATGTTGATGATGTATTTTCTAATTGTTAATCTTGGTCTAACAGTGATTAAGAATATAAAAAATATCCGAGGTGATCATGAAAGAATATGGAAAAATGAATAAACTATCATTATTAAAATCTGAAGCAATGAAATCTATAATTAAATGAATATCTTCATGAACAAAGTCAACACCAGATTACTCTTTGGTTGTAGAGAAAAGGGAATCAACTCCACATCCTCAACATCATATCACAAGAAGATTCAAAGAACAAGAATTTCATAAAAATTGGAAAATCTCCTGAAGGCTAACGTGAAGGTGATCCCATATAAAGATTGATGAAACCAGACTGTGTTATAGTTGTCAAACTACTTCTCAATGGTTCTAGGATGTTCCTCACTCCATGTATTCACATGTTCTTCTCCTTTGTTTTTGGTCTCTTGTAAAATGTGTGATGCCCTCTTTTTGATCACCCTCTTGGGTCATGACCACAAAGACAAAACCATCAATTATCCAAAAAACCATTAAATGCTATTACTTGAAATTGTGGTCAATAGTGAAATCTCAATTATACTGACTTGGAAATTGGTGCCACCAACTTGGAAGGTGGTGGAACTGACTTGCTTGTTTTCTTGACTCGAGTAGGGATGTGTTGGTGCTACCAACTTGACAAATGGTGGTACTAAGACTTTACGAATGCTTTTAGATCCTTGTTTCTAGGACCATCGAGTTGTCCATCAGTGGTATCAACTCCAATGTGTTTCTTGGTGCTACCAAGATGACTTTGAAGTTGCACCAATTTTCTTGTCTGCTTGACTCGAGGAGGGCTGTGTTAGTGTCGCCAACTTAATAAATGGTGGTAGTAAGACTTTACTAAGGCTTTTAGATCCTTGTTTCTAGGACCATCGAGTTGTCCATCAATGGTATCAATTCCAATGTGTATCTCGGTGCTACCAAGATGACTCTATGAATTGTCTCCTCTTTGTTCTATGTTGATGGTACTAATTCATCACAATTTACTCCTTTTGTGGAGCAATGAAACAAGCAATACATCAATACATTATAAAATACCATGATTTTGAAACAAATACACTAAAAATAGATGGGATAGATGCACAAGCATTTCACAAGTTTTTTGACATATAGTACATGAAATATGTAATAATTGAGATATTTTCACTAAAATTTGTTAAAAATAGCATACAAGATAGTAGTAGAAATGTGAGCATCATCTATGCCTATGTATCATTATTATGATGATTATTTATTATATACATTACCATGATCTTTAAAACCATTTTTTCTATAAACTCCTCTATTTTTTTCAAATTGTAGAAAGAATCACAATTTTGAGAATCCAAAAGAATATCACTAATTACCCATTATTGATATTGATGGCTTTCATTGTAAATACTTATCTCTTCACCGGTTTTTTTTATAAAGTGATTAGTTTATTTTTTTAATTTATATATTTTATAAGTTTTTCCTACTATATGAGAATATCCAAAAAATTGAGCCTAGATGAGTAAATTGAGTATGGGTCAGCAAAGTCCTAACAAATATCTGAGTTTATACAAAATAGTCTGATTCACACTAGTTTGGATCCAAACTACCTACAAAACATTAAACCACTAAGGATATATAATGTTGTAATGATGATATACTATTAATGGAGACAACATAATTCATAAGAAACTTAAAGATTACAATAATATTTTGGAGAAATATATAAAATGCTTAAATTTGGAATAAGTTACATATTACACACTAGCAAATCAAGCCATTCAAGGCATTCATGGTATGTGGTGAATGATAGGGAGGGGAAAAGGCTTAAGATATTTGGTTAGAAAAAGTGTTGGGAAAGGGATGAGAATGAAAGGGAATGAATGGTAATAGGGGGGAAAACCAATTGTATTTTCAATCACTTCTCTCCCTATTGAATTAGAGTGATGAGAAGGGGAAGGGGAAGACTAGGAAGAAAATTTATTAGAAATATTAGAGGAAAATATGAGATGGTATTGCGAAACATAAATAACATGGCATGAAAAATGTGTACTAGTACACAACCAATTGAAATGGAGAAGATGTAGTCACTCATATATATTCTATAGTATGTGGAGGAGATATGGAGTGTTATGGGATGATTTAGAAAAAAAAGTTGAGGGAAAATTTAGAGGCAAAATAAAAACTAAAAAAATATTTTTTTTGCATAATTTAGAATGAAACTTAAAACTTTAGACATTTTGGTAGATAATTTGAAGGGTTTGAGATTGTTGAAATTGCAAACATATAAAAACTTAAGGAAAGACAGATAGTTGGAGGAAATGTGGGGAACAATATATGGAAATTTTGAACTATGACAAAACTCACATAAATGGAGAGAAAGTTTCTTGAAGATATAGAAATAGAGAGGTAAGTATTTTTATAACCACAATGAATACAAAAAAATTATAAGTAGTCCCATTTTTATATCACCAACATTCTAGGAAACCAAACTTCTTATATTTCTACTTCATTTTTCATGTTCTTCTTCCCTTACCTACCCTTACCTTCCCTATGTTACCAAAGAAACTTATACGAGTGTATCCTCCCTTCCCTTCCCCTTCATTCACATGTACAAATAATAGCACCATTATTTACAAAAAAAGGATATATATCAGAGTGGGTTGTAACTAGGAAAGTGAAGAACAAAATAATTTTGATTAAAAAAATCAATCAAACAAGTATTGATGGGTTTATAAAAAATATATGAAGTGGTGTGTTTTTTTCTAGAAATTATCAAATGTAGGACTTGAAAAAAGAAAAATAGATATTCATAGGTGAGAGTAAAAGTTAAATATATATATAATTTTGAAGTGTTGACAATATACAATAAAAAAGTATAAATATTTATTCATATGGTTGGTAGTTAGTTGAACTTTTGTAAATATGATTTAATTCAAAGATTACAAACAAGGTCAGCCTAAACCTAACTTGTCTGACACTTGAACTAGCACTAACATGGCATGAACTAAGATGAGACCAAAAGTTACATTTATATTTTATATAACATTAACAATAAATTAAACATTAAGACATACATGAATTCAAGTTGACCCAAACTGAACAAGACGTGACTCTGACTGAAGAAAATTTAACATGTCTTAGATCAACTCGAGAAAAATTCAATCACACACAAATGTAAAACATATACTTTATAAATATATTTAGCTTATGGATTGGGTTTTTTGGTTGGGTGGGGCCGAGTAAGTTTTTATACCATTTTTATCTTTCAATTTGTTGATGTCTTTTGGATTCTCTCCTCTAGTAGTGTTTCCCATGCCAATGCTTCTACTTGTTTGGAACTTGAGGCTAACATCCCCAACTTCTCCTACCTATGGTGCAACCATTGTCTGATATATCTTTCTCTCCTTTTTCACTTATTATTATATGGTCGAAGAGGCCATTCTATCCATTAAGAAAGGGGTCACTTGTGCAAGTGACGTTCTAAGACAACAACATTTGTTGATGCTATGTGTGGCGAAGCTATAGTAGTAAAAGATGAGTTTTTACATGTAGATCTCAGTTTTGGTCGATCTTTTATTTTCTCAATCTTGCATTGTCTTCCTATCACCCTATGTCACTAGTGTTCCTTTGACTCCTTTAGTCAAGTCATAATGAAATTTGACATGTCATCATGGGTATGACTTGATGTTGCCTTGTCTCTAAGGTTGCAATGAAGGGTGTCTTGTCAAATGTTGTGACTATCTTAAAAATCATCAATTCAATTATGGTATTTGTGATGGTGTTGCGGCCACTCTACAATTTCTTAGTCTTCTTGTTTATGACCAACAACATCGTACCATCGTACAATGGCTCTTCTTGACTTCAGCAATGCCTTCAACATAGTTGACATTTCTACCATATTTTGGGAGCTTCATCTTCATTGTCTTGCTATTACACACTGGGTTGAGTTTTTCTATAGCTCCCCTCTACATGGATAAATTGATCCTCTCTTTTTTGCTACTGGTTTTCAACAAGGAGATTCATTGGGACACCTTCTTATTTAGTTGACTCTCCATTGTCTCATCTTATACGTGAAGAATAAATGCCACCTTGAACTCCTTTCTTTCTATCTTGATGATGGAACTCTCATTGAAGACACTACAGAGGTTTCTAAGACTCTATCCCTTATACAAGCATGGGTTCAATCCTGTGATTGTCATCTCCATATTAAGTAGATAGAAATACTTTAGGCTTATTGTGAACATAGATGAAATCAAAACTTAGGCTTGTTCCCTAGGGACATATCTGGGCTAGTTCCTATGCATCCCTATTTTGATGGTACCAAGATTTTCCAAGGAGTTTCTACATAATCATGTAGTCAATACTCTTGGCATGATGAATCACTGAAGAGATCTATAGAGGGGGATGAATAGATACTTATAAAAGTTAAATAAAAAATAGAATTAGAAAAGCAAGCAACTATTTGAAGACAATATTTAAAATGGTTATGTCTAAGACGTCAGTCCACTACCTAGTTGTTATGACCCCACCTCCCGATAAGCCCCAATTAAGGGAGACCGAGAGGTGGAAGCCATACCCATAACTTCTGGATCAAAGGTTCGGCACTTAATCAAGAACAATTATTAAATTTCAACAATCTATACTGAAAAGCTGTAATAAAAAATTCCATACCTTTTGAAAATTTTGGATTTCTATCCATGTAAGCATTCTACTCTAACTAATCCTCCTTGCATTTTACTTCATGTATTTCGTAATATGACGATTTACTATTTGTCCTTTTTGGCTTGTACCTAAAATGTCGACAAACAAAACGTCGGTCAGCCGAAGCTGGTATGTGGGGGAAACAATAATCATGCAATTATTCATAACAATGTAATCATTCAATTAATCATTTAACAAACAAGATTACATTTTTAAATATAACTCTGCGATCCATTAGTACCCTATCCTCTGTGCTATCCCTGCAGTGGACCCGGATACTACCTTCCTTATGGTAGATCCCCATTAAACCCCTCATGGTCCCACCTATAGGTGAACCAGTTTCTAGGGTTGAGTCACATGGCACTACTCGTAAGTAGCCCACTCCTTAACTCATGGAAGGCTAATAGGTCTCATGGAACTACACTTGGTAGCCCAATTTCTAACCCACGTTAACCTAGACCTTACTCTAGGTTACCCCTTTTTAGCCTTTACAAGCCACAGAGGTGGACCCGGATCTAGCCAGTTATACATGTATATTCATAGTGATAGTCATAGTCACTCTATAGTTGCATGAAATAAAAGCATTCAACAGTTATTTCAAGCCATGAGGGAAACGTTGATAAAATCCTCGAAAAACTAGTCGAGATAATCATAAGCATAACCACATACCTGCTTTGATGATTTCACAAGCATTAAGCAATTCCAACCAAGAAAGAAATCCAAGCAAGAAATTCAACATAATTCCTGAAAAGAATATGTACTCTATTTATTACACACTCTATCAAGAATCTACTTTATTGACTTGGATTCGCTTTCTAGGGTTTCTAATCCAAATTAAGGTTTCATTAATCTTCATTAGGGTTTCTTAGATCAATTTCTTAAACTTTATCCCTTTTAGGTCAACAAACCCTAAAATACTCTTTTCTATTCATATAAACCCTAATTTCTCAAATTATCCATTTTAATAGTCTTTTATACCCAAATTGACTTAGGATCATCATATCCCTATTTATTCATGGATTTGAACAATTAAAACAATTAAAAGACATATTCACCTAAATTAGTGTTTTCAAGCTCATTAATGCATATTCATGCAAGAAACCCTAAATTAAGCCAATTACACAGATAGATCATCTTTTTAGATCCTATCTTCACTTTTATGAATAACAGGTTAATATTGGCTTGAATTATCCAATGAACAACATTAAATCCATCTATCATCAAATCTAAGGGTTTTTCATTAATTACATCCTTAAAGATGATAACTTTATGTACTTTTCAAATTTCAATTATATTTATGCACATAATCTCTAAATTAAACTAATTACATGCAAAGTTCATCCTTTTCGATCTTAATGTAACTTTTTACAATTAACAGGTTAATATCAACTTTAATCGCCCATTAAACTCTACCAATTACATTAATCATTTCAAAGTAGAGTTTATTAATCTTTAATTCATTAAAGTTGATAACTTACACTACTTTTTGAATATGATGCAAAATTAGGCTTCAAGCATAATTTCTTTGTGTTCCTCTCCTTCTGAGGATCAATTTTCATATAAGATTTGTCTCAATCCGAGTTTCCTAGAATTAGTTATGATTTTTGCAATAAAAACACATATGGACAAATAGGGAGATGTCACGTAGGCAACTTATCCCCATGCACGTACCTCTCCTCAAGTATGCTCCAACTCAATCTCTCTACAAACTTTTCACTTTCAAGACATGACAAATGCAATGTAAAAGGTGATTATTGTAGAATGGGCTCAAAGATGACTAAGTACATGCATTCCACCTCTCTCCTCTCCTACTTTCACAAACCAATCATGAAAAGAGCACAAAGCATATGCACTTCAAATATAGTGCTTAGAATACACAAGATATCCATATTTCTTTCATGTAGTTCCGGGTAGACCGTTTCATAATGGCGTTAATCCAAGATGACTAGGAGTGTTGTTTCACATTCATGCATTCAATCTTAAATCTCAAATCATACCAAATGACCCACATGGCTGCGAAAAAGGGAAAAGTGAGCTAAGTCTGATGTTTCCTAGCTCAATGGGCATGAAAGTGGAAGAAAGGGTTGCGATAAGATTTTTAGAGTGTTTTTCCACACTCATCTTTTCTTTATTTGAATACTCTTAAACAGGAGCATCCTTTTATTTTATTTTTGCATTTTTTTTCTTCTTTGCCCTTGGGGTAGGTAGGTCATATGGTGGATAGAGTGATGCGGAGAGATGGAGATGTGGCCACCCCAAACTTTTAGAGGTGGCCACGGCTGATATGTGCACTTTGGCATCCTTTCATGAGGTGGAGGGGTAAGAAGATGGTGAGTGAAAAGTCGGGTCAAAGGGGAGTCATAGGTATGATTCTCCACATAAGACATCATGCATGAAAATTCATCCAATACTTCATCCTAGATATCACACCACATGAATGAATAAGATGAAATTGATATATCAATCAAGTGATTCTACAAACACTAAGCGTTCAAAGCTTGCTCAATTTCACAATTCAACCAATTCAATCACAATCCTAAGAGAGGTGATGCACATGTAAAAACTCAAGAATTGATACCATTTAGCAACAAACAATGTAAACTCACTTGCATTTGTCAAAGATCATCATTTTTACTCAAAATAGTAGAGATTGGGTCAAAACATACTTTTAGGCAAGAAATCTCAAATTTGGGCAAAATTGGCCAAAACAGTGCCAAGTTGCCTTCAATCACATCTAAACTCTATATTATTGAACTTAAAGCAGTAAATAAGCAAATACTAGCTATAACATGCAAGAATTACTAAAAATCTGCATGATATGCAATGCATGGAAAAAAGAGCAATTTTTTTTGAAAATTATGCAAAAATGGCAGGAAAGTAAATGACATGGCATGCAAGTATGCAAAGTAGTAAATATGACTAAGGTAGATAGCAAAAACAAGAAAACAAAAGTGGATGTGGCAGGTGAAATGCAAAGTGAAACTAGGGCATACCAGCCCTACCACCCCAAACTTTTGAATCATGTTGTCCTCAGCATGATCCTAGAGTTTAGGATGATAGGGTAGACGATCATGGCTCTCTAGAGGATCTGGTAGTGTTCCTTCCTGTTGTGGAGGATATGCGTAGTAGGTGCCGCACTAATCTACATTCACTGGCTGAAATTGGTCTGCAGCACGGCCGTGCAGTGCAGCACAGCCGTGGTGGCTTCAGGTTGCATGGTCGTGCTGCCTGGCACGGCCGTAGTGCAGTCTTTTGGCAGCTTTTCTCAATTTTGCTTTTGAATCCAGGGACTTGGTGTGTTTTTCATGCAAATGACCACGGTTGTATTGATGTGACACGGCCATGGTGGTCCCTGTAGCTGCTATTCTCAAAATGAGGAACATCAAACACTCAAAAACTTGACCCAAAGTGATTTTTCTTTGAATCCTTCTCTCAATTGTACTTAAATTTCCTTCATTTCACCATGTTACCACCTGCACATCTTAAAACTAGACAAAAACTATTAAACACAAGTGTGTGTGCGCTTTCTTGGAAAGTGTAAAAACAAAGCAATTGTATAAAAAACTTAGATTGGGTCAAAAATTCCCAAACCTAGGTGTGTTGCCTCCCACAAGCGCTGAGTTTCTTGCCTTCAGCTAGGCTTCTTGGTGATTCTTCATCCATTCATCCATTTGGCATTCTCATGTGTCCATTCTTGCAAAACATACATCCTTCCTTTGCACTCAATCTGTTTTCCTCATCCCTTTGATCACAATAATCATCATTAACTTCTTCACTTTGATGTCCTTCTCTCAAATGCCCATTTGGACTTGTGAAGTGACCATGTCCAATATCCCTATCTCGGACTCACCAGGTTGGGGTCTTGTACATGTTAATGTTGATCTTCATGTCCATGAATGAGACTGTCATGATGCCACTGCGTACATGAATGTCGGCATTAGCTATAGATAAGAACGGCCTCCCTAAGATGATGGGAATCTTCCTATCCTCCGGCTCCATATCAAGTACAATGAAATCCGCCGGGAACATCACGCCTTTTTCCTTGTCTATCATCACCAAGACATCATCCACTCTACCCCTAGGCACTTTTATGGATCTATCCGCCAACTGGAGAGTGCAATGTGCCAGCTTCAACTTGCCTAAGCCCAGCTCAACATAGACATGATATGGCATCAAATTCACACTAGATCCCAAATCAAGTAAGGACCTGTCTATGCGATGTCCCCCTATGTAACTAGGTATAAGTAGGGCTCCTGGGTCCTTTCTCTTCATAGGAAGTGAGTGTTGTATGATGGAGCTCACTTCTTCATTCAATCTCACCTTCTTTGGAATCCTCCCTGTTGACCTTCTTTTCATAGTGCATAGGTTCTTGAGGAACTTGGCATATGATGGGATTTGCTTAATAGCATCCAATAGTGGAATTTTCACCTTTACTTGGCGAAACACCTCAATAATGTCAACATTGTGCTTTTGCCTCCTTTTCAATTCCGGTGGCTCATCTAGTGCTTCTACAAATGGAGGATCACTAGTTTTTGCCGCACTTACATGAACATGAGGCGGAACACTAGGGATGGTAGGACCTGCAAAGGGGATATGTGGCAGATCACATGGAATCCCAAACTCGACATGCGGTATCACAACATCATCTTCAACAATATCAATCACGTTATCACCACTTGGCTGCCTTAGCTTTGCTTTATCAACCTTTCTTTGACTTGGGGGCTGCTCAAGAGTTTTCCCACTCCTTAGAACTGTCACAGCACTACCTTGCTCATGATGGGGAGAGGGAGCATGTTGTGGCTATGGAGGAGGTGGGGGAGACACTTGGGGTTGAAACTGAGGTGGAGAAGAGGATTGAGGGGGAGGAGAGAATTGGGGTTGGAAAGTGAAGTTTTGGGAAAATTGGGGTGGTGAAGGTGGTGGAGGAGTGTAAGGCTGGGGATAGCCTTGGAAAGAGTGAATGGGATGCACTTGCATGGGGGGTGGACTGTAGAAGACTTGTGAAGAGGGTATGGGTCCACTTGCTTCATGGTGGCTAACGATGGGTCTTGAAGACAATGTTTCCTCTTAGAGAGCGATTATAGAAGATAGTTGCTCTATTCTCTCTTCTAACCTTGCAACATCCCTTTGAACATCATCAAACACTCTCAATCTAGAAATAACCTCTTCCTCAAACCTTGAGCTGTATGTGGGACTTTGTGGTTCCTGGTAGCTATAGGAGTGAGGTGTCTTCTTTTCTTCCCCATAGAACTCAATAGAATTGACCGGGTGGCAAGGAGCATTTGTCACTTGGTTCTTCATGAGGCTCACCATGTCACCAAGAATCTTCATCACTTGTGGGCTTGAGTCATCATGAGTAGGGGGTGTCACAGCAAAGGCATACCCTCTTTCATTCATCATGCTAGAAGCTCGAATTCTTGATCCTTCAGCCAACTGCTCAAACAAAGGCCATATCTCCTCAGGCGGCCTAGCCATGAAAACTCCTCCAGAAGAAGAGTCCACTGTGTCTTGGTCCTTTAGAGACAAACCAGAGTAGAATGATTGAACTAGATGTCACAAAGGGATCTCATGGTGAGGACACTCTCTCAACAGCTTCTTGAATCTCTCCCATGCATCATGAAACTGCTCACTGCCCATTTGGCTAAAACTTGTCACGGAACGCCGCATTTGTGTCAACCTTGCAATAGATTAGAACTGTCTCAAGAAAGCATTCTTCATCATTTCCCAACTCATAATGTCCCTTCTTGAGTCATACCAATCTTTAGCTCTATCTTTGAGGGAGAAAGAGAACAAGGTCAACCGGATTGTATCATCACTAGCCGTCGGCGTCCTGAAGGTGGAGCATACTTCAAGAAAGGAGTCCAAGTGCTTGTAGGGGTTCTCACTCTCTGAGCCGTAGAAGATGGGCAGGAGCCCAAGAAGACCTGGAGGAATAGAGAATTTCTCCCCTGGCATTTGATCAACCCTGCTAGCAATTGGCGATTTGTAGTTGCTAGGCATGAAGTAGTCTTGAAGCGGCTTGTGAGGTGCATTTTGGTCTTCCATCTTGTCTCCTCATGAATGGCTTGTCACATGCATAAAGCACAACCAAACAAAAGAAAGCAAGTTAGTAAACCAATATACACAATAAATGCAAAGAAAAATGAATAAAGAATAGCAATGATGAGGGCAGTAGGAAAAGTCAAAGCAAAACTAACTAGCTAGGCTGAGCGCCTCTAATCCCCGGCAACGGTGCCAGAAAGCTTGGTGCGTCCCTGCTAGTGGTGTTTTACACCCCACGAGGTCGGAGCACACAGGATGTGGGATCTTATGCTTTTGAAATTTATAAACCTAACTAACACACCAACGTCTACTAAAACACTACACCTGCAAGCGCACGGGGTCGTGTCGTAGTATAGGAAGGTGGCAAGTATAGGGTCGATCCACAGGGAAAAGAGGGGGTGCTAGAGCTAGGTTAGTTTGGCTAGGTTCCTACCGCGGAGACTAGGGTTAAGGGTTTAAAGGTTGATTTGATTGTAAACTAAGGATAAACAAGAAAGCAATTAAAGGCAATAATGAAATTTATGTTAACCCTAGGTTAGATTAAGGCTAAACAAGCAAGAAAAGACTAAGCTAGGTATGAAAAGGCAAATTACACTAAGGCAAGAAAGAGAGAAGCAAAAGAGCAATTAAAGAGCTAAGCTGGCATGAACAAGGCAATAACTAAGCAAGAAGCTAACTAAGCAAGAAAAGAACTAAATAAGCTAAGCAAGCACAGAACTAGGGTTTTAAGCAGTAAAGAGATGTGTGGGCTGTTTAGGGGTATGAACTTATCACTTAAGTTGGGGGGTGACATATGAACATTATGATTCCATTTAGATTATCCAAACCAAACAACAAGTTAGAGTCTAATGGATTAACCTAAGCTACTAATTGGCCACAGATATGCTAGGTTGTGTATAGGGGAACTGGTCCCTAACACCACCCACTACCCTTACGAGGCTCAATTGGGTTAGGGATTAGGTTCAATTCAATTAGAGTCTAATCAAGTCTAGGTTTCTAGATTAGGCATTCCTAGGGCAATTAGGGGTCGAGGGTAGTAATGGGGAGGTGAAATTAGGGCTTTGGACCCAAATTCCCCCACATTCTAGCCTTGAGAAGGCTCCATGCTAATTGCACTAGAATTATCTAATCTAGCTACTTAGATCTCTCACTTAGGTTTAGGGAGATTGATTAGGATGTAGGAAGATGGGAGGAAACCTAGGGATCCAAGAATTCGACCTAGGGGCAAATCCCAAAATTCACACATACAAGAAATTTGCCTAAATTCCTAGGTGATTTCACACACAAACCAACAAGTAATTCATGGAGACTGAGATAGAAATAGAATATAATCATTAACAAATGAAATTACAACGTTTACATGTCATTATACCCCAACATGGTATCAAAGTAACATATTTTCCCCCAAACAGCCCACCCACAGGGGCCTAGCTACTCATAGAAATGGAAAATACAAAAAGAGAGAAGAAAGAGGTAGAAGAAGCCATGGAGCTCGGTGTAGATGAAGAAATCCTCCTCTCCAGCAGCTACAAGATGTCCTCCTCCCTCCTCCAAGGATGAAATGATGTGGAATGATGAAAGGAAGTGGATGGAAGGCTTAGATATGGGGGGTTATGTGGTGGAAATGGTGAAATGGAGTGGAGTTGAGGTGGATATGGAGTGGGTGGCGATTTGGGGAGCTAGGAGGGGGTAGAAGGTAGCTAACCCCGTGATGTAGCCACCACCTAGGTATATATAGGTGTCTAGGGGGTCTAGGGTTAAGTTAGGGGTAAAATGGGGAAAATAGTGGAAAAATCGGGTAAAATTATGTGTAGCACGGCCGTGTTGGGCAATGGGTAGCACGGCCGTGTTGGATGGGAATGACCGTGGTGAGAAAATGGATTGAACAGGGGAATTTTGAGTTTCTGGGGCTGGTGGCATGGCCGTGTTGGCCAGCACGGCCGTGCTGGGAACTGCCAAAACGGCCATTCTTGGTAACACGACCGTTCTGGCCAACTGGGTCAATTTTTGATGATTCTGCTGCTTGGGCCATGTCCCAGCATGGCCATTCCATGGTAGCACGGCCATGTTGGGGTCCTTTCCCTGCATTTGAGTGTTGAACTTGGCCATCCATGGAGGGTATTGTTTCAAAACCTTCTTTGACCACTTGGGGTAGGTTGGGCGTGGTTTTGGCCTCATTTTGGGCTCCTCAAAGCCTAGGGAAACCCTAAATTCAACCATCTTCTTTCCAATCCATCAAGTAGTGGCCAAAGTACCTATAAAACATGCAAAAACCAACCATAAGTGATTTTGACAATAAAACACATATTGAGGGAAATAACATGTAATCTAACAAGTATAGATGTGGCTGAAATGCAAAATGACACAAGTTCAAGCCCTAAAATAGGGCCGAATCAGTACCTTGCGGGTCGGCTTTGAAATTAGAATGTATTGTCATTTACCCCTGGGTCGCAGACTGCTTCTTCAGCCCAGGAGGGGCACTTTTGTCAGACCGATTCTGGTCATCTTCAACCCCACAACAGCACGCCGCTGCTGCCCTAACTGCGACCTCCACACTCCTCGTCTCTCTCCTGGACCCCAACGGCCCCCACAGACGGTTCCTCTACCTTCAACGCTCCTCTACGATCCCCTGGCTGCCTCGATCTCACGGCCGAAGCTGCTGGTCAGATCTGCTCACATGACCATTCTTTGTAGTCGTGTTGCAGCTTTTGCACAAGGCTGAGGGGCACGAGAAGATAGTTGTTCCACCCATGGTGGTCGAGGAAACTTTTGCCTTCCATCAGTATAACTCCACCATTCTCATAGCTCCAGGAATAACCCCACTTTTCTTTGTGAGGAATAGAATGACGAATAAGAGGGAGAAGAGAAAAGCTTTCTCGGGATTATCTTTTACTCAGACCAAACACTCTACCCCTTATATAGGGGAGGGTATCCACACCCCCAAGTCGTTCATCTAAGAGGGAACAAGTCCCTTTTCTAATAGGAAAATGATTTTCCTTAATTATGTGTAATTTTCCTCTTTTAACAATTCCTTGGTAACCCCATATGCTTTGTTTATTAGGAAATTCGAGAATTACCTCTTTCCTTCTCTTTGTTTTTGGCTTTTAATCCATTGGCCTCGAACTTTCTATTTTCCTTTAATATAAATTACTTCCTTTCTTAATAAAACCCCAAAAACATCCATTATGCACCATATTATCTTTTTATTTGACATTATTGGTATTTTCTCTTTCCTCTTTCTTCATTGGGACTCCTTGGATCCCAAGCAACTCAAATATTTCGAAATTGCTTTTTATGGATACTCATTATCCTTCTAGATGCATATATATGCATTATTTATCATTATCATGTTTATTTCTTATTAAAATAGTTCTTTTTGAGGATTTCTCTTTATTTCTCTTTTATTTTCCTCATTGGTATTCCTTTTATCATTAGGAATCCTTGGGATACGAAATTCCACCAAGGATAACCCAATTATACCTTTTTCCACTTATTTCCAATATTTTAACATTATTTTCAATTTCTTTCTTACTAAAGAAATACTTAATTAATCTTTTCTTTTCTTATTGCTTTCTTTTTGCAACTTTGGACTCCTTGGAACCCAAGAGGCACGTAATCCATCCTTGGATTACATCTCTTTGCCTTCTAGAGGTTTCTACCTCTTTCTTTTTCTCAAATATTCAATTATTCAATTACTAATTGAATTTTCTTGTTACTTGGGCCCAATAGCCAATAAAGACCACAACACAATCATCAAGTCTATTATAAATGAAATCCATTTATTCCAAACAAATTATATCATTTGTTGTTCAAATATCTTTAATATGAGAAATTACATTTCTCACCAAATGAACCCAAAAATTGGGGTTGTAACATCCTTCCCCTCTTATAGGAATTTTGTCCTCAAAATTCTATCAAGCAAACAAATAATTCAGGATAAGACTCTTCCATGTCCATCATTGGCCCCTATGTGTCTTTACCGTACTCATGGCGCTCCCAAAGAACCTTTATCATTATCTATTCTTTTCTCTGAGTTATTTCATCCTGGCATCTATAAACTACACAGGTGGACTCATGCCATTTTAGCCTCCCTTAGGCTCACTAGGTTCATTGTTCAGTACCTGGTCTAGGTATCTCACATAGTGCTCTAAATTGGACACATGGAACTCATCAACATTACTTTATCCTGAGGGGTAGAGTCAAACTTAACCTTCTCCACCAAACCATGCCAAAAGAACCCATGCATCGGGGACTCAGCTCTCTTAGCTATAACTTAGAGGGGTCAGATTTTCATGTCACATATCCTCCCACAGTGAACTGTATGTCAATCTACTTTTCATCTTCTCATGACTCATGTCGTCCATGGGCTCCTTTCAGCCATTGCAAGATCAAAGCGACTCCATCTGCACACATTGTGGTCCACTTCTAACCATCACGTGGTCCTTTCACCAACATCATCTTACTGAAGTGGTGACCGACACAACCTCCCTTATAGAGCTTCTTTAAATCCTGATACTGGCTAGGGTGGTCATCATCACATCTTTCATAGGACAAGAACTGTCTCTAGCTATCACCCTGAACGAGCACGTATGCTCTCATCAGACCCTTTAGTCTGGATCATACTAAGCATTAGTTATGGGTGATGAACTATACTAACATCGAGTCCTTCATGTACCTACTTCTCCCTTACGGAAGTGAACCTTTAGGATATACTCAAGGACTTTTGAACTCAATTCATGGTGTAGTTGAACCATCTCTCTCATGAGTAGTTCAACCAGATTTGTCTCGTGACAGAACTCTCTTCTTTCTCATGTCATCTAGGTAAGGCGATCTACCATAACCCATATTGTATCTTGACCTTCTTTGGTCTAGGGGAGACTTATCACAACATCCATAATGATGAACTCCCATTCCCTCTCAGGGACTCTTTTGTCCTCTATATCGATACACAGGATTACTGGGGTTCGTCCTTTACCTCCTGGCTTGCATGGCCATATACCACATGCAACTTTATCCAAAGTCCTACTGTCACTTATCATTTTGGTGGTACAGTGTATGGTGATCTTAAAATCACAATCTCCTGTATGTCATTATTCTTCAAGATCAATACCTCAAAACCCCTAAACCATTCTATCGGGTTTTCATCACCTTCTTTTCCAAAGAAGTGCATCTGAGGTTCTACAACCATCCTTTCATTGCATCAAGGCCTAGGCTGGCTAACCAAACCACCATTATCTTTTTCAACATATCTCGTTACATCTGAGTGTTATCCAAACACCTCTCCTTTCCAAACTTAGGGTTAACCTAACAACCTCTTCTAGCCAAACTAGGCAAATACATCTCAACCAGAGCATCCATTACCACTTCTTATCCTTAGGTGTTAGGTGTTGTTGAGAATATACACCTCCATGTATTCCACTTATCATCTCATCTCAAACTCTAAGTTTACTTTCATCAAGAAAACTCTAAGCTCATCCTCATGATGATCAAACTCAACCTTGCATCACTTGCAAATCCCACATAGCTCATGCTATAAACATCCTTATAAGAGGACTACCTTATTCCTCTTTAATGTTTGCCCACCATCCATGTATCATTCACTTTACCAGGGCATGTTATCTTCTCTGTCCCCATATCTTGTGGCAACATTCCAAACCACATCATCTTTTATCCTTGGTGTATGACATACGTACTGTCCTATCTCTCACTCCCATAACAAGAGGAAATAAGCATTTGGCTACAGTCCAAATACAGAGTTCTTCCTGTTCCAAGAGTAGAGATGGTACATCCCTCATCGCCAGTACACCTTCAAATCTAAGTTGTAACGTGCAACTTATGTCTCTATATCACAATCATCTCGATATCAAAGTCACTTTCAGGGAAAACTGGTTTCAAACCTACTTAGGTCACCTCACAATCCTTGGTCATCTTCTCTAGGTTTATAGGGTGCCGGCAAATTTTAAAGTCATCCCTCTTCCCTTATGCATTCAGAGAGTGCCCTACTCATCTGCCTTCTGGGTCCCATGAGTTCATTAAGGTGATCAATCTCCTAACCCATGACCCTCAAACAATGATAGATGTTACCTCCCGACCCTATGGTCATGTGCAACTAGGGAATTAGGTGACTTCCACTTCATCGGTCTTATCCCCACCTGACCCTAGGATAGACTTAGGATTCTCCATTTATAGTACATGTCCAACTTAGAACCTTGCCCAAGCCTTCATCATCTCTCTTTGTATACATGGGCTGACATCCATCCTTTCATAGGGGTCATGGTGACCTGCCTACCTTGGTCAGGCCCCTTACCGGTTACCTCCATGGTAACACATCCACATGCACTTAGAGATGGATATCTATTGGTCTATAGGTTCATTCTCATCCCATGTACTTTTCACTTAGCTTCTAAAGATCCTATGAGACCTCTTTAGGTTACCTTAAACCAACAAAACTAATATACACCCTACCAAAGGGGTCCCTCTCCCAGGATGGGAGGAAAACTATCTCTTGACAACAAGGTCACAAAAGCTCTTAGGTCTAGGGTTTACATCCACATGAGCCTACTTAACCCTAGCAAGCTATTAAGGCACAAGCAGATCACCTACTGAACCATGCTAGGTCATACTTGTCCTTTTTCCTTAATGCTGGATCAAAATCATACCTTCCTTTATCATCAACCTAGCTGTGAGGGGTTCATCAAACGTACCTTAAACTTAAGGGGCTTCCCTTTTCCTCTATACATGATGAGTACCATGCTCAAAACTATAGAAACTTAATTCTCATCTTGAGCATTAGGTATACCACTTCCCCTCTTAGGCCTAGGAACCCTAGGTTCACTTTTAGGTGTCCAACTGCATGCTCTATCTCTTAACCATGAATCAAGCTTGCAAAAGGCATGACATGCACTTCCTATCATCCTTCAAATAGAGCAACACATAGAGTTGGATCCTCCTCAAGGACAAACAATAAGGTACAAGGCCTCATAACCTGTTACAAAACCTCTTCAGGGTATACAGAACATCTTCTTCCTTTCTCAGAAGGTAAACACTTATACCATAGGCACATAGGTGCCAGAAACCTCATCCTCCCTCTAGGGTTTGGTCCCTCCCATGGAAACCAAGACATCATCAACCTCTAGGGATCAAGCATGTGGTGACCACTATCATCCACTTAGGTTGCATCATCCTCAACTCCCGAATTCTCCTCATATCTCAGAGTATTGGATTCCAACCTTCTTGCTTGGTTCATGCTCTCTCTTTCTAGAGCTAACCCTACAACCAACCCCACCATTAGAGGTCCTCTCTTCATGAAGGATCAACCTCAAAAGCATGCCCCTACCTGGATGAAGCCTATGTTCAACTTATGTTCACTCAAGGTTATCCATAACCCCTTATGCTTATCACATAAGCTAGCCATCAAACTCTCCCGACTAGGGTTTCAACCTATTATTCACACTACTGATGCCTACTGGGTGCCTATTATGCCATGCTCATATCATCTCATGGGGTTTCCATGGGTTCTTCTCTATCCCTATCAAGGAAGGAGCTATCCTTCATTCTGACCTACACGACCCCTGTCTAGGGTTGGGTCGCCAAAGGTACTCAGTCATCCAACCTCTCATGGCTCATATGGCATCCCAAGCATGTCCATCCAAACACCTGGTCTAACTCATCATGCCATCTCTCTCTCTAACCTTCACTTAGGATTAGGGTTAACATCATCCTCAGAGGATGTGCCAAGTCTCTACATGCAATGGAGATTTCTATCTCCAAGACTAACTCTCTTTATCTATCCTCCTGATACAAAGGTCTAGCCTCAGGTCTCTTCTGAGGGCATGACAACTTATGTCATACGACCTAAGCATGTATCTATCCTTTAGTTTACGCTTAATCTATTAAGCTTATGTCCATGACATCTTATTTACATACTTTTTCATTAATTTGGTGGAGGATTCCTTAGACCTTATTAACCTTACCCATACCTCAAGAGGGTGAGGAGAAGAGAGAAAACCCTAATCCTTAAGGTCCTTAATAGAATTTGTGATGAGAAGGGATGAATAAGATGAGTAAGTCCTAAAGGTATCTTATTTCGATTCATACCCTAAGACTTTGGCCAGGCAGTCACACGAATCTGGGAGTCCTCGTATTCTGACTAGCAGTGCGGAGGAAAATATTGCCAGCCCCCGGTCGTGATCCTTTTCTAGACACCTCCATCTTTCGGATAATCCTCTAATAACTCCCTTGGGTTCTACGGAGTTTGTAAAATTTAATAATTATTAATGGTTAAGTGAGGAACCTACGCTCTGATACCAAATGATAAGCCCCAATTAAGGGAGACCGAGAGGTCGAAGTCGTACCCATAAATTCCTAATCAAATGTTCGACACTTAATCAAGAACAATTATTAAATTTCAACAATCTATACTGAAAAGCTGTAATAAAATTTTTCATACCTTTTGAAAATTTTGGATTTCTATCCACGTAAGCATTCTATTCTAACTAATCCTCCTTGCATTTTACTTCATGTATTTTGCAATATGATGATTTACTGTTTGTCCTTTTTGGCTTGTACCTAAAACGCCGACAAACAAAACGTCGGTTAGCCGAAGCTGGTATGTGGGGGAAACAATAATCATCCAATTATTCGTAACAACATAATCATTCAATTATTCATTTAACAACCAAGATTACATTTTTAAATATAACTCTACGATCCATGAGTACCCTATCCTCTATGTTATCCCTATAGTGGACCCAGATACTACCTTCCTTATGGTAGATCCCCATTAAACCCCTCATGGTCCCACCTATAGATGAACTAGTTTCTAGGGTTGAGTCACATGGCACTACTCGTAAGTAGCCCACTCCTTAACTCATGGCAGGCTAATAGGTGTCATGGCACTACACTTGGTAGCCCAATTTCTAACCCATGATAACCTAGACCTTACTCTAGGTTACCCCTTTTTAGCCTTTACAAGCCACAGATGTGGACCCGGATCTAGCCAGTTATACATGTATATTCATAGTGACAGTCATAGTCACTCTATAGTTGCATGAAATAAAAGCATTCAACAGTTATTTCAAGCCATGAGGGAAACATCGATAAAATCCTCGAAAAACTAGTCGAGATAATCATAAGCGTAACCACATACCTGCTTTGATGATTTCACAAGCATAAAGCAATTCCAACCAAGAAAGAAATCCAAGCAAGCAATTCAACATAATTCCTGAAAAGAATATGTAGTCTATTTATTACACACTCTATCAAGAATCTACTTTATTGACTTGGATTCGCTTTCTAGGGTTTCTAATCCAAATTAAGGTTTCATTAATCTTCATTAGGGTTTCTTAGATCAATTTCTCAAACTTTATCCCTTTTAGGTCAACAAACCCTAAAATACTCTTTTCTACTCATATAAACCCTAATTTCTCAAATTATCCATTTTAATAGTCTTTTATATCCAAATTGACTTAGGATCATCATATCCCTATTTATTCATGGATTTGAACAATTAAAACAATTAAAAGACATATTCACCTAAATTAGTGTTTTCAAGCTCATTAATGCATATTCATGCACGAAACCCTAAATTAAGCCAATTACATAGAAAGATCATCTTTTTAGATCCTATCTTCACTTTTATCAATAATAGGTTAATATTGGCTTGAATTGTCCAATGAACAACATTAAATCCATCTATCATCAAATCTAAGGGTTTTTCATTAATTACATCCTTAAAGATGATAACTTTATGAACTTTTCAAATTTCAATTATATTTATGCACATAATCTCTAAATTAAACTAATTACATGCAAAGTTCATCCTTTTCGATCTTAATGTACCTTTTTACAATTAACAGGTTAATATCAACTTTAATCGCCCATTAAACTCTACCAATTACATTAATCATTTCAAAGTAGAGTTTCTTAATCTTTAATTCATTAAATTTGATAACTTACACTACTTTTTGAATATCATGCAAAATTAGGCTTCAAACATAATTTCTTTGTGTTCCTTTCATTCTGAGGATCAATTTTCATATAAGATTTGTCTCAATCCGAGTTTCCTAGAATTAGTTATGATTTTTGCAATAAAAACACATATGGACCAATAGGGAGATGCCACGCTGGCAACTTATCCCGATGCACGTACTTTGCGGGTCGGCTTTGAAATTAGAATGTATTGTCACTTTTACCCCCGGCCGCAGACTGCTTCTTCACGCCCCGGAGGGGCACTTTTGTCAGACTGATTCTGGTCATCTTCAACCCCACAAAAGCACGCCTCTGCTGCCCTAGCCGCGGCCTACGCACTCCTCGTCTCTCTCTTGGACCCCAACGGCCCCCACAAATGGTTCCTCTACTTTCGACGCTCCTCTGCGATCCCCTGGCTGCCTCGATCTCGCGACTGAAGCCGCTGGTCAGGTCTGCTCACATGACCGTTCTTTGCAGTCGTGCTACAGCTTTTGCGCAAGGCTGAGGGGCGCGGGAAGACAGTTGTTCCACCCATGGTGGTCGAGGAAACTTTTGCCTTCCATCAGTATAACTCCACCGTTCTCATAGCTCCAGGGATAACCCCACTTCTCTTGGTGAGGGTTAGAACGAAGAAGAAGGAGAAGAGAAAAGCTTTCTCGGGATTATCTTTTACTCGGACCAAACACTCTACCCCTTATATAGGGGAGGGTATCCACACCCTAAGTTGTTCATCTAAGAGGGAACAAGTCCCTTTTCTAATAGGAAAATGATCTTCCTTAATTATGTGTAATTTTCCTCTTTTAACAATTCCTTGGTAACCCCATATGCTTTGTTTATTAGGAAATCCGAGAATTACCTCTTTCCTTCTCTTTGTTTTTGGCTTTTAATCCATTGGCCTCAAACTTTCTATTTTCCTTTAATAGAAATTACTTCCTTTCTTAATAAAACCCCAAAAATAATCCATTATGCACCATATTATCTTTTCATTTGACATTATTGGTATTTTCTCTTTCCTCTTTCTTCATTGGGACTCCTTGGATCCCAAGCAACTCAAATATTTCGAAATTGCTTTTTATGGATACTCATTATCCTTCTAGATGCATCTATATGCATTATTTCTCATTATCATGTTTATTTCTTATTAAAATAGTTCTTTTTGAGGATTTCTCTTTATTTCTCTTTTATTTGTCTCATTGGTGTTCCTTTTATCATTAGGAATCCTTGGGATACAAAATTCCACCAAGGATAACCCAATTATACCTTTTTCCACTTATTTCCAATATTTTAACATTATTTTCAATTTCTTTCTTACTAAAGAAATACTTAATTAATCTTTTCTTTTCTTATTGCTTTCTTTTTGCAACTTTGGACTCATTGGAACTAAAGGAACCCAAGAGGCATGAAATCCATCCTTGGATTACATCTCTTTGCCTTCTAGAGGTTTTACCTCTTTCTTTTTCTCAAATGTTCAATTATTCAATTACTAATTGAATTTTCTTGTTACTTGGGCCCAATAACCAATAAAGCCCACAACACAATCATCAAGGCTATTATAAACGAAATCCATTTATTCCAAACAAATTATATCATTTGTTGTTCAAATATCTTTAATATGAGAAATTACATTTCTCACCAAATGAACCCAAAAATTGGGGTTGTAACACTAGTTGTCTCCAACTAGGATTTTGCAACTAGTAATTTTATTAACTTATCTGTTAGGAAAAATTACAAAAGTACTTGTTGCAACTAAACCCTCTTCTTTTACCGGCCACAGAAGAGCACCATGCAAACCTCTTCTTTGATGAATGATTGAAGATAATTAATTTCCTCTTCTTTAACGTACACTACGACACCTCATTTTCTTGGACGACCACGGAAGAGCAAATGTGTAAAGAATCCTTCTTCACCTATGAGATCTCAGACAGCCTCCTCTCCTTGGATTAATCCCATCGTAGTTCTCAAACAAAGAAAGAAGATTAAAGAGAAGAGAACAATAATGTATCTCACAATGTCCTAGATCAACCTTATGGACCAATACCACTATGGATTAGGCAATGATGGATGGTGATGTTGGAGAACTATGATTAGGACACACATTTTGGAAGATGTAGAGGATTGCAAATGCATTGATGTAGCTCAATATTGCTCAACTGTTGCTCAAATATTGTATCTCAAGTGTGCAAGTTGTATCTAGGGTTCCCTATGACCACTGGGAATGGATTATAAGTGGCTAGGTAAATTTAGGGGAGAGTCTTGAGTGTTCTAGAATGAGAAAGAGTTGTCATAGTTGAGTCAATGTAGGTGTATCGCTAATTTGTTCATTAATAAAATTATCATTCCAGAACCCATTTCGGTCAACAAAATACTCGATCGAAAGTGTATCGATTGAGGAATTCTTTGAATGAATTTGGTCGAGTGCCAAACTTGATTCTAATAGATAATTGTCATTCTAACTTCTTAGTCAACCAGTTCAACAGTATTTCATTAGTCCACAAGATTTTTACCAGAATTGGCTTGGTCGACAATATTTTAAATCGAGTATAATGTAGAACTATCAATTTATAGAAATACTTTTCGGTGCTCTGAGTCCTCGATTGGGGGGTGTATCTCAATCGACAATTTCTTCATCTGAGAGTGTCTCAATTGAAAAGTACTCGACTGAAAAGTCCCTGGAGATTGGTTTTGTAAATTTTGGAAAACCTATCTAATGATTTTTTGTAATGTGACCTACCTACCCTAGACACTTAGTATAGGCATATGAGTAGGTTTGGGATAGATAGAGTTGGTCCATATGTTAATTTTACATGTGTTCTAAAAGCTTATACATTTGTATTACATATAAGAACATATACACAATAATTCAAGTATTTGATACTCCAATCTTGATCATTTTTTCTCAAAAATACTTTGTACCTAAAACACTTAGATAGAATGTTAAATCCACAAATAAGAAATGTTTGTCATCATCAAAAGATAAGATGTGCTAATGTCTAATTTACCCAACTATCTCCCTCTTTTTGAAGATGGCAATCATTTCTATAAGTAAAAACTTAAAATTAAATGTTCATACCTTGGTGAGATATTCCTTGAGTGTCACAAAAATGTGTGCACACTTATACTAGAGAGTTATAGAATATATCATCCATATCTCAAAGTAAAGTGCAATAATTAATTTATGGCAATGTGTTTCTCAACTCAAAAACTCAATTAAAACATAAAAACTCAAGGAATTAAGTTTTTTTAGATTATTTCTCCCCCTTTATCATTTCAAAAAGTAAAAAAATACTACCCCTTAATATGATGCTTAAAGAAAAATGTCAAATTTAGCCACAATATCATGAACAAGACCTAAGCAAGCTAAATTCATTGATATAAGAAATCATTACATAGATTTGTTGTTCAAAAGAAAATACATAAGGATAACCACATGATTACAAAAAAAATATCACTTGAATAAATCAAGGATCACATACACTTCAAGATCTTACCCATAGAAAGGTGTAATACCATAACATTTCATAAGAGTTCCCCAATCCAGTGCACCAGTCTTGGCAAGAGCATACGCCTCAAGAAAGGTGGGTGCTCTGTCCAACTGAAAATGGGTGACTATGTCTTAGAGTTTCATTGTGGAGTATTGACTATGGGTAAACTCAATGGATGGTGGAGGTGGAACTTGAGTGTATTTGATGTATGGGTTGAATGGATAGATACTCTTGGGGTATGAAGCATAGGGATAGTTATCTAGAGTATTTGGTTTTGAGGATTGCAATTTTTGGTCAAGATAGGATATTGCATTGTGGTTGTAGTCAAAGTGTCTCACAATTTGATAGGCTACTCCCTTAAGAAAAGAGACATAATTTGCAATGATTTCAATAGAAAAACTAGGTAGGGTTGAAGACGGTGGTGGAATGGCTTCATGGGATGTGTCTTCTTTAGCTCCAGCCCTTTTGTTCCCAAAGTACATTCCCATTTAACAATAGTGTTCTGAGTTATTCTTTGGGGACGCCTATCAAGGTTATACATAATTATTCTAAGGATTTGCCAATTGAGTTTTAAATGATTTGGCAAACAAAATCAGCATATGGTGGAGTGCTAGAAAAATCAAGCATATTGGAGAAAATAATGTGAATATAATTGACAGGGATGTGTTCAAGGATTGCATATATGAGAATCATCCTAAATTGAGGAATTTAAGTTTTCTTAGCTCCAGGATATATGTTGTGACTAATTATGAGGTTCACTATCCTAGCTTCAGGGGTTAGAGATGTGGCATATATAATAAGTACTCCTTTGTTCTTGTGGAGTGGTATTTGGGACAAAGATGGCTCTTTTGATGTCACTAAGGCTTATTGTAACTTGTGGATTTGTGGAGAGCTTGTTGAGAGGATTGATAGTGGTGAGATCTAAAAATTGATCATATTCAGAGACATCTATGTTTAACATTACTAGAACACTAGTTTCAAAAAAATCAAAAGATAATCCATTAATCATGGAAGTGAAGGAATAAAGGTCATCAATGTCCCTAATGAGGTTGGAATAAAACTCATGGACATCTTGTGCAGACCAAAGATGAAAGGAAGGGGTAAGACATTTCTATAGTTTTTGGACTTAAAGTGATTGGGAAGGTTGAGGAGCTTGGAGAAGTTGTTTTTTTTTCCACCGAGTAGTAAGGAAGAGGCATCTTGGAGGTGAGTTGTAGGTACTTCTTTTCAGCAATAGTGTCATTGAAGGTTATCTCATTGATGATCGTCAGTGCTAGAGTGACCAAGGTGGAGCGTTTCTTCTTGGATGTCATTTGCTTCTTACCACCGTGAGTTGAATATAATGCCATCTTGAAGTAGTTGAGCAAAAACTCAGAAGAAAAAGTAAGATAGTGGAATGAAAGTATTTGAAGGAGTTCTCTAAGAAATGCTCAAAGGATGCTAGAGAAGAATACTCTATGAGTTGTGAAGAAAATGGCCGAATTTGTGGCTATTTATAAAAAAATAGACCCATGCTCGGTCGAAAAACTCATCGACTGAGCCCCCAACGACTTTATTCCAACACAACAATAACGACTAGTTCAGCCAATGTTTCTTTAGAAAATTTTTGCACCAGTCATGGTCTCGATCGAGAATTTTGTCAACTGAGGGACGTTCAGTTAAAAAACAATCAGTCGAAGGAGTGTATAGAACATTCTTTAACTGATGTGTGCATAGTCGACCGAGGGTCCCACCGAGAGAATCTAGGTTGAAAATTTTGTTGAATGAATTTCTTCTCGGTCTTTTATTTTTTCAACCGAGTTTGATATTTTGAGCAATATTTTGCAATGATGATGGATTGATCTTGACTAAATACTTCTTGTTCATGATACAAAATCATTTATATAAACATAATTTTTTTAATACTATTAGTGTATGCAATAAAATCATTGAGAAAAGAGATCAAAATATACATATTCAAGAGGAAGAATGCTTAACTTTTCTCTAATTACTCTAAATTGTTTTTAAACCAAGAGGTTTTGTGAAATATCAACTAATTGATCTTAAGTATAAGCATGATGAAGACATATGTTATTTTTAGCATTATGATCACAAAGAAAATGATATCTTACTTCAATATGTGTAGCATGACTATGTAAAATAGGATTATGAGATAAATTGATTGCTCTTGTTTTATCACAAAAAATTGGAGTTGAAGATAATGAAAATATATAATCATTTAAGACTTGTTGCATCCATAAAACATGTGCGCAACATGAGCCAGCTACCATATATTCTGATTCAGTGGCAGATAATGCAACAATATTTTGTTTCTTACTAAACCAAGATACGAGTGATTTTCCAAGCAAGAAACATCCACCACCACTACTTTTGTGATCAAGGAAACAACTACCATAATCAACATCAGTGTAATCTTTAAGGTCAAACAGTTGATCTTGTGGGTACCAAATACCATAGTCATCTATACCAGCTAAATATCATAATATCCTTTTGACAGTGACCAGATGAGAATTCATAGGATTCGATTGAAATCTTACATATAAACCAGGGCAAACATAATATAAGGTCGAGATGGACTTAAGTATAATAAACTACCAATAATACCTCTATATAAGGAGTTGTCAATGGGTTCACCCGCCTCATCTTTGTTAATTTTGGCAGAGGTTCCCATTGGAGTAGAGGCATGCTTACAATTTTCCATGTTAAATCATTTTAATAGTTCTTTGGCATATTTTTCTTGGTTAAGGAAAATACCACAAGGAGTTTGTTTAACTTGAAACCCTAAGAAAAATGTTAATTCACCCATAAGACTCTTTTCAAATACTTTTTGCATAATATCACTAAATTGTGTGTAAAGTGATTCATTTGAAGTACCAAAAATAATATCATCAACATATATTTGAACAATGAGAAAATTTGATTCATTCTTTTTGACAAACAGTGTAGGATCTGATTTTCCCATAGAGAAGTGATTTTCAAAAAGATAAATTTTGAGATTTTCATCCCAATTTCTAGGCACTTGTTTTAATTTGTATAGTCCCTTTTTTTATTTGTAAACATGATCTGAATGTTTTGGATCTTCAAAACCAGTAGGTTGAGCAACATAAACTTCCTCTTATATTCTTCCATTTAAAAATGCACTTTTAATATCCATTTGAAAGATTTTAATGTTTTATGTGCAATGAAAGCTAATAACATGTGAATTGATTCTAGTCTAGATTATACCCTTTAGCATCCAATCTAGCTTTGTTCCTAAAACTTTCCATGACTTCATTTAACTTGTTACGATATACCATTTAGTTCTAATAAAGGTTTCATCTTTAGGTCTAGGAACCAAATCCCATACATCATTTTTGGTGAATTGATTTAGTTCTTCTTGAATAGAAATGATCCAATATTAATTTTTAAGAGATTCATTAACCTTTTTAGGTTCAATTATGTGTACAAAAGTTGTGTTAGCTACATCTCTAAAAGAAGATCTAGTTTTTACTTTATCAAAGGGATCACTGATTATTAGATCTTGTGGATGGTTATTTATTATTCTTGGAGTGGGTTGATATGATTCTTCATTTTGATTTTGACTTCGTTCATTTTTCAACATTATTATCTTCTTTAGGTGATATGGTTAAGTCTTCAATTAGTTTTGGAAGATCATTTTCTATTTCATTATTTGTTTGACTTTCATGAAATGTTACATGGATTGATTCTTCTACTTTCTTAGAGATAGTTAGGCCTACTTGAGGTTGAGTAATCTAAGAAGAACCTTTTTTTATTTTGGATCAAATTTATCTTTAGCTCTTTAGTATTTAAACTATAGCATGGAGTTCTAAAGGTGTGAAAATAATCCATTTTCGGTTTCTTAGAGAAGAGTATTTCATAAGGAGTCTTTTTAAGTTGTCGATGAATTGAGATTCTATTTTGAACATCTCATGCAGTATTAACATCTTTAGCACAAAACGTTTTAGGTATGTCATGTTCTAGTAGCATTGTTCTAGCCATTTCTTGTAATGAATGATTTTTCCATTCAACTAAACTATTTTGTTGTGGAATTCTTGGAGTAGAGAAGTTGTGAGTGTATCCTTTAGATGAGAAGAAATCTTCAAAACTATGATTTTCAAATTCTCCTCCATGATCACTCTTCATGGTGCAAAATTGAATAAATATTCCAATAGTATCATCTTTTCTAGAAAGAAAATATACCCAAATATATCTACTATAGTCATCAACAATTACAAAACAATATCTCTTTCTGCCTATAGATTGTGTTTTGATAGGTCCAAATAAATTCATATGAATGAATTCAAGAGGTCTAGATGTACTAAGGATTTTTTTTTCTTTGAAATAAGTTTTAGTTTGTTTTCCTAATGTGCAAAGCTCACAATTTTCAAAATTATCAAAGGAAATTTTAGGCAAACCACAAACTAGATCATGTTTAATTAACTTTTTGATAGCATGAGAACTTGCATGTTTTAATTTTCTATGCCATAGATTTTGAGTATTATCATTTTCAATAAGGCACTTACCAACGATTGATTTCATAGAGTAAGGCCTAAGAACATAAAGATTTCCTACTCTTTTTCCTTTCATATACTACATTGTTTGTGTTTTCTTCAAGTAATTTGTAGCAACTTTTGTTGAAACTCACAACATAACCACCATCACATAATAGACTAACACTTAGCAAATTGTGGTGCAAACCATCTACTAATAGTACATTCTTAATTGTGAGATTAGTTCTGATATTACCTATTCTTGTGATGGTGCCTTTTTCTTTGACTCCAAATGTGACTGATCCTCCCTTTTTCTTTTTGAGTGAATGAAAAGCTTTCTTATTTCCAGTCATATGTTTGGAGCATCCACAATCAACCACCCAATCCTATAATTTCAAAGGATTTTTGGTACCTAAGTAGAGTCCATGATGGTTAATACATGAAACTTATATTATCAATACCAGAAATACCATTTGAAACCCTCAAATTTAAAATCCTAACGAATTTCAGGTCAAATAGTACTTCAGCCGAGAAGTTATTCGGTCAAAATTTTTGTCAACCGAATTTAGTTTCAGACTTTTTATTTTAACAATTTACACAAAATATTCAATTGACTCTTTGTTTAAATAAAGGATATATTATAATTACTATAAATGAACAAATTTTTGTTTAATAAAAGATATGCAAACCTTACTTTAAATGAACCCTAGTCACTAACTCAGGGAGCTGGGAAACGAGTTTCATTGATCACTGGTTCAATGAAACCTCGGCACATGCCATCACCCTCTTCCCCCCCCCACAAGGCCATCTTTCGTGGAGGACATAAGGATATGGACACACTCCGCTGATGGCGTTTTCTCCTCCAACTCAACTTATAAGATCCTCATGCATTTCACAGATTCAGACAACACTGATTGTTATAGTACGATCTGGGGTTTGGAGATCCAGCAACGCATCAAAACTACCCTATGTCTAATACACCGTGACCGGCTCCTCACCAACGTGTTAATGGTCAGACACAAGTAGGCCCAAGATACTTCCTGCACGAGATGCCAGTGTCCATTAGAAACTATTCTCCATGCCATCAGAGATTTCCTGCAGGCAAAAGTAGTGTGGAACCGGATGATACAACCTAAAGTAGGGGACTTCTTCGCCCTCAACTCAATCCCGACATGGCTCTCCTACAACTTGAAGACCATATGCAGGATACCCAGCTGGGACGTCTGATTTGCCAAAGCCTATCAGTGGTTGTGGAAGAACCATAATCTGCACATCTTTGAGCACAAAGCTCTACCACCTTCAGTAATAGTCACCCACTGCAACTCATCGATATCTACTACTCCTCATGCTTTCCAACCACATTCAAAACCTATCTTAGTGACCCCCCCCTGAGTGCCATAAGCCTCCCCATTGCCCCAAACTCCTCCATCGTCCATGTGGACACTGCTACCAACGAGGTAGAGGGTACACAAGCTACAAGTTTGATTGTAAGGGACCAGGGAACCTAGATCCATGCCCAAGCCAGACGCACGACTAGCACAGACCCCATGACAGGCGAACTCATGGAAATCAGAGAGGCGCTGCTATATGTGAAACATAAAGCTATCAACTCTGGCATTATAATCACTGACTCTTCGAGCGCTATAACTTGGATCAAGAAGCTATCTGCCACCCACTCAAAATATGAGCTCCTGACCAAGGCTATCCAGCTTCTCTGTGAAGAAATACCTCTCTTTCATGTGGCATTTCAACAAAGAAAACAAAACAAGCTAGCAGACTGGCTGGCCAAGCAATGTCTCAAGTAACCAGACATCTCCTGCTCATGGGGTTTCTACCCACCCCCTCTTCTACAATCTTATCATGATGACCTCCAGGTCTTTAATAGCCTTTTCATTCAGCAATTAGTCAGTCTATAATTCTTGTAACCATTTGGTATTTCCCAAAAAAAAGATATGCAAATGAATATCAAATTGGGTTGAGATAAGACATAAATGTGTTTATCAAGATAAACATAAGTCAAATCTCAACAATTTCACCTTTTTGTTTTAAGTTGGTGATTTGGGAAACCAAACCATGTCAATTTCTCCTTTCTTTTGATATTCATATGAGAAAGAATAATGAACTAAACATTGACAGTATAGGCATGCGCTAGAAGATATTTCATTCCTCTTTTGAACATTTTGAGAATTTACAACTTTAGTTTTAGGTACATTTGTAGTTCTAGTCTTAGGAACATATGCCTTTCTATTTTGGTTTTTAGGTATATATCCTAGACCTCTTCTTCTCACTTGTTTAGAAGAAATTTCTAGACTATTATCAAGATTTTTATTTTCTTGCATTAATCTAGAAACTTGTTTTTGTAATTCAACATTTTTAGCAACATTTTAGTTATATCCAAATTTACTTGAGAAAAAATTGAAAGTAAAATGCCTCTTTCTATTATGAAAAAAATATAATCTGAATGTGAGCATAGAATAGGTAGAGTTTGATAGTCATTTAATTTTGCAAGCATATCACTCTTTTCTTTAGAAAGAAGATTATTGTTATTTTCAATAACAAGTAATTCTGCCTTATAATTTTTAATAGATTCTTTTAGTGCATTATTTGAGTATTTTAGAGTATCATTTTTAGAAATAAGGTTATCTACATTAATGTGAAGTTCATCAATAACTTTAGTAAGTTTCTTCTTTTGTTTCTTGCATTCAATATATTTTTCATGAATTTCTTCAAGGCTAGTAAATAATACTTGTTTAGATAATTTAAAAATGTCTAGCTCATTAGTTTCTTCATCTTCTCTTTCCATGGAACATTCTATCTCCTCTTCTTCACTGCTTCCACTTTCATCACTTGATTGATCCCAAATGACTTTGTAGGATTTCTATCCCTTGTATTTCTTCTTGAACGAGGACTTCTTCTTCTTCTTGAGCATTGGGCACTCATTCTTCAAGTGACCCTTCTTTCTACATTCAAAACACCTGGAAGAATAAAAACATTTGTATTTCTTACCGCTTATAATTAGTGTGGTTTCTTCATCGCCGTCGTTTGTGTCATTGTTTTCTTGCATGAAATTTCTTGATGTTTTCTTGGAAGTAGGTTTAAGTGGAAGTCCTTTCTTTCTTCCTCTTTATTGCTCTGTCGTAATCCCTTCTTCTTCTTCTAAAGTGACTTCGTGTATCTCCAAGTTTCCAACCAATGACCTGGTCCATCTTTAGTGTTGTAGGAGCATTTGCTTCCTCGATAGCAGTCACCTTTGACTTGTCTCTAGGGGGCAATGATCTAAGTATCTTGGATACTTGATCTTCCTTGCTAATGTTTTTCCCAACTGTGCTTTGGCTATTCATAATGTTAGAGAATCTAGCATACATGTTTGTAATTCTTTCATCAGGTTGCATAAGAAATAATTTGAATTTATATTTTAACATATTGATTTTAGTATTTTTAACTTGAATAGTTCCTTCATGTGTTATAGATAATCTGTGCCATATTTCATGAGCTACTTCATACGAGGATATGTGATTGAATTCACTAATAGAAAAAGAATAATAAAGAATGATTCCTTCCTTTTCATTGATGTGGCTTGTTTTACCGTATTAGGATTCCACATTTCTAACTCCGTTGTTGGAAGTACATATGGATGAGCTATCATCTTCCAAATCAAAGCTGACAACTTGAAAATAGAATTGCATCCTCCTCTTCCAGTAGGTGTAGTTAGACCCATCGAGCATCGGAGGCCTTCTCACGTACGACCCTACCATATTGAGGTTGCCAAGAATGTCATCCCCCATACTTCAAGACCAGTTAAGGCTCCTTGAATACCTACTCCTATACCAAATGAAGAGATCTAGAGGGGTGATAATTCTTTACAAAAAAAATGAAAAATGCAAGCAATAAAATGAAGATGGGATTTATAATGGTTCCATCTAAGACATCAGTCTACTACCTAGTTGTTTTCAACTAGAATTTTGCAACAAATAATTTATTAAATTATCTATTAGGAAAAATTACAAAAGTGCTTGTTGCAACTAAACCCTCTTTGTTTATCGGCTACGGAAGAGAACCACACAAACCTCTTCTTTGATGAACGATGGAAGAGCAGTGATATCCTCTTCTTTAACGGAAGACAGAAGAGCATCACAACACCTCCTCTTCTTTGATGACCATGGAAGAGTACCTATGTGAAGACTCCTTCACTTGTGAGATCCTGGACAGCCTTCTCTCCTTGGAGTAGTCCCACCATAGTTCAAGAACAAAGAAAGAAGATTGGAGAAAAGAGAATGCCAATGTAGCTCATAATGTCCTAGATCAAGCTTATGGACCAATACCACTATATATTAGGTGATGATGGATAGCGGTTTTGGAGAGCTATGATTGGGACACAAATTTTTGCAAGTATAGAAGATTACAAATGGATTGTTATAGCTCAAGATTTCTCAACTGTTGCTCAAATATTGTATCTCAAGTGTGTAAGTTGTATCTAGGGTGTCCTATGACCACTACTATTTATAGGAATGGATTATAAGTGAATACGGAAACTTAAAGGAGAGTCTAGAGTGTTCTAGGATGAGAAATAGCCATTATAGTTGAGTCAATGTAGGTGTAATGACTGATTTATTTGTTAATAAAATTTGCATTGTAGAACCTATTTTGAATGACAATATACTTGATCGGAAGTGTCTCAGTCGAGAAACTATTTGACCAGATTTGGTTTAAGTGTAAAACTTGATTCTAATGGCTAATTGTCATTCTAACTTCTTGGTCAACCAGTTCAACGGTATTTCCTCAGTCCACAAGATTTTCAACCAAAATTGGCTCGGTCGATTGTTAATCGAGTAAAACTCAGAACTGTCAATTTGTAAAATTATCTCTGGTGCTCTGAGTCCTCGACTGAGGGGTATCTTGGTCAACAATGTCTTCAACTGAGAGAGTCTCAGTTGACAAGTTACTCGATTGAAAATCCCTAGAAATTGGTTTTGGAAATTTTGGAGAACCTATCTAATGATTTTTCTAATGTGGCCTACATACCCTAGACACTTAGTTTAGATATATGAATAGGTTTGGGATATATAGTGTTGGTCCATAGCTTGATTTTATATGATTTCTAAAAGCTTATACATTTGTATTATAAATAAGAACATATACATAATAATTCAAGCATTTGATACTCCATCCTTGATCAATTTTTCTCAACATGTACTTTGTACCTTAAATAGTTAGATAGCATGTTAAAACCACAAATAAGAAATGTTTGTAATGATAAAAAGATAAGATTTGCTAATGTCCAATTTATCCAACAACCACTTGCCCTTACTTTAGGATCCATAGTGTGAGATCTGTATTCTTCGTTCAATGTGTTGAGATGTCCAAGATGTTTTTTCATGAAAATGACACCCCCTATTTCTATTGCATGTGTGTTAGATATTTTTTTCAAGTCCTTTGTCATTGCTTGGAATGTATTTTGATTGGAGTTGGTCCATGATTTGGTGATATACATTGGCACTTGGCCACAATTCATATGCATTTCATAAAGTCTTCCCATGATTTTTAAGCTTTCTTATGTTGCCTCTTGAATTTACAACCAATAATTCCAAGACCATATTTTGCAAGAGGTTGGTTATGTGCCTATAGAAATATCACCTTCCATGTCACATGTTGTAACACTGTAGAATTTTTAGGGCTAATTTAAATTTTTTATGTGGTTTTCCCTAAGTAAAACTTCTTTGAGGTATTAATACAAAAAGGCCAAATACTTTTGCTCTTAGAATATCAAGGAAAGAATAAATAAAAAAGGGACTCAAAATATATTTTTAATTAATGTATTCCAATTACTTGAATAATAATAGTAATGGGTTTCTCCCTTTTCTTTTTATCAAACAAGTCAAAAAGAGATGAAAGACAAAGAGTAAGAAACATGGAATTTGAAATTTGAAATAAATGACTTAGACTAGAAGTATTGTTTTCTTTTGATGGCTTTTATAAAAAAAGATCATTATTTACTCTCTCCTTCAAGAAATTTACTCAAAAAGAGAATAAAGAGCTGTGATATGACTCTTGAATGAATGGTTAATGTATATTTAAATTTTGACTTGAGGATTCAACAAGAGAAATAATTTTGAAACTATTTTACCCTTTAAATGCATTATAATTGAGATTGATGGACATTATAGGTATAATGGACCAAATGTATGAAAAACTGAAATCTTATTACATAGGAATGTTCTACACCTTCTAATCTACCTATGGTTCAAATTTGAACCCATTTGACCCATGTTTGACACTCTGATTGATTTAGGAGAGATTTGAATATGGTTTGACCTAGGTTTGAATCTGATTTCATTATTTGCCTTTATTTCCCTAAAGTTTGGGTATTACATTCTGTTGTGCGTTACTTGAATTTCATTTTCCTTCTTACACATGCCTCCAATAGTTGGTATTGAGTCACCCCATGATCAGAAGACTTATAAGTCATCCTCTTCCTCTGCACCATTCACAAACAGAAGTCGTTTCTCTATGGTTTCATTCTCGATCCTTTACTCCTTCTCTTAATCATTTACGAAGATTTCTTCTTTTTTTAATTACTGAGATCCTCCTAATTTGAACAAGCTCCCATTCATTCCCTCTCTCACTCTATAGGAAGACCGGCTATTTTAGGGCTTCACCCCACCTCAACTGGAGGTTACAAACACCATCACAGAGTGTTCCCCATCCATTTCAAGGATCCCAAAAGCACCATTGTCCCTCTTATTCAACTCCTCCTCCCTCAATTTCTTCACATATGCCCCCAAAACCCCCAACCCACTACGAGTGTTCTCTAGCAAACATCCTGCTAGCCCCATCTCTTTCGGTTCCCCAACCAAATTGGCTACACGATGAGCAATGCCATCTCTCCTTCTTTGCATTTCTATTTGTAGTTTTCTCTGTACTTGTCTGCGTCACCTGGACCTATAGGCCTTTGTGGGTTCTCTGATGATGGGTACGGCCTTGGCCTTCCAGAGGCACTTCGACCATGGGAGTTGTCTCATTGGTGTTTCCTTGACCTCGCGAGTGATTTGCACATGATTGCTTTATTTCCCTCTCGTGTTAGTGTCACAGTGCTAACCTCTGTCTACCTCCCCTATTTCTCGGGTTTCTTGAGTAGGTTCTAGGGTCACAGTGTGCCCCAGAAGCTGGGATGTGGCTCTTTGAGATTTTATGAGCACAAGGAAGCACTTTGTGCCTTCCCTTTCGTCTGATTTGATCATGAATCACAATCTTCGATCGAGGAACCCCTCTCCAAGTTATTCTCTCTCTGTGGATGCAAATAGAAGAAGCCAGGTCAAAGAATGACCATAATGCCCATGCTATTCTGATCGAATGATTTAATGGGTAAGGGCTTTTATGAGATTTCACGCGTGCTTACGTTTCATCGGTCGCGAATGATTTGTTATGTCAAAATGACAAGTTTGTCCCCGTCTATTCAATTACATGTAATGCACACCTAAAGTTCAATGGTCTTTTCTCTGCCTATTTACATCAGGTTTATTTTTGACTCAAATCAGTGTCACAATATGGTTTTATTGAATTCTCATTGGCCAATGTTCAAAAATACATAGTAAATCACTGGATGCTAAAAAAAATGAGTAAAAAATGCTTTGAAAAGGATTTTTTATGAGGAACCCAATTATTAAGGTTTTTTATTCTATTTTTAAATCTCCAAACATTGGTTTTATGGGAAATGGAAATTAGGGTCCAATTTTGTGAATAAAATGTATATTAATATGAAATGTAATTTAAACATGGTAATTAGGGTTACCAAACCCCCAAGATCGTGTTTAGGGCTTAATCAACCTAGGAAGAGATAGAAGATACTCTCCAAGTGAAAATATGAGTGGTCCAGTCAAATTGAAGATAGTTAAATTGTTTGATTTATATAAATTTGTATGAGAATTTCAATGAATGTCATATTTATGCTATTTACTATTCATGTTGCTAAGGTCATTAAAAATAATGATGAATTGAGTTTTATGTTGTATGTTGTATCACCTTCACGAACATTAATGGTAAAGTTACAAATAAAGTCCAAAGTAACATTAAGAGTTTTACGAGAAAGAAAATGATAAAAGTAGGCTTATATAAGTTCTTCATAAGAGAAGTGGCACTTCGGTGCATAAGAGAATAGGAACCTTGGTGCAACCTAAGAGTCACTTTGGTGCATAAGAGAAGAGGCACATATGTGCAACCTGAGGAAACTTATATAGGTTAAGATAGAAGAAATTGACCTAAAAGAAATTGCATGTCTTTTCAATGTTCAATGCTCAATGTCTATTTTCACTTTACAAGTTTTAGGTAAAATATAATATCTTCAATTCCACTTACCGCTTGTTTTATTACATGGTTGGGGGCATGATGCCCATAGGTTGGAAGCTAGATTAGGAGGGAAGGCCATGTGATTTGGAAACCCTAGCTCAAGGACCTTCAAGGAGAAAAGCATTGGTGGGGTGCAAACCATACCTAGTTTATAGATCCTTTTTCTTTTTCTAAGATTATGTACATGTAAAATTTGAGAATTAGAAATTGTAATTATTATCCCATGATGGTTTATTTAAACTATATTTTGTTCTATGAATATCATGGTTGTGACATCCCCTTGATGTGAATAAATACTTGTGCTTCTGCTCTGAATGGTACAAGTGGGGTGTTACAATAATGGTATCATAGCCAAATATGGTTGGCCACCATGCTTTTCTCATAATCTCTTATAGTTTATGTCTTTTTTATAGTGATGGATCCTAAGAGGAAGGGTGACAACAAAAACATAGCCATGGGTGGGGATGAATATGAATCTATCAACGCAGGAGAACGTTGAGAATCTCCATGTCGAGAAACCCCCATGGTGCCCTTTGATGTCCTTGTTAGAGCTCTAGCTACTTCCATGGGAACAGGAGAAGATCAAATGGGAAAATCTAGGGTCAACCCTAGGCTTTCCCTAGTCGACTTTTTGAAGATCAAGCCTGACTCCTTCGTTGGAGAGGAAGAGTTGGACGTGGTGGGAAAAGTTGAGAGTTGGTTGCAACACATGGAAAAGTGCCTCCATGACCTAGATTCTGAAAACCAATCCAATATTCTCTTTGGGACACACATGTTGAAGGGTGTTGCTATAACTTGGTGGGAGGACCTTCTAGGTTCTCATGAAGCTAATGCTCCTTCACTCACATGGGAGGATTTCTCTGAGGCCTTCAAAGACCACTACATATCCGAGGCCATGATCGAGAAGAAGGAAGAAGAATTTTGCAACCTTCGTCAACATGGTGACATGAAAGTCACCCAGTATGCTATGAAGTTTAGGATCTTGTAGAAGTATGTCTATGGCTATGATGAAAGACTCAAGACATACCTCAGTTTTGTGCTATTGCGACGTGGGCACCATGCCCTCTAAAGTGCCATAGATTATGCCCTAGATATAGAAGATCATCTAGGAAGAGCATGGAAGAAGGAGAGCCACCAAAACAACCACAACTCTAACCATCACAATGACAAGAAGCAGAAGGCTCTAGTTGAAGTTGTTGTAAACCAGAATGTAAAGACCCAATGTGCAAAGTTCTCCAAGTACCATTTGGTAGAATGCAAGTTTGGAACTGGACTTTTTTATGCATGTGGTGAGATAGGCCACATCAGACCTAACTACCCCAAGGTTCAAAAGAAGGAGCCTAACATCAATCAAGTACCTAAGGAGAAGAGGTAGGCTAGAATCTTTGCCATGGTAGATAGTGATGATGAAAAGACTGAGTAGAAGTCTAGTAGTGTAATGACTTTTCTTTTCAAACTTTTATTGTGTGGAATTTCTTGAAACTACTGATTCACATGATAATATTTGTCTGTTGAAAGTTTTGCACCTGATATGGAAATTTCTAAGGTGAGTAGTTTTGATAAAATTTTGAGGAAAAATTTTATTTAGTTGGGTAGAAATGTAACACCCTAGAATTTTCAGGGCTAATTTAAATTTTTTAATGTGGTTTTCCCCTAATAAAATTTCTTTGAGGTCTTAATACAAAAAGGCCAAATAATGTTTCTCTTATAATATCAAGGCAATAATAAATATAAAAAGGGACTCAAAACATCTTTTTAATTAATGTATTCGAGTTACTTGAATAATAATAGTAATGGGCTTCTCCCTTTTCTTTTTATCAAACAAGTCAAAAAGAGATGAAAGAGAAAGAGGAAGAGACATGGAATTTGAAATTTGAAATAAATGACTTAGACTAGAAGTATTGTTTTCTTTTGATGGCTTTTAAGATAAAAAGATCATTATTTACTCTCTCCTTCAAGAAATTTACTCAAAAAGATAATAAAGATGTGTGATATGACTCTTGAATGAATGATTAATGTATATTTGAATTTTGACTTGAGGATTCAACAAGAGGAACAATTTTCAAACTATATTACCCTTTAAATGCATTATCATAGAGATTAATGGACATTATAGGTAATAATCGACCAAATGTATGAAAAACTGAAATCTTATTGCATAGGAATGTTCTAGACCTTCTAATCTACCTATGGTTCAAATTTGAACCCATTTGACTCATGTTTGACCCTCCAATTGATTTAGGAGAGATTTGAATATGGTTTGACCTAGGTTTGAATCCAATTTCATACTTGCCTTTATTTCCCTAAAGTTTGGGTATTACATTTTGTCGCACATTAATCAAATTTCATTTTCCTTCTTATACGCGCATCCAACTGTTGGTATTTAGTCATCGTATGATTGGATGACCTAGAAGTCATCTTCTTCCTCTGCACCCTTCATGGAAAGAAGTTGTTTCTCAGCGGTTTCATTCTCGATCCTTTATTCCATCTTCTCTTAATTATTTTCAAAGATTTCTTCTTCTTTAAATTCTTGAGATCCTCCCAATTCGAACAAGCTCCCATTCATTCCTTCTCTCACTCTATAGCAAGAATGCCTATTTTAGGGCTTCACCTCCTCTCAATCGGAGGTTACATACACCATCACAAAGTGTTCCCCATCCATTTCAAGGATCCCAAAATCACTATTGTCCCTCTTATTCAACTCCTCCTCCCTCAATTTCTTTACGAGTGTCCCAGAAACCCCCAACCTACTCTGATTGTCCTCTGAAAAACACCCTGCTAGCCCCAGCTCTTTCAGTACCCCCAGCCAAATTGGCTGCATGATGAGCAACACCATCTCTCCTTCTTTGCATTTCTATTCGTAGTTTTCTCTATACTTGCCTGAGTCGCCCAGACCTATAGGACACCTTAGGAGTCTCTGATGGTGGGTACGACCTTGGCCTTCCAGTGACATTTCGACCACGGGAGTCGACTCATTGGCGTTTCCTTGACCTCACGAGTGATTTACGCATGATGGTTTTTTTCCCTCTCGTATTAGTGTCATAGTGCTAACCTATGTCTTCCTTCCCTATTTCTCGAGTTTCTTCGATAGGTTCTAGGGTCACAGTGTGCCCCAAAAGATGGGTTGTGGCTCTTTGAGCTTGTATGAGCACGAGGAAGCACTTTGTGCCTTCCCTTTTGTCTGAGTTGATCACGAATCACAATATTCAATCGAGGAACCCCTCTCCAGGTTCTGTTCTCTCCATGGATGCGAGAAGAAGAAGCCAGGTCACATAATGACCATAATGCCCACACTATTTTGATCGAATGATTTAATGGGTAAGGGATTTTATGAGATTTCACACATGCTTATGTTTCATCAGCCGCCAATGATTTGTTATGTCGAAATGATAAGTTTGTCCCCATCTATTAAATTACATGTAATAGGCGCCTAAAGTTCTTTGGTTTTTTTGCCACCTATTTACATCATGTTTATTTTCGACTCAAATCAGTGTCACAATATGGTTTTACTGAATTCTCATTGGCCAATGTTCAAAAATTCATAGTAAATTTTTGGATGCTCAAAAGAATGAGAAAAAATATGCTATGAAGAGGATTTTTTGTGAGGCGAATGATTTTCGAGGTTTTATAGTCTATTTCTAAATCTTCCAATGTTGGTTTTATGGGAAATGGAAATTAGGGTCTAATTTTGTGAATAAAATGTATATTAATATGAAATGTAATTTAAACATGGTTATTTGGGTTACCAAACCCCCAAGATCGAGATTAGGGCTTACTCAACCTAGGAAGAGATAGAAGATACTCTCCAAGTGAAAGGTAAGTGGTCCATGCAAATTAAACATAGTTAAATTGTTTGATTTATATAATGTGTATGAGGATTTCAATGAATGTCATATTTATGCTATTTACTGTTCCAATCGCTAATGTCAGTAAAAATTATGATGAATTGAGTTTTATGTTGTATGTTGTATCACCTTCATGAAAATTAATGGTAAAGTTACAAATAAAGTCCAAAATAACATTAAGAGTTTTAAGAGAAAGAAAATGATAAAAGTAGGCTTATATACGTTCCTCATAAGAGAAGAGACACTTCAGTGCATAAGAGAAGAGTTACCTCGGTGTAACCTAAGAGGCACTTCGGTGCATAAGATAAGGCACATATGTGCAACCCGAGGACACTTATGTAGGTTAAGATAAAAGAAATTGACCTAAAAGAAATTGCATGTCTTTTCAATGTTCAATGCTAAATTTCTATTTTCACTTTTCATGTTTTAGTTAAAATATAATATGTTCAATTCCACTCACTTGTTTTATTGCATGGATGGGGGCATGATACCCACGGGTTGGAAGCTAGCTCAGGAGGTAAGGCCATCTAAGGTGGAAACCCTAGCTCAAGGATCTTCAAGGAGAAAAGCATCAGTGGGGTGCCAAGCATACCTAGTTTATAGATCCTTTTTCTTTTTCTAAGATTATGTACATGTAAAATTTGAGAATGAGAAATTGTGATTGTTATCCTGTGATGGCTTATTTAAACTCTATTTTATGTGACAAATACCATGGTTGTGACATCCCTTGATGTGAATAAATATATCTGCTTCCGCTCTGAATGGCACAAGTGGGGTGTTACACATGCTATCATATGTAATATCTTGTCATTTTTTGCTGGACTAACCTATCATATATATCTTCTACCACCCAAAAGAAATATGTTGTGTTGGAAGACACTTCCGCAAAGAGTCTTTTAGCAATTCACTATAAGACATTTATACCCACAAAAAAAAGCTATTCTCACTTATGTACAAGTCGCCTTGCACAAGATTTCTTGCTTTCTATTCCTGTTGATGGACATGGCTTGTCTATGTCCATAGTTTGGTATCAAGCTATCCTTCGATATTGGCTCATGATACCTTTGTACCTCACTAGTGAATGTTGCTCTCTATGCAACATTACAGACCTTGACACCTTCAATGATCATGTTGTGCATAGTCATGCATGACCTGGTTATAAGTTTTGTTATAATGTAGTTCATGATGCTCTCATTAACCTTATTTCTCATGCTGATTAAACGTACTCAAAGAATACCATGTGGCCTTCCTTGACACACAGTCAGATGGTCTTCACTCTCAGCACCCTACTAATATCTTGTTATTGACAAGAAAGATGATAAACAGACTATCTTTAATATCATTATCACTTCTCCCCAGACAAGCATCCTTTCAAGAAACTTGAAAGAAGGTCGATCATCATCTGATACCACAACAAAGAAGGTTTATAAGCACATATAAACGTGTGATATGAATCATCATCACTTTTTACATTTCACTTTTAATACTATTGGGATTCTTGTTGATGACACAATCTCTCTTTTTCTAAGCCTTCATCATGTAATCAATAGAAATATTATACTAACATAATCTACTTGTAATAATTTTGTTTTTAGTTCCATAGGTTTTTTTTGTTTAGAAATGGTTGGCACCTCAGTTTGTCACCCGTTCTTTTGTGAAGGAATTTTTATTATTATTTTGATAGGAGGAAGTGGATTAATTGTTCAAAATTTTAAAAATAGAGTAATCATAATTTGAACAAGTATAGAGAAGTATTATTAGGAAATATAATGTGAAGGCAATAAGTCATTGTCTTCACATTATCATTGATGATATTTAATACAATATCCTCTCTTGTATATAGGAGAAGTGGACACTATCCATGACCTAAAGGAACCCTTAAAGGTCGGGAAACTTATTGGACTCTGACTTATATGTTCTTATAGACACATGCCCATATTACATGAACTAATATATCCTTTGGTTCTAATATTCCCCAACCATATGGAGCATGGGAGAATTACATTACCATCTTATACATAGAAAAGACATACTTAAATAAAAGCAAATAGAGACAAAAAAATGAAGATAGACTTTGCATGATATGTGCACACCCCCTACACAACATGTGAATTATCCTATACTTTCATACCTTGGACTTTGACATTCCCCCTAACCTTGATAATTTCATGATCAACACATAGACATGAGACCATTGGAGCTTTAATAATTGATTGCCTATAATCACATGTCCGAAAGAAGTGGATCTAGAGTAATCGGACTTTAAATTTATAACCTAATATTGAGGCTCCCATAATGACGATCGGGGTTGAACATAGGACAAGGGTCATAAGTGTCAAGATCCTTAAGCCTTGGCTTAGTTATTCCAACCAAAAATGTAAGAAAGATGTTCCTAATAGAATGGTAGTCCCAATAGAAAAATAACAAATAAGAAAAGTAAACAAAGAATAAACAAAAAGGAACAATTTTGTTTTATTGGTTTTGAATATAAGGATGAAATAAAACTTGTATTGAGTTTCACCATCTAAGATCTCTCATGAACATGCATGACTCACACCCATCATACACCCTTAGCAATTTTATAAGAAAACATCATAAGCATATATTCCCTCCTCACTTGAATTTGGGATAGATCATGATTGTAAGGTTTCCTCTCTCTTGATATGGCAAACAAACAATCAACACAAAACCATATCATCATTAGCTTAAGCATTCCAACATTATCATACATTAATGAAACTCCATAACTCTTAGATATAGGTTAATACTACTCTTTGAGGAATTGGTTATAGCTATCCATGAAGTAGATTTATTCAAAGAGGGAAGGTCCCCTCATAGAGTCCCATACATGGAAATCAATATGGTTATTACCTATTGTTATTGTAATAATTCCTACTCTACATCAATTAAAGCTCTCCCAATAGAAATAAATAGTCATACAAAAATCATTGGGCATGTTAGATCTTCCACTGTATCTATGATGATTATTTCATGGGAAATAAAGAATCTCCAAATGTGAATGGGAACATCCTATACTATCCTAATAGGTTTCATGAAGGAATGTACTCCTAGCTGTATATGCATTCTAGTTTTTACCATGTCAGTCAGGCCTAGTCTCTACACAAGGGTTAGAGGCATTAAACTTATAATAGTGCCCAGATATGCTAATCCTTTCCTCTCTTCATTGTCTCCTACATTGAATGGGATAGTGAAGGATTTGGGGTCCTTCTGCTTATTCGTCATTGTCGCTTTCACAAAGGCACTTGACATCTTCGTAAGCCTAATAGTTTTGACTTCATCTCCACACCTTCTCTTTATAATAAGATACTTGAAGAACTTTGCATAAGTCTACATCTTTTTCATATAGGACATCTAGGACAGGGATGTCTAAGTGCAGCTTCTTCACGACATTAAAGAACTTTTATACCTCTTTTTCATATGTGCTTCTATTAGCTTGTGTGGGAAATATATTTGGAGCATAGTGGTCTGTATTGGCTATGGCCTCTTTGTCTACATCAAGCTTATTCTCCTTCAATGGCTTCTTTCCTTTATCTTTTTCTTTTGACTTAACCTTCTTAGTAACAATCTCAACTTTGGGTTCTTCCTCTATCATGTCGGGTTTAGGTAGGGACTCAGTGACATGATTATTTCCTTGAGTAACCTTATTTGTTTACTCTTCCAGAACTTTGTCTGATCTGAGCGTAGCCATCTTTGTGGTCTCAATAGTGGAAGGGATCTTCCATTGCGGCTTCTTGATCAGCTCAGATAGTTATGCTAGTTGTTGATCAATCATTTTGTTGTGGGCTTCCATGACTGCCATCTATATGGTGACACCTCCTATTTGGAATTCCATCGTATTCATTAGACATATATTATTGATAGTACTTTGGTTTAGTTGTTTATCTATGGTATCTTATCTTTTTGTGAAGGCGAACATTCAGACATTAAATCTTACTGAGTAGAGGTATATGGTTCTGACCTTATATACCCACCTAATATACCTCTACTCAGTAAGATTTGATGTCTGTAAATGTTCGCCTTCATAAAAAGACAAGATACTTAAGGATAAAAGTAGAACTAGAACCAAAACTCTAGGGGAACATTTCAGACATTAAATTTAGAGGACTTGTTCCCCTAGAGTTTTGGTTCCAGTTCTACTTTTGTCCTCAAGAGCTATTTCTATTCTTTTGATAGCTCGTATTTTAGGTGAATCCAGAGGGTCCACCTCCTCTACCAAACCTAGGTGGTGTAACGGCCCAGCCTCCCGGTAACCCGCAATTAAGGGAGACCCGAAGATCAAGGCCGTTATTCAATTAACATGATCAAAGGTTCAACAAATAATCAATAATAATTATGAAATTCTACTAACTAACTGGAATTTAGTACAAAATTAAAACTTTACTTACCTTTGAAAACTTTGGAAATCTATCTATCCAGAGCTTGAATCATTCTATCTAATCCTCCTTGCAATTTATTTCTTATTTCCACAATGTGTCACTTTACTATTTGTTCATTCAATTGTTGTTCCTAAAACACCGAAAAACAAAACGTCGGTTAGTATATCGAAATATACTGGTATGTGGGGACAACCAAAATCTTGCAAATATGGCTAACAATTTAGTAATCACAATCAAATTATTTAACAGGCCACTTTACATTTTCAATGTGTCATTCTCCACCGCTTTTGCCCTAACCCTGGCATACCCCTCTAGGGTTTTTCTCTTGCCATTGACTTAAGGCCACCTTCTCAATCTCGAGCTTGGTGCCTGGGAGTCACCTCTCTTGGTGCTCCATAGTCATGCATCATAGACCACCTTCTCATTCCCGAGCTTGGTGTCTGGGGTCACCTCTCATGGTGCCCATTGGTCTACCCTCCTGGCCCTGACCTTTATGGCATCTTCCATCAGGGTGGCATGTAGGTGTGAGAATTCACATATATATATAACTGTGATAGCCATAGTGACTTTATAGTTGCAGTATGAACATCCAAACTGTTTAGATTGCATTCAATGCGAGGAAACATTCGGAAAACCCTCAGGAAACTAGTGCGATTAATCATAATTAACCACATACCTGATCCAGAGCAACTTGATTGTCCAAGCAATAAGGATAAAGAACAAGAAACAAGCAATCAACAATATCCTAAAATTAATGCATGGGATCCAAGTGTTATAGTTTATCCAGAACATTCTAAAGCTAGACTTGGATTCCACCTTAGGCTTTCTAGACCACATTAGGGTTTTATTAGGGTTTTTGCCTCCATAATGCTTTTATCATATTAAATGTTGTCTTAGTTCATAAACCCTAATTTCAACATCATAAGCCCAATTAAAGTTGATTATTTCTCTTTTATACCAAAACTACCATCTTTATCCTTTTAAGTTATTTCAAGGTCATTAGACTCAATTATCACCTTTAGTTTCTTTCAGATTAACAACTCATAATTCATTATGGTCAAATTCACATATGAACGTTATTTATCATTAATTCTACCTTTCATCCACTAGGAAACCCTAATTTCCACATTAAGGGTATTTATCCACAAATTAGGAACTTTAATGCTCGAAATAGCTTATACTCATGAAAACTCAGCTCTATACATGAAATTGAATAATTAAAGCCTTTAATAGTCCTAATGACCAACATTAGGGTTTCAAGGCCCATTAGGCATATTTATGCACATGAACTCTCAATTAAACTAATTATGTACAAAGTTCATCATTAACGTTGCAACAGTTTCTATTACTTAATTTCGTCATGAATTTAACCACTGACTTCAATTAGAGTTCCTAACATGATTTCAAAGAACTTTTCCTTACTTTAGCATATTTTTGTATATATGAACAAAATTAGATTCTAAAAGTATTTTTATTGTATTCTACGTGTTCTCCTGATCAATTTTCATATTTTGTACATTTCCATCGGAGCAACCAATCTTTAGATATGAATTTAGCAAAGATTTACCTTTTTGGACCAATCAGAGCACGCCACGTCGCTCGACTCCATGCAACACGCTCAAAGAGATTATAATCAAATTATTGTTTTTCCCTTGGTAAGTTAAGTGCTCCTTCAGCCCGCAGAGGGGAAAAATAGTCCAGCACCTCCCTTCCTTCTTGAACCTCACGACAGTCTGTTGTTATCACCCTAGCAAAAAATTGTGCCGCCTCTCCTTCCTTCTCTGCACCCCGCTGGCCTCCGGCGATGCCTCCCTCACCTCCGGTGCCCTTCCCCGCACCCGACCATGCTCTGGTTGATGATCTAGATGGTCGGGTGCAGGAGCACTGGCCTGCGACCCACGGCCACACTGCAGATCTACTGCAGACACGGCGTGAGATCGTGTGCCTGGGGACAATAGCTTAATCATCCAAGGTTGTCGTGGAAGTATTGGGCTTCTGTTGCGCCTCCTTCTCGACCTCTTTTTGCTCCCGGATAGAGTCACATTCAAGGGTTAGGGTTTGTACGAAGAAGAAGAAGAAGAATAGGAGAGAGGGGTGCATGGGGTCCTTCTTGAACTCGACCCTGGCTCTACCCCTTTATATAGGGGTGGGAAAATGGAGCCTTATGTTGTCCTATTCATGACTCAAAGAGTCCTTTTCCAAGTAGGAAATTAATTCCTTCAATGAGAAGTAATCCTTCTCTCTCTTCTTAATCCTTTTGATATTCTCTATTATCTGTATAAATTCAAAAATCCTTGCCATTAATCTCTTTATTCTTGCTTTTTAAACCATTGGCACACATTTCTATTTTCCTTTAGTAGAAACTATTTCCTTTTTTAGCAATACACATAATCCATTAATAATATATTCACATTATATTCTTATTTTCTTTTATAGGCATTTTCTCTTTCCTATTTCTTCATTGGGACTCATTGGATCCCAAGAAACTCTATTATTTCGAAATCTTTTTATTGGATGCTCATTATCCTTCTAGATGCATCTAAATGCATTATTTCACATTATCTTGTTTATTTCTCATTAAAATATCTCTTTTTGAGGATTTCTCTTAATTTCTCTTTTATTTTCCTCATGGGAGTTCCTCTTAACATTAGGAATCCTTGGGATATGAAATCCTGCTAAGGATAACTTAATTATACCTCTTTTCACTTATTTTCCACATTTTACCATTGTTTTCAATTTCTTTCTTAATAAAGAAATAATTAAATGATATTTTCTTTTCTTATTGCTTTATCTTTGTAACTTTGGACTCCTTGGAACCCAAGGAACCCATGTGGCATGAAATCCACCTTTTAGATTAAGTTCTTTTTCCTTCTAGACACTACTACAGAAGTGGCCTTTGGCGTCGGTCGTTTAACCCCATTTGGCGTCGGTTTTAGACCGACGCCTATGTGGGCGCCGCTAAAGGTCGAACACTTCGGCGTCGGTTGTTTAACCGACGCCTATTTAACCTATCATCGTCGGTCGTTTAGTAGATAACCGACGCCAAAAGGGTTCGCGCCACATAAAACGGCGTCAGCTAGGGCACTTTCTGCGTCGGTTATTTACTAACGGACCGACGCCTATATTCCTTATAGCGTCGGTCTTTTAGTAGATAACTGACGCATAAAGTGTCCTAAATGACGCCATTTTTTGTGGCGTGAACACTTTTGGCGTCGGTTATATACCAAAAGACCGACGCCTCTAATTTAAATAGGCGTCGGTTCTATACGAATATCCGACGCCATTTCTAGGACTGCTTTGGCCAGATAAGGCGTCGGTTATCTATAAATAACCGACGCTGTAGGTCTTTGCTGACGGTTTGTTATAAATAATCGACGCCTATTTATATTTTTTTTTCATATCAGTTTGCAGGCCTGTTGTGGCTGGTCAGCAGGATGAGAACCTGCAGTTCAGTTTTCTGAACTGTAGGTTTACGACATCCATTGATATCAGCCTACAAACAGGCCGCAAACCTGCAAAAGTCATAAGCAAAATTTCACACAAGTACATACATTCAGACATCAATTCAATTCTCACATTCACACATATAGAAACATTCAAATACATGTATTAACATTCAGAAATATTCATTTACAAAGTATCATTCATTATCGCTATCAACATCCCAATTATATCTTACAGTTGCCACTGCTTGTATGGCTTTTGCCCATTCTTCTCTTACTTCATTTAATGATTCCCTCGTATATGGAGCATGTACATTTTTTAAGCGTTTGCCTATAGTGTGGTCAGTTTTAAACACCTGCAAAGAGAATGATGTATATATATAAGTAATAATATAAAAATAAGATTGATATATTTCATACTAACTAATGAGACTATATATAATACCTCATGTATGCAATCGATTTCCAATGCGGCATGTTTGATAATCATCTGCATAAATCGCATCACATAGTATGTGCATGCCCAGACATTGTCTTGTGTAGCACACTATAAATTGAAACATACAAAATAATACAACTAAGCACAATTCACATCAATAATATATACATTGGAGTCGGGAACTTACTTGTACGTTCTCCCAATTTATTGGCTGGTTCTTTTTCCTTGGGACCGTTCCTCCAGCCTTTTTGAATGCATCTAAACCCCTACATGTTAATATAACACAGTAAATTACATAAGTAAATAGTAATGTAATAACAGATGTTAACAGATACAAAAATGAAATATTTCTCACCAGAATAATGGCATTCTCATTACGTGTCCAATTTTAGTGTTTAATGTACTTCCCGCGGGATCTAGATAATAAACAGTGAACGTCCCGGGGACAATAACTAGTAACTCCCAATGTTTACCGCTAGAGGTAAAAAGTTAACAATTAATAACTCAAAATGCACAATAAAAATGGAATTTTCTTAAGTCCAAATTATAAATAAAGTAAACTTACTTGACATTGAATGGAGCTATTATTATCGTCTTCTTTTGCTGACCAAAAATTGTAAAAGCATCTATACAGTATTGTTGAACATTATCAGGGTCTTTAGCTACCATACTAATCAATGATGGAATCAAAAATCCCACATGATCAAATGCAAATTGTTTGCAATGATCTTCGACTAAGTAGCTGCAAAACATGTATTACGTATGCATTAATATATAAGAAACCAGATCACCGGATCTTACACAAGGTATATGGATGTATAAACAAGATCTCACCTTATCCATGTCTCTATCATTGATGTATTCAGCCAATCATACATAAACAACTCAATAATATCTTGTATAAATAAAGAGCTATCGTATGATCGACCTGCATAATCTGCATCTAAAGAAACTATTATAGGGCAATTTATATTATGTGCACGTAGCCAACATGCCATTCCCCTACAAGCAGGACCTAACAGGTATGTTAGGTCAGTTGGAACCCAATCGGGTAATGCGGGAAGTGGAGGTGGAGGCCTAGGTGCTCCTGGTGTCTTCTTTTTAACCTGTATATATAATTTCAGATCAGTTGACATAATATATACACATTAACAGTCTAAATCAATGTAAATTTATCTTACAATTTCAGTCGTGTAGACGACATCTGCTTTGGGCCACAATATGACCCCGCCTTCTGCCTCACCAAGTGTATCAATATCTGGGTGGGCATATGGCAACGCAACTTCCCTCCAATCGGGTAACACACGTAATGGGCCCACACGAACGTAGCCCTGTGGCATTGGAGTCCCGTGAAATCTTTCCCCAGGAAGGGACAGGTAAGCTTGCGCCTCTGCAACAACATAGTCTTCTATTCTTAAGCGGCATGGCTTCAATGCCTACAAATTTACGTAAAGAATGTTATACATATATACATATAATCTTGAAAACATATCATCTTGAAAAGACTAGCTACAATGTCATAAACAATACTTATAGCAGACGTGCTAGGCGATGGGTCTCCAGGATTACTCGCAGTCTGTGCATCAGGAGAAGAGTGGGTCGCCATAGGCGTATTGGAAGCCTGAGATGCCTGCCACCGCAGCAATTCTTCCTTGACCTTCTCAGCAACTACATCGTTGACCTTCTTAGCTACTAAATCCTCAACTCTCTTATTCTCCTATACATGGATAAAAGAAACATTAGCTTCTTATTAATGAATTTCCTTTTGCAGTAACATTCTAAAAAAAGAATAGGTTACCTCTTCTTGAGAAAGTCCCGCTCTGGGTTTGCGCTGGGATGGCCCAAAGAATGCTTTGATGCCAACACCAGCGCTGGCACCTCTAACACGTCCAGGATGCTCTGGGTTACCCAAAGCAACTGTCAATTCATCCCTTGTGCCCTGAGGGATGAACGTGCCTTGTTTCCTCTACTCGTGCAGCTCCCTCTAATCACCATAAACAGAAATTGGTAAGTTAACACCACAAATAATCAATATTCAAACGATTTCTCTAAGAGTTGTATTTTACCATTTTTGCAGCCGCCTCAGTAGTTACAGGCTTCTTTATTTCACCCTTCTTATTTTGCCTGCCAGCTATCCAGATATCATGGCGAGGCATGGGTGTGGCAGACTCCTGAGTAGGAGCAGACTCTTGAGTAGCCGCAGACTCCGCCTGTAGTCTTTGGCGAACGCTTGCATAGCCTTTTGGACCCATAGTGTGGTCATGCACATTCAGTGCACGCCTTGCTTTTTGTGCGTCACTGAGGGCCTAGTTAGTATGCACATTAAATATTTGGTTAGTAGCACTAAATGTTAATCTTGAATAGGTGAATACAATGTATATTAATTAAATTGGGAGTGACGCCTAATACCTTGAATTCTTCATATTTTCTTGAAGCAACAAAATTGTCCCAATCTTCTTTGTCCAAGAAGTTCCATTGTTCAAGGGATGACTTCTTCTTCTTATCACCCTCTTTTATGTATTCTCTGTTCAGATTTGTCCTATAATTCCTAAGCATCTTTCCAGTGCGTTGCATCACATTTTTACGATGCAACTTCTCATCCAATGCAAACAGATTCTGTAAAATAGAAATGTTATTAACTAGTATCCAAAATAGAATTGCAAATAATAGAATTTGTAATCTACAAAATAGAATTGCAAATAATAATAACTCACGCATAAATCCTTCCATATCAAGTCTTTTTTCCCTTGAGGAACTTTATGCCAATTGTCATACTTAACACCACAATGGCTCCGAGTGGTACACCCAAGATAGTTTACAAAATTATTGCGGTTCACTCCAATTGGATTTCCTCCATTATCAAACTCCACCACCAATTTGGATCCACTACCACTTAGCGCTAATAACTTCTTCAACAGAGTGATGCCCCTTTTCTTGTTAAGTGTTTGGTGCTGCGCATCAAGTTGCTCCATTGCTTCAGTGGGTACAGGTGCATCAACCTAAAATTTGACAAAAACAACATAGCGTGCAAACGAAATGTCTCTCTTGCTGAAGCATCATAGGTCATCACACCTTCAGCCCAAAGTTTCTTTAAGTCATCAATCAAAGGTTCAAGATAAACATCGATATCATTTCCGGGTTGTTTAGGGCCCGATATCAACAATGACAACATAACGTACTTATTTTTCATACACATCCAGGGAGGAAGATTGTATATAACAAGCATGACTGGCCAAGTGCTATGTTGGCTGTTCAATGTCCCGTACGGATTCATCCCATCTGTACAAAGCCCAAGTCTTAGATTCCTATCTTCTTCACCAAATTTAGGGTACAATAGATCAATCTTCTTCCACTGTGGGGAATCAGACGCATGTCGTAGGATCCCATCATTATTTTTCTTAACATCTGCATGCCACCTCAAATTCTTCGCATATTTCGGATTTGCAAACAAGCGTTGAAACTGTGATATTATAGGTAGATACCACAACACCTTGGCAGGAGAACCAGTTTTGGACTCCCCCGAAGTCGTCAATTTATACCGTAACGCACCACATTTTGGACAATCTTTCAAATCTACAAAGTCCTTTTGAAATAATACACAATCATTCGGGCATGCGTGTATCTTCTTGGCCTCCATTCCCATTGGGCACAACATTTTCTTTACCTGGTATGTTGAGATTGGAAGCTCGTTTCCTTCAGGAAGCATTTCTTTCAACAAAGTCAACAATGAAGTGAAGCTTTTGTCGCTCCATCTATTGTTAGCTTTCAACTTATACAATCTCAACACAGCGCTAAGCTTCATAAACTTAGCAGAGCCTGTGTATAACGGTATCTCAGCATCATGCACAATGTTTGTAAAGATAGGAGGTGGATCGGTGTGCTCTACCCTACAACTATCCAGCATCGCATCAACGATGTCTGCTGGAACTGGTTCGTTCACATTTACGTCATCGGAGGCAATTTCTTCTTCCACCCAAGCACTGCTATCGACATCTACTGGTTTCGATTTTGAAATCTCTCCATGCCAGTGCCATTCTGTATAGCCTTGTACAATCCCGTTGCACATGACATGACTTTTGATTTCCTCACCAGTGTTGACTTTCAAGTTGTTACCGCAATGCCTACATGGACAGTAGAACCTATCTGCAGGTTTTTTCCTATGTTCTTCGGCAAATCTAATAAACTGATCAAGACCAGATATAAACTCTGGGGTGCAACGATTACGAATGGACATCCATGATCTATCCATTCTATGATCAGAGAAAACAAGTATGTATTAGGAAACAAGTATATATTAGGAAAAGATTAGGCAGCATTTCCCCGCTGTTCTCTAAGTACATATGTACTTAGAGAACAAACGGGGAAATGCCAACAAACACATGTGATGTAATTCTTATATATAATAAATGTGTACCACCTATCTCATCCTTGAACACCTAATCTCACTAGTAAGTGTATAATGTGTATTGGGTTTTCAAGAAAATTTCGGCAGCATTTCCCCGATGTTCTCTAAGTACATATGTACTTAGAGAACAAACAGGGAAATGCTACCAAAATTTTCTCGAAAACTCAATACACATTATACACTTACATCCTAAGTGAGATTAGGTGTTCAAGAACAGTCCCAAACCGGGGACTATCCAAGATTTACTCCTAATGAGTAAATCTTAGACGGGTTTCTAGGCCAACAAACACAATAATAGATATCTACAATGAAGCCGGACTCCATACAAACAGTATATAATTTAGTGATTGTTCATTCTAATTTATATCAATGTACAAGAAATATAAAAAACAATGATTGTTAACATTCTAGGCCAACAAACACATGTGATGTCATTCTTATATATAATAAATGTGTACCACCTATCCCATCCTTGAACACCTAATCTCACTAGTAAGTGTATAATGTGTATTGGGTTTTCAAGAAAATTTCGGCAGCATTTCCCCGCTGTTCTCTAAGTACATATGTACTTAGAGAACAAACGGGGAAATGCTACCAAAATTTTCTCGAAAACTCAATACACATTATACACTTACATCCTAAGTGAGATTAGGTGTTCAAGAACAGTCCCAAACCGGGGACTATCCAAGATTTACTCCTAATGAGTAAATCTTGGACGGGTTTCTAGGCCAACAAATAATGTGTTGTCATTCTTATACCTAAAATCCTAGTTCTTCAAATTAGGGTGATTATTGATGTCTTTAAAAGCATGATTGGCAATTTAGGGAAAAGTTCATCATTTAAATTCCAAGCATTCACATGTGTGCATTACAGTTCATCATTAAGCAAGAAGGGTGATTAGGATTCTCAATATACTCAACAATAAAATAAGTTAAACATGTGTGCATTACAGTTCATCATTTACATTCCAAACATGTCACATGTGTGCATTACAGTTCATCATCAAGATATCTATAACTTACTTAAACATTCAATTATGAAGTAAATATACACTTAATTAAGAATAGCATGACACACAAAGTTGCAGTCCACATCATTATGTTTTGTTCTATCATGGACTATCAGATTGGTATATCACATATGTATCAATACGTTATTAAATAAACACAATCAGTAAATAACTTTTAAAAAAAATCCACTAGACGTGCAGCCTAGACGTGCCCTGGCACCGCCCAAGCATCCGCCCAGAGGCCTATCTAGGCAGGGCACCTGGGCTTGGGACCCTAGGCGTGCCCTGGCACCTACTTAGGCGCTGCCTGGGTGAGTTCTAGGTCGGCGGCGGCAGAGAAAAGCAAGGCAGAGGACAAAAAAGGTGGTGAAGGTTTGTGGGTTACCTTGCACGAGGACAGCACGAGTAAAGCTACTTCTACCGGCGGGGGCGGAGGTGACGACGACAGCACCGTAGCTGCTTCTACTGGCGGCGACGACTAGAGGAGAGCAGGGGTAGTGGGCAACGACCGGCGGCGACGAGCGGACAGCAGCAGCAGCAGGGGCGGCGGAGAAGAAGGGCGCCGGAGAAGAAGGACGCCGGAGATGGGGCGCCGGAGAGAAGCGCCAGAGAGCAGCAGCAGCAGAGAAGCGCTGGAAAGTCGCCGCAACAGGGAAAATTGCCGCAATAGGGTAGCAATGAAACAGAAGAAAGGGGAAGAGTCGGGCGATCGCGGGTTATAAGTTCCCAAATAGCGTCGGTTGTTTACAACAACCGACGCCTAAACATCTTTAGCGTCGGTTGATTGAAACAACCGACGTCCAATTGGACGATATTTTCATGGAAATTTTTGGCAGGAACCACCTTCAGCGTCGGTTAGACAAGGATAACCGACGCTGAAAGTGACATTGTCCGCACAAATTTTCATCGCAAATAGGCGTCGGTTTTCTAGGTATATAACCGACGCTGAAAATGACACTATTTTTTTTATCGAAAAATGGATTTCGCGAGCGACTTTAAGCGTCGGTTTTTTATAAACAACTGACGCTTAATACAAAGCGGTACCCGTGTCTGGCTGGTCTTCGAATATAGACGTCGGTTTTCTTAAACAACTGACGCCTTATATGTTAGGCGTCGGTTTTCCTTAATAACCGACGCCCATAAAAGTGACACTGAATGCTATTTCTGTAGTAGTGAGAGGTTTCCACACCTTTCTTTTTTCAAAAACTCAATTATTCATTTACTAATTGAATTTCCTTGTTATTGGGCCCAATAGCCAATAAAGCTCACAACACAATCATCAAGGCTATTGTAAACGAAATCCATTTATTCAAAACAAATTATATCATTATTCATTCCAATATCTTTAATATGAGAAATTACATTTCTCACCAAAGAACCCAAAAATTGGGGTTGTAACATCCTTCCCCTCTTATAAGAATTTTGTCCTCAAAATTCCATCAAGAAAACAAACAGTTCCGGATAAGCCTTTCATACGTCCATCAGGGCTACCATGTGGCTTCACCCCTTTCCATGGTGCTTCCCAAGAACCTTCATTATCTCATTTTCTTCCATCTGAGTTCTTTCTTACCTTGGTATATCATACCCTCATAGGTGACTCAGGACATTTCAGCCTCTCAAAAGCTGAATAGGTTCAAGGCTCAGCACATGCTTGGGTACCTCAAATAGTACTCTAGATCGGACTCATGGAACACATTATTCATCATGTTATCCTGAGGGGTAAGGCTAAACACAACCATCTCCACCAATCCATCTCAAATGGACCCATATATCGGGGACTCAGCTTTCTCAAATGTAGCTTAGAGGGGTCGGATTTTCACATCACATATTCTGCCATAGTGAACTGCATGTTAGTCTGCTTTGCATCAACTCATGACTCATGTCACCACTGGGCTCTCTCTCTCAGTCATTGCATGATCAAAGTAACTTCATCTGCACACACTGTGGTTCTTTTTTGACCTTCGTGAGGCCTCTTTCACCAACATCATCTTAATGAAGTGGTGACCAACACAACCTCCCTATATAACTTCTCGCATCCTGATAAAGGCCATGGTGGTTAACATCTCATCTTAAGAACTGTCTCTTTGTATCACCCTGAATGAGCACACATGCTCTCATCAGACCCTTTAGTCTGGATCATACTAACCATTAGTGTGGGGTGCTAAACTGTACTAACATCGAGTTCTTCAAGTTTCTACTTCCACCTCATGGGAGTGAACCTTTAGGTCATACTCAAGAACTTTTGAACTCGCATCATGGTGTAGTTGAACCATCTTCCTCTCTTAAGTAGTTCAACCGAATTTGTCCCTTGATAGTACTCCTTTCCTTCTCCTGTCATCTAGGTAGGGTGATCTACTATAACCCATATTGCATCTTGACCTTCTATGGTCTAAGGAAGATTTACCACCACATCCATAGTGGTGCACTCCCTTTCCTTCTCGAGGATTCTTTAACCTTAAAGTCAAAGCACTGGGTTACTGGTGTTCATCCTTCACCCCTGGCTTGCATGGTCACCTATCACCTGCAACTTTCATATCAAGCAGCCAAAGTGCTACTATCACTTACTATCTTTGTAGTATCACAGTGTTTGGTGATCTTAAAACCATGATCTCCTGTATGTCATGATTCCTCAAGCTTGATACCTCGGAAACCCTAAACCACTCTCATCAGGGTTTCATCACTTTCCTTTCCAAAGAAGTACATTTGGGATTCTACCACCATCCTTTCATTTCACCACAGACTAGGCTGGCTAACCAACAATCATTAACCACTATTGATACATCTGGATGTTATCCAAACTTATATCTTTTCTCAACTTAAGTCCTAGCAACCTCAACTTCTTCTAGCTTCTAGCTAAACTAGGCACTATATCTCAACCAGAGCATTCATTACCACTTCTTATCCTTAGGTGTTAGGTAACATACACCTCCATGTATTATACTTATCATCTCATCTCAAACTCTAAGTCTATCTTCATCAAGAAGCTCTGAGCTCATCCTCATTGTGATCAAACTCAACCTTGTTTAACTTGCAAATTCCACATAGCTCCTGATAAAACATCCTCATAAGCTGACTACACTACTTCTCTTAGTGTTTGCGAACCATCCATGTATCATTCACTCCACCAAGGTATGTTATCCTCTCTGTAGCAACGTCTCAACTCACACCATCCTTATCCTTGGTGTATGGCATGCGTACTGTCCTATCTCTCACTCCCATAATAAGAGGAAATAAGCATTTGGATGCAGTCCAAATACAGAGTTCTTCCTATTCCAAGAGTAGAGATGGTACATCCCACCTTGCCAGTACACCTTGAAATCTGAGTTGAAATGTGCCACACATGTCTCGTCATCACAATCATCCCGATATCAAAGTTACTTCCAAGGAAAGATGGTCTCAAACCTACTTGGGTCACCACACAATTCTTGGTCATCTCCTCTAGGTCTATAGGGTGCCGGCACTTTTGGGGTCATCCCGTTTCCCTTATGCATCCAGAGAGTGCCCTACTCATCTGCCCTTTGGGTCTCATGAGTTCATGAAGGTGATCAATCTCCTAACCCATGGCCCTCAGACAATTATAGTTGTTACCTCCCGATCCTATAGTCATGTGAAACTAGGGAATTAGACAACTCCTTCTTCCATCGGTCTTATCCCTACCTGACCCTAGGATAGACTTAGGATTCCGTTATAGTACATGTCCAACTTAGAACCTTACCCAATCCTTCATCATCTCTCTCTACATTCATGACTGACTTTCATCCCTTCATAGGAGTCATGGCAACCTGCCTACCTTGGTCAGGCCCCATTCCGGTTACCTCCATGGTAACACATCCACATGCACTTAGAGATGGCTATCTATGGGTTTACAGGTTCATTCTCATACCATGTACTTTTCACCTAGCTTCTCAAGATCATCTAAAACCTCTTTAGGTTACCTCAAAACTGACAAAACTGGTATACACCCTACAAAAGGGTCCCTCTCCCAGGATGGGAGGAAACTACACCCTGATAACCGCAGTCACAAATGTCCTTATGCTTAGGGTATGCATCCACATGAGCATGCTTAGCCCTAGCAAGCTACTAAGGCACAAGAAGACACTTACCAAACCATGCTAGGTCACACTTGTTCTCATCCTCAACATTAGACCAACTTAGTTGTGAGGTGTTCGTCAAACATACCCTTAACTTAAGGGGTTTCCTTTACCTCTACACATGAGGAGTACCATGCTCAAGACTATAGAGACTCAAATCTCATCATGAGCATTGGATGCATTGCTTCCCCTCTTAGGCCTAGGAACCTTAGGTTCACCTTTGGGTGTCCAACTGTATGTTCAAACTCTTGACCATGAATCAAGCATGAATAAGGCATGACATGCACTTCCATGATCCTTCTACTCGAGCAACACTTCGGAGTTTAGTCCTCTTCCAGGACAACCAACTAGGTATAAAGCCTCACAACTGGTTACTTAAACCTCCCCAGGGTCTAAAGCACTCTTTATCTCATCCAGTAGGTAATCACTTATACCATAGGTACTAGAAGCATCAACCTCCCTCTAGGGTTTGGTTCCTCTAAAGGCAGCCAAGATATCATTAGCCTTCAGGGATCGAGTATGAGGCAACCTCTATCATCCACTTAGGTCGCATCATCCTCCACTCCCCATTGTTCCTCATGTCTTAGAATCTAAGCTTCCAACCTTTTTGCTTGGGTCTTGCTTTCTCTCTCCAAAGATAACTCCACATCTAGTCGTCCTACTATAGGTCCTTTCTCCATGAAGGATCAAGCTCACAAGCATACCCCTATGTGGGTGAAGCCTATGCTCAACCTTATGTTTGCTCATGATTATCCATAGCCCCTTATGCTTATCTCATAAGCCATCCATCCTGTCCTTCTTGCCTCAGTTTTAACTTACTGCTCATGATACTGAAGCACTCTGGGTGCAATCTATACCCTACTTGCCTAAGCCCATAGCGTATTTATAGGTTCTCCTCTGACCTCATCCATGGAGGAGCTATCCTCTGCTCTAACATGCATGACCCTCTCCAGGGCTGGGTCACCAAAGGTACTAGGTCATCTAACCTCTTATGGCATCCCAAAGGCATGTCCAACCAAACACTTGGTCAACCATGACATCTAACTCATCATGTCTTCTTTCTCTCTAACCTTCACTTAGGGTTAGGGTTATCCTCATCCTCAAAGGATGTGCTAGTTCTCTACTTTTAATGGAGATCTCTACCTCCAAGACTAACTTTCTTTACTTATCATCCTGACAAGGAGGTCTATCCTCAGGTCTCTCCTGAGGGCAATGACAACTCATGTCATACAACCTAAGCATGTATCTATTCTTTGGTTTGCGCTTAATCTATTAAGCTTATCTCCGTGACATCTTATTTACATGCTTTTCATTAATTTGGTGGAGGATTCCTTAGACCTTATTAACCTTACCCATACCTCAAGAGGGTGAGGAGAAGAGAGGAAACCCTAATCCTTAAGGTCCTTAACAAAATTTGAGTTGAGAAGGGATGAACAAGATGAGAGAGTCCTAAAGGTATGTTATTTCGAGTCATATCCAAGACATCGGCTAGGCAGTCACACAATCCAGGAGTCCTCGTATTCCGACTAGCGGTGCAGAGGAAAATATTGCCAGCCCCCGGACATGATCCTTTTCTAGACACCTCAGTCTTTCGGACAATCCTCTAATAACTCCCTTAGTTCTATGGAATTTGTAAAATTTAATAATTATTAAATATTAAGTGGGGAACCTATGCTCTGATACCAATTGTAACGACCCTGCCTCCCGGTAACCCCCAATTAAGGGAGACCCAAAGATCAAGACCGTTATTCAATTAACATGATCAAAGGTTCAACAAATAATCAATAATAATTATGAAATTCTACTAACTAACTGGAATTTGGTACAAAATTAAAACTTTACTTACCTTTGAAAACTTTGGAAATCTATCTATCCAGAGCTTGAATCATTCTATCTAATCCTCCTTGCACTTTATTTCTTATTTCCACAATCTGTCACTTTACTGTTTGTTCATTCAATTGTTGTTCCTAAAACACCGACAAACAAAAGGTCAGTCAGTATATCGAAATATACTGGTATGTGGGGACAACCAAAATCTTGCAAATATGGCTAACAATTTAATAATCACAATCAAATTATTTAACAAGCCACTTTACATTTTCAATGTGTCATTCTCCACCGCTTTTGCCCTAACCCTGGCATACCCCTCTAGGGTTTCTCTCTTGCCATTGACTTAAGGCCACCTTCTCAATCCCGAGCTTGGTGCCTGGGAGTCACCTCTCTTGGTGCTCCATAGTCATGCATCATAGACCACCTTCTCATTCCCGAGCTTGGTGTCTGGGGTCACCTCTCATGGTGCCCATTGGTCTACCCTCCTGGGCCTGACCTTTATGGCATCTTCCATCAGGGTGGCATGTAGGTGCGAGAATTCACACACACACACACACAATATATATATATATATATATATATATATATATATATATAACCGTGATATCCATAGTGACTTTATAGTTGCAGTATGAACATCCAAACAGTTTAGATTGCATTCAATGCGAGGAAACATTCGAAAAACCCTCTCGAAACTAATGCGATTAATCATAATTAACCACACACCTGGTCTATAGCAACTTGATTGTCCAAGTAATAAGGATAAAGAACAAGCAACAAGCAATCAACAATATCCTAAAATTAATGCATGGGATCCAAGTGTTATAGTTTATCCAGAACATTCTAAAGCTAGACTTGGATTCCACTTTAGGCTTTCTAGACCACATTAGGGTTTTATTAGGGTTTTTTCCTTCATAATGCTTTTATCATATTAAATGCTCTCTTAGTTCATAAACCCTAATTTCAACATCATAAGCCCAATTAAAGTCAATTATTTCTCTTTTATACCAAAACTACCATCTTTATCCTTTTAAGTTATTTCAAGGTCATTAGACTCAATTATCACCTTTAGTTTCTTTCGGATTAACAACTCATAATTCATTATGATCTAATTCACTATGAATGTTATTTATCATTAATTCTACCTTTCATCCACTAGGAAACCCTAATTTCCACATTAAGGGTATTTATCCACAAATTAGGAACTTTAATGCTCGAAATAGCTTATACTCATGAAAACTCAGCTCTATACATGAAATCAAATAATTAAAGCCTTTAATAGTCCTAATGACCAACATTAGGGTTTCAAGGCCCATTAAGCATATTTATGCACATGAACTCTCAATTAAACTAATTATGTACAAAGGTCATCATTAACATTGTAACAGTTTCTATTACTTAATTTCGTCATGAATTTAACCATTGACTTCAATTAGGGTTCCTAACATGATTTCAAAGCACTTTTCCTTACTTTAGCATATTTTGTATATAGGAACAAAATCAGATTCTAAAAGTATTTTTATTGCATTCTACACGTTCTCCTGATCAATTTTCATATTTTGTACATTTCCATCAGATCAACCAATCTTTAGATAGGAATTTAGCAAAATTTTACCTTTTTGGACCAATTGGAGCGTGCCACGTTGCTCGACTCCATGCAACACGCTCAAAGAGATTATAATCGAATTATTGTTTTGCTCTTGGTAAGTTAAGTGCTCTTTCAGCCCACGAGGGGCAAAACGGTCCAGCGTCTCCCTTCCTTCTTAAACCTCATGACAGTCTGTTGTTGTCACCCTAGCAACAAATTGTGTCACCTCTCCTTCCTTCTCTACACCCCGCCGGCCTCCGGTGATGCCTCCCTCACCTCCGGTGCCCTTCCCCGCACCCGACCATGCTCCGGTTGATGATCTGGACGGCCGGGTGCAGGAGCACTGGCCTATGACCCGCGGCCAGGCTGCAGATCTACTGCAAACACCACGTGAGATCGTGTGCCTGGGGACGATAGATTAATCGTCCAGGGTTGTCGTGGGAGTATTGGGCTTCCGTTGCGCCTCCTTCTCGTCCTCTTGTTGCTCCATGATAGAGTCACATTCAAGGGTTAGGGTTTGTATGAAGAAGAAGAAGAAGAATAGGAGAGAGGGGTGCATGGGGTCCTTCTTGAACTCGACCCTAGCTCTACCCCTTTATATAGGGGTGGGAAATTGGAGCCTTATGTTGTCTTATTCATGACTCAAAGAGTCCTTTTCCAAGTAGGAAATTAATTCCTTCAATGAGAAGTAATCCTTCTCTCTCTTCTTAATCCTTTTGATATTCTCTATTATATATATAAATTCAAAAATCCTTGCCATTAATCTCTTTATTCTTGCTTTTTAAACCATTGGCATGAATTTCTATTTTCCTTTAGTAGAAACTATTTCCTTTTTTTGCAATACCACATAATCCATTAATAATATATTCACATTATATTCTTATTTTCTTTTATAGGTATTTTCTCTTTCCTCTTTCTTCATTGGGACTCCTTGGATCCCAAGAAACTCTATTATTTCGAAATCCTTTTTATTGGATGCTCATTATCCTTCTAGATGCATCTAAATACATTATTTCACATTATCTTATTTATTTCTCATTAAAATACCTCTTTTTGAGGATTTCTCTTAATTTCTCTTTTATTTTCCTCATGGGAGTTCCTCTTAACATTAGGAATCCTTGGGATACGAAATCCCACCAAGGATAACTCAATTATACCTCTTTTCACTTATTTTCCACATTTTACCATTGTTTTCAATTTCTTTCTTAATAAAGAAATAATTAATTGATCTTTTCTTTTCTTATTGCTTTATGTTTGCAACTTTGGACTCCTTGGAACCCAAGGAACCCATGTGGCACGAAATCCACCTTTTGGATTAAGTTCTTTTGCCTTCTAGTGGTTTCCACACCTTTCTTTTCTCAAAAACTCAATTATTCATTTACTAATTGAATTTCCTTGTTATTGGGCCCAATAGCCAATAAAGCCCACAACACAATCATCAAGGCTATTATAAATGAAATCCATTTATTCAAAACAAATTATGTCATTATTCGTTGCAATATCTTTAATATGAGAAATTACATTTCTCACCAAAGAACCCAAAAGTTGGGGTTGTAACAGGTGGTCTATTAGGTGGATTGTTTGAGATATTTAAAATTTGATCACTCTTAGCTACATCTTTTTTCCCATAAGATAACCCATGATGATCTGGTCTTTTAAAGCTGACACATGAGACGTTCTTAGTGTCAAACTCTTAGTTCCCATCCTCTCCTTGGGTATAGATGCAATTATCTACTATGTGCCCTCCTTCCCCACATGTAACACACTTCGTCACCGCTTCAGCCTTACTCTTCCCTTTGTCCCCAAAATCTTTTAGCTAGAGAACATTAGTAGTACTTTTCTAAATTTGAGCAGTTAGGGCTTCAAGGGCCTTAGATTCAGCAGACACCTTGTTTGATAGTACTCTCTCATAGTCTAGTCCAGCTTGTAGTGCATCCATATTATCAATTATCTTCAAAGTTTTCTTTGGGTTTTTACACAAGAAATCACTACCTGTATTCGCATTTAGTGAAGTTCTTTATGCAAAAGTGAGGGCATTATAGAAGGTTTTTACCAAGAATCATTATCCATAATTATGATGAGAATAGTCCCTTTGATATTATTGGAATCACTCCCACACTCATATAGGTTCTCACTTGGTTTCTGTCTGAAACCTTTGATCTTATGTCTGTTTCAGAGTGTTTTCTCCAATGGATAGAATATAGTGACAAAAGTGTCAGCAAGAGGTCCCCACCCATTGATGCTTTTGTGTATAAAAGTGAGATACCATAACAAGGCCTTGTCTCTCTCTCAATAAGGAAAACAAAAAATCAACATAAAACCATATAATCATTAGCTTAAGCATTCCAACATTCTTATGCATCCATGCAACTCCATAACTATTAGATAGGTTAATACCATTCTCTCAAGGCATTAATAATCAAATGGCACAATATGGTAGCTAATCATGCAAGTAAAGCATCAAGAAAAATAGTATAGAGATAAATATTTCTAAGAGTATATATTCAATGGATGTAAGTTTTTACATATTGGGAGAGCCTTAGTGGCTACTCGCAACCCAAGTTATTGGACTAGAAACTAATGGTAATGAGTGACATTGTAAAATTACTACAGAGTGAAGCAATCGAAGATGGACGAAAAGAGGACAAGATTGAAGGGCAAAGGAGGGGAGAGTATAAGTAGGAAGACTCAAACACTAGCCATAGAAAGGGGTACTAAAACTCAGGGAAGACCACCTTCTCAACTCCGACGACAATGATGGTGAGGTGTATGGTGGGCACCAACTATGTTGTCCTTCTTCTCTTAAAGAGGGCTTCAGGTACTAATCAGGGATGATGAAGGTACACTATAACGTTGGAGTTTCGTCCTTGGTTGCAGTGAACCGATGGTTGTGAGTGGAGCTCGATAGATAATAGGTGTAATGACAACACTCCATCCTCAACTTCAGTGATGAGCGAACCCTCTCTGTAGCAAAGGGTGTGATATTTATGGAGTTCACTATGGGGATTTAGCACTCATAGATGAGCATCGTGTGCACCTCAAGTCATCTAGGCATGTGGCTCGAGGAACGCGCTTAACTAACCTGGTGGATGATGTATGCAGTGTCGCCATTGGTAGGTGCACACTCTAGGTAAGTTTTCGATCAGTACAGTCTGCTCGATCTTCAGTTGTCACATACAAACACACCATTGGAAGAGGAGGGCACACATATTCCTTGGTTGATGGATGTTGTTGGACCATCAGTAGATGGATGGTCAGTGATCTTTGGAAGGGTGGTACTTCACTAAGCCATTAGAAGGGAGATTCTTTGCAGAGTCATCATAAGGGAGATTGACTGGCATCCTTTGTAACATCCCTGAGCCGGGTTATGTCTTAACCCTAGAAGTTTTTCTCAAGTAAGTTATTTACAAACTTCTTCAAATCTTTTGAAAAGTAATTAAGACTCTTTGTGGAGTTTATTTTCAAGTGTAAGATTAATTACAAACTATTTGTACATTATATGATAGTCTAAGTGTAAAGTGCAAATTACCCAAGATAAGGGGTTATATTGCAATACATCACATGTTGAATGTGCCTTAAGTGTTTCCGTATCATAAGAGAGATAATGATGCTAAGTGGTGGCTTGTGGAAAGCTTAAATTACAAGTTTAAGCTTGTTTGAATAATGTTAGTGCCTTGTGCACCAATTTTGGTACAAATTGTAATTTACCCAAAATGTAGGGTTAATATGAAAATTACCACCTCTAGAGTGTCCGTACTCCCTATATGTATCATTTAGAGGAGAGATAAAGAAGTATACACCATGTTTGAATCACCTTTGAGTGATAGTACTCTTGGTGATGAAAAAACTAAGAAAGGATTGAATGTGAAAGTCCTTACTTGAGTTGTATCGAGTTGTACACTTGAAATGGGAATGCCTATCAGACAAGAAACCATAGAGGGAATCCCATATCGGTTTGTGAACTCTTGAAAAAGGCCATGACGACCTAAGAACCTCAAGGAGGTGATCCATGATGAGTTAGATGCTCCTTACAAAAAGTGTATCAATTTGTATAACTTGTGAGATAAAGATGAGATATCTTATCCAACAAGATAAGGGATGGCTGAAATATCATCTCTATATTATCCTCTAGACTTTTTCATTCCAAGATATACATGTATGCATGCATGGAGATGTTTCAACCATGCATGGCCACGTGTCAGCTAGTAGCATATGGTGAAGACACCTCTTATACACTCTTCCTCATGAACCCCAAGTATATATACCTCTTCTTTCATCCACTTATGGAAGTTTACAAACCCCACAACTCTATTCCTTCGAGATATTGTGCATACCCTCTTAGATATCGTGCATAGTATCTTAAGGAGCAAGGGGAGATCGAGCACCAAGCTTAAGGTAAGGCTATGGCCATCTTCAACCTTGGTTGAAGCATGATTCTCGGGTTATAGTTATTCCTCTCTTTTCTTCTTCACCAAGTTCTTAACTATGGTGATTCCTTGTATATGGAGGAGTTGTGAACGAGACTTGGACCTTGGATAAACTCATCTTCAACCTTAGGAACGTGAATCTTTGGAACTTGGAGCTTTGAAGTTGTTCTTGAGGTGGGTTATATAACTTGAACCCAACTATGTTATTATCCACTTTCAATATTGTTAAACTTGTTGATCTACTTTCAATTTCGAATTCCTTTGATAAATTGATGATCCTTTGAGTTCCAAAAGTATGTTTGGAATGGTTTCCATGATCTAGAATAGTAAGAATAAGAATCTAGAGGTTGATGACGATGACATCATCATGGTCCCAACCCGATATTGGGTTGAAGCCCCTCTAACCCGATATGGTGAGGAGAACACACCACTAGAATGATTTAGTGATGAGTAGGTACCTCTTGCACGTTATGATCATGAGGTGCACACTTTGTGCATGATATGTTGTTAAGCATACACTATGTGCACGATATAAGGTCAAGTATATACCCTATATACGATATGGAGTCAAACTTGTGTTCCAACCCGATATAGTAAACCCTAGAGGATAAGTGATCTGATATGTTGATGTGAACCCACCATAAAAATGATATAGTGAGAAGTGTATATCTCATGGGAAATATGAGTAATACATATACACCCCTTAAGCACTATATGGGGTCATACATTCACCTTATGCATGATATGGTGTTAGGTTTATATCCTAACACGATATGGTTTGAAACCCTAGATGGTGATATGAAACCCAAGATGATGGGTAACCCGATATAGTGGTGAGTGATACCACATGAATGATATGAGTGATATCTCATGGACGATAGGAGTAGTACCTACTTGTACCTTGTGAACAATATAAGGTCAAATTCATACCTCATACCTGATATGGTACACTCAACCCGATATGGTTTAACACCTTAGATGAGGAAGTGAAGCCCGACATACCCTATCATTTTGTATGAAGGATTATTGTGAAAGAGCCCAACCTAATTTCTAGATTTTCGTTCAAATATATGAAGGGAATGATTCCTTTAAAGGCATGAAAAAAATGTGAGCATAAGGGTTTACCCAATATGCCAACTCGATATGTTAGCCAACATGATAACCCGATATACCAATTTCAAGGTGTTAATCCGATATGGTAAATATACTACTTGAACGATACCATGATGAGGTATATACCCTATACCCAATATGGTGCACACCTTGTGCACAATATGGAAACAAGCATACCCTTATACCTGATATGAGGTTAAGATTTTAGCTCATACAGGATATGAGGACAAGTATCTCTAACTTGAGATGATAAAACCTAAGTAATAGTCAATCCAATATGAGTACATGATATGGTGTTAGGGGATACACCCTAAACACAGTATGGTGATATGGTTACACCACATGCCCGATATGGATACCCTATATGATGTTAAGGTGATATCTCAAGCACACCTTTATAACCAATATGTTGAAAGCATTTCAATTCAATGTAATTGATGTAGTAACACATGAATTGTGTTATGTAAAGTAATACATTAAGACATAAAGAGTTAATGTAGTGTGTTAAAGTAGGACAATGTATCTTGAGACAAGGATTGAGCCAAAGTATGATACAATCAACATACTAATGAGGATAAGAAGGAGACTTTTACATGTGTGTTAAACATGTTAATAAGCATGTATTGATACTCCTAAAACGAGTAGAGTATGAATTAGGGTTTGATTCTTGATAATATGATTTTGAATCCTTAATTTGTTAATAAGGGGAAAACCTAACCCTAATGAAGGGTGATGGTATGCACTTAAAACCCTAATCAATTAGATTGAGAAACCCTAACCCTAAACATGGGAAGGATGTATTTCTCTTTGAATTGCATAGTGATGTCATATACTATTAGAGTTTTTTTATCATGAAGTGCAAATTATATAAGAATCATGAGATAATGAGCATAGCCAGGTATGAGCTATGATGTTTTATATGATACAGATTTAAATGATCCTTGTGAGCCATGTTTAATATCTGTACAACAAGTATAATGTTTATACAGTCTGATATCTTAAAAGATAGTTGTTGCCTAGTGAGAGGTGACAAGATATTTAATGAACCATTTGAGCTATGTGAAATACGTGTACAACAAGTACGATGAATACCTTGGTCTGAGGACCTAGAGGTAACAGTTACCTGTTACAGAGGTAACAATGTTAAGTGATGATCTAAGGGTTTGAATACCCAGATCTAGTAATCATGATGATGATGATGTTAAGGCTTGAGAATTTCCAGTAATGTGATAAGGGACTGAGATCTCGAGTGCTATGTATCTAAATGTGTTCCAAATATTAGAAAAGTACTTGATAGATGTATTACACCTTTCTTTGTAGCATTTGTTTATGATTGATGCTTATAACTTGTTTGATGCTAAAAGAATACTATAATGCACTTAATATATCATTAGGAACCATAAAATGTAGTTTCCCTGACCATAGATCCATCAGTGTCAGAATTTGCTGAAATGGTGAAACAGGTTTTTCCCACGGGATTACTTGGTGCGCATATTTTTGAATATGTTGGGGCGTGAGCTTGGACGGTCAGATGTGAGCCGATCCCCTTACGTGCATGATCTTGGGGATTGGCTATATGTCATATCCTGTCATGAGTGCGACTGTGGTCGTAGACTCAGTAATGAGCACAATAAACTGGCTCGTGGCTCAGAGTATGGCTATATGCTACGACTCAGTAATTTTATAACTAGGGAAGGTTGTTGGTCTATTTTCCCCTAAGTGAGTACATGCTACAACTGTAACTCTGAGAAAAGATGCCACTATACCCTGGCATGCCCTTTTTGTAGTTTGACACTAGATGTCACTGCCAATTGTCTCATACCGACTGAGGCGGGAGAGGTCTTGGCAGCCATCTCTGTCATTGAACTTGTATGGTACCGACTTGTGAGAAGTTTGTGGTCAGTTGGAGCATGAACAATATACTTCATATCCTCAGGGCATAAGTGTGATTGAAAAATGTAATCATTCATGTAGCTTATTTGTTTAAGGATTGAATACAGAAAACATTGGTTGATGTACACTTCTTTTATACATCTTAATTTGATAGATGTTATACATATTTCTTTATATCCCTTGTATAGTGAATAGATGATTTACTACTCTATCATAGATAGATACATTACCATAAGAGATAAGATTGCTCTGTTCTGCTTTTAAACAATTATTAAGCTTGCTTAGTTATATAAAAGAACCTCTGCTCAGTTTTAATACTGCTTAACTATGATAATAATATTGTTGGCAGAGAGTTATATCTCTCCCAGGGACAATTATCTCACCCCCTTGGGATCCACAATTTTTAGGTGGACGTGCACGAAGAGGTAGAGACTGTTCTGTAGAGGGAGAACAACAATTGTTGAGGCAGCAGTAACAACTCAGGTTGAGTGTACTATTTGTCGTGTCTTGTAGATAGAATTCCTATGTGTCGTATCTATACTCTCAGGTCCTTGGAGTCAATGCGTAATGGTTTTATGAACGATCTAAGATTTTGGCTTGTATGCCTCGAGGTTTTATGTTGCTTCAGTATATGTTTTAACGAAGCAACTATTATATGTTATCCTCGAGATGAGATGAAATAGTGTATGTACAATGTGAATCATGATATGCATAAGTTTTGGTTCTTTTAATAAGAGTTTCCTAGTATTGGATCTCTTTGCAAAATGGTTTTAATTTTTAGTGATTTTATTAATCTGCTGCTTATGATTATTCTGCAATTAGTTATTGGTGATGGCTTGATTTGATGTTGAGTCATCATGAAGATTTAGTATTAGAGCTTAAGGTTCACTGAGTCTACAGAGACATAGGACTAAGGTGTTGAGTCTGTTCTAGTGTCCTGTAGTATATCTTATAGTGACTACTGCTTATGCAAAAGATAGAGTAAAGCTTAAAGATGTCTGGAGAACACAAGGAACACATTGCGGAGAGCAATGATGTTGCACCAAAAGAAGGTGCAAGGGAGTAGGCCAGAGAAGAACGATTGCCTGAGAATCCCCAAGTTGATCTAACCATGATAGAGAACCCTACTTTTAATGATCTCATTGGACTGGTTATGACAGCATTGAGGCGTATCGAGGATCAGATACAAGCAATACAACCTAGATTACCGGTCCCCAATGAGGAAATTTTGGGTTCTAGTAGGATTTCTGATCAACATAGTTATGTTGGAGCAGTAGAGAATGTCAAAAGTATTAGGATACTACACGAAATCAGAGTTTTCTACAAGTGTAGGAAACTAGGACATTTTATATAGGATTGTCCGAAAAATGATCATAAGGTAGAAATTAAGAAAAGATTTGTCCAAACATGGGAACAGATACCTAGTAGCTCTAAAAGGGGAAGTTTTTGGTGCCACCAATGCAACAAACACCTAGTGCACCAGGGAAATGGCTACCAAGAAAGGGTAAAGGACCTAATGTTCCATTAGTTAGAACTCTTGATTTAGCTTCTACACCAGTTAGAAGGCTGACAAGACCAGGGAATGCATATAAGATATGTCGTAAATGTAGACATGTTGGGTATATTAGACCCTTTTGTCCAAAAAGAAAGGAGGGGATGACCCAACCACCAAGGCAGATTCAACAAGACTCTCAAAGGCAATGGTTTAGTAGTGGCACATGAGGACGTGGACATGCATCCCAAGTAGGTCCATCTGCACCAAACAATAGGGCACGACGTGGGAAACACGCAATGACAAGATTCAATGCAATGAATCAGCCTGAGACAGTAATCTATCCACAAGTTAAGATAGGTTAGATGAAATTGTGTCATTCTGATATATCTTCTCCTGATCTTATATATTAGTTAGAAGAAAAGTAGTTGTTAATAAGATCCTTTGATTAGTCCTATGAGGACATAAGGGAGGTGAGAACTTACCTTCTACCCAATAATATTAAAAAATGTTTTATAATTTCTTTATCTGCATAAAAGAGGATGAGGTGTAAAAGAGATGCCTGGAGAAAATCCAGGGATACTAAGCCCTATGAATTGTATGATATGAAAAGTAAGGTATATGATATAAATAAGGTGCATACTACCTGATCTCAGTACTTGCATACCTTGGCCAGGTATTCATCTATTAAAGGCAAGGTACGTATGGGACTCTTAGATTGTTATCTTTCTGATTACTCTGATCAAGTAGTCACTTTGAGATAATCTAAAGAGCATAGTAAAACTAAAAATATGACATAGATATTTCTATCCCCACTACTACAGAAAATGCTTTTTACAATAGTTCATTTTTCCATTTTACAACAGGTGTTAACTGTTGTATTAGATCGCGTGGTCTTATGGGGGGGTGCTTTATACAACATGTGATCACATGTTGTAATAGATGTATTTTATACAACAGTTAAAACATGTTGTCTTTTGATGAATGGCCTATTGTAATATGGGTATTTTACACAACATGTGGTGCACCTGTTGTACTATATATACTACAATAGTTAAACCACGTTGTCTTTTGCTATACACACACGTTGTAATATGGGTGTTTTTTACAACATGTGGTTTATCCGTTGTAATATATATTATACAACAGTTGAAGCATGTTGTCTTTCACTAAACACACCTATTGTAATAGGTAGGTTTATTACAACATGTAGTGCACCCGTTGTAATAGGTAGGTTTATACAACATTTGAAGTATGTTGTCTTTCCATACATTCAACTGTTGTAATAGGATTGTTTATACAACATGTTGCGTGTCTGTTGTAATATACACATTTTATACAACATGTTATGCATGTTGTAGTTCACTAGAAACACTTGTTGTAATATGTGTGTTTTTTTCCAGACGCAACATGTATAACACAACATGTGTTGTTTGTTGTAATATCATACATTTTACAACATATTATTAATTGTTGTCTTTGATTAGAGTTTGACAGGTCTTATATTGAACCAATTTTATTATTCAAATTAACTATATTATTAATAAATTACAATAAATATGAAATTATATTTTTTTCATTTCACAAACAGGCACATAATTGAACAAATTTTTCATCAAACCTTGAGAGAAACTCGTATTGAATTTAATAAATATTCTATCATCCATACAAAGATTGAATAATACAAAGTACTGAGTATCCACTCTAGAATCGAATTGAAAACAAACAAACAAAATTTCACATTGGTTTGTGCTAAAGAATAAATGTCTCCCCCTCATGTCACGTAATCTTATGTGTGCTCAAGAACACATCGCCCACTCATTTCAGACCTCGTCGATTTCTTCTTGGTTGAAGAAACTACCAATATACTTCGAATAATACTACAATCATATGACAAATATATCAACATATTGTCTTTTTTAAATTATTTAGAAATTTGAACGAACTAACAAAATATAATGATAAGTAGCTTACACATTTAGGAATATTTCTAATTCTTACATCAATGATGTCTCTCATGTACTTCAACATATAATACCTGTAATCTGTGTTGTTCGGATGCTTTGGACACTGTATAAAATATGAATTTATTATCCAAGTAATTGTGAGAACTTGTAAGAAAATAAGAGGATGGAAGTATAAAAAAAAACTAATACAACGTATGTGTATACAAAATCAAATTAAAAAATGGCAAATTTCTAATCAAATTTAAAAAATGGCAAATTGCTGCTTGATGTTATATATATATATATAAAAAAGAGATATAATGCTTGAGGACAAAGGGGAAAATACAAGGAGTAACATGTTAAATCAGAATATAATTTATTAAACATATTAACAACAATACCAAATACATCCATTAATGTTAATTGGTGAAATATTAGTTTACACCAATTTTATAATGATTAAATAAGAAACTGATATCTATGAGTAACAAAATACTTTATGATCTATAATTAATAGTATACTTTGTGACATGTTAAATAATTTTATATAATTTATAAACTATTACTTAAATGTATTATAAATATAACAAGTACATAGTTGTATGGTTAATGAGGAAAAGTAAACCAGTATCTATATTTTTTTGTATACTTTATGGAATACCAAATACTTTATGAAGTATATATAAATAATAAAAAATGTAACAAATATAGAAATTACATAGGTAATATTAAAACAAAAAAAAATATCTATAATTAATAATATACTCCATGGGATATCAAATAGTATTATATTATGTATAAATAACTAAATTTATAATGTATATAGCAACAACATAGTCCATAGATGCATATGTTATGTGTGCGGATTTATGTTGATTCTTTTCTATTATGAGTGTAATGTATGTTAAGAAAAATAACTTCAAATGAAATATGATAGTCTTAGTAGTACATGGTTTCACAATAAATTAATTAATAACATTTTTAATATATTTGTATTGTTTTGAATTTTTATACACCAATCAATATTTGTTAAAATAATGTAATTACATGTATATTATGATATTAATTCTTTAAATTATACTTCTATTCGCAAGTTGTGTAAATATTACTCCTCTGAATTATACATTTTTTTTTCATCATGATGTCAAAGATAACATAATTTTTATATTTAAATTTCCAACGCTACATAGAAATAACAATCATAATAATCTAGTGAACAATATATTGTCACAACATTTATTGAGTTTATTAGGTAAAATTAATAAATAGGTTTAACACCATCATAAGTATCTTTATTTACAAATAAATTGCTATAGTGTTATTTTTATTTTTAAATAATAATAGTAATTTTCACGTTGTACTACTTATATATTCAATTTTCTTAGTTTTATGTTACTTTTTAATTACTTGAGTTGTCAAGCTCATCAAGTAGGAAATTATTTGTTTGATTAAAATATATAATAATCCACACAATCAATATTAAACACTAAATTGATGTGCTTTTTAAACGACCTATATTTATGAAAAAATAATTTAATAGAATAGTTGGTCTTATAAAAAAGATTAAAACTTTTTGAATATCAGATGTCACTATTTCATGCTCATCTTTAATGTAAGAAAATCATAAATGTATGTAGTATATTATAATATATATACAATAATCCATATACATAGATCTAAAATTTAGTACTCCACTAAGTACTGAGTTATGTCTTCAACTTCTTTTTTTATTTGTGTAAGATACATCTATTTTCTTAGCTTGATCTAAAGTAAATAGGTCAATTGAGACATATTGACACTCAATATGAATTCCACATATGTACTTAACATAATTTTTATATGTGCCCCCCCTCCATTAGGGGATTGGCTCCGCCACTGGCAACATTAATGCTTTAAAGTTTCCTACCACTATGTGCGATTCTTCATTCTAATTTTACAAAGGTGAAAAAAATCCAATAAAAGTGGGCACGTCGTTAAATGTGTTTAATTGTTGGTAGGTGAGAGAAGAAAGGCATTAGAGTATGGAAATACACCCTAACCATTAAAATTAATCCAAATAATTTTCCTAAACAAATAATTGATAAGTTTTGAACAAAATCTGAAATCCTCGCATAAACAAGTAATGTTTGCAATTATACTAGCAACTTGTCATGAAGATTATTTTTTATTACATTTCTGATCTATTGGATAAAAATACTAAATAAACATGATGGAATAAAATATTAATTTTGAACACAATATGCAATTTTATAGTTTTAGTCTTGAGTTTTTTTCTACTAAATTGATATATCATAAGCATAGTAGAAAAGAGAGACGTCACAAATTTAAAAAGAATAAATATTAACAAAGATTTCGATAAAGATACAAAATATAAGACTGATTAAGAAGTATTCTGTCAAATTCACTTTTATAAATAAAGAAGGGAACTCGATGCTAATATTTAGACATTTTCTTAACTATAATGACATTCTAACTAGTATTACAAATGCAAGAAAATATTTATTACTAGGAACATCGTAGCTTGTTCTATGCATATAATTCCAAAGTAATCAATGAAACAAATATCAATATTTTTTCTTTATGTTCTATTACGTAGGAAAATAATTAAAAGTAGAACTTGAATAAGATTTGTTGAAGTATTGCCACTTTCACTTCCTTCTTTCTCATGTCAAGGATAACCGGTCACAAACAACAAAGATTTAATCTTCACATGACATAAATTTGGCATATATATTCATTTATTAATGTGACTAATCGAGAATGAACTTGTTTGGGCTACAACTATGGTCATCAAAAATTAAATAATTTCTTATATAGAGATCTTATATCAGAAAAAATATGCTACATTTCTAATAAAAATGATGAAAAGTTGTTCCATTGGTAATGCATACCTTGTCAGTCCGATCTTCTTCCTTTAGCACAGCAGGTCAAGAACGAAATAACTTTATATTTGCACTTGTATAATCTAAAATTAAACCACCAGACAGCAAGTTCAGAAGCAAACGATTAAAAAGTAAGTCCGGAAATGATGATTAGACAACAAGTCTAGACGGGAACTCCAATACGGTATTTGCAGAGCAGCAAGTAGCAAGTTTTACACCTGATAATACATAACGGGAGCAATCAACAGCCCTCTGATACATTTGAGAAAATGAAATAAGGGTTGAAGGAGAGATACATTCGAGAAAGAAACCTGAGAACAGAATCGAACCGGAACAGACAAAAGCTTTGGCGAATGGAAGACGACGGCCAGCAGGAGAGCCAGCTGTACGTGCTTTGTGCGGAGTGAAGAACAGAGATGATTTGTGTTAGCGGACGGCCACCTGTAGCCACGGGTGTATGTGCTCGGCCTACGGACGGTGGTTACGGCGCAGCGTGCTGCAGAACCGGCGAAGTTAATGGAAGCATGGAGCACAGAGAAAAAACTGTTGGAAGGATGGAGCGTGGAGAAGAAACTGCCGGAAGGATGGAGCACCTGCGGCCGTCGGGTGCAAGAAGAAACTGGAGGAAGGATGGAGCGCCGACGTCCGTCGCTTGAGAGAAAAAACCAACGGAAGATGGAGCCCCCACGATCGTCGCGTGAGAGAGGGAAACCGGAAGGGGGACTTCGAGGGTGGGGGTGCAAGCAGGCGTTGGGTTGTGTAGCATACCAATCGTCATACTCTCCCCAGGGTTAAACTTAAACTAGCTATTAGGTCTGGGAAAATATTAAAAAGAAAAAAAAGAAATTTAGTCAAGGAGTAAAATTACAATAGTCAGGGTCCACAGTGGCGGAGCTAGCCCCCTCATGGAGGGGGGTACATATAAAAATTATGTTAAGTACATATGTGGAATTTATATTGAGTGTCAATATGTCTCAATCGACCTATTTACTTGGATCGAGACAAAAAAAATAGATGTATCTTACACAAATAAAAAAAGAAGTTGAAGACATAACTCATTACATAGTGGAGTACTTAATTTTAGATCTATGTATATGGATTATTGTATATGTATATTATAATATGCTACATACATTTATGATTTTCTTACATTAAAGATGAGCTTGAAATTGTGACATCTGGTATTGAAAAGATTTATTCTTTTTTATAATACCAACTATTCTATTAAATTATTTTTTCATAAATATAGGTCGTTTAAAAAAACACATCAATTTAGTGTTCAAATTTGATTGTGTGGATTATTATATTTTTTAATCAAAGAAATAATTTCCTACTTGATGAGCTTGACAACTCAAGTAATTTAAAAGTAACATAAAGCTAAGAAAATTAAATATATAAGTAGTACAATGTGAAAATTACTATTATTATTCAAAAATTAAAAAAAACATTATAGCAATTTATTTTTAAATAAAGATATTTATGATGGTGTTAAACCTATTTATTAATTTTACCTAATAAACTCAATAAATGTTGTGACAATATATTGTTCACTAGATTATTATGATTGTTATTTCTATGTAGTGTTGAAAATTTAAATATAAAAATTATGTTATCTTTGACATCATGATGAAAAAAAGATGTATAATTTATAGGAGTAATATTTGCACAACTTGCGAATATAAGTATAATTTAAATAATTAATATCATAAGATACATGCAATTACATTATTTTAACAAATATTGATTGATTCCAAAAAAAAATATTGATTGATGTATAAAAATTCAAAACAATACAGATATATTAAAAATGTTATTAATTAATTTATTGTGAAAGCATGTACTACTAAGACTATCATATTTCATTTGAAGTTATTTTTCCTAATTACACTCATAATAGAAAAGAATCAGCATAAATCCGCACACATAACATATACAACTATGGACTATGTTGTTGTTATATACATTATACATTTAGTTATTTATACATAATATAATACTATTTGATATCCCATGGAGTATATTATTAATTATAGATATAGTTTTTTGTTTTAATATTACCTATGTACTTGCTATATTTGTTACATACTTAATTATTTATATATACTTTATAAAGTATTTGGTATTCCATAAAGTATACAAGAAAATTATAGATACTAGTTTACTTTTCCTCATTAACCAGACAACTATGTACTTGTAATATTTATAATACATTTAAGTAATTGTTTATAAATTATATAAAATTATTTAACATGTAACACAGTATACTATTAATTATAGATCATAAAGTATTTTGTTACTCATAGATATCAGTTTCTTATTTAATCATTATAAAATTGATGTAAACTAATAGTTCGCCAATTAACATTAATGGATGTATATTTGATATTGTTGTTAATATGTTTAATAAAAACACATTACTTGTTAATTATGTAACAATGAGATGTATTTATAAAAATAAAGAAACTTTACTTATTTTATAATGTTTACCCAAATTTAATGTGTTTATATTTCTAATTCTTATTTAAAATCATATTGATAATAATGTGATTTATAAATAATGTTTACATAATTTGAAAATAGGTTAATAAGCGTGTGAAGCAGATAAAATATAAAAAGAAAAATTAACTTTGATACCATTCTAAATATATAAAACATATATATGTTAAGAAAAATTAAAATTGGAAGGGGGCACTTGCCCCTGCTTGCCCCCCTCCCGCTGCCACTGGTCAGGGATTAGCCTTGGGAACCAGTCCTAGTTTGGTCAGGACTTTTATTCCTGGCCAGGTAGCCCTGACTTATAGCGGATTTTTTTTATAGTGAGGAGGTAATTATTCCATATGTATTTTAGTATGTGCATATATTGGGATTGGGTCAGTTCTGGGTCAAAATATCTACCCAGAGTGAAAAACTATCATTCACATGACCACACGAAATAGAATTTTGTTCAACCTACTACTCAAACAAAAACTCACCTATATTGCCAGTAAGGTATAGTGTGTTGTGTGATAATGGTCTTTTACAACATGTAGCTAGTACAACATGTGATATTATGTTGTGTAATAATGGTATATTACAATGGTTTAGTTTAAGTTGTGGAATGGCAGTCTATTACAACGATTTGTTATGTGTGGATATTACAACATGTCACAACATGTTGTGTAATTATAATTTATAACAATAGGTTGGAGTTTGTTGTCTCATGTCGGGATATAACAACGAGTTTCAATATGTTGTATTATGGTGGTCTATTACAACATGTACCAAATACAACATGTAAAGGCCCGTTGTATAATTAATACATACTACAACGGGTGAGTCTGTGTTGTGTAATGATGGTCTATTACAACATGTGACTATTACAACGGGTCAAAATATGTTGTGTAATTAACATATTTTACAACGGGTTTGAATATGTTGTGATACTAAAACCTATTACAACACTTTAGCAGTTGTTGTAGTATCCCCCTATACTACAATGGGTTTGGTATGTTGTAAATGACTTGTGTTGTATAAAATATACAATATACAACACAAAAACATGCTTGTTGTGATAAGTATGCTAACTACAACACAATCATCAGAACTGTTGTCTATCTCCCGTTGTAAAAAGCATTTTCTGTAGTAGTGCCCATCCAAAACTACAATGAAATAGAAACTAAGTTTATCTCAAACCAGTCTGTGTGTATGAGGAAGTAAAAAGTACAATCCTCATGAAAAGAAAAAGGGATCAAGGGAGATGATCCCTGTTCAATACAGTATATGTGAAAAGTAAAAGCTCTTTTCCATGATATGAATGTAGATCAAGTCAAAAAATGTTCATGAACATACTAGACAATAACAAAGAAAAGAGTGATGACATGTAGTCATCCTTATCATTCCTATGCTAATGGTAAGGAACCTAGGATGAAACAAGAGTAAATGACTCATGAACAATTGAAAGTTCATGCAAGAATCAGAGTAGATGATAATCTCTTCTCTTTGATAAACAATCCTAGGTGAAGATGGGGTGATAAAAGAAATATGTTTCTTTGTGTTCTTTCCTTTCATGGACATGGAAATCAAGCGAGTCTTGTGACACTTGATATGCATGAGTTAGAAGTGTTCTTTTGATGGATACTTGGAAAAGTATCAGTTCATCTTGGACTTTGGTTCTAAGATAAAGATATGTGTAATAAGTAATGTCAGATCTTATTATATGTTGGCATTGGTAATGACAACAGAGAGATGGAAAGAATAAGGATGTGATGTATTTTTGGGCACAAGTAACAAATGCCAAGGTAAAGAATCCTAGTATCCAAGAACTTTCAATGGTATGGGGAAATGAGAATATGACTCCTAATAAGATGAATCATGATTTGGTTACCTAGAAGGTCCAACTTTGAGACAACAAAAGTATGGATATCATATGTTAGGGGTTTATGCTATGCATAAACATAACATCGATAAGGATGCATCAATTAAGGGAGCAATTGTAGAATCGTCTTGGGAAAAGCTTATCAAGCTAAAAATAATTTCTTAGAATATCCCTATCTAGATATGTTGAGGCAACTTATACATACCATCTAGAGATATCTCTGAGATAAGTTTTTCTTTGATAAATAGCCTCTCCTTATGACAAGAAAATAAATAGCTAATAGGATAGTTGGTATAATTCATAAGTAAGCTTAGTATTGTGTCAAAAGATTAGAGTGGCACAACAAATTTATGATAAGACTTGTAGTCCCAAATGGGTGACAGAATAAAACTCTAGTCTTTCCCTGAAGGACAAATGCTAAACCAAGTGAGGAGTATGGAAAACTCCCAAGGTCAAGAATATTATCACATAAAAGATGTAAGATGAGAAGGTAACAAGTTAATAAGGTTTGACGCCTGAATTATTTGAAGTATGAATAGTACTGCTCTGACTTAGAAAGTGTTACCTGACACAAAATTGACACTGCATTCATTAATGAAGAAGACAGTTGAATGTGTGTCATATATGACAGATTCTATGATGACTCTAATAATGGAAGGACTTTGTACTTGTCAAAGTTCTATGGCATCTCCCAGACATCAAGATGTTATGTGAAGACTTGATGATATGATACATGAATAACAATTGTCTCCCTTCATCCGGGATTTCGGGGGGAAATCCTTGTCAGGGGTTTATAATTGTAACATCCCTGACCTAGGTTATGGCTTAACCTTAGAAGTTTTTCTTAAGTAAGTTATTTACAAACTTGTTCTAATCTTTTAAAAATTAATTAAGACTCTTTGTGGAGTTTATTTTCAAGTGTAAGCTTAATTACAAACTATTTGTGCATTATATGATAGTCTGAGTGTAAAGTGCAAATTACCCAAGATAAGGGGTTATATTGCAATATATCACATGTTAAATGTGCCTTAAGTATTTCAGTATCATAAGAGAGATAATGATGCTAAGTGGTGGTTTGTGGAAAACCTAAATTCCAAGTTTAAGCTTGTTTGAATAATGTTAGTGCCTTGTGCACCAATTTTGGTACAAATTGTAATTTACCCAAAATGTAAGGTTAATATGCACATTACCACCTCTAGAATGTCCCTACTCCCTCTATGTATCATTTAGAGGAGATATAAAGAAGTATACACCATGTTTGAATCACCTTTGAGTGATAGTACTCTTGGTGATGAAAAGACTAAGAAAGGATTGAATGCGAAAGTCCTTACTTGAGTTGTATCAAGTTGTACACTAGAAATGGGAATGCCTATCGACCAAGACTCCATAGAGGGAATCCCATATTGGTTTGTGAACTCTTGGAAAAGACCATGACGACCTAAGCACCTCAAGTAGGTGATCCATGACGAGTTAGATGCTCCTTGCAAAAAGTGTATCGGTTTGTATAACTTGTGTGATAAAGATGAGATATCTTATCCAACAAGATAAGGGATGGCCGAAATATCATCTCTAGATTATCGTATAGACGTTTTCATGTCAAGATATACATGTGTGCATGCATGGACATGTATCAACCATGCATGGCCACGTTTCACCTAGTAGCATATGGTGAAGACACCTCTTATACACTCTTCCTCATGAACCCCATGTATATATACATCTTCTTTCACCCACTTATGGAAGTTTACGAACCCCAAAACTCTCTTCCTTTGATGTATCGTGCATACCCTCTTACATATCGTGCATATTAGCTTAAGTAGCAAGGGGAGCTCGAGCACCAAGCTTAAGGTAAGGCTATGGTCATCTTCAACCTTGGTTGAAGCATGATTCTTGGGTTATAGTTATTCCTTTCTTTTCTTCTTCACCAAGTTCTTAACTATGGTGATTCCTTGTATATGAAGGAGTTGTGAATGAGCCTTGGACCTTGTATAAGCTCATCTTCAACCTTAGGAACATGAATCTTTGGAGCTTGGATCTTTGAAGTTGTTCTTGAGGCGGGTTATATAACTTGAACCCAACTATGTTATTATTCACCTTCAATATTGTTGAACTTGTTGATCTACTTTCAATTTCGAATTCCTTTGATAAATTGATGATACTTTGAGTTCCAAAAGTATCTTAGGACTATTTTCCATGATCTAGAATAGTAAGAACAAGAATTTAGAGGTTGATGATGATGACATCATCATGGTCCCAACCCGATATTGGGTTGAAGCCCCTCTAACCCGATATGGTGAGGAGAACACACCACTAGCATGATTTGGTGATGAGTAGGTACCTCTAGCATGTTATGATCATGAGGTGCACACTTTGTGCACGATATGTTGTTAAGCATATACTATGTGCATGATATAAGGTCAAGTATATACCCTATATACGATATGGAGTCAAACTTGTGTTCCAACCCGATATAATAAATCCTAGAGGATAAGTGATCTTATATGTTGATGTGAACCCACCACAAAAATGATATAGTGAGAAGTGTATATCTCATGGGAAATATGAGTAATACATATACACCCCTTAGGCACGATATGGGGTCATACATTCACCTTATGCATGATATGGTGTTAGGTTTATATCCTAACCCGATATGGGTTGAAACCCTAGATGGTGATATGAAACCCAAGATGATGGGTAACCCGATATAGTGGTGAGTGATACCACATGAATGATATGAGTGATATTTCATGGACTATAGGAGTAGTACCTACTTGTACCTTGTGAATGATATAAGGTCAAATTCATACCTCATACCCGATATGGTACACTCTACCCGATATGGTTTAACACCTTAGATGAGGATGTGAAACCCGACATACCCTATCATTTTGTATGAAGGATTGTTGTGAAAGAGCCCAACCTGATTTCTAACTTTTCGTTCAAATATATGAAGGGACTGATTCCTTTGAAGGCATGAAAGAATGTGAGCATAAGGGTTTACCCAATATGCCAACCCGATATGTTAGCCAACATGATAACCCGATATACCAATTTCAAGGTTGTAATCTGATATGGTAAATATACTACTTGAACGATACCATGATGAGGTATATACCCTATGTCCGATATGGTGCACACCTTGTGCACGGTATGGCAACAAGTATACCCTTATACCTGGTATGATGTTAAGCTTTTGTCTCATACACAATATGAGGAGAAGTATCTCTAACTTGAGATGATAAAACCTAAGTGATAGTCAATCTGATATGAGTAAATGATATGGTGTTAGGGGATACACCCTAAACACGATATGGTGATATGGTTACACCACATGCCTGGTATGGATACCTGATATGATATTAAGGTGATAACTCAATCACAATATGGTAGCATACACACCTTTATAACCAATATGTTGAAAGCATTTCAATTCAATGTAATTGATGGAGTAATACATGAATTGTGTTATGTAAAGTTATACATTTAGACATAAAGAGTTAATGTAGTGTGTTAAAGTAGGACAATGTATCTTGAGAGAAGGATTGAGTCAAAGTATGATACAATCAACATCCTAATGAGGATAAGAGGGTGACTTTTACATCTGTGTTAAACATGTTAATAAGCATGTATTGATACTCCTAAAATGAGTGGAGTATGAATTAGGGTTTGATTATTGATAATATGATCTTGAATCCTTAATTTGTTAATAAGGGGAAAACCTAACCCTAATGAAGGGTGATGATATGCACTTAAAACCCTAATAAATTAGTTTGAGAAACCCTAACCCTAAACATGGGAAGGATGCATTTCTCTTTGAATTTCATAGTGATGTCATATACTGCTAGAGTTTTTTTTTATCATGAAGTGCAAATTATTCAAGAATCATGAGATGATGAGCATAGCCAAGTATGAGCTATGATGTTTTATTTGATACAAATTTAAATGAGCCTTGTGAGCCATGTTTAATATCTATACAACAAGTATAATGTTTATGCAGTCTGATATCTTAAAAGATAGTTGTTGTCTAGTGAGAGGTGACAAGATATTTAATGAACCATGTGAGCTATGTGAAATACTTGTACAACAAGTACGATGAATACCCTGGTCTGAGGACCTAGAAGTAATAGCTACCTGTTATAGAGGTAACAATGTTCAGTGATGATCTAAGGGTTTAAATACCCAGATCCAGTAATCATGATGATGATGATGTTAAGGGATGAGAATTTCCAGTATTGTGATAAGGGACTGAGATCCCAAGTGTTATGTATCTAAATGTGTTCCAAAGATTAGAAAAGTACTTGATAGATGTATTACACCTTTCTTTGTCGCATTTTTTTATGATTTATTCTTATAACTTGTTTGATGCCAAAAGAATACCGTAATGCACTTAATATATCATTAGGAACCATAAAATGTAGTTGCCTTGACCATAGATTCATCAACGTCAAAATTTTCTAAAATAGTGAAACGGGTTTTTCCCACGGGATTACGTGGAGCACATATTTTTGAATATGTGGGGGTGTGAGCTTGGACGGCCATATGTGAGTCGATCCCCTTACGTCCATGATCTCAGGGATTGGTGTTATGTCATATCCTGGCACGAGTGTGACTGTGGTCATAGACTCAGTAATGAGCACGGTGAACTGGCATGTGGCTCAGAGTATGGCTATATGCCATGGCTCAATAATTGTATAACTGGGGAAGGTTGTTGGTCTGTTTTCCCCTAAGAGAGTGCATGCTATGACTGTAACTCTGAGAAAAGATGCCACTATACCCTGACATGCTCTTTTTGTAGTTTGACACGAGATGTCACTGCCAGTTGTCTTGTACTGACCGAGGTGGGAGAGGTCTTGGCAGTCGGCTCTGTCATTGACCTTGTATGGTACCTACTTGTGAGATGTTTGTGGTCGGTTGGATCATGAACGATATACTTCATCTCCTTAGGGCATAAGTGTGATTATAAAATGTAATCAATCGTGTAGTGTATTTGTTTAAGAATCGAATACAGAAAACATTGGTTGATGTACACTTCTTTTATACATATTAATTTGATAGATGTTATACATGTTTCTTTATAACCCTTATATAGTGAATAGATGATTTACTGCTCTATCATAGATAGATGCATTACCATAAGAGATGAGATTGCTCTTTTCTACTTTTAAACAATGATAAAGCTTGCTTAGTTATATAAAAGAACATATGCTCAATTTTAATACTACTTAACTATGATAATAATATTGTTGGCAGAGAGTTATATCTCTCACTGGGACAATTGTTTCAACCCGTGGGATCCACAATTTTTAGGTGGACATGTATGAAGAGGTAGAGATCATTCTGCAAAGGGAGAACAACGATAGCTGAGGCAACAGTAACAACTTAGGTTGAGTGTACTATTTGTCGTGTCTTGTAGATAGAAGTCATATGTGTCATCTCTGTACTCTCAGGTCCTTGGAGTCAGTGCGTAATGATTTTATGAATGATTTGAGATTTTGGCTTGTATGCCTCGAGGTTTTATGTTGCTTTAGTATATGTTTTAATAGAGCAACTATTATATGTTGTCCTCGAGATGATATGAAACATTGTATGTACAATGTGAATCATGATATGTATAAGTTTTGGTTCTTTTAAAAAGAGTTTCCTTGTATTGGATCTCTTTGCAAAATGGTTTTAATTTTTAGTTATTTTGTTAATATGATGCTTATGGTTATTCCGCAATTAGTTACTGGTGATGGCTTGATTTGATGTTGAGTCGTCACATCCTTTGTTTGATGAATTCTAGATAAGCCATTGATAGAGTCAGGCAAACACATCATCAGAAGGAAGGGATTCACTGAGCCTTAGGTAGGTGGACACTCAGCTTGCCTTCGAGTTGTGAGTATGTTCTACCATCAGAAGGACACCTACTCATGACCTTCAGTTGTCATAGTCGAGAGGTGGTCAAGTCAGATGTCCTCTCAGCCAATGGAGTAGCTGACACCCTCAAACACTGGATTAGGAGTGACCATCAACTGAGGGGAACTGATGGGGTCTTGTTGCAAGTGGGCCTATTTGATTAAGGCCCTCAGCCGATGGTTTTCCTGCACAAAAGAAGGAGTCAATTCCTAATTAAGGCACAAAGGATAAATTTTATGAAAAAAAATGTGAAAAAAGTAATGCTAATCCGTACTACTCAAGGAGATTAGGAGAAAAATTAGACATGAAACATCCACAAAATTGGATGTTATCAACAATACATAGTTTTCATCTTGGAGTAGAATATATGCAAGAACCATACAAATCGATCTAAAACTTCAAATTAAAAATTAAGTGATATCATCATTGAAGTATTTCCCATATGAGTACTACTACCAAAATGATATATTATTGTCACATTGATATATGTGTTTCAAGAAGATGATGTTGCAGCATATGGCCAACGTGCTTGATAGGGCATAGATAGACATTATAGTATCATCATTGGAGTATTTCCCATATGAGTACTACTACCAAAATGATATATTATTGTCACATTGATATATGTGTTTCAAGAAGATGATGTTGCAGCATATGGCCAACGTGCTTGATAGGGCACAGATAGACATTATAGAAAATTGATCATGAAGTTTGGTGTATAATCATCTAGAAAGGACACGTGTGTAGGATTAACACACAACCAATTGTGCAAATACTCGAAGATGATTTAGATGACCAATTGATTTCTTGATTGGGATGTCTAGGACATCCAATGGTGGAAGATACACATCATGCTAAAAATTGAAGAATCTGAAGACAACATGCATGGGGAATCATCGTCTTGTCTCAATGATGGGAAGGAAGACTAGTAGATGGAAACTCAAAATCTAAATGGCATACTTGAAATTGGCCTTGAGATCTAAAATATGGACACATAAAGAACTTGTTGCTCCAAGATAGTACATGAGATCTGAAATATGAATGCATAAAGAACTTACTACTTCACAAATTCCCTATGACTCGACTAACCCATCGTATTTACCACCAATAAGGTAGGAGAAAACCCTAACAAGGACACAACATGTGGGATGGGTGGCATGCCATGTTTTTCGTGGCTAGTAGCTACCATGGTAAGTAGAAACCTTAGTAGCAACACATTTTGTAGTCGGACAGACACACCCTATCTTTCATTTGCTAGATCTAGATGATAGAGACATTAGAGGCCACATGTCATTTTTTCGGGTGTTAGATCATGATTCATGCTACTAGATCATGATCTAGGGGTGGAACATGATGTGTCGACTGATTGACACATCATGATATACATTTTTTGAAGTGCGACAACTGATGCAAAGCCACAATCTTGGTGGTGGCATGGTCATCTAGGACGAGTGACACATCGTGTTCCCCCAGCTACAACATGACTGTTGTAAAAAGGGTTCTTTTTGGACCATACATGGTGAGAGATCTATGGATGTCAACTAGGTCTTTATTGGAGACGACATGGATGTACATGTTGGCTATGAAGGCACATACTTGACTTGGCGGTGTTGAGAAACTAGGGAAAAGGTATAAAGTTTATCTTGGACTTATTGAAGTGAGAGAAGGAATCATAAAAGAAATCGCTTTCACACAGACGATGAGCAAAAGTATTCTTTAATAAAGTAGCTCAGACTCCCAACAGGACATCGGGTTGTCGGGGATGTTGCGAAGGGATCTTACCCTGAGGTGGATGAGCATGTGGATGTCGAAAAATAATATATGGGGGAAGACTTGGAGATCTTGGACTAGTAAGAGGATATGCGAAGTGGTTTTAGAATTTGCAGAAGTGTTAGAGAAAGGAGATGCATCCATGATGGCTACAATTACGATGATGTCGGGCCAGGGGATGGCGGAGATGATGACGGAACAGCCAATCGAGATGAAGTGGCCGCCCGTGGTCAAAGACCTTCTTACTTTCACTCTAGAGTGATGGACCCTAGATGGCGACCGACACATACCAACCTGAATATCTAAATTATTTAGCAAGAGAAGAAGAAAAAAATGACAAATAAAAAATAAACAACCAAGTGGTGTGGGGTTTACATATAGATAAATAAAGAAGAAAAACTCATATGCAACTCCAAGCATTGAGGTCAACTAATATTTGAGTTGAGTGGGGTGTATGTAGGATTTGTCAAACAATGGACCCTACCTTGAGTTTATGAACAAAGACATAAAGGTTTAAAAAAAAATCTATAAATTAGTACTGACTACTGGTACATATGTGGCTAACATAGTGATGGACACACTATGTAGAGTCGACAAGCTTAGTTGTTACTTTGATTGTCTTTAAGGTTGTGTTTGGTATGTGGTGAAAAAATGACGGTGATGGGGACACTACTACAGAAACAGCATTCAGTGTCGCTTTTCTGGGCGTCGGTTCTTTAGGAAAACCGACGCCTAAAATATTAGACGTCGTTTATTTAGGCAAACCGACGTCTATATTCGAAGACCAGCCAGACACGGGTACCGCTTTGAATACAGCGTCGGTTGTTAATAACAAACCGACGCCTAAAGTCGCCCGTGAAATCCAATTTTCGAGCAAAACAAATAGTGTCACTTTCAGCGTCGGTTATGTAGATAGAAACCGACGCCTATGCGCGATGAAAATTTGCGCGAAAAGTGTCACTTTCAGCGTCGGTTAACCTTCTATAACCGACGTTGAAAGTGGTTCCCGCCAAACATTTTTGTGAAAATATCGTCCAATTGGACGTCGGTTGGTTCAAACAACCGACGCTAAAGCATAATAGGCGTCAGTTGTGTAGATAACCGACGTCGTTGATCAACTTAATAGACCCGATACCCGGCTCTTCCCCCTTTCTTCCTGTTTCATCGTGACTTCTCTTCTGTGCTGCTGCTCGCCGCCGTTCTCCCAAAATCACCCATCGTCGGTTGCTGCTGCTTGCCACCGCTGCTCTGGTTCTCTTCTGCTCACCGGCGCCGCTGCCCGCCGCCCGCCGCTGCTGCTTCTTCTCCTGGTGCTTCTCCGGCTGGCGCCTTCTGCTTCTCCGACCGTCAGTTGCTTCTGCCCGCCACCCGCCCCCGGTCGTTTGTTGTTGTCGCTGCCACTGCTGCTCTAGCTCCTCCACACGCTGCTGCCGCCGGCGGTCCTCTCCACACTAGCTCCAGGTAGCGCTACCTCTCCTTCTCCCTAGCTATTTACCAACATGCAGCAAGCACGGTCGTGGCTGTGTTGGCCTACCACGGCCGTGGTAGGCCAACACAGCCACGGCCGTGCTTGCTGTTGGTAAAGATATGAACAAATTTTCATGTAATGTTTTATGTAAAACCTAGGATATGAACAAATTTTTTGCTTGCATATATTTGTGCTTCTAATCCTAATGTTTGACTTAATTCAGTAAATTTTGATGCATGTTGAAATAAGATTTAAACTTGTAAATTCTAGCATCCTAATTTTATTTGATTAAACCTAACATTGATGAAACCCTAACATCAATTGTGATGAAACCCTAACATTAATTGTGATGAAACTCTAACATGTACATATCTATTATTGTGTTTGTTGGCCTAGAAACCCGTCCAAGATTGACTCATTAGGAGTAAATCTTGGATAGTCCCCGGTTTGGGACTGTTCTTGAACACCTAATCTCACTTAGGATGTAACTGTATAATGTGTATTGGGTTTTTGAGAAAATTTCGGTGGCATTTCCCTGTTTGTTCTCTAAGTACATATGTACTTAGAGAACAGCGGGGAAATGCTGCCGAAATTTTCTTGAAAACCCAATACACATTATACACTTACTAGTGAGATTAGGTGTTCAAGGATGGGATAGGTGGTACACATTTATTATATATAAGAATGACATCAAATGTGTTTGTTGGCCTAGAAACCCGTCCAAGATTAACTCATTAGGAGTAAATCTTGGATAGTCCCCAGTTTGGGACTGTTCTTGAACACCTAATCTCACTTAGGATGTAAGTGTATAATGTGTATTGGGTTTTCGAGAAAATTTCGGCAGCATTTCACCATTTTTCTCTAAGTACATATGTACTTAGAGAACAATGGGGAAATGCTGCCGAAATTTTCTCGAAAACCCAATACACATTATACACTTACTAGTGAGATTAGGTGTTCAAGGATGGGATAGGTGGTACACATTTATTATATATAAGAATGACATCAAATGTGTTTGTTGGCCTAGAAACCCGTCCAAGATTGACACATTAGGAGTAAATCTTGGATAGTCCCCAGTTTGGGACTGTTCTTGAACACCTAATCTCACTTAGGATGTAAGTGTATAATGTGTATTGGGTTTTCGAGAAAATTTCGGTAGCATTTCCCCGTTTGTTCTCTAAGTACATATGTACTTAGAGAACAGCGGGGAAATGCTGCCAAAATTTTCTGGAAAACCCAATACACATTATACACTTACTAGTGAGATTAGGTGTTCAAGGATGGGATAGGTGGTACAAATTTATTATATATAAGAATGACATCACATTATACACTTAGGATGTAAGTGTATACCCTAATCTTTTCCTAATATATACTTGTTTCCTAATATAGACTTGTTTTCTCTGATCATAGAATGGATAGATCATGGATGTCCATTCGTAATCGTTGCACCCCAGAGTTTATATCTGGTCTTGATCAGTTTATTAGATTTGCCGAGGAACATAGGAAAAAACCTACATATAGGTTCTACTGTCCATGTAGGCATTGCGGTAACAACTTGAAAGTCAACACTGGTGAGGAAATCAAAACTCATGTCATGTGCAACGGGATTGTACAAGGCTATACAGAATGGCACTGGCATGGAGAGATTTCAAAATTGAAACCAGTAGATGTCGATAGCAGTGCTTGGGTGGAAGAAGAAATTTCCTCCGATGATGTAAATGTGAACGAACCAGGTCCAGCAGACATCGTTGATGCGATGCTGGATAGTTGTAGGGTAGAGCACACCGATCCACCTCCTATCTTTAGAAACATTGTGCATGATGCTGAGATACCGTTATACACAGGTTGTGCTAAGTTTACAAAGCTTAGCGCTGTGTTGAGATTTTATAAGTTGAAAGCTAACAATAGATGGAGCGACAAAAGCTCCACTTCATTGTTGACTTTGTTGAAAGAAATGCTTCCTGAAGGAAACGTGCTGCCAATCTCAACATACCAGGTAAAGAAAATGTTGTGCCCAATGGGAATGGAGGCCAAGAAGATACACGCATGCCCGAATGATTGTGTATTATTTCAAAAGGACTATGTAGATTTGAAAGATTGTCCAATATGTGGTGCGTCAAGGTATAAATTGACGACTTCGGGGGAGTCCAAAACTGGTTCTCCTGCCAAGGTGTTGTGGTATCTACCTATAATATCACGGTTTCAACGCTTGTTTGCAAATATGAAAGATGCAAAGAATTTGAGGTGGCATGTAGATGTTAAGAAAAATAATGATGGGATCTTACGACATGCGTCTGATTCCCCACAGTGGAAGAAGATTGATCTATTGTACCCCAAATTTGGTGAAGAAGATAGGAATCTAAGACTTGGGCTTTGTACATATGGGATGAATCCGTACAGGACATTGAGCAGCCAACATAGCACTTGGCCAGTCATGCTTGTTATATACAATCTTCCTCCCTGGATGTGTATGAAAAATAAGTATGTTATGTTGTCGTTGTTGATATCGGGCCCTAAACAACCCGGAAATGATATCGATGTTTATCTTGAACCTTTGATTGATGACTTAAAGAAACTTTGGGCTGAAGGTGTGATGACCTATGATGCTTCAGCAAGAGAGACATTTCGTTTGCACGCTATGTTGTTTTGCATTGTTAATGACTTTCCATCATATGGGAATTTGTCTGGATATAGTGTCAAAGGAGCTAAAGAGTGTCCTATATGTGAAGAAAATACTGATTCAATAAGACTAAAACATGGCGGCAAGACTGTATATCTTGGTCATCGAAGGTTTCTTTCAAAATTCCATCCGTATCGTAGGAAGCGCAAAGCATTCAATGGATGTAATGATGAACGGAGTGCACCTAAACCTATACCAGGAGATGTTATTTATGGAAGAGTAAAAGACATTGTCAATGAATTTGGTAAGAAATCACAATGTAGTATGTCCACACGGAGTGACAATTCTTCATTCAAGAAGAAGTCAATATTTTGGGATATTCCTTATTGGAGTTCTTTGACAGTCAGGCATTGTATCGATGTAATGCACGTTGAGAAAAATGTCTGTGATAGCATCATTGGTACTCTGTTAAATATACCAGGTAAGACTAAAGATGGGATAAAATCTAGACTGGACCTACGTGAAATGGGAATAAGGTCAGAATTAACAGAATTACGTGAAATGGGTAATAAAAGAACATACTTACCTCCCGCTTGTTACACGTTGTCTAGAAAGGAGAAGAAAACTTTTTGTGAATGCTTGGTAAATGTTAAGGTGCCACATGGTTACTCATCCAACATCCGTAGATTGGTATCAATGAAAGATCTGAAGTTGATAGGTCTTAAATCTCATGATTGTCACACTCTAATGCAACAAATATTACCCGTGGCAATTCAATCTATATTGCCGAAGCATGTAAGGTTTGCAATTACCAGACTTTGTTTCTTTTTCAACAGTCTATGCAGCAAAGTTATTGACCCTGATACTCTCGATAATTTGCAAAGAGAAGTGGTTGTTACCCTATGTCAGCTTGAGATGTATTTCCCTCCTTCATTCTTTGATATCATGGTACATCTTGTTGTCCACTTGACTAGGGAAGTGAAAATGTTGGGACCAATTTTCTTGCATTGGATGTATCCCTTTGAACGATACATGAGCGTTTTTAAAGGTGATGTTCGAAACCGTTATCGGCCTGAAGGGAGTATTATTGAAGGTTATGTGGTGAGAGAGGTTATGGATTTTTGCAATGACTTTCTCAGTGGTAATGACACTCCTGATAATGACAAGAATATTGAGGAGGGCAAAGGAATTTTGGGATCACGGGTGAAAGTAATCAGCCGTGAGCAGTTGGAACAAGCTCACTTGTATATTTTACACAATATGGACGAAGTGAGTGTTTATATCGAGGAACATACCAATTTCATAAAGAGACAACATCCTCGAGCAAGTTCAATGTGGCTTGCTAGATAGCATAATAAGACTTTTACTAAGTGGTTTGAAGATAAAGTCTTACATCAACTATCTCAAACACCAAATGATATTACAGAAACTATCAAATGCCTCGCCTTTAAACCAAAACCGAATGTTATGTCTTATGAAGGGTTTGACATTAATGGATTCACATATTACACAAAGCGCCAAGATGATAAGAGTGTCGTCCAAAATAGTGGGGTCACTCTTCAAGCGTCGACTATGTACTTTGCAAGTGCAAAGGATAAGAGTCCACGTGAAGCTAAAATGTCATATTATGGTTTCATTGAAGACATTTGGGAGTTTGACTACATAGATTTCAAAATTCTGCTCTTTAAATGTAATTGGGTTGATAACACCAAAGGAGTTATAGTGGATGAATTGGGTTTCACTTTGGTGAACTTTGAAAAGATTAGCGAGAAGGGTGAACCATTCATATTGGCATCATAGGCGAAACAAATATTCTATATCGATGATCCTGCAAATGATAAATGGTCGGTTGTTCTTCATGGTAAAAGACAGTTCATTGAAGATCCTATAGATGAAGAAGAGTACTATGATAAGTATGATGACTCCAGTCCATTCTCAGTTGGGTTGCCAACTCCACAAAATATTGAAGCTAATGATGACTTATATGTGCGCGGAGATCACAATGAAGGATTGTTAATTGATAAAAGATCACAAATTTTAGAGACATGTATGTTTATACAAATGCTAAATGTTTGCCTTTTTCTAGTTAATACAAATGCTAAATGTTTGCCTTTTTCTAGTTAATACAAATGCTAAATGTTTGCCTTTTCAATGACATTTTCAGATGGCTGACCATGATGAGCATCATGTCCATGATGAGCATGAAGTCCATGATGAGCATGCTGTCCATGACGAGCATGGTGAGGATACCAATGTACGTTCTAAAAACATATCCTGTATTTCTATAAAATTCATTATCTTCTAGTTATGTCATATATCTTATATTTCTATATTGGGCTAATTTAGTGTGTTTATTTTTGTCAAATTTTAGGTTGATGATGCACATGTACCCACTGAAGCACTGGAGCAACTTGATGCGCAACACCAAACACTTAACAAGAAAATGGGCATCACTCTGTTGAAGAAGTTAATAGCGCTTAGTGGCAGTGGATCCAAATTGGTTGTGGAGTTTGATAATGGAGGAAATGCAATTGGAGTGAATCGCAATAATTTTGTAAACTATCTTGGGTGTACCACTCGGAGCCATTGTGGTGTTAAGTATGATAACTGGCATAAAGTTCCTCAGGGGAAAAAAGACTTGATATGGAAGGATTTATGCGTGAGTTATTATTATTTGTAATTCTATTTTGTAGATTACAAATTCTATTATTTGCAATTATATTTTGGATACTAGTTAATAACATTTCTATTTTACAAAATCTGTTTGCATTGGATGAGAAGTTGCATCGTAAAAGTGTGATGCAACGCGCTGGAAAGATGCTTAGGAATTATAGGACAAATCTGAACAGAGAATACATAAAAGAGGGTGATAAGAAAAAGAAGTCAGCCCTTGAACAATGGAACTTCTTGGACAAAGAAGATTGGGACAATTTTGTTGCTTCAAAAAAATCTGAAGAATTCAAGGTATTAGGTGTCACTCCCAATTTAATTAATATACATTGTATTCACCTATTCAAGATTAACATTTAGTGATACTAACCAAATCATTAATGTGCATACTAACTAGGCCCTCAGTGACGCACAAAAAGCAAGGCGTGCACTGAATGTGCATGACCACACTATGGGTCCAAAAGGCTATGCAAGCGTTCGCCAAAGACTACATGCGGAGTCTGCGGCTACTCAGGAGTCTGCGCCTACTCAGGAGTCTGCCACACCCATGCCTCGCCATGATATCTGGATAGCTGGGAGACAAAACAAGAAGGGTGAAATAAAGAAGCCCGTAACTGCTGAGGCGGCTGCGAAAATGGTAAAATACAATTCTTAGAGCAATCGTTTGAATATTGATTATTTGTGGTGTTAACTTACCAATTTCTGTTGATGGTGATTAGCGAGAGTTGCACGAGCAGAGGAAACAAAGCACGTTCATCCCTCAGGGCACAAGGGATGAATTGACAGTTGCTCTGGGTAACCCAGAGCATCCTGGACGTGTTAGAGGTGCAGGCGCTGGTGTGTCAAAGCATTCTTTGGGCCATCCCAGCGCAAACCCAGAGCGGGACTTTCTCAAGAAGAGGTAACCTATTCTTTTTTTAGAATGTTAATGCAAAAGGAAATTCAATAATAAGAAGCTAATGTTTCTTTTATCCATGTATAGTAGAATAAGAGAGTCGAGGATATAGTTGCTAAGAAGGTCAACGATGTAGTTGCTGAGAAGGTCAAGGAAGAATTGCTGCGGTGGCAGGCATCTCAGGCTTCCAATCAGCCTATGGCGACCCACTCTTCTCCTGATGCACAGACTGCGAGTAATCCTGGAGACCCATCGCCTAACACGTCTGCTGTAATTATTGTTTATGACATTGTAGCTAGTCTTTTCAAGATGATATGTTTTCAAGATGATATGTATATATGTATAACATTCTTTACATAAATTTGTAGGCATTGAAGCCATGCCGCTTAAGAATACAAGACTATGTTGTTGCATAGGCGCAGGCTTACCCGTCCCTTCCTGGGGAAAGGTTTCACGGGACTCCAATGCCACATGGCTACGTTCGTGTGGGCCCATTACGTGTGTTACCCGATTGGAGGGAAGCTACATTGCCATATCCCCACCCAGATATTGATACACTTGTTGAGGCAGAAGGCGGGGTCATATTGTGGCCCAAAGCAGATGTCGTCTACACTACTGAAATTGTAAGATAAATTTACATTGATTTAGACTGTTAATGTGTATATATGAGGTCAACTGATCTGAAATTATATATACAAGTTAAAAAGAAGACACCAGGAGCACCTAGGCCTCCACCTCCACTTCCCGCATTACCAAGTTGGGTTCCAACTGACCTAACATACCTGTTAGGTCCTGCTTGTAGGGGAATGGCATGTTGGCTACAGGCACATAATATACATTGCCCTATAATTGTTTCTTTAGATGCAGATTATGCAGGTCAATCATACGATAGCTCTTTATTTATACAAGATATTATTGAGCTGTTTATGTATGCTTGGCTGAATACATCAATGATAGAGACATAGATAAGGTGAGATCTTGTTTATACATCTATATACCTTGTGTAAGATCCGGTGATCTGGTTTCTTATATATTAATGCATACGTAATACATATTTTGCAGCTACTTAGTCGAAGATCAATGTAAACAATTTGCATTTGATCATGTGGGATTTTTTATTCCATCATTGATTAGTATGGTAGCTAAAGACCCCGATAGTGTTCAAAAATACTGTATAGATGCTTTTATAATTTTTGGTCAGCAAAAGAAGACGATAATAATAGCTCCATTCAATGTCAAGTAAGTTTACTTTATTTATAATTTGGACTTAAGAAAATTCCATTTTTATTGTGCATTTTGAGTTATTAATTGTTAACTTTTTACCTCTAGCGGTAAACATTGGGAGTTACTAGTTATTGTCCCCAGGACGTTCACTGTTTATTATCTAGATCCCGCGGGAAGTACATTAAACACTAAAATTGGACACGTAATGAGAATGCCATTATTCTGGTGAGAAATATTTCATTTTTGTATCCGTTAACATCTGTTATTACATTACTATTTACTTATGCAATTTACTGTGTTATATTAACATGTAGGGGTTTAGATGCATTCAAAAAGGCTGGAGGAACGGTCCCAAGGAAAAAGAACCAGCCAATAAATTGGCAGAACGTACAAGTAAGTTCCCGACTCCAATGTATATATTATTGATGTGAATTGTGCTTAGTTGTATTATTTTGTATGTTTCAATTTATAGTGCGCTACACAAGACAACGGCTGGGCATGCACATACTATGTGATGCGATTTATGCAGATGATTATCCGACATGCCGCATTGGACATCGATAACATACATGAGGTATTATATATAGTCTCATTAGTTAGTATGAAATATATCGATCTTATTTTTATATTATTACTTATATATATACATCATTCTCTTTGCAGGTGTTTAAAACTGACCACACTATAGGTAAACGCTTAAAAAATATACATGCTCCATATACGATGGAAGCATTAGATGAAATAAGAGAAGAATGGGCAAAAGCCATACAAGCAGTGGCAACTGTAAGATATAATTGGGATGTTGATAGCGATAATGAATGATACTTTGTAAATGAATATTTCTGAATGTTAATACATGTATTTGAATGTTTCTATATGTGTGAATGTGAGAATTGAATTGATGTCTGAATGTATCTACTTGTGTGAAATTTTCCTTGGGACTTTTGCAGGTTTGTGGCATGTTTGTAGGCTGATATCAATGGATGTCGTAAACCTGCAGTTCAGAAAACTGAACTGCAGGTTCTCATCCTGCTGACCAGCCACAGCAGGCCTGCAAACTGATATAAAAAAATAGATATAGGCGTCGGTTATTTACAGAAAACCGTCAGCAAAGACTTACAGCGTCGATTATTGGACAAAAACCGACGCCTAATAGTACAAACAACCCGACCGTGCAGGATAGCACGACCGTGGTGGAAAAGGCGTCGGTTATTCATATAAAACCGACGCCTATAGTACTAAACACGGCCGTGCAGGGAAGCACGGCCGTGTCGTCTTGAAGTATGGCGTCGATTTTTTATAGAAAACCGACAACAAAAGGGTTCGCGCCACAGAAAACAACGTCATCTAGGACTCTTTCTGCGTCGGTTACCAAGTAAACACCGACGCTATAGTCCATATAGGCGTCGGTCTTTTAGTAGATAACCGACGCATAATGTGTCCTAGATGACGCTGTTTTCTGTGGCGCGAACCCTTTTGGCGTCGGTTATCTACTAAAAGACCGACGCCTATATGGACTATTGGCGTCGGTTAAAAAACCGACGCCGAAGTGTTCGACCTTTAGCGGCGCCCACATAGGCGTCGGTCAGAAACCGACGCCAAAGGGGGTTAAACAACCGACGCCAAAGGATGTTTCTGTAGTAGTGGGAAGAGAATGTAATAGTGATGAGAAAATTATTAGAATGTGTTGTTTGGTAACACGTGTATAGTGATAGGGATAGGGATGGTGAATTTAAAAAAAATGTTATTTGTTACATGGTTATAGAGATGGGGAGGGAAAATTCTTTATAAAAAATCACCCTACACAAGTTCAAATCAGATTTATTGGAATGTTGTTTTGCGCATTTGTCTAAATAAAAAACATCCTACACAAGTTAGAATCATATTTATGAGAATGTTGTTTTCTACATTTGTCTAAATAAGTAGTGGAATCTTGAAAGAAAGTTCTTTCACCATGATTCACTATGGTTTACCATGCTTTTCATAGGAACAAAAACAGACCAAAATTTACCACAAATTCACCATAGATTCACCATGATTCTTTATCACCATGGCAAACAAATAACATTTTTGTTTCACCATCATTCCCTATCACCATAATTCACGATGAAACAAACGAAGGCTAATAGAAGTTGAGAATGAATTGTATTTCTGTTGTTTTCGTAAAAAACTGGAATTCACAACCCCATATTTACCACCACCTCTCTCTCCTCTCTTTTCTTTTGGGTCGACGTTGGTCTTTAGGCAAATTCGGAAGGGAGAATCTAAGAGGTGGAGAAACGACGCTAGGAGGTGAGGGAGGAGGATCCTTCGGCCCTTTACTTTTCTCGTTCTTGTTGTAGTTGTCCCCAGAATATTCTTTGGTTTGTCGGATTCTTTCTTACTTATTTTTAGTACTTCCAAAAGAAACCACAGAAACTTGAAAACAGCTTCCTTTCCCACCACCCAAAAAACCAACGCTCGGACGCCACCGTGATCACCACCACCATCACCCGCCTCCGTCCTCCCTTCCTCCCACCCTGGTAGCGCAGACGATTGTTTCCCATCATCCCCTTCTCCCCTCCTCTTCCTCCATTTCTGGCGTGGGTGCAGAGTTGGAGGATTCCAAACACTCCCACATCTCTCTCTCTCTCCCCCCCCCCCCCCCCTTCTCTCTCTCCCAACTCCCCCCCCCCCCTTCTCTCTCTCCCAACTTCCCCCTCAGGACCCCATCCCTTCTCAGGTCATCCACTTGGCAATCTCCCTGTCCGTCTCTCACTCTGCCCCCACGCCGAAGAGAGTCCCGGCGGATCCCGCCCGCTCCTCCCCCTCCCCATGTACCCTACAGAAAACCGCCGGCTCGGGGCTTCTCCCGCTTTATTCTAACCGGACTTTTATTGGGTGGGGGGAGTCCGGCGCGTGCATGACTCTGTAACAATCATATAAGCCTGCACGCCTCCTCGTCCTTGCCTTTTGAGCCCAGAATTTTTGGTTGGTGATTCCTCCTTTCATTAATTGAGTGCCCTTTAATCGGGTTTCTTTCGACCCTTATTTAAGATTCCGTTTCATATCTCACACCGGCTCCTCGTCATCGCTGCACAGTTGGTAAAAGAATCGCCGGGTGCGTTAGTTGCGAGGGGGTTAGGGAGCAATGGACGCGAAGAACAAGGAGGAGCCCAAGATGTCGTCTCCATCCTCGTCCTCGTCGTCGTCATCGTCTTCGGCGGCTGCGCCAAAGGGGGAGGAAGCGGCCCCGGCTGCGGCGGCAACGCCGTCGCTCCAGCCGAACAAGTCCAAGGGTGTCGGGAACCTGAGCAGCAAGGACATGATATTCCGCGCCGACAAGATCGATCTCAAGAGCCTCGACATCCAGCTGGAGAAGCACCTCAGCAAGGTCTGGTCGAGGAGCACAAGCGCGATCAACGCCGCTAGGCCGAAAGAGGAGTGGGAGATCGACATATCCAAGCTCGACATCAAGTACGCCGTCGCCAAAGGGGCGTACGGGACCGTGTACAAAGGCGTCTACGACGAAAAGGAAGTCGCAGGTACAGTCAGGCTACCAATACATCCAACGAAGCCTAATTATCCCCATGCGGTTTTTTGTTTGTTTCTTGGTTTCTTCTTTTTGCGTGTACGTATGCTCGCTCTGTCTGTTATTGCCATGGTGCAGGAGATAGGTAGGTGTTCTCTTTTGTTGCCGGGAACAGGGGATGGATGAATGGTTTCCTATCCGGTAGCTTTACTACAATTACGGTTTTTTTGTTTTGTTCTACGCACAAAATATCGACTTTCTCCCTTAATTATATTAAATCGCATATTCTCTCAGGGAAACCAATCTGTAGGCTCTTTCATTGAATCACCCAAAATCCTTCCTTGTGAATTACAGTTGAAATGTTTCTTGTTTGGGCTGGGATAAGGTAAGTTTTGGTTGTGCTCTGCTCTATGCATATAGAAACATGCTGGAAACTACCTACGCCATTGCTGGTCCTTTTTCCCGCCTTGCAATGTGTCTTCTCTCTTGGATTCTGAAAATGTCTAGTTATTTCTACTCAGGCCCTCGAGAGTTTACGCCGCCTGGGGGGGTCACTAATGTGGCGCTTCTGCGGGGGCGGTTCTCTCGTAAATCAAAAAAAACATAAACCCATTCTGTCAAACAAGAAGGGAAAGAAGAAAAAAAAAAAGATGCCACGTCTCGTCTTATTTCCAGCAGATGGAATACATAAATGGGGCCACATGTTAAATATATTTTAAAAAAATTGCAGGTGCAAATGCCTGTGCATCGGTATTAAGAATCTTTTATTCACAGTCCAACATTCTTGGAGACTACTGCCTCCATGAGGCAGCGGAATCATTGAAATTAAGGGATCCTTAAACCAAACTCCAGCCAATCCATACATTTCCTGATTAAACTGGCAAATGAGGGGCTTCATTTTTTTCCTTCTGCATAAGAATTTTGTGATTCTTTCTGAACGAAATCGATCGTTTAGATCCTAGTGTGAACTGGGGAAAAGAAAACAGATAAATCAACTGAATAAGACGTTGGATTTCAGTTTTATCTTATGATCTATCATGATTCACGTAACTGGCTGGAGATTATTGTGATACGTAACAGTTGAAGTTGTAATTAAAGTACAAGCCTGTTGACAAGATTTTGTTTTACCTAATTGTCATTATCATTTGATGTCTATGTACTTGTAGCCCTCAAATAGCCTTTGCATATTGATGATGAGGGAGAAAATACTGTACCTGGTGCTAGCGGATCCTAGTGCAGTGCAAACTCTTGCTCCCTTGGATTCTTTTCAAATTAGGATTTGTTTAATGCCACTATGACTCAATAAGTCAGATCAAATTAGGACCGTTTGCTCCATAAAAATGTACTAGCTTTCGGACATTATTACCCAGTAAAAGTTTACTTTTTGCTCCATAAAAATGTACTAGCTTTTGTACATTATTACCCAGTTAAAGTTTACTGTTGTTTATGGAGGTGTATCAAGACAAAGGTTAACACCCTTTCTGATTTATTATTGTTTTTGTAGTACCATATGCTGGATGGAACTAAAATTTCTTTCTAGTGGCAGTGTGATCTTCTGAACGAGTGGTCAACTCTTCTTACCATTGGTTTTTCCCTACATTGTAGTTAAGATATTGGATTGGGGAGAAGATGGCATGATAACAGATTCTGAAGCTGCTGCAATTCGTCAATCATTCAAACAAGAGGTTGCTGTTTGGCACAAGCTTGATCACCCTAATGTTACCAAGGTTAACTCCTTGTATTTATTTTTTACCAGTTGTTCCACATGGAAATTATGTTTGATATTCAAAAAATATTTGAAGAAATGCCTTAAAGTGTTTAGCTATTGATTTTCCTTGTCATGGCATGCAACTTACTCTAATTATATGATATTGCTAATTTGACGCTTAAACCTTTCTTTACCTTTTGTTCACTTGTTCCATTGCCGCAGTTTATTGGGGCTTCCATGGGCACCGCAGAAATCAAGATCCCTCAGAAAAATTCTTCACGTGACAGCCAAAGCCTTCCAGCTAGAGCCTGTTGTGTCATTGTTGAATTTCTTCAGGGTGGAACATTGAAGAACTTCTTAATTAAAAATTCTAAAAAGAAGCTCCCAATCAAGGCTGTAGTTCAAATTGCATTGGATCTTGCTAGAGGGTAAAATTTTGATTCGTATTCATTTTATTCACACTAATTTTCAGTGTTAGGGCTAATGATCGAGCACCTGAAACCATGATTGCCATACCTGATACGCAGGTTGAGCTATCTTCACTCAAAGAAGATTGTACACCGTGATGTTAAGAGCGAAAACATGTTGTTGGATACCAGTAGGAACCTGAAGATTGCTGACTTCGGTGTTGCGAGAGTTGAAGCGAAAAACCCCAAAGACATGACTGGAGAAACTGGTACAGTAGGCTACATGGCCCCAGAGGTACGATGCTTTCCCATTCGTAGTCATGAATATGATGTGTGTTTTACTACATTTTATATCAGTTTTTAAGAGATTAAGCTCCTCTTTCATTGCAGGTCTTTGATGGCAAGCCGTACAACAGAAGCTGTGATGTCTATAGTTTCGGGATATGCCTGTGGGAGATATACTGTTGTGATATGCCGTTCCGAGATTTGTCATTTGTTGAAGTTTCATCTCGTGTGGTTCACCAGGTTGGTTGCTTTTGTCAATTTCTTGCTTTCGGCTCTGTTGCAAACTGTGGAATTGATATTGAGCCCTTTTTTTCATTAGTTTCACAGTATCATGTTGTTTTCCTCCTAAGAAATGGATCTCGTGACTTTAGGCTTGGAATCTGGAACTTCCAAGACTTTTTTTAGATAAATATTAAATTAAAGGGATTTTCTCTGTTTGCATTTGCCATGTAAACTTTGCAGAACCTGCGGCCGGATATCCCCCGATGCTGTCCTAACTCTTTGGCCAATGTGATGCGACGGTGTTGGGATCCGAACCCGGATAACCGCCCTGCCATGTCAGAGGTTGTCAAGATGTTGGAGGCAATTGACACCAGTAAAGGTGGTGGCATGATCCCCGATGATCAGATGATGAGTGCATCATGCCTTTGCTGGAGCCCAATGCGTGGACCCTGATTAGACTTTGTTTGCCTGATGTTGCTATTGTTGATCGCGGCTCCAATTGTTGCACCTTATCCATGCACATTGGTCTCTGTTTTTAGGGCTCTCAAATCAACTCCTACTTGACCCAATTTTATCTGGTTGATCAGGAGAATTTCAATCTTGTTACTCTCTGTTGTTGGATTCCAAGTTGGACCTTTTCGAAATAAAAGCACAGTATCTTCTGAACACATGCTTCAGGTGGAATGGTGAAGCGTTTTGTTTATATTCTTACGTTACAGCAACCTGTCCATCTTCACATTTTGCCTATTTTTACAATTGTGCTATGTGACGTCTCCGGATTTTGGCTTCTCCAAACCCTATTGGGAATGAGAAGTCATAATCCGAGAACATCATCTAATCATATCAGAAAGTGATGCGGAAGCATAATACGCATACATGAACGTACAACCATAACATACTCAATATTCAACATGTATTTTTATACAAAATGGACTTATTACAACATGAATTACAATTACAGATTGAAAGATGATTTACAAGTCTAAGAACATGTATGCTAACTAGGATCTTCACAATAGGTACAACCTGAACAACTTGCTCACATCCTGTACTTTTCCTCCCATGCTATCTCTGAACCTAAAACATACGTGAAACAACAAATCAACACACAAGGTGTTGTGTACATGGGCAGAAAGATACATATATTTATGGCTTTCATAATTTTTGAAAAAGATTTGCAGAAGGAAAGAAAATCATAGAAAACACTTCTTTATTAAGCGAAATACGCCAATTTAAGTTATTTTCCTAGATGAATTGTATTATCAAGGTGGACTAGTACCAAAACATAAATATTGGGCCCATCCTGTTACGACCCCACCTCCCGATAACCCCTAATTAAGGGAGACCAAGAGGTTGAGCCGCATCCATTAATCCCGGATCAAAGGTTCAACATATAACCATAAACAATTATCAAATTCTAACAGACTATATTGAAAATGGTAATAAAATTTCTTTACATACCTTTTGAAAACCTGGATCTCTAAACTTTTATCCACACTGATACTAATCTATCTAATCCTCCTTTGTACTTTAATTCCCCTTTTAGTATCACATGTGCCACTTTACTGTTTGTTCTTTTCATTGTACCTAAAACGCCGACAAACAAAACGTCGGTCAGCCGAAGCTGGTATGTGGGGGAAACGGATAATCATGCAACTATGATAACCATGTAATCATTCAATTAATCGTTTAACAACCAAGATTACGTTTTAATCCAAACTACTCAATCCATCTTTTCACAACTCTGTGTTGTCCCTTTAGGACTTACATGGTACCTCTATAAGGTGACTTGATGGACCTGCCCTCTAGGCAGCCAAAGTCATTCACGACCCTACCCTCTAGGCAGTTAAAGTCATTCATGACCCTACCCTCTAGGTAGTCAAAGTCATTCATGACCTGATGTACCTACCCTCTAGGTAGTCTTTTATCAGGTCCACCATTACGACACAGAGGGAATCAAGGATTGAGCTAGATGGCATATACATTAAGTGATAGTCGTAGTCACTATATACTTTGCATGATAGAAATAAACATCCAAATTGTTTAGTTGCATTTAATGCGATTAAACATTCGGGAAACATCGGGAAACATAAGCGGTTAACCATAATCGTAACCACATACCTGATTTGATGAGTCATGTAGAATATTCAACATTTACTTCATGTATATGCAATCAAGCCAATCAACAGATCCAAGAAAGTAATTAAATCATCACATAATTCCTGAAAAGAATATGTACTCTATTTATTACACACTTCATCAAGAATCTACTTTTATGGACTTGGATCTCTTTTTAGGGTTTCTAATCCACATTAAGATTCCATTAATACTCATTAGGGTTTCTTAGATCAATTTCTTGAACTTTACCTCTTTTAGGTTAACAAACCCTAATAGAACTCTTTTCCATCTATATAAACCTTAATTGTTCAAACTATTCATTTAATAGTCTTTTATACCCAAAATTGACTTAGGATCATCATATCCCTATTTATTTACAGATTTGAATAATTAAAACATTTAAAAGTCATATTCACCTAATTTAGGGTTTTCAAGCTCGTTAATGCACAAAACCCTAAACTAAGTCAATTATATAAAAAGATTATCTTTTTAGATCTTATTTTCCTTTTTATGAACAATAGGCTTAAATTATCCATTGATCAACATTAAAACCATCTATCATCAAATCTAAGAGTTTTTCATTAATTAAATCATTAAAATGATAGCTTTTATGCACTTTTCATATTGCAAGCATATTTAGGCATATAATCTCTTAATTAACCTAATTACATGCAAAGATAATCATTTTTGATCTTAAAGTACCTTTTTGCATTTAACAGGTTAATATCAACTCTAATGATTCATTAAACCCTATTACACACTTTAATCATATCAGATTAGGGTTCCTTAATCTTTAACTAATCAAAGATGATAATCTACATTAATTTTCGAACTATGATCAGATTCAGGCTATGAGACTATTTTTATTGTATTCCTCTCGTTCTGAGGATCAATTTTCATATAAAGCTTGTTTTAATCCGAGTTACGGTTAATTAGCTACGAATTTTGCAAAGTAAGCATACCTTTGGCCAATAGAGAGGTGCCACGTAGGCAACCAACTCTCATGCACATCCCTGCGCGCGCCCCTCTTTAGATTAGAACCAAATGACGTTTCTGCCCTTCACTTAAGAGATCCGCCTTTTGTCAAGCCGAGGGTAGAATCGTCCAGCGATGATCCTCCTTTCTTCAACCTCAGGCTGCCGTCGAGCGCAGCCCTAGGCGCGACCTGGGCGGCTCGTCCTCTCCTCCTGGGACCAAGCAAGCAGCCGCCCGCCCTTGGCCTAGCTCCGCAGACCCCCGCCGTACTTGGGGTGGTCCCTCTCTTGCCCCCAAGAGGTCTGGTTCACGCTGGCCATGCCCGCGACTCCCAGCACGGCCTGCAACCGTGCGGCCACTACTGCTCAACTTCTGGACCGTTTTGGTCACCGTAGATGGTTCCATTGGCTCCGAAGAACCTCCACGCAGGTGGTTCTACCTCAGTTATGGCCGCCATGGCCGCTACCAGGCGATGCACGGCCGCGACCCACAATCTATTGCAGCCGTGCTGCAGGTGGCCACCGGCGGTGGGGGTGAAGCCTGGTGTTCAAGGGCGTTGGTTGACAACTCATGAATCATCGTGGTTCATCAGGACACCCTTCGGACGCCTCCACATCCCTCTGGTTGCTCCAGAGAAGACACCATCCGAGTATTAGGGTTTTGATGAAGAAGAAGATGGAGTGGAGAGAGAGAGACGTAAGGAACTTCTTGGGCTTATCCACAAGGTCTACCCTTTTATAGATGAGGGTCGCTCCTGCCCCAAAATTCTTGCCCATAAAGGAATAATACCTAATCCCAATAGATTAAAACATTCCTTCACTTTAAGGCAAGTTTCTCTCTTTCTTTCATATTCCTTCATTATTCCTTCCTCTTATGATATTAGGATTTCGAAAATCCTTTCTCTTATCATCATTGTTCTTGCATTTTAATCCATTAACCACGAAAACCTATTTTCCTTTATAGAAAATGTTGCCCTTTTAAATAATACAACATAATTCATTAATAATGCAACACATTATCCTCTTATTTTGCCTTTTTAGTATTTTCTCTTTCTTTCCTCTTTATTGGGACTTCTCGGATCCCAAAATATTCCATTATTTCGAAATTCTCTTCCCAGGATATTTATTATCCTTCTAGATGCATCTTAATGCATTATTTCACATTATCTTGTTTATTTCTTATTATAATATTTCCTTTTGAGGATTTCCCTTTATTTCTCTTTTATTTTACTCATTAGCATTCCTTTTAATATTAGAAACCTCATGGATACGAAATCTCCCCAAGAAATCTCATTTATGTCTCTTTTCATTCATTTTCCACATTATATCATTATTTCTCAATTTCTTTCTTCATAAAGAAATACTTAATTAATCTTTTCTTTTCCTTATTTCTTTTCTTTGCAACTTTAGACTCCTTGGAACCCAAGGAATCCAAGAGGCACGAAATCCTCTTTGGATTTTCCTTCTAGAGGTTTCCATTATTTCATTTCTCAAATATCCATTTACTAATTGAATTTCCTTTGTTATTTTCCTTTTTATTGGGCCCAATAGCCAATAAAGCCCACAAATCAAATAACAAGGCTATTTCAAACGAAATCCAATTATTCAAAACAAATCACATCATTATTTGTTCAATTATTCTTAATATGAGAAATTGCATTTCTCATCAATTGAACCCAAAATTTGGGGTTATAACATCCTTCCCCTCTTATAGGAAATTTTGTCCTCAAAATTCAAACAAACAAACAATTCAGGATACGACTTCTCCATGTACATCATTGGCCCCTATGTGGCTTTGCCGTACTCATGGCATTTTCAAAGAACCTTTATCATCACATATTCTTTTCTCTGAGTTCTTTCATCCTGGCGTCTATAAACTACACAGGTGACTCAGGCCATTTCAGCCTCCCTTGGGGCTCACTCGGTTCATTGCTCAGCACATGGTCGGGGTACCTCACATAGTGCTCTAAATTGGACACATGGAAAACATCTCCCATTACTCTATCCTGATGGGTAGGGTCAAACCTAACCTTCTCCACCCATCCATCTCTAATGGACCCATGTATCGGGGACTCGGCTCTCTTAGATATAACTTAGAGGGGTCGGATTTTCATGTCATATTTTCTCCCACAGTAACTTGTATGTCAGTCTACTTTGCATTTGTTCACGACTCTCATCGTCTCTAGGCTCCTTTCAGCCCTTGCGCAACCAAAGTGACTTCATCTACACGTACTGGGGTCCCTTTTTCTGACCATCATGTGGTCCTTTTCTAACCATCATGTGGTCCTTTCACCAACATTACCTTACTAAAGTGGTGACCGACACACTCTCCCTTACAGAGCTTCATATAAAACCCGATACTGGCTATGGTGGTTATTGTCACAAGAACTGTCTCTAGATATCACCCTGAATGAGCACATATGCCCTCATCAGACCCTTTAGTCTGGATCATACTAACCATAGTTAGGGGTGATAAACTATACTAACATTGAGTTCTTCATGTACCTACTTCCACTTTATGGAAGTGAACTTTTAGGTCAAACTCAAGAACCTTTGATCTTGCTTCATGGTGTAGTTGAACCGTCTCTCACATGGGTAGTTCAACTGCATCTGTCCCTTAACAGAACTCTTCCTTATCTAGGTAAGGCGACCTACCATAACCCACATTGTATCTCGACCTTCCTCGATCCAGGGAAGACCTATCACAACATCCATAGTGTTGAGCTCTCATTCCCTCTCAAGGATTCTTTTATCCTCTATGTCGATACACTGGGTTACTGGGGTTCGTCCTTTACCTCTTGGCTTGTATGGCCATACACCACATGCAACTTCATCTTAATCATCCAAAGTGCTACTGTCATTTTCCACGGTGTAAGATGATCTCCAACCATGACTCCCTATATGTCATGATTCTTTCAAGATCAACTCCTCGAAACCCTAAACCACTCTAGTTGGGGTTTCATCACCTTCCCTTCCAAAGAAGTACATCTGAGGTTTTACCATCATCCTTTCATTGCATCAAGAACTAGGCTGGCTAACCAAACTAACCTTAACTTTTCAACGCATCTTGTTTCATCTGAGTGTTATCCAAACACCTCTCTTTTTCAAACTTAGGGTTGGCCAAACAAACTCTTCTAACTCCTAGTCAACCAAGTCTTAATCAGATCATTCATTATGACTTCACATCCTTAGGTAACATTACACTTCCATGTACTTTGCTTATTATGTCACCTTAAACTATATGTTCATCTTCATAAGAGCACTCTATGATTCCATCATCATGGTGATCAAACTCAACCTGGTATAACTTGTAAGCTCTACATCCTCATAAGGTGATCACCTCATTCCTCTTAGTGTTTGCAAGCCATCCATCATTCATTCACTCTACCATGGTAAGATATCTTCTCTATCCACATTTCTCGTGGCAACGCTCCAACTACATCATCTCTTATCCTTGGTGTATGACATGCATAATGTCCTATCTCTCACCCCCATAACAAGAGGAAATAAGCATTTGGCTGCAGTCCAAATACAGAGTTCTTCCTGTTCCAAGAGTAGAGATGGTACATCCCACCTTGTCGGTACACCTTTAAATCTAAGTTACAACGTGCCACATATGTCTCTTCATCACAACCATTATGATATCAAAACTAGTCTTGAACCTACTGAGGTTTATATCCTTAGTCAAATCCTCTAGGTCCATAGGGTACCGACTCTTCTGGGGTCATCCCTCTTCCCTCATGCATCAAGAGAGTGCCCTACTCATCTGCCCTTTAGGTCCCATGAGTTCATGAAGGTGATCAATCTCCTAACCCATGGCCCTCAGACAATGATAGCTGTTACCTCCCGACCCTATGGTCATGTGCAACTGGGGAATTAGGTAACTCCTACTTTCATCGGTCTTATACCTACCTGACCCTAGGATAGACTTAGGATTATTCATTATAGTACATATTCACTTAGAACCTTACCCAAGTCTTCATCATCTCTCTTTCTGCATTCATGGCTGACTTTTATCCTTTCATCAAGATCATGGCAACCTGCCTACCTTGGTCAAGCCCTATACCGGTTACCTTCATGGTAACACATTCACATGCAATTAGAGATGGATATCTATGGGTCTACAGGTTCATTCTCATACCATGTACTTTCTCTTAACTTCTCAAGATCCTATGAGACCTCTTTAGGTTACCCTAAACCAACAAAACTGATATACACCCTTCCAAAGGGGTCCCTCTCCCCGGATGGGAGGAAAACTATTTCCAAGGTCACAAAAGCTCTTAGGTCCAGAGTTTACATCCACCCGAGCCTACTTAACCCTAGCCAACCATTAAGGCACAAGCAGGTCACTTATTGAACCATACTAGGTCATACTTGTCCTCTTTTCTCAAAGCTGGATCAAGGTCATACCTTCCTTTATCCTCAACCTAGCTATGAGGGGTTCATCAAACATACCTTAAACTTAAGGGGGTTTTCCCTTTTCCTCTATACATGAGGAGTACCATGCTCGCTTCTATAGCAACTAAATTCTCATCATGAGCATTAGGTATACCACTTCCCCTCTTAGGCCTAGGAACCCTAGGTTCACTTTTAGGTGTCCAACTTCACGCTCTATCTCTGAACCATGAATCAAACTGGAATAAGACATCTCGTACACATCCTATCATCCTTCTTCTCGATCAACACTTAGGGTTGGGTCCTCCTTAAGGGCAACTAACAGGGTACAAGGCCTCATAGCCTGCTACCACACCTTTCTAGGTCTAAGGAACTCTTCTTCCTACCGTAGTCACATAGGCACCAGGTGTTTCATCTTCTATCTCTAGGGTTTGGTCCTTCTAAAGGCAACCAAGATATCATCAACCTTCAGGGATCGATCATGAAGCAACCACTATCATCTATAGTTCAGGGTTTTAGGCTTCCAACCTTCTTGCTAAGTTTCCTGCTCTCTCTAGAGCTAACCTCATATCCAACCTCACCATTAGAGGTCCTCTCTTCATGAAGGTTCACTTCAAAGGCATGCTCTACATGGTGAAGCCTAGGTTCAAACTTATGGTTGCTCAAGATCATCCATAACCCTTTATGCTCCATCATGATTCCTTATCCAGGGTTTCATCCTACTGTAAGCACTATGACGTGCCCTAGGTGCCAACTATACCCTACTTGCACAAGCCCATAGGGTTTCTAAGGTCCCTCATCATCTAAGGAGTTATCCTTTACCCTGACATGCACGATCCTTCCCAGGGTTGGGTTGCCAAAGGTGTTAGGTCATCCATGGATCATATGGCATCCCAAAGGCATGTCCCTTCAAACACCTGGTCCAACTCATCTCTCTCTAACCATCACTTAGGGTTAGGGTTAGCATCACCCTCATAGGATGTGCCAGGTCTCTACTAGCAATGGAGATCTCTATCTCCAGGACTGACTTATCCTCCTGATAAGAAGGTCTAGCCTCAGGTCTCTCCTGAGGACATGACATCTTATGTCATACGACCTAAGCATGTATCTATTATTTATTTTGCGCTTAATCTATTAAGCTTATGTCCATGACATCTTATTTACATGCCTTTCATTAATTCAGTGGAGGATTCCTTAAACCTTATTAACCTTACCCATACCTCAGGAGGGTGCGGAGAAGAAAGAAAACCCTAATCCTTTATGTCCTTATTAGAATTTTGTGATGAGAAGGGATGAATAAGATGAGAAGTCCTAAAGGTATCTTATTTCGATTCATACCCTAAGACTTTGGCCAGGCGGTCACACGGGTCCAGGAGTCCTCGTATTCCGACTAGTGGTGCGGAGGAAAATCTTGCCAGCCCCCGGTCGTGATCCCTTTCTAGACACCTCCGTCTTTCGGATACTCCTCTAATAACTCCCTTGGGTTCTATGGAGTTTGTAAAATTTAATAATTATTAATGGTTAAACGAGGAACCTATGCTCTGATACCAAATGTTCCTTGGAGTATCCGAAAGAGATCCAAGTCCATAAAAAGTAGATTCTTGATGAAGTGTGTAATAAATAGAGTACATATTCTTTTCAGGAATTATGTGATGATTTAATTACTTTCTTGGATCTGTTGATTGGCTTGATTGCATATACATGAAGTAAATGTTGAATATTCTACATGACTCATCAAATCAGGTATGTGGTTACGATTATGGTTAACCGCTTATGTTTCCCGATGTTTCCCGAATGTTTAATCGCATTAAATGCAACTAAACAATTTGGATGTTTATTTCTATCATGCAAAGTATATAGTGACTACGACTATCACTTAATGTATATGCCATCTAGCTCAATCCTTGATTCCCTCTGTGTCGTAATGGTGGACCTGATAAAAGACTACCTAGAGGGTAGGTACATCAGGTCATGAATGACTTTGACTACCTAGAGGGTAGGGTCATGAATGACTTTAACTGCCTAGAGGGTAGGGTCGTGAATGACTTTGGCTGCCTAGAGGGCAGGTCCATCAAGTCACCTTATAGAGGTACCATGTAAGTCCTAAAGGGACAACACAGAGTTGTGAAAAGATGGATTGAGTAGTTTGGATTAAAACGTAATCTTGGTTGTTAAACGATTAATTGAATGATTACATGGTTATCATAGTTGCATGATTATCCGTTTCCCCCACATACCAGCTTCGGCTGACCGACGTTTTGTTTGTCGGCGTTTTAGGTACAATGAAAAGAACAAACAGTAAAGTGGCACATGTGATACTAAAAGGGGAATTAAAGTACAAAGGAGGATTAGATAGATTAGTATCAGTGTGGATAAAAGTTTAGAGATCCAGGTTTTCAAAAGGTATGTAAAGAAATTTTATTACCATTTTCAATATAGTCTGTTAGAATTTGATAATTGTTTATGGTTATATGTTGAACCTTTGATCCGGGATTAATGGATGCGGCTCAACCTCTTGGTCTCCCTTAATTAGGGGTTATCGGGAGGTGGGGTCGTAACACATCCCGTGTACCAAGTACTCTAGGGAAACTCCCCGTACACCGTGTGCTCTAGGGAGGTGTACTAGCCAACATTAATCCATTCCCTCGTAAGGGGGATAATGAGTACCTTAAATAACTACAAAGTATCTACTTATCATTTATGTTTACAAGTGATAAAATACCGAGTACTATATAGTGCTACTACATCCAATATTTGCAAATAGAAGAGAGCATACATACATATCATGATTTCAAGCAAGAAAACCATAGTCATATACTTAAATAAAACCCACGTACCTGAGTTCAGAGATTTCTAATACATCCATGGTCATCTAGATAAACTGGTCAGCACCTGATTAAAATAATTAATCATCATTAATATATGTACATCATATTCTTGGTAATTTTAGGTCCAAGTTAGGGTTTAGGCCAAACCTTGGTTCAAACTGATCTAAACTTGTGTTTGATATTTTTCTACTGACTAGGGTGTCATTTTAGAGGTCTGGTCCAATTCTCATAATTTTATGATGCTTAGTCCATTTCCTAGAATTAAAATGGGATTAAAGGCATCTAAATAGTCTTTAATAGAAAAAGACATTATTTAGATATATTACTCGGATCAGAGTACAAAAATGAATTTCAATAATCATTAGGGTTCTACCAGAATTTTATGAGAATTAATATCAACTGGTTATCATTTATTATATTTAATGAACCCTAAAAGGGAGCATCATACTCTAAAGTAAATATTGTCATTCATACTGGTTCAAGGGTCTGATCTAGGAGTTCAGGATTAAAGTGTACACTTTTCTGAGTCTAGGGATATTTTTAGGTAATTTTTAGGCCAAGGGAACTATTTATAATCAATTATCAATGATTAAGTCTATTTCTGAGAATTATAACTCGTTTACCTTTTGATATATCTGCAGCCGTCAGATCTTTGCCTCCAGAAGCTCTGGATGGTCATCACGTCACCTACAAGGGATGCGGCTCCCTTACTGGTTGGCAGGGAGCTAAACCGGTCGGTTCGCTCTCCTTCCTTTCCCTTCTCCATCGCTCCTTGCACGACTGCCTCATTCCAGCGCACGAAGCCGCCGTCATACAGTGTGTCCACGGCGAGCTTTCCTCCAGCCTTTACGCTTCTGATCGCACCTAATTGCCCAACTCTTTGTCCCGGTGCTGCTCTCCAAAGAGCCCCATTCAGCAACCTGATGATTCCACCCTCATTGCAAGGTAGAGAAACGAGCGACGACAGATTAGGGATTTCTGTGGTCGTCTTCCTACAAACCTCGATGCCAATGGGATAGAGGGGAGTTCGGCACAGGTCGTACTCACTCGGTTCTCCATGCCGGAAGCCACGACGCAACACCGCCAGTGGACGAGGTGCCCGTAGACGGGCAACTCCAGGACCTCGTCGCCGGACGTCAGTGGCTGGAGGCAGAGTTGGCACTGCAAAAAGGGGAGATGATGCTACCAACTTCCTTCCTTCCTTCTGAAGCTTGAAGATGATCAAGATGTCTGCAGACCTCTCGCCAAGGTCATCATCATCCTCGACTCTGTGAGACCTGAGAAGCTCCTCGCGCCTGAGGTTCGTCGATAAGGAAAAAAAATGCATGAGCGGCGTCATGGCTGAGGTTCACAGTGAGGAAGAGAACCATGGTCCAGTCTCCCTCTAGGGATACTCACAGATCTTTGCTTCATAATGGATTGGATGAATCCACTGCGCCCTGCAGCTGCTGGACCGGCTGCCGACTTGCCTCCTAGTTTTTCCTGTTGTCTTTGTTTGGGTACTGCAAAATGCAGTGGAGACGAGCAGAAAGGAGGGGGGAAGCCAACCTCTAGTCCTAGTTACCACCACTCACCAGTGAGTGGTCATTGTGATCCTAAAAGCAGGGCGGATTCAACTGATCTCACCGATGCTCCCAAATTTCTAGCGAGGTCCCCCCTTCTAAATCCAAGGAAAACGTCCACCTGCTCCTCACTTTTAGGAGTTAGGTGATGATGGACTCTCCATCAGATCTCCAACTAATAGATAGGATCAGGTCACGCTGCAAATGAAGTTTGCGCCCAGGAAAAAAAAGGAATTAGCCAACATGACACCTCCATACAACCAGGATACTAAATGATTAAAGACCACAAATTACCAATATGCATATTATGAATGTCTTCAACTTCAAATAATTATATCTCTTTACAACAAGATCGAAACATCCTATAACTTTAGACATATGCTCACGATATCCTAAAGTGGCTTATACTAAAGTTTGAGGCACAAAGATCCATTAATTGGTCATGAAAGATAATTCTCCAAACAACCTTATAAAATAGATGTACATGCCTTGAATTCAATTTAAGAAGTCATCAAATATTGGTCCAACAGGTCCAACAACACTTGTTATGATCCTAAAATACCTCAAGGCTCATCAATTGATCACTTGATTTCATTACAACTACTAAATCGACCTCTTGCACTCATAAGTATCCAAGTCGATGAATAAAAATCTATTCATTATAATGGATTTCAAATAGATCTAATAATCATTCATTGCATCTATGCTTACGTTTTTAAGTGAAAGAGTCCAAAATTGAATGATTAACCCCTCAATTTGGCACTAAACATCTACATAACATTCATGGTCTTCAATTTCTATAATGGGTATCTAAACCCAAAAATCTGGGTTATCACATTCACCCCACCTTAAAAGGAATTTCGTCCTCGAAATTTAACTAATCTCATCCTTAAGAGGCTATTTAGGAATTCAACTTCATATACTTCATCATTACTTAGATTCTAAGACCACCATAGTAGCGTGCACTCTAAGTTGTCAGCTTAGGGTCTAGAGATTCTTGGGTGTGTCCACCCCACCTCATATATATAGAAGAATCACTTAATGTCTTGGCTATAACATGACATTATGATATCTTAGGGTTACATCACCCCTAAGGATACAAGTTTTGTTCATACTTTTAAAGTTCAAGAGGAATTCGTTTATATGTCATGATATTCAGATCATTCAATTCTTTCATCATTAACATCTTCCAATGATTTCATAATTAGAGGAGATTTATCTCCACCCTTGATATTAGAATTTTTTTTCTACTTAAGAAGGGCTTACGTAACATGTTTGACCATTAGGCTTTTCACCCTATGGTGTGATATTCATACTCAACTTAGAAGCATACATTAAGAAGGATCAAAGTTACAAACTATATTTTTGATCATATATCCTATGATCCAAAAATATCTTTATATCAAGTTCATGAGTTCAACTTTTTATGTCTTGCATGTATTATGTGAAGGGAAAAAGAGAATATACTAAGTTTATCCCATGATCTAAACATCATATCTTTCGTATTTCATATGATGGGGAAGAGAATAATTTAACGTCAAACCTATCATGATTTCAATCTTGGTGCTACATGTATGATATAGGGGGAAAAATATAGAATAGGTCAAGCCTATACGAGTGACTCCTCATATATAATCATCGATATAGCTCAAGTGAGGTTTCTATCATCATATATTAAGAAAGAGAAGAAGGGAGAACATGTATTTTGAGTATCTTTTGCACAAAGCATCATACTCTCATAACTAGAGTTCATATATTACCTCACTTGCAACTAATGATGAGATTCACAAAATATGTCACTCTAGCTAGGACCTAACTCAGCCCAAAGGATTGACTTTATCATATAGGCCATCTACCCATCCTTTTCTTTTATCCAATTCTCACATATAGATTTGAATTGTGCATAAGGACTCAACTCAACACTCAAGAGTAATCTAGTGTAGGACATTTTTTTTAACACATATCTCATATATTGGAGGCTAGGTCCTATGACCTTCTCCCTGTGGGTCTTACTCTCTCTAGAGTTCACCACATATCTCATCCTACCACTAGATATCCTCCTTGTATAAGAGCTTGAGGCTCATGCACACTCATCTCTATCTTAACTTAGCTTATCTTAAGTAGGAAAAAGGGAATATAGGTTCATCATCACAACTTAGCATAGATCCTCTAAGAGTGGATTCGATTCATATATAACTCAAATCGTAATAAGGAAACTTATACCATCATAGATCAACTTAGGTAAGATTCTATATACTTATTTCCTTCATCTTTCTTTTGTCTATCTATGTATCACATAAACTTATGAGGCTCTAAACGTCTAATCTAGATCTATTCTCTCTTCTAGACTGATGTCACTCCCTTTCACTTAGATTGCATGAACACCCACTACTCTCCTGTGTGAGGGACACATTTTTATATTTACATATATATAATAAAATATTATATAGTTTTTCTCTGAGAAAGAAGACGTCAGAGAAAACTATCGAGGCTCGAGCCGATTGGAAAACAAAACCAAATCAGCAAAACGAGTGTCCAACACACAGAAGATAGTCTAGTGTCATGTCACCTAGTGAAATGGTGAGAACGAGATGTAGACTAGTGTAGCTACCCAATACATATGAGCTCTATATGGAAAGGGTTTATCACACTTGTCTAAACCTAGTTCTCGAACATCTAGGTTCTAACTTAGAGGCTAAGTCAGAACTTATTCCTATAAAACAACTTACTAAGTTTCTAGGGTTTTAAAGTGAAAGGTGAGATTTAGGTTTAATGTTTCATGGTGAGAAATTGTTAGGTGTAGCTATTGTTCATGCTCTGATACCAACTGTGACGTCCCCGGATTTTGGCTTCTCCAAACCCTATTGGGAATGAGTGGTCATAATCCGAGAACATCATCTAATCATATCAGAAAGCGATGCGGAAGCATAATACGCATACATGAACGTACAACCATAACATACTCAACATTCAACATGTATTTTTATACAAAATGGACTTATTACAATATGAATTACAATTATAGATTGAAAGATGATTTACAAGTCTAAGAACATGTATGCTAACTAGGATCTTCACAATAGGTACAACCTGAACAACTTGCTCACATCCTGTACTTTTCCTCCCATGCTATCTCTGAACCTAAAACATACGTGAAATAACAAATCAACACACAAGGTGTTGTGTACATGGGCAGAAAGATACATATATTTATGGCTTTCATAATTTTTGAAAAAGATTTGCAGAAGGAAAGAAAATCATAGAAAACACTTCTTTATTAAGCGAAATACGCCAATTTAAGTTATTTTCCTAGATGAATTGTATTATCAAGGTGGACTAGTACCAAAACATAAATATTGGGCCCATCCCCGTGTACCAAGTACTCTAGGGAAACTCCACGTACACCGTGTGCTCTAGGGAGGTGTACTAGCCAACATTAATCCATCCCCTCGTAAGGGGGATAACGAGCACCTTAAATAACTACAAAGCATCTACTTATCATTTATGTTTACAAGTGATAAAACATTGAGTACTATATAGTGCTACTACATCCAATATTTGCAAATAGAAGAGAGCATACATACATATCATGATTTCAAGCAAGAAAACCATAGTCATATATTTAAATAAAACCCACGTATCTGAGTTCAGAGATTTCTAATACATCCATGGTCATCTAGATAAACTGGTCAGCACCTGATTAAAACAATTAATCATCATTAATATATGTACATCATATTCTTGGTAATTTTAGGTCCAAGTTAGGGTTTAGGCCAAACCTTGGTTCAAACTGATCTAAACTTGTGTTTGATATTTTTCTACTGACTAGGGTGTCATTTTAGAGGTCTGGTCCAATTCTCATAATTTTATGATGCTTAGTCCATTTCCTAGAATTAAAATGGGATTAAAGGCATCTAAATAGTCTTTAATAGAAAAAGACATATTATTTAGATATATTACTCGGATCAGAGTACAAAAATGAATTTCAATAATCATTAGGGTTCTACCAGAATTTCTTGAGAATTAATATCAACTGGATATCATTTATTATATTTAATGAACCCTAAAAGGGAGCATCAAACTCTAAAGTAAATATTGTCATTCATACTGGTTCAAGGGTCTGATCTAGGAGTTCAGGATTAAAGTGTACACTTTTCTGAGTCTAGGGATATTTTTAGGTAATTTTTAGGCCAAGGGAACTATTTATAATCAATTATCAATGATTAAGTCTATTTCTGGGAATTATAACTCGTTTACCTTTTGATATATCTGCAGCCGTCAGATCTTTGCCTCCAGAAGCTCTGGATGGTCATCACGTCACCTACAAGGGATGCGGCTCCCTTACTGGTTGGTAGGGAGCTAAACCGGTCGGTCCGCTCTCCTTCGTTTCCCTTCTCCATCGCTCCTTGCGTGACTGCCTCATTCCAGCGCACGAAGCCGCCGTCATACAGTGTGTCCATGGCGAGCTTTCCTCCAGCCTTTACGCTTATGATCGCACCTAATTCCCCAACTCTTTGCCCCGACGCTGCTCTCCAAAGAGCCCCATTCAGCAGCCTGATGATTCCACCCTCATTGCAAGGTAGAGAAACGAGCGACGACAGATTAGGGATTTCTGTGGTCGTCTTCCTACAAACCTCGATGCCAATGGGATAGAGGGGAGTTTGGCACAGGTCGTACTCACTCGGTTCTCCATGCCGGAAGCCACGACGCAACACCGCTAGTGGATGAGGTGCCCGCAGACGGGCAACTCCAGGACCTCGTCGCCGGACGTCAGTGGCTGGAGGCAGAGTTGGCACTGCAAAAAGGGGAGATGATGCTACCAATTTCCTTCCTTCCTTCTGAAGCTTGAAGATGATCAAGATGCCTGCAGACCTCTCGCCAAGGTCATCGTCCTCCTCGACTCTGTGAGACCTGAGAAGCTCCTCGCGCCTGAGGTTCGTCGATAAGGGAAAAAAATGCATGAGCGACGTCATGGCTGAGGTTCACAGTGAGGAAGAGAACCATGGTCCAATCTCCCTCTAGGGATACTCGCAGATCTTTGCTTCATAATGGATTGGATGAATCCACTGCGCCCTGCAGCTGCTGGACCGGCTGCCGACTTGCCTCCTAGTTTTTCCTGTTGTCTTTGTTTGGGTACTGCAAAATGCAGTAGAGACGAGCAGAAAGGAGGGGGAGCCAACCTCTAGTCCTAGTTACCACCACTCACCAGTGAGTGGTCATTGTGATCCTAAAAGTAGGGCGGATTCAACTGATCTCACCGATGCTCCCAGATTTCTAGCGAGGCCCCCCTTCTAAATCCAAGGAAAACATCCACCTGCTCCTCACTTTTAGGAGTTAGGTGACGATGGACTCTCCATCAGATCTCCAACTAATAGATAGGATCAGGTCACGCTGCAAATGAAGTTTGCGCCCAGGAAAAAAAAGGAATTAGCCAACATGACACCTCCACACAACCGGGATACTAAATGATTAAAGACCACAAATTACCAATATGCATATTATGAATGTCTTCAACTTCAAATAATTATATCTCTTTACAACAAGATCGAAACATCCTATAACTTTAGACATATGCTCACGATATCCTAAAGTGGCTTATACCAAAGTTTGAGGCACAAAGATCCATTAATTGGTCATGAAAGATAATTCTCCAAACAACCTTATAAAATAGATGTACATGCCTTGAATTCAATTTAAGCAGTCATCAAATATTGGTCCAACAGGTCCAACAACACTTGTTATGATCCTAAAAGACCTCAAGGCTCATCAATTGATCACTTGATTTCATTACAACTACTAAATCGACCTCTTGCACTCATAAGTATCCAAGTCGGTGAATAAAAATCTATTCATTATAATGGATTTCAAATAGATCTAATAATCATTCATTGCATCTATGCTTACCTTTTTAAGTGAAAGCGTCCAAAATTGAATGATTAACCCCTCAATTTGGCACTAAACATCTACATAACATTCATGGTCTTCAATTTCTATAATGGGTATCTAAACCCAAAAATCCGGGTTATCACATGCTATGTACCTAGAGTTACATCTATGTCTATGTATCTATTCTACTACCCTATAAAAAAGAGGGAGTGTGCTGTGTACTTTTCGAGCTGCTTCACCTACTTACTTGCTAGTTGTGTTTGCTAGATTGCTGAATTTGTGTGCTTGCTTTGACGACGGATAAGTTTGAAGAGTATTCACCTTGATGGCAGTTTCAATAGTGCAGCTCCTAGCTTGCCAGGTTTGCAAGCTTACGATGTGGATAAGTTTGAAATTGTTCTTATCTATCTAGAGGCTAAGTATAATATATTTTTATCTTCAATTTACTTTTTACGTCGCCACTGAGCTACTACATAAAAAGAGCCCCTGTCGTGTACATGTTATTTCCTACAGTTTGTCTGGGTTCAGCAGCCCGTCTATTAAATTACAGGTCCAACATGTTTATGTGCTTCGGCAAGATTATCATCAAGTCAGCCCCGGTCTAAATCTACTACCCTATAAAAAGAGGGAGTGTGCTGTGTGCTTTTCGAGCTGCTTCACCTACTTACTTGCTAGCTGTGTTTGCTAGATTGCTGAATTTGTGTGCTTGCTTTGACGACGGATAAGTTTGAAGAGTATTCATCGTGAGGGAAGTTTCAATAGTGCAGCTCCTAGCTTGCCAGGTTTGCAAGCTTACGGTGTGGATAAGTTTGAAATTGTTCTTATCTATCTAGAGGCTAAGTATAATATATTTTTATCTTCAATTTACTTTTTACGTCGCCACTGGACTACTACATAAAAAGAGCCCCTGTCGTGTACATGTTATTTCCTACAGTTTGTCTGGGTTCAGCAGCTCGTCTATTAAATTACAGGTCCAACATGTTTATGTGCTTCGGCAGGATTATCATCAAGTCAACCCCCGTCTAAAAATATTGAACATATAAAGTTTTTGCACTTTGTCACATTCTGTATGCATCTTTTAGCAGCACGTATGCGTATTTTATATAGCATTTTATGTAACATTATAGGTTGCAGGGAGTCACACAACAATTGATCAAATTATTCTCTTTTTAAAGATTGTAGGAAAATTATTTGTTATATATTAGCAATAAGGCATATATTTAACTATATCCCTATAACAAAGCAAAGTCTTCCTGTCTGTCTGCCTGCTTAAACTTTTTTTTCGTTTGTATTCTTATATTCAGTTGTCAGTTGTCGAAGTGTCTGCTTATCCTGCTACTTTTTTTGTATTTTCGTTAGTCATACCTTCACGGCGAGCAAGGTAAAGGGAGTAAGCCGGCAGCTGTCGAGCTGCTTCAGCTGCTCCCTTTTTTAAATGTTATTATATTGAGTCAGGAGGTTGTGTGTTTATTAATCGAGTTGTTGTTCGACGGTAGTGTAGTACATGTACATCGGTGGTAGTGCAACACGTGATTGTATGCCCGACTAATCCAGTTGATTGGTACCGTTCCTGAGGGACATTCATTTATTTATTAATTTTAACAAAACAGAACAATGTTGGATGTCCTACGGATTTGCCAGGTTTCATAAAAATATTAACGTGTGCAATTAGCATTTACTACTGTGTGTTATCGAGCTGCTCCTCTTTATTTAATATTTCGTAACTGATTGTTGTCTTGCTGTAATAGAAATGGTTGTTTTCAACTTGGCTTAATCCACGTATCAGTTTCTCTGCGCACCTTGGCTTGCAGTTATGATCTATTATTATAATTGCACGAGTGTCTTAGACTGAGCCAACGAAACTCTCCAGTGACTTCTGATAATGTATAGCCTAAACACGTAGCAATGTGCATGTCTGTTCATTTCTTACTACAACTACATATCAGGAATACACAGCAGTATGCTACGCATCACACAGAATGCTCAAGTTCGTGCTCCTCTTCGTCTTCTTTGTGCAAAATAATACGTCATTGCAACGTGCCAACTGTTAGTATACCTACAATAAAACAGAGTTAGATGCGTGTGTTATCAAGCTGCTCCCTTTTATTTACACTTTTTTTACCAATTTATTTAGGTGCTTCATTTACACAGTTTATTTACATTACTTTTTTGGCCAATCGATTAGTTTAAAACTATAAGAATCACATGCATCATTTACTCGAATAGCATACCATTTAGATTATTATAACCCAGTTTGCTTTTAATCAAAATGTACTTTTGTAGCAAGGTTGTTTATAAAATATTGCATGACAATTGATTAACTCTTTCTTAATATTATATATGCAATGTAGTGCTAATCATAAGTCTGGCGAAAAAGTTAATTTTAGTAAACGTTCAACAAAGCTGGTAGAGTTTTCTTACCGTTCAATTGGGAGTGCGTGCCATCGAGCCCCTTCACTCTATATTTTATTTTGTGTTTTTCTTTCTACATGTTATTTAAAGTATTAGTTAATAATTTTTTATTGTACAATTATGATAATTTTGATAAAAAAAATGAACCCACAATTAGTCATCAATTGTCGCACAAAAAAGAGAGCACATCTATTTTTATTAATGACATGCTACAAATATGAGAATGTTATAAAATTAATCACATGTTCTCTTTTATAGGATTAATTTTAATTATAACACGTGCTTAGCACGTGTCTTTTTTGACTAGTATACCATATAAAGAAGAGTGGGTGATATGTGAGTCTGCCTGCTTCTTCCTTTTATGTTGTTTGGTTGCTTTTTTTTACTAGCACGTTCAGTTTTTTTGGCTGTGTCGGTTACTTTGTTCTCTGTTAATTTCTTCTGAAATCATTAACCTATACTATATAAGAGAGTCCGTACAGGGGGGCTGGTTGTAATTTTTTCTCTTATTTTTATAATTACGAATTGGTCCTTGTGAGTGCGTACTGTACTTTTATCTTTTATTTTTTTAATAATATATTATGTTAGGAGACTCATCTATACTATATAATTAAACACACAAAGGGGGTTGGTTGCACTTTTATCCATCATTTTTGTAATCATGAATTGGTGAGTGCACAATGTACTTTTATCTTTTATTTTTTAAATTATATATTATGTGAGGAGACTCATTGATACTATATAAGACAACATGTAAGACAGCGCGTAGAGGGGGTTTGTTGCAAGTTTCTTCATTATTTTTTATAATTATGAATTGGCCCCTGTGAGTTCACATTGCACTTTTGTCTTTTATTTTTCAAATGATATATTATGTTAGGAGACTCATCTATACTATATAATTGAGCCCGCAGAGGGGGTTGGTTGCAATTTTCTCCATCAATTTTGTAATTATGAATTGCTCCCTGTGAGTGCAAACTGAACTTTTGTCTTTTATATTTTAGATGATATATTATGTGAGGAGGTTCACCGATACTATATAAGAAAGCCCAAAGAAGGGACTGGTTGCAATTTTCTCCATTATTTTAGCTGTATCTGCTTGCTTCTTCCTTTTATGTTGTTTGGTTGTTTTTTTTACTAGCACACTCAGATTTTTTGGGTTGTGTCAGTTACTTTGTCTATCTGTTAATTCTTATGAATTCATTAATCTATACTTGTAACATCCCTGACCTGGGTTATGACCTAACCCTAGGTGTTTTACTTAAGACATGTGATTAGAGGCTTGTGATTATCTTTTGATATGTAATTAAAGCTCCTGAGGAACTTATATTTCTATTTCTGCCCTTTTTAAACAATGTTATAATATTATTTTGTTAAAAGTCGACCTATTTGCAAATTACCCAATTAGAGGAGTTAAATTGCAAATTTCACATGTTTATATGTTCCTCTGATGTTGAGACATCATAAGAATGAATATGATGAAGTGTTATGGATTCTCCAAGCTTGGGCACCAAGATGTAGCTTGTAGAGCAATCCTTGTGCTTTAAACCCTAGTTTTGGTGTAAAGTGCAATTTACCCAAAACATAGGGTGCAACATGAAAAATATACCTTCTAGAGTATCTCTCATTCTTTTTAGCATCAAGTAGAGTAAAGAAAATGAGAGGGGCACCTCATTTGAGTGATCAAATAAGAAGGATAACTTTTATAAGTAAATAATCAAGATGTTTGCAAAATGACATTTTTATATGTGCAACTTAGTAAAAAGTTTGGTTTCTTTTCCTCTAAAACGTGGATAAGGAAGAGTTTTGCATGTGATAAGGAGGGAGAAACGTGGCAAGGAAGTGGAGAAGGACCCATATGAGAAATAGAAGAAATGATTAGCCTTGCCATGAAAATATACCCAAAATATATAAGCACAACTCCTTTACAAGGCAAATGATCGTTTCCTTCATTTCTTCTTCTCATATTCTTGCTTGAACCAACTAAGGAGGAGCTTAGGAGCAGAGGAGGACGACCAAGAAGGTTTGGGTAAGTTCTAATGACCATCTAGCTCGAATTCATGGAGGAAATCCCATTACAAGGTTGGTTTGTTAGTCTTCCTTACACAACTCTTGTTCCTAGCCATCCTCTCCATCCAATTCTTGAAGAAAGGACCTTGGATGACCCCTGGAGCTCAAGCCACCATTAAATCTACGGAGCTTGGAGCTTTAGATCAGATCCTAAGGCGGGTTTTATAACTCTAAACCTTAAAGCTTTGATTATGCATCTTCTTTTCTTGCAAACGTTGCTAGTTCTTCTTTCTTCCATCCTTCTTTGCACTCTTGCAAGAAAAACCGTGGAGAACAGGCCTTGATCTGGAGGTAGAAGAAGAGGGCATGAATACCAATGCTACTTTAGCAAACGGTCTTGCCCCCCCTGGCCAAACGATTTGCAAAACCGTTTGAAGGGCAAACGGTTTCACAAGGTCGGTTGGAGAAAACGGTCTCCAAGACCGTTTGAGGGAGTTGACCAAGGGTTGACCATTTGATATTCCTGTTCATAATTATGTTGGTTAATAACTCACCAAATTTGATAGGTTAACTCCCAAGAAATCATGAGTTGAAGGCTAATCAATTAGGTAAACCTAAATGGATTAAGTGCTGATTTCCAACCTGATTAACTTGACCTTTTTGGGAAAACGGTTTCAAAACCGTTTGAGGGCGTTGAACAAGGATTGACCATTTGCGATTCCTGTTCATAATTATTTTGGTTAATAACTCACCAAATTTTATAGGTTAACTCCCAAGGAATCATGAGTTGAAGGCTAATCAATTAGTTAAACCTAATTGGATTAAGTGCTGATTTCCAACCTGATTAACTTGACCTTTTTGGGCAAACGGTTTCAAAACCGTTTGTGAGCGTTGACCAAGGGTTGACAGTTTGAGATTCCTGTTCCTAATGATGTTGGTTAATAACTAACCAAATTTGATGGATTAATTCCAAAGGAATCATGAGTTGAAGGCTAATCAATTAGGTAAACCCTAATTGGATGAAGTGCTGATTTTCAACTTGATTGATTTGACTTTTTGGGTTGTTTAGCCCAAACGGTTTCAAAACCCTTTGGGGATTACCCAAACGGTCTCAAGACCGTTTGGAGGTCACCCAAGACCGTTTGGGGGTCTGGGGTCAAGTATGGTTGAATAATTGAAGGTCTAAAGGTACCGTATCACTTTGCAATTAAGTGCTGATTTGATGATCAACTCAATAGCTCAAACCCTTATGATTTTTCACTAGAATCCAAGGGTTGGATGAGCCAAACGGTCTCAAGACCGTTTGAAACTCATCCAAACGGTCTCAAGACCATTTGGAGGCCACCCAAGACCGTTTGGAGGTCCATGGGTGAGTATGGTTAAGCAATTGATGATCCAATGTTACTAAGTTAAAGTGTAATCAATTGCTGATTTGATGATCAATCCAATGATCCAAACCTTAATTGGTTGACTTGAATGTTGATGATATGATGGGAAAACAGTCTCAAGACCGTTTGGAGGTTATCCAAACGACCTAAAGACCGTTTGGGGTCAGATCATGACCCAATTGAGTGATGGTTCAATGGGTTCAACATCAATTAAGCTCATATTGATGCATGTTGAAGGATGATCGATTTCTAACCCTAATCCAATCAATCCAAACCCTAATTGGTGATCAATTGAGGATCAATTGAAGGTCACATCAGATGAGTATTAACTTATTTGGCTCAATTGATAAGTGGTTAACCGTGGCATGAACGATTGAGGGGTTCAACATTAAAAACCCTAACTCAATTGGAAGTGTTGATACACTTTTTGGTCCATGCGGTTTTGAGGGTTTTTGGACCAAACGGACCAAACGGTCTCAAGACCGTTAGAGTCCAAACGGTCTCAAGACCGTTTGGGACTAAACAGTCTGAAGACCATTTGGTGGGCATGCGGTTTCAAACCGTTTGGAGGTTGAAGTACAAGACCGTTTGGGGTTTAATTATGTTAAGAATGTTTGATGGTTTGAAAGTTAAGATGGTTTAGTAGTTGTTTAACCTAAACCCTAAAGATACCTAAAGTCATTAAGGGATTAAGTAATTAGTGAATTAATGTATATTTGGGTCAATGGTGAAGATTACCAAAGTACCCTTGATGGGTTTAAGTAGTCAACACCCTTTGATCAAGCAAACCCTAGTGACCATAATGATGATGACATGACTTATGTTATCAAAGATGCTTTGACATAGTCTAATCAGGAGTGATGTAAATATAATCTATTACTAAGAGGAGAGAGAAGACTCCCTATATGGTTAAGAATCAAGTAATGTACTTCCAATATGGATGAATACACCTAATTAGGGTATGATCCTTCATAGTGAGATCATGGAAACCCTAATTATGATGATCAATGAATCTTAACCTAATTTGAGGACATGAATGAAAGTAATCTTAATACATAATGATGGTATGATCTTAATTCATTATAATATGAATAGTAAACCCTAATCTAGGGTGATGTGATGATATGAACAAGTAAACCCTAATTTTGAGTTATGCTTTTAAGCATGAAACTCTATGATGAGGTATGAGATAAGGAATCACTATTACTAATCAGTTAAATTGATGAATAACTCTAATTGGATTGAATGAGAATCCTAACCCTAGAAACCAGCTGTGGTAATATGACACGGTCGTGGTGAATCCTTTTTTGCACGACCATGCAATGAAGCACGGCTGTGGTGGCTTACTCTTGTACGACCGTGCAAGATAGCACGGCCGTGGTGTCCTATATATATATATATTTAAAAAGGAATTTGTATTGTCCTAAGATAGTACAATGTGAATGTTATCAGTAAATGTTAACCTTGTAGGTTTTCATAAAGAGGTGATCATATCCAAGTAAGGAATATGATGTCATATGCATTGAAAACACTTTATAAGCTTCAAGTATAATGATATGCTATGTTATCTGGTGATTGGTAACATGTGAGCCTGATAGGCTGAATGAGCCATGAGTAATATATGCATTGCAATAATCAAAGGTCATACTGATGAAATGACTGGATGATAAGATGTTACTGGTAATAAGTGTTATGATGATTCAAGGGTTTGAATACCCATAGTCCTGAAACACAATGATGGGATGGTTAGGGATTGATATCCCAATGTTTAAAGTATGCGATGTGAACTTGATATAAATAGTACTCCTTCTTTATAGCATTTGTTTTATTGGTTTATGTTTGAAAACATGCTTGATGCTAAAGAATGCAGTAATGTACTTAACTAATCAAGTATAACGATATCATGTAGAGCCCTGACCATAGATCCATCAGTGTCAATGATGGTGAAACAAGTTTTCCTAAGGGAACTCCTGGAGCACATACTTTTGAGTATGTGGGGGTTATGGACGCGAATAACCTTACGTCCTAATGTTGGATTTGATAGAAGATGTATCATTAATCTCTCAATCCTTCATTATATGTTTATGCCGGGATGATGTATCACTAATCTCCCGATGATGTTGTTAATGCCGCATCGATGAGAGATAAGCAAGAAATTCCTCGATGGCGAAAAGAGTACAGAACGCCACTGTAACTCTAAATAGCGAAGTTGCCAGAATACCCTGGAAAGCTATTATAGCAGAGACATGAGATGTCCTGCATGTTGATCCTCATACTGACCGAGGAGTGATGAGGTCATAGGAATCTGGCTCTCCTGATGACCTATGTATGGTACCGATTGCGATCTAGTGATGGTCGATTGGAGTATGAGAGGTGTAACTCATCTCCTCAGGGCATAAATATGTTTGTAAAATGTAATCAGCCGCATAACATATTGCTTAGGTTGAACTATGAGAAATAATGATTGATGATACATTGTTTATAGTGCTCTAGTCAAGTAACTAGTATACATGTTCTTCATATTCCTTATTGTTATATGTCTTGTCATTCAATTAAGTTATAATTGAAATGATTACTTATAAGGATGCTGCTTCACATAGTTTATACAATGTTACCTGCTGTTGAATATTTATATTTCTACTGCTTTTTGTTATTCCTTTAATGCAATAACAAAGCTTCTGGCGGAGAGTTATAACTCTCCCTGGGACAATTATTCAATTGTCTCACCCACGTGGGATTCAACTTTTTAGGTAGACGCTGAGGATGAAGGAACCCACCAGTGGTTGAGCAGTAACACCATCAATCTCAGGGACAATAGTGATCCTCAAGTGGAGACATTGTCTATCAAGTGTGTAGATAGTATGTCCTATGTGTCGTCTCTGTACTCTTAGATCCTAGGAGCATATCTGAGATTTTGGCATGATGCCTCGAGATTTTGTACCTTACCTTGTACAGTTAACAAGGTGGTTGATGTTGTAATTCTCGATATATGTCTGTTACAAAGATGTAATGATGAAACATGATGTAAACAACTTATCATGTTCCTTTATAAAAGAGTTTTATCATTTGATGGTCTCGTTACAAAATTTTTTAATTTTTAGTGATTTTTAATAATTCCACTTTTAACTGCTTCCGCATTCGTTGATCTTGTTTTCGTGATTCGATCATCTCAATTTAGTGGTATCAGAGCTCTATGTTCGCTGAGTCTACAGAGACATAGGACTTAGCATGTTGAGTCTGTTCTAGTGCTTTCTGGTATGTCTAATAGTGTCTTCTACTCCTCAGGAGAAGAAGATAAGGCTAAGGATGTCTGGACCACCCAGACCACAACAACTGAACAGAAGTTGTTACATATGTGGAAAGATGGGACATCTGATGAAGGATTGCATAGTCAGAGAAGTGAGTGTGACTCAACCTCAGAGGAAGAATCAACAAGGATCTCAAATACGACAATTTCCAGGTAACGCTAGAGGACGTGGACAAGCGTCCCAAGCTAGATCATCGACATCTAGTCATCAAGCACCGAATCAACCACAGGCGACAATGAGATTCTACACGATGAATCCACCTGATGCAGTTATCAACCCTCGGGTTGTAGTAGGTCAGATGGAATTGTTATATTCTGATATGTCTATGTTTTGCGTTGTATCTGTTTTGATTGATCCGGGTGCTACACACTCCTTTATCACTCGAAGAGTGATTCGTGACTGCAACTTGACTACAAGTCATAGAGCAGATAGTTTGTTGCTAGAAACTCCGTTGATGGGGTCTGCTATGTTGCAGGAGGTATGTTCTCCCTGCATTCTCTTCTTTTCTGAACATCACATTCAAGTGGATCTTATACCACTTGAGATGCATGGATTTGATATAATCCTTGGGATGGATACCTTAGAAAGGTATAAGGTTGTCTTGGATTGTGAGTCCAAGCAAGCTGTGTTCGCTGATGATAGTGACACATGGATCTTTCAAGGAGAGAGAAAGATTCTACCCACCTGTCTTGTGTCAGCTATGGTTGCTGAGAAGCTGATGAGGCAAGGATGTTATGCATTCTTGGCCCATGTGGTAGATACTACCATAGATAGTCCTAACCCTGCCAAAGTTCCTGTAGTCAGGGAATTTGAAGATGTATTTCCTGAAGAACTTCTAGGTGTGCCACCGCCTCGGGAAATTGATTTTGAAATCAATTTAATCCCCAACACACAACCTATAGCACAAACACCATATAGGATGACGCATGCTGAGATGGAAGAACTCAAGAAACAGTTGCAAGAGTTGCTTGAGAAGGGTTTCATCCGACCAAGTACTTCACCTTGGAGTTCTCCAGTGCTCTTTGTTAAAAAGAAAGATGGATCAATGCGGTTATGCATTGATTACAGACAGTTAAATAAAGTAACAATAAAGAATAAGTATCCTCTACCGAGGATTGATGATCTTTTTGACCAGTTGCGTGGTGCACCCATCTTCTCAAAGATAGATTTGAGATCAGGATATCACCAACTTTGTATTAAGGATAGTGACATACCAAAGTCTGCCTTTAGGACGAGGTATGGTCACTATGAGTTCATAGTTATGTCGTTTGGACTAACTAATGCACCAGCCGCATTCATGGAACTTATGAATAGAATAATCTGACCTTTTCTCGATCAGTGTGTTGTTGTATTTATAGATGACATTCTGATCTATAGTAGAGATGCTCAACAACATGAACAACATCTTCGACAGGCTCTAACTTTGCTAAGAGAAAATAAGCTTTATGCTAAGTTTAGCAAGTGTGAGTTTTGGTTACCGGAAGTATCTTTCCTTGGACACGTGATATCTGCTTAGGGTATTCGTGTTGACCCTAAAAAGGTAGAATCTGTTCTATAATGGGAACAGCTGAAGACACCGACAGAGATCCGTAGTTTCTTAGGGTTAGCAGGCTATTACCGAAGGTTCATTAAGAACTTTAGTTCCATAGCCTTACCCTTGACTAAGTTGACCAGGAAGGATGTTCCTTTTGTCTGGAGTGACAAGTGTCAGCAATCTTTTTAGTTGCTGAAGGAGAGGTTGACAAGTGCACCTGTGCTTGTGTTACCTGAGCAAGGGAAAGGATATGTAGTTTTCTATGATGCCTCCAAGAATGGACTTGGATGTGTGCTGATGCAGGATAAACATGTGATTTCTTTTGCTTCACGACAACTTAAGAAACACGAGGAGAATTATCTGACACACGACCTAGAACTAGCTGCTGTGGTTCATGCCTTGAAAATCTGGAGACATTATCTCTATGGAGAAACATTCTAGATTTTCACCGATCATAAGAACCTTAAGTACATCTTTTCTCAACATGAGCTTAACATGAGGCAACGCCACTGGATGGAGTTAATCAAAGATTACGATTGTACAATTGATTACCACCCAGGGAAGGCCAATGTGGTTGAAGATGCTTTGAGTAGGAAATCAGCAACACCAGCCTTAGATAGAGCACAACTAAACTTTTTGGTATGCTCTAGGAGAGATATGCTTATCTTCTTAAGATAAGACAATGTACATTTGAAAGTATCATTGTTAGCTGGGTTGTTAGCCGAGATGCATATAAAACCTACTCTGAGAGAGCAGATCAAGGAGGCATAGCAAGTTGATGCTGCAGTTCAACAGATCAGATCAGAGTATGGTAATGAAAAACGAGATGGTTTCCATGACTTAGATGACCAAGTAGCCTGTTATCATGATAGAATGATAGTGCCTGATGTGGATAACTTGAGAAAGTTAGTTCTGGAAGAAGCTCATTCTTCGATGTATGCTATGCATCCAGGAAGCACCAAGATGTATCGAAACTTGAAAGATATATATTGGTGGCCTGGAATGAAGAAGGATGTTGCTGAGTTTGTTATGCGGTGTCCTGTGTGTCAGCAAGTTAAAGCTAAACACCAAAAACCTGTAGGAACAATGCAACCTTTACCCATACCACAGTGAAAGTGGGATCATATAACCATGGACTTTGTTGTTGGCCTACCCAGAACAAGCAAAGGGCATGATTCCATTTGGGTAATAGTCGATATGTTGACAAAGACAACACATTTCTTGCCTGTCAAAATGACCTATTCCACTGAGAAGCTAGCACAGTTGTATGTTGAAGAGATAGTACGGCTGCATGGAGTCCCAGTTACCATCGTTTCTGACAGAGGTCCCCAGTTTACGAGTCGTTTTTGGGAGAGACTTCATAAAGCCTTAGGCACACAGTTAAGGTTTAGTACAACATTTCATCCTCAGACTGATGGATAGTCAAAAAGGACTATACAGACCTTGGAAGACTTGCTGAGAGCATGTGTTCTTCAGTTTACAGGGAGTTGGGATCTGCACCTAAGCTTGATAGAGTTTGCCTACAACAACAGCTATCAACATAGCATTGGCATGGCACCTTATGAAGCCTTGTATGGTAGACGTAGTAGATCACCCCTATGTTGGTATGAAACCGGTGAATACCAATTGTTAGGTCCTGATCTTGTGCAGCAGACCATAGAAAAGATTAAAATAATACAATAACAAATAAAAACTGCACATGATAGGCAGAAATCTTACGCTGATAAACGTCGTAGACCTTTAGAATTCCAGGTTGGAGACAGAGTGTATCTCAAAGTCTCACCGTGGAAGGGAGTCCTTCGATTTGGAAGGAAAGGGAAGTTAGCTCCAAGGTTTATGGGGTCTTATCCAATCATTGAATGAATTGGAAGGGTAGCCTATAAACTAGAGTTACCACCAGAGTTATAGAGATTACACCCTGTGTTTTACATTTCCATGTTAAGGAAATGTCACCCTGATACAGAATCAGTTCTGCAACCTATGGAGGTAGAATTGAATGATGACATATCTTACAAAGAAGGACCAGTGTCAATCCTTGATAAAAGAATTAAAAATCTGAAAAAGAAAGACATAAATCTTGTGAAAGTTCTCTAGAGTCATCATGGTGTTGAATAAGACACATGGGAACTAGAGGAAGAGATGAGAAGGAAATACCCTGCTCTTTTCTCTTAATATGTATTGTTAATATGTTTTGTTGATTTCGGGGACAAAATCCTTGTAAGGGGTGGATAATTTGTAACATCCCTGACCTGGGTTATGACCTAACCCTAGGTGTTTTACTTAAGACATGTGATTAGAGGCTTGTTATTATCTAATTGATATGTAATTAAAGCTCCTGAGGAACTTATATTTCTCTTTCTGCCCTTTTTAAACAATGTTATAATATTGTTTTGTTAAAAGTGGACCTATGTGCAAATTACCCAATTAGAGGAGTTAACTTGCAAATTTCACATGTTTAGATGTTCCTCTGATGTTGAGACATCATAAGAATGAATATGATGAAGTGTTATGGATTCTCCAAGCTTGGGCACCAAGATGTAGCTTGTAGAGCAATACTTGTGCTTTAAACCCTAGTTTTGGTGTAAAGTGCAATTTACCCAAAACATAGGGTGCAACATGTAAAATATACCTTCTAGAGTATCTCTCATGATTTTTAGCATCAAGTAGAGTAAATAAAATGGGGGGGGGCACCTCATTTGAGTGATCAAATAAGAAGGATAACTTTTATAAGTAAATAATCAAGATGTTTGCAAAATGACCTTTTTATATGTGCAACTTAGTAAAAAGTTTGGTTTCTTTTCCTCTAAAACGTGGATAAGGAAGAGTGTTGCATGTGATAAGGAGGGAGAAACGTGGCAAGGAATTGGAGAAGGACCCATATGAGAAATAGAAGAAATGATTAGCCTTGCCTTGAAAATATACCCAAAATATATAAGCGCAACTCCTTTACAAGGCAAATGATCGTTTCCTTCATTTCTTATTCTCATCTTCTTGCTTGAAATGACTAAGGAGGATCTTAGGAGCAGAGGAGGACGACCAAGAAGGTTTGGGTAAGTTCTAATGACCATCTAGCTCGAATTCATGGAGGAAATCCCATTACAAGGTTGGTTTGTTAGTCTTCCTTACACAGCTCTTGTTTCTAGCCATCCTCTCCATCCAATTCTTGAAGAAAGGACCTTGGACGACCCCTGGAGCTCAAGCCACCATTAAAGCTACGGATCTTGGAGCTTTAGATCAGATCCTAAGGTGGGTTTTATAACTCGAAACCTTAAAGCTTTGATTATGCATCTTCTTTTCTTGCAAACGTTGCTAGTTCTTCTTTCTTCCATCCTTCTTTGCACTCTTGCAAGCAAAACCGTGGAGAACAGGCCTTGATCTGGAGGTAGAAGAAGAGGGCGTGAATACCAATGCTACTTTAGCAAACAGTCTTGCCCCCCCCTGGCCAAACGGTTTGCAAAACTGTTCGGGGCAAACGGTTTGCAAAACCGTTTGAAGGGCAAACGGTTTCACAAGGTCGGTTGGAGAAAACGGTCTCCAAGACCGTTTTAGGGAGTTGAAAAATGGTTGACCATTTGAGATTCCTGTTCATAATTATGTTGGTTAATAACTCACCAAATTTGATAGGTTAACTCCCAAGGAATAATGAGTTGAACGCTAATCAATTAGGTAAACCTAAATGGATTACGTGCTGATTTCCAACCTGATTAACTTGACCTTTTTGGGAAAACGGTTTCAAAACCATTTGATGGCATTGACCAAAGGTTTACCGTTTGATATTCCTATTAATAATTATGTTTCTTAATAACTCACCAAATTTGATAGGTTAACTCCCAAGGAATCATGAGTTGAAGGCTAATCAATTAGTTAAACCTAATTGGATTAAGTGCTGATTTCCAACCTGATTAACTTGACCTTTTTGGGCAAACGGTTTCAAAACCGTTTGAGAGCGTTGAACAAGGGTTGAACGTTTGATATTCCTGTTCCTAATGATGTTGGTTAATAACTAACCAAATTTTATGGATTAACTCCAAAGGAATCATGAGTTGAAGGCTAATTAATTAGGTAAACCCTAATTGGATGAAGTGCTGATTTTCAACTTGATTGATTTGACTTTTTGGGTTGTTTAGCCCAAACGGTTTCAAAACCGTTTGGGGATTACCCAAACGGTCTCCAGACCGTTTGGAGGTCACCCAAGACCGTTTGGGGGTCTGGGGTCAAGTATGGTTGAGTAATTGAAGGTCTAAAGGTACCAAATCACTTTGCAATTAAGTGCTGATTTGATGATCAACTCAATAGCTCAAACCCTTATGATTTTTCACTAGAATCCAAGGGTTGGATGAGCCAAACGGTCTCAAGACCGTTTGGAACTCATCCAAATGGTCTCAAGACCGTTTGGAGGCCACCCAAGACCGTTTGGAGGTCCATGGGTGAGTATGGTTAAGCAATTGATGATCCAATGTTACTAAGTTAAAGTGTAATCAATTGCTGATTTGATGATCAATCCAATGATCCAAACCTTAATTGGTTGACTTGAATGTTGATGATATGATGGGAAAATGGTCTCAAGACTGTTTGGAGGTTATCCAAACGACCTCAAGACCGTTTGGGGTCAGATCATGACCCAATTGAGTGATGGTTCAATGGGTTCAACATCAATTAAGCTCATATTGATGCATGTTGAAGGATGATCGATTTCTAACCCTAATCCAATCAATCCAAACCCTAATTGGTGATCAATTGAGGATCAATTGAGGGTCACATCAGTTGAGTAATAATTTATTTGGCTCAATTGATAAGTGGTTAACCATGGCATGAACGATTGAGGGGTTCAACATTAAAAACCCTAACTCAATTGGAAGTGTTGATACACTTTTTGGTCCATGCGGTTTTGAGGGTGTTTGGACCAAATGGTCTCAAGACCGTTTGGTGGCCATGCGGTTTCAAACCGTTTGGAGGTTGAAGTACAAGACCGTTTGGGGTTCAATTATGTTAAGAACGTTTGATGGATTGAAAGTTAAGATGGTTTAGTAGTTGTTTAACCTAAACCCTAAAGATACCTAAAGTCATTAAGGGGTTAAGTAATTAGTGAATTAATGTATATTTGGGTCAATGGTGAAGATTACCAAAGTACCCTTGATGGGTTTAAGTAGTCAACACCCTTTGATCAAGCAAACCCTAGTGACCATAATGATGATGACATGACTTATGTTATCAAAGATGCTTTGACATAGTCTAATCACGAGTGATGTAAATATCATCTATTACTAAGAGGAGAGAGAAGACTCCCTATATGGTTGAGAATCAAGTAATATACTTCCAATATGGATGAATACACCTAATTAGGGTATGATCCTTCATAGTGAGATCATGGAAACCCTAATTATGATGATCAATGAATCTTAACCTAATTTGAGGACATGAATGAAAGTAATCTTAATACATAATGATGGTATGATCTTAATTCATTATAATATGAATAGTAAACCCTAATCTAGGGTGATGTGATGATATGAACAAGTAAACCCTAATTTTGAGTTATGCTTTTAAGCATGAAACTCTATGATGAGGTATGAGATAAGGAATCACTATTCCTAATCAATTAATATGATGAATAACTCTAATTGGATTGAATGAGAATCCTAACCCTAGAAACCAGTTGTGATAATATGACACGGTCGTGGTGAATCCTTTGTTGCACGACCGTGCAATGAAGTACGGTCGTGGTGGCTTACTCTTATATGACCGTGCAAGATAGCACAGCCGTGGTGTCCTATATATATATATTTAAAAAGGAATTTGTATTGTCCTGAGACAATACAATGTGAATGTTATCAGTAAATGTTAACCTTGCAGGTTTTCATAAAGAGGTGATCATATCTAGGTAAGGAATATGATGTCATATGCATTGAAAACACTTTACATGCTTCAAGTATAATGATATGCTATGTTATCTGGTGAGTGGTAACATGTGAGCTTGATAGGCTGAATGAGCCATGAGTAATATATGCATTGCAATAATCAAAAGTCATACTGATGAAATGACTGGATGATAAGATGTTACTGGTAACAAGTGTTATGATGATTCAAGGGTTTGAATACCCACAATCCTGAAACACAATGATGGGATGGTTAGGGATTGATATCCCAATGTTTAAAGTATGTGATGTGAACTTGATACAAATAGTACTCCTTCTTTATAGCATTTGTTTTATTGGTTTATGTTTGAAAACATTCTTGATGCTAAAGAATGCAGTAATGTACTTAACTAATCAAGTATAACGATATCATGTAGAGCCCTGCCCATAGATCCATCAGTGTCAATGATGGTGAAATAGGTTTTCCTAAGGGAACTCCTGGAGCACATACTTTTGAGTATGTGGGGGTTATGGACGTGAATAACCTTACATCCTAATGTTGGATTTGATAGAAGATGTATTATTAATCTCTCAATCCTTCATTATATGTTTATGCCGGGATGATGTATCACTAATCTCCCGATGATGTTGTTAATGCCACATCGATGAGAGATAAGTAAGAAATTCCTCGATGGCGAAGAGAGTACAGAACGCCACTGTAACTCTAAATAGCGAAGTTGCCAGAATACCCTGGAAAGTTATTATAGCAGAGACACGAGATGTCCTGCATGTTGATCCTCATACTGACCGAGGAGTGATGAGGTCATAGGAATCCGACTCTCCTGATGACCTATGTATGGTACCGATTGCGATCTAGTGATGGTCGGTTGGACTATGATAGGTGTAACTCATCTCCTCAGGGCATAAATATGTTTGTAAAATGTAATCAGCCGCATAACATATTGCTTAGGTTGAACTATGAGAAACAATGATTGATGATACATTGTTTATAGTGCTCTAGTCAAATAACTAGTATACATGTTCTTCATATTCCTTATTGTTATATGTCTTGTCATTCAATTAAGTTATAATTGAAATGATTACTTATAAGGATGCTGCTTCACATAGTTTATACAATGTTACCTGCTGTTGAATATTTATATTTCTACTGCTTTTTGTTATTCCTTTAATGCAATAACAAAGCTTCTGGAGGAGAGTTATAACTCTCGCTGGGACAATTATTCAATTGTCTCACCCCCGTGGGATTCGACTTTTTAGGTAGACGCCGAGGACGAAGGAATCCACCAGTGGTTGAGCAGCAGCAGCAACAATCTCAGGGACAACAGTGATCCTCAGGTGGAGACACTATCTATCAAGTTGTGTAGATAGTATGTCCTATGTGTCGTCTCTGTACTCTCAGGTCCTAGGAGCATATCTGAGATTTTGGCATGATGCCTCGAGATTTTGTACCTTACCTTGTACAATTAACAAGGTGGTTGATGTTGTAATTCTCGAGATATGTCTGTTACAAAGATGTAATGATGAAACATGATGTAAACAACTTATCATGTTCCTTTATAAAAGAGTTTTATCGTTTGATGGTCTCTTTATAAAAAGTTTTAATTTTTAGTGATTTTTAATAATTCCTCTGTTAATCGCTTCCGCATTCGTTGATCTTGTTTTCGTGATTCGATCGTCTCATATACTATATAAGAGAGTCCATACAAGGGGCTGGTTGCAATTTTCTCTATTATTTTTTGTAATTACATATGGGTCCCTTCTTACTGTACTTTTGTCTTTTATTTTTTAAATAATAAATTATGCTAGGAGACTCATCTATACTGTACAATTAAGCCCCGGAGGGGGTTGGTTGCACTTTTCTCCTTCATATTGGTAATTACAAGTTGGTCCTTGTGAGTGCATATTGTATTTTTGTCTTTTATTTTTTAAATGATATATTATCTGAGGAGACTCATCGATACTATATAGGACAACCCGTAGAGGGGGTTGGTTGCTAGTTTCTTTATTATTTTTTATAATTACAAATTGGTCCCTGTGAGTGCACATTGCACTTTTGTCTTTTATTTTTTAAATGATTTATTACGTCAGGAGACTCATCTATACTATATAATTAAGCCCACAGAGGGGGCTGGTTGCAATTTTCTCAATCATTTTTGTAATTACAAATTGGTCCCTGTGAGTGCACACTGCACTTTTATCTTTTATTTTTAAATGATATATTATCTGAGGAGATTCACCGATATTATATAAGAAAGCCCATAGAGGGGGCTGGTTGCGATTTCTCCATTATTTTTTATAATTACAAATTTGTCCCTGAGTGCATAGTGTACTTTTGTCTTTTATTTTCTAAATGATATATTATGTGAGGAGAATGATCGATATTGTATAAGAAAGCCCGCAGAGGGGGCTAGTTCTATTTTTCTCCATCATTTTTGTAATTATGAATTGGTCCCTGTGAGTGCACACTGCACTTTTGTCTTTTATTTTGTTACCAATTGCAACCCGCACAAAAGAGTACAAAGATAGTGACCATTGATACCCCAACAACATGGTTCGACCATTTTTTTCCCATTCTCTTTTTATAAAAGAAAAGTCAGATATTGTTGTTGGTGCTATTCAAACAAATTGGTTTGTGAAATTTGCTTCTACTTTTGTCAACGTGTATTTGAACAACTTGATTCTACTATTTTCTAAAAAGTAATTATAAATGATTTGACCACTTCTATTCGAGTATCTTGGGTTAGCATAATGTTTTGTTCACTTTTTTATTAATGTTATGATAATGGTTGGTGGTAGAGGATGTTTAAACGCCTTGATTCAAGTGATATGTACCTTTTTCTTATTTAAGGTGATTTTAAGAGCTTATTTTAGTTGATTTTTAGAAAACTATTTTTTTCACAAAAGTGAGTAGTTAGTGTTTAGCACTTTCAAGTAGAGTAACATCGGGATAAAAAAATGTGATTGTACATTACGATAATTAGACATGTGTTGACAATTCATGGTGAGCATTTTGCTTTCAAGAATTTTTTTTTTATAAAATTGATGACATTGTTTGAATTGTTAGTTTTATATTTTTATTAGTTACTATTTTAGAAATATATTAATAGCAACACACGTGCGTACTTTGCTAGTATAAGAAAAAGGCATTGTACTACAACGAAGACATTACATCAGTGGACGTGGTATTTGGACTGTTCATATTGCCTCTTTTTAAAACAAACAACACATTATTTAAGCGTGGTAAACATTTTGGTATCAACATAAACCGATTCCAACTGCTGAAAGGGGAGGTATCAAGGTTTTCTTTGTGACTCGGTGCACCCGGTTGACCACTCATGGAGAGATGTAATGGACTGATTATGGATTTTCACAAGGTGTGGAAGATGTTGTGCGGATTTGTTTGGATCTGCATGCAATGAAATGTATTCAATAAGATAAGGAGTTCGACAATGGGACAAAAAGTCGAACAATAATATGGTGCTCTTCAGCCCCAGGAAGAGAGAGCAAGTTGGCAAATAGTATTTCCTTCGTTTTGGCTGGGAGTGGGTCCAATGGTTTACATGTTGGCATCATAATGACAGATGGTCAATGTCAATGCCTTGTTGGGAAGCTTTTGGGGCCAATCGTTCTTGTCTAGGAGGATCAGACTTGGTCTGAGGTGCATCTTTTGCTTTTTTAGGTTTTTTCTATAAGTTACTTTTTGAAGGCTTAGGTTTTTTTACAAGTGATATAGCATTTATAAAGGAACATTCAGTATCACAACCTTGAGATCAGATCACATAGAAGGGAAGATAGCATCCATATCTTTGTGTTTAGGTACAAAAAGTGCCATAAATTCAAAAATATATGGTGAGCAAATAGGAAATCGAGAGAAAATGTCCATACGGGAAGACACCCCTTAAACAAGCCTCAAACATTCAAATCACATATTAAAGCTAAAGTTAACATCAAAATAGGATACTAGATGACCAATAGGTGATGTATAGATATATTAGTGTTCGTCTTGATCTGTAAGGATATGCTCGAGAGAGTATGCCGTGCGACTATTGTCTTGGTCTCTTATTTGAGTCATGTGCCTTGCTTTGACCTCCTGAGTGGTCAATTTTGTCCCTATATCAATTCGCAGTGGAAATAATAGTATAAGTTATTAATGCCATCATACTTTATTTTGAAAGGAAAAATTAGAAGATAGTACAAGCAAGTACATCTAGTTCAGTGAAACGTTTTGAATGATGTTAGTGTTTTATGCAACTATAGTCTCAAGATTAATCTCTTTGATATTTTGTTGTGTGTGAAAATAAGCATTCCAGATTTATGCATAATCTCACAAGTGAAGAAGAGATGCTTTATATATTCTCGAGATGTTCTACACATGAGACAAATAGTTGGTTCCTGATATCCAAGTATAATTTTATTTTCACTATTGAGTATTATTTTCTATCCTATCAGCCATATGAGAATATGAATTTTAGAAGGGCATTCAACCCTCAGTAGTTTATAGTTTTAATTTATTTTTATGCCTGGATGAATGTAGAATTATATGCTTATTTAGATGTATAGGTGCTTTTCCACTTTCATGATTTGTTATTAGTTGAACAAGTGTTCAATATGGTAGTAATATACTCAATCTCATTGTTTGTGAAATTTTCATGTAGTTGTCTTTTGCTAAGATTTGTAATTGGGAGGAAATGAGTTGCAAAGCTTTATCCATGAGGATATTGATAAGTCTGGATGTGACGTCTATGTATAATTTCATATTGATCACAAAATTCCCAAAAATTCTATGGATCAGTCTAGAATCTATTGAATCTTGAGGAGTGTGGTTGTACTTGGATACTATTTTGAATGATGTGTATGTCTAAATGTATATGAAGAGAGATGATGCTCCTTTGTGGTTGATGTTTTTCTATGGATTTTTGTTCTTTTAGTATATACTAAGAACATGGTTGTGCCAAATAGTATTTTTGTTAGTGCATAAGGATGCAATAATATTATTTATAAGATATTGTGGGTGCAATTTGATGTTGATTATTTCCCATCCTCCTATTTTTATTTTTCAATATATCTCAGTTAACTATGTGTACTTTCTTTTTCTCATTCGAATCTCTCCATCAAAAATCTACATTTTTTTTTGAGTTAGAAGGAGACTTAGTCTCCCCCCTCCCTCAAACAGGTGCCAGAGCCTGGATGACCCAAGCGATTGTAAATACAATGCACAACAGGAGGTTTCGAACCCGGGTCCCCTGGGGAGGACAGGTCGGGCCGAACCATCTGCACTACACTTACTAAAAAAAATCTACATTTTGTCAATCTATTTAATACTCTTGGTTGTAGTGCTATGTAACTTAATTAGTAACTGGTAAGTGGAGTGAGGGAGAAGTTGAGGAGTGTGAGTCATACAACATCATTAAGAGTTTTAGATGTCCATTTAGTACATCTATTTTGGATGAATCGAATAATAGGATTCCAGATAGTAGTAGGAAATGCATGTGGTGAAAGAGGTAGCCTTAAGTATCTTATGGGGTGTTGTTCTTCTTTACCATCAATCTGGTGTGTGTCTATCAATATCAGGTAGTGGTATCTGTGTTCCTACATTGGTTGATTTGTGGAAGTTGATCTCAAGTCCAGATAGGTGGGATAAGACCCCCAAAATATGTATGGTATAGATGACATTTATATTGTCAGGATTAAGGAAGAGTATATTGTCATCAAAAAATTGTTTGATTTGTTGTATAAGGTATGGAATTGGTCAATGAAATCAAGTTGGATACCTACTAAAAACATCTTAATCAGAATGGTGGTAGCCATAATGAAAAGGTGTGGGGATAGTGGGTCTCCTTGATATAGTCCATTAGTGCTAGTGAAGTATTAAAAAACAACTCCATTGATGATGGTGGAGAGAATGGTAAGTACGAATGTAGGAGTTCTATCCAACGATTCCATATCCTTTGAGTATAGGGATGAGAAATTTCTAGCTAATGTTGTCAAAAGGCTTCTGAAAATCTAACTTGAATGTGAAAAGTGGAGTATGTGTGTAATGAAAAGAATGCATCGTCCTGTTGACCATCATGTAAGCATTTTGAATATTGCAACCCTTGAGAAAAGTGTTTTGTAGTCCTAAAATATCATTCAGATCATTTTGAGACATGTTCTAAAAGTTTTGGCAACAATTTCATATGATGTGTTAATCAGACTAATGGGTATAAAATGGCTAACTAATGAGGGGTTGTCAAAAATTTTGTATGAGAGATGTTTGTTTTATTTCGAATGCCAATCCAACATGATATGCCATCATGGTGGTGAATGCACAATTATAGGTCAATAAAGTTTTTTTGATGTTGTTTCATTAATGGTCATAGAAGTGTAGGCTGAATCCATTTGGTCCAGGAGATTTGTCAGCACCTAGGTTGGTCGTGGCACTTTAATTTCTTCATCTAGAAATGGCGTAATGAGAGAGATAGGATTTTCATTTTTCATGGCAAAGTTTATCCCAGTTTACAATGAAAAGTTTGGAATATGTACGTTCATTATTGAAGAGCTTTTTAAAACATTGGTTAATTGTTTCTATAGTTTTATCTTTGTTGGAAGTTAAAACATCATTGAAGTTTATTATATGGATCTGTGATTTATGCTTATTGTTGTTGTAACTTTTATGTAACTATTTGGTATATTAGACTCCCTCCTTCATCTATTTGACTTTGGTTTGTTGTTTCACCATGATTTCAATCTTAAGATTGAGAGACACGATGTCAACTTGTAGGTAAGAATATTTGAGGGGTCAGTTAGGAGGGGAACTCTCAACAGTGAGGAGTTCCTCATCTTTATATTTTATAATGTTGGTTATGTTTTCAAAAGTGGTTCTGTTACATAGTATGAGATTTTGTATGATATATTTGATGTTATTGTGGATGTGTAAGCATGGTTTGACATCAAAGGAATAGGTAGACCAATTTTGGTGATTTTTTTTTCAAAGTCTTGATGTGAAGTTAAAAATCTTTCAAAGTAGACAGGTCCAGGTCACCATTTACCATATTTTGTGTTAAGGGTGATGGGGAAGTGATCAGATTTGGGGTGAGTGGTGGATCTGGCTATGAATAGTGGGTAAGTTTATTCATGTGATTGTAAGCATAGGAATCTATCTAGTTTCTCCTATTAATGACCTCACTTCCATGTGTAAGATAAATTGGTGGTTGATAGGTCATGAACTGATGTTTCTAAATGTAGTTGTTAAAGAAATGGTAATTTTTTTTTGTATTATAGTCGTGTGGATGTGGACAAAGAGTTACATTCAATTATGTTTCTAGTGAATTCAATTCTCCTATAATGATCCACGTGAGGTGGAGAAATAACTAGCAATAACTTCAAGCTAGTCATTTAATTGTGCATTATTGTTGCTAGGTTCCCAATATACTATAGTAAAGGTCCATATGTTTGGTCGTATATATTTATGAGTGTGATGGAGATACATTAAATACCAATTTTGTGGTTGATATGCTGGAAGGTATTTGGATTTTATCCTAATAAGTATTTTTTCACTTGGATTAATCAATGCAGTTCGAATGTAGTTCATAATGAAGTTTCCTCCTACATTTATAGGTGGAAGGAGTATAAATGTTTTCAATTCTTGTAAAGTTATGAGATTGATCTTATATAGTCTAATGATTTTTCATATCTTACGTCTTTTATCAACATTTGATGCACCACATACATTCGATGAAGTAATGTGCATGTACAATACTTGTATAACTAAGGAGGAGAATGTAACACCCCAATCTTATTATGCAAAATTTCCAAATTATTTTATTCTTTGCATGCTCTTTTTCTAATAGTATAAATGTTGAGGACCTATATGCAATTTTCCCATATTAGCTTTATAATTTCATTTCATGCAAAGAAAAATTATGTTCACTTACTTTATTACCCATGGTTTAATTTTAGAAAGTATTTCCCTGCACATTTATGCACTCTTGTTTAGAAAATGGAAATGGATGTTTTTATATCAATTTTCCTCTCTCTTATTATCATTAGTGGTTTTTATGCATAAAAGCTTGCTTAATGTTCCTCAAGATGTTTATTGTTGATAATTGGACTGATTACCCGAATTATCTCCATTTATTGTTTAAAGAATAACTCTATATGCTTTAATATATTCACTTAAGTGTATTGAATGCATTTTGTCTAATAAGGAGTGATGGTGGGCTAAAATACGAAATTAAATGAGCCATTGTGTTGTAATGCACCTCTTTAACCTTTGGGTGAAATTTGAGGTCATTTGGACTTCAAATGACCCTCCAAATGCTAATTATACGTTTTATATGATTTATAGTATACCAATCAATGTGTTATTTGTCACATTTAATCGATTTACACTGATACATAGCTAGTTGTCCGTTTCATTTCTTTCACGCGTGTCTGCAACCATTGGATCAGGATCCAACGACACCCATATTCTCTCCTTCCTCCGCTCATCCTGTGAAACGGCAGCGACGCTACCTGTGCTGCCTCCTCGTCTTCAAACCCGATCATTTCTCGACGGTTCCGCGTTATTTCTTCACCTTTGAGTTCAGTTCGACACCCCAAACCCAACGATCCCTATCTCATGCCCTCTCATGCTCTGTAGGGTAAACGCCCAATCAAGGGCATCACCTCCTCACTGCCATTATTGCACAGACACCACTCTCCCTTGCCCCACCTCCGTCTAAAGAGCCCAGAGGCATCAGCGGACCCCAAGGATTCTTCTTCCTCGCTCAATTCAACCTCCGATGCCCTCAAGAGCCCCGACCTACTCGACATGCAACTCCGAAGACTCCGGCTTTGTTCAGCCTTCTCCGACCACCCCAACCAAATTCTGACCGCGATGAGCATCCTCGGCACCTCATCTTCGTTTCCACGCTTTCAGTTTGCCGTGAGAACTCACTGATCGATGGGTCCTATAGGGCCGCCATCGGACCTCACCGACGCCCTAGCTCCAGACCACACCAGTGGTCCTCCAACCACGAAAGTGCTGGCTCTAGCTTCGCCTTCACTCTGTGAACCTCTTCTGACCCTCATCTCGTCGATTCAGGCATGCCTTCTCCGGTCTTGAGCCGCCGCCCGCCGCCCCTATTTCCCCCGGTTTTTCCCAGTTCTTACCCACGATGGCTGTCCTAGGTATCTTTACTTCAGGCGGCGCTAACCGCACCCCATTTTGGCTCCGCATGATGCCCTGGTTCTTTTTCGATTTGTAAATCATCGCCAACAAGTTGGATGCGAGGTCTGGCTCCTTAGCTATTGACCCCTGCTCTAGCCATTGCCTTGACTGCAAAGAGCAGTATGGAGCCCCTGTGCACATCATGTCTCGATCTTTGGCTCAATGGCCTCACCTTGGTGTCGTGAGTTCAGTGGAGATCCCAAATACCACGAGCACTTTCTTCCTTCTCAGGTTCTGATTGGAGATGAACCTCCTGGTGTTGCTCTTGCCATGGAGCAAGCAGGGAGAAATCCATGTCACAAAATGACCTTGGTACCCCTGTCCTCTTATTTTGGTGTTTTCCACCCGCGAGGGTATTTTTGGGTTTTCATGCCCTATTTCCTTTGATCGCTGGGGCAAGCATCGCGGCCTAGTTGGCCAAGCCCGATTGGGCCAAGTCAGATGCTGGCCCATTGTCTCTGGATTTGGATATATCTATATATACGTGGATTTTTCTCGATTTACGGATTGGTCTATTCTTCATAAATTCATTATAAATCGCCTGTTCATCAGAAAAATCTACAAAACTACGTTTTGGAAAGGATTTTCAATAAGGAATATGATTTTCTAGTTTTTATCACCTGATTTCTCTGTTTTCACATCTCAATTTTTATATGAACAAATTAGGGTTTAGTGATATATGATGAAGGATGATTATGTTAATTTTAGGTGTTTAAGGGAATCCAATCAGTCAAATAAGGTTTGACTTAGGTGCTTTTATCTCAAGGTAAGCGGGCCATGCCCTTGGCATAACAAACTTGAATTATTGGATGATTATGTTATGTTTATGCATTGTATACTAAAGGCATGAAAAGTGCATGTTTTATTCAATGTATATGATTATTGGATGTTGATTGTATAATCTAAGTCTAAGTATAGAAACCTGATTAATGCTATGGAATATGATTAAGGAACATGAAACCAAGATTAAGAGGGAAGAAATTCCCATTCATGCTTAAGAGAGAGAAATCCCATTATGGTCATGGGGAGAAATCCCAATTATGTTCAAGAGGAAGGCAATCCCATTAAGATCAAGTCTAAGTTATTAAGAATATAGTTAAGCCTAAGAAAGATCATGGTTAATAGAAATTGATTTAGATTTATATGCACCTTGTTATGGGCTTTCCGAGCAATTATGGGCTTTCCGAGCATTATGGGCTCCTTATGGGGCATTAAGAGAGGAGCATATACTTCTAGTCAAATTCTTTATGTAAAGGATGCCAAGAAATGATTAATGTTAATGCATGTTCATGGCTATGTAAAATTAATTTATATGTTATTTTATGCTTTATAACATGCCAAATCCGCTTACTTACCATGTTTGTTTTCCTTTGCATGGCTGGGGACGAGATGTCCGCAGAAGTTGGAGCTAAAGGGAAGGAGACATCTTGAGAAGATTCCAAGTATCCCGGACGTTAGAAGTTGTTTCCTGGTGGGACATCCATCTATGGAGATCCTATCTTTTTCTTGATTATATAGTTTATGTTTAGCGTATCTTTAGAAGCATGATGTAGCTTTCTTTTCAAGAACTCATGTATGAATCTATGTTTCTATGAATGCCAGGTGTTGTTTATTTCTTGATATGAGATCATGCATGTGACAATCCCTCCCTGATATGCCAAGTACCCCACATTATGGATAATGTTGGGGATTAGGCTGTGCTTCCGCTGGTTACGTATGAAACCCTAGGGAGGGGTGTCACATTAATGGTATCAGAGCAAGGAATAGATAGCCACTAAGGCAACATTAGAGATTCATATTATGTTCTAATATCATGTTATGTTTACCCTTTCAGATGGCCCCTAAGAAGAAGGAGAAGGTTGGTGAATAAAGGCACTCACAAGGATACTCTAGTGGTAATAAGACTGAAGAAGTGAACCACGCCCCTCCACCAGTCACCCTTGATGCCTTAGTAGCAGCCTTGACCAATGTCCTCCAACCTAGAGCTCCACCTAGAGTACATGAGATCTCCCTCATAGATTTCTTGAAGATTAGACCCGATGCTTTCCATGGTAAAGATGAGGTTGATGTAGTAACCAAGGCTGAGGAGTGGCTTAGCAACATGGAACATTGCTTTAGAGACTTAGAGTGTCCCCCACGCAGTAGGGTTAGATTTGCCACCCATATCCTCAAGGGTGCAGCCCGTACTTGGTGGGAAAACCTCTTAGCCTCTAGGGAAGATGATGACCCTCCTTACACTTGGGGTGAGTTTGTAGAAGTCTTCAACGACCATTATGTATCTGAAGCCATGTTAGAAAGGAAGGAAGATGAGTTCATCAACCTTAAGCAAGTGGGTGACATGACTGTCACTGAGTATGCCATGAAGTTTCGTAAGCTCCAAAAGTATGGTCTTGAGTACACTGAGCAAAAGAGGGCTAAGAAGTTCATTAGAGGGCTTAAACCTGACCTAAGTTATGCCTTGTCTGGTAGAGGACATAGGGCCATGCAATCAGCCTTGGATGCAGCCCTAGAATTGGAGGAGCACCCTGGAAGGAACCATAAGAAGGAGGTACCCCAAAACAATCATCACCATCAACCCACTCCACCCTCCAACCACAAGAGAAAAGCCCCTGAACCTTCCCCTGAGAATGGGAGAACCCCATGCCCTACATGTAAGAGAAACCATGGTGGTCCTTGTAGGTTTGGGACTTCTGTTTTCTACTATTGTGGTGAGGAAGGGCATATCAAGCCTAATTGCCCTAAGCTTGCAAAGAAGGATCCCAACCATAACCAAGCTAAGAACCCTAATCCTCCACCCAAGGTCAAACCAAGGCTCTTCACCATGCAAATGTCGGATGGAGAAGAGGGAGATGATCAAGGTAAGGGTAGTTAAGTAATTTATGTTGAATCATAGTGCTTTGTTTGTGAATGCTTCTTGTATAATAAAAGTCGTATGGAAAATTTGCAAGTTTATGTGAAACCCTTAAGGTGGGTAGAAACCCAAGGAAATTTTGAGGACGAAATTTATTTAAGGTGGATAGTATTGTAACACCCCAATCTTAATATGCAAAATTTCCAAATTATTTTATTCTTTGCATGCTCTTTTTCTAATAGTATAAATGTTGAGGACCTTTATGCAATTTGCCCATATTAGCTTTATAATTTCATTTCATGCGAAGAAAAATTATATTCACTTACTTTATTACCCATGGTTTAATTTTAGAAAGTATTTCCTTGCACATTTATGCACTCTTGTTTAGAAAATGGAAATGGATGTTTTTATATCAATTTTCCTCTCTCTTATTATCATTAGTGGTTTTTATGCATAAAAGCTTGCTTAATGTTCCTCAAGATGTTTATTGTTGATAATTGGACTGATTACCCGAATTATCTCCATTTAGTGTTTAAAGAATAGATCTATATGCTTTAATATATTCACTTAAGTGTATTGAATGCATTTTGTCTAATAAGGAGTGATGGTGGGATAAAATATGAAATTAACTGAGCCATTGTGTTGTAATTCACCTCTTTAACCTTTGGGGTGAAATTTGAGGTCATTTGGACTTCAAATGACCCTCAAAATGCTAATTATACGTTTTATATGATTTATAGTATACCAATCAATGTGTTATTTGTCACATTTAATCGATTTACACTGATACATAGCTAGTTGTTCGTTTCATTTCTTTCACGCGTGTCTGCAACCATTGGATCAGGATCCAACGACACTCGTGTTCTCTCCTTCCTCCGCTCATCCTGTGAAACGGCAGCGACGCTACATGTTCTGCCTCCTCGCCTTCAAACCCGATTGTTTCTCGACGGTTCCACATTATTTCTTCACCTTTGAGTTCAGTTCGACACCCCAAACCCAACGATCCCTATCTCGTGCCCTCTCGTGCTCTGTAAGGTAAACGCCCAATCAAGGGCATCACCTCCTCACTGCCATTATTGCACAGACACCACTCTCCCTTGCCCCGCCTCCGTCTAAAGAGCCCAGAGGCATCAGCGGACCCCAAGGATTCTTCTTCCTCGCTCAATTAAACCTCCGACGCCCTCAAGAGCCCCGACCTACTCGACATGCAACTCCGACGACTCCGGCTTTGTTCAGCCTTCTCCGACCACCCCAGCCAAATTCTGACCGTGGTGAGCATCCTCGGCACCTCATCTTCGTTTCCACGCTTTCAGTTTGCCATGAGAACTCACTGATCGATGGGTCCTACAGGGCCGCCATCGGACCTCGCTGACGCCCTAGCTCCAGACCACACCAGTGGTCCTCCGACCACGAAAGTGCTGGCTGTAGATTCGCCTTCACTCTGTGAACCTCTTCTGACCCTCATCTCGTCAATTCAGGCATGCCTTCTCCAGTCTTGAGCCGCCTCCCGCCGCCCCTGTTTCCCCCGGTTCTTACCCACGATGGTTGTCCCAGGTATCTTTGCTTCAGGGGGCGCTAACCGCACCCCGTTTTGGCTCCGCATGATGCCCTGGTTCTTTTTCGATTTGTAAATCATTGCCAACAGGTTGGATGCGAGGTCTGGCTCCTTATCTATTGACCCCGGCTCTAGCCATGGCCTTTACTGCAAAGAGCAGTATGGAGCCCCTGTGCACATCATGGCTCGATCTTTGGCTCAATGGCCTCACCTTGGTGTCGTGAGTTCAGTGGAGATCCCAAATACCACAAGTACTTTCTTCCTTCTCAGGTTCTGATCGGAGATGAACCTCCTGGTGTTTCTCTCGCCATGGAGCAAGCAGGGAGCAATCCAGGTCACAAAATGACCTTGGTACCCCTGTCCTCTTATTTTGGTGTTTTCCACCCGCGAGGGTATTTTTGGGTTTTCATGCCCTGTTTCCTTTGATCGCTGGGGCAAGCATCGCGGCCTAGTTGGCCAAGCCCGATTGGGCGAAGTCAGATGCTGGCCCATTGTCTCTGGATTTGGATATATCTATATATACGTGGATTTTTCTCGATTTACTGATTGGTCTATTCTTTAGAAATTCATTATAAATCGCCTGTTCATCAGAAAAATCTGCAAAAATACGTTTTGGAAAGGATTTTCAATAAGGAATCTGATTTTCTAGTTTTTATCACTTGATTTTTCTGTTTTCACATCTCAATTTTTATATGAACAAATTAGGGTTTAGTGATATATGATGAAGGATGATTATGTTAATTTTAGGTGTTTAAGGGAATCCAATCAGTCAAATAAGGTTTGACTTAGGTGCTTTTATCTCAAGGTAAGCGGGCCATGCCCTTGGCATAACAAACTTGAATTATTGGATGATTATGTTATGTTTATGCATTGTATACTAAACGCATGAAAAGTGCATGTTTTCTTCAATGTATATGATTATTGGATGTTGATTGTATAATCTAAGTCTAAGTATAGAAACCTGATTAATGCTATGGAATATGATTAAGGAACATGAAACCAAGATTAAGAGGGAAGAAATTCCCATGCATGCTTAAGAGCGAGAAATCCCATTATGGTCATGGGGAGAAATCCCAATTATGTTCAAGAGGAAGGTAATCCCATTAAGATCAAGTCTAAGTTATTAAGAATATAGTTAAGCCTAAGAAAGATCATTGTTAATAGGAATTGATTTAGATTTATATGCACCTTGTTATGGGCTTTCCGAGCAATTATGGGCTTTCCGAGCATTATGGGCTTCAAACCCGATCGTTTCTCGACGGTTCCGCGTTATTTCTTCACCTTTGAGTTCGGTTCGACACCCCAAACCCAACGATCCCTATCTCGTGCCTTCTCGTGCTCTGTAGGGAAAACGCCAAATCAAGGGCATCACCTCCTCACTACCATTGTTGCACAAACACCACTCTCCCTTTCCCTGCCTCCGTCTAAAGAGCCCAGAGGCATCAACGGACCCCAAGGATTCTTCTTCCTCGCTCAATTCAACCTCCGACGCCCTCAAGAGCCCCAACCTACTCGACCTGCAACTCTGATGACTCCGGCTTTGTTCACCCTTCTATGATCACCCAAACAAAATTCTGACTGCGGTGAGCATCCTCGACACCTCAGCTTCATTTCCACGCTTTCAGTTTGCCGTGAGAACTCACTGATCGATGGGTCCTATAGGGCCGCCATCGGACCTCGCCGACGCCCTAGCTGCATACCACTCCAGTGGTCCTCTGACCACGAAAGTGCTGGTCGTAGCTTCTCCTTCACTCCGTGAACCTCTTCCGAACCTCATCTCTTCGATTCATGCATGCCTTCTCCGGTCTTGAGCCACCGCCCACCACCCCTATTTCCCCCGATTTTTCTCTATTCTTACCCACGATGGCTGTCCCAGGTATCTTTGCTTCAGGCGGCGCTAACCGCACCCCGTTTTGGCTCCGCATGATGCCCTGGTTCTTTTTTGATTTGTAAATCATCGCCAACAGGTTGGATGCGAGGTCTGGCTCCTTCTCTTTTGACCCCTGCTCTAGCCATGGCCTTGACTGCAAAGAGCAGTCTGGAGCCCCTATGCACATCATGGCTCGATCTTTGGCTCAATGGCCTCACCTTGGTGCCATGAGTTCAGTGGAGATCCCAAATACCGCGAGTACTTTCTGCCTTCTCGGGTTCTGATCGGAGATGAACCTCCTGGTGCTTCTCTCGCCATGGAGCAAGCAGGGAGCAATCTAGGTCACAAAATGACCTTGGTACCCCTATCCTCTTATTTTGGTGTTTTCCACCCGCGAGGGTATTTTTGGGTTTTCATACCCTGTTTCCTTTGATCGCTGGGGCAAGCATCGCGGCCTAGTTGGCCAAGCCCGATTGGGCCAAGTCAGATGCTGGCCCATTGTCTCTGGATTTGGATATATCTATATATACGTGGATTTTTCTCAATTTACTGATTGGTCTATTATTCAGAAATTCATTATAAATCGCCTGTTCATCAGCAAAATCTGCAAAAATATGTTTTGGAAAGGATTTTCAATAAGGAATCTGATTTTCTAGTTTTATCCCTGATTTCTCTGTTTTCACATCTCAATTTTTATATGAACAAATTAGGGTTTAATGATATATGATGAAGGATGATTATGTTAATTTCAGGTGTTTAAGGGAATCCAATCAGTCAAATAAGGTTTGACTTAGGTGCTTTTATCTCAAGGTAAGCGGGCCATGCCCTTAGCATAACAAACTTGAATTATTGGATGATTATGTTATGTTTATGCATTGTATACTAAAGGCATGAAAAGTGCATGTTTTCTTCAATGTATATGATTATTGGATGTTGATTGTATAATCTAAGTCTAAGTATAGAAACCTGATTAATGCTATGGAATATGATTAAGGAACATGAAACCAAGATTAAGAGGGAAGAAATTCCCATTCATGCTTAAGAGGGAGAAATCCCATTATGGTCATGGGGAGAAATCCCAATTATGTTCAAGAGGAAGGAAATCCCGTTAAGATCAAGTCTAAGTTATTAAGAATATAGTTAAGCCCAAGAAAGATCATGGTTAATAGAAATTGATTTAGATTTATATGCACCTTGTTATGGGCTTTCCGAGCATTATGGGCTTTCCGAGCAATTATGGGCTTTCCGAGCATTATGGGCTCCTTATGGGGCATTAAGAGAGGAGCATATACTTCTAGTCAAATTCTTTATGTAAAGGATGCCAAGAAATGATTAATGTTAATGCATGTTCATGGTTATGTAAAATTAATTTATATGTTATTTTATGCTTTATAACATGCCAATGCCGCTTACTTACAATGTTTGTTTTCCTTTGCATGGCTGGGGACGAGATGTCCGCAGAAGTTGGAGCTAAAGGGAAGGAGACATCTTGAGAAGATTCCATGTATCCCGGACGTTAGAAGTTGTTTCCTGGTGGGACGTCCATCTATGGAGATCCTATCTTTTTCTTGATTATCTAGTTTATGTTTAGTGTATCTTTAGAAGCATGATGTAGCTTTCTTTCCAAGAACTCATGTATGAATCTATGTTTCTATGAATGCCAGGTGTTGTTTATTTCTTGATATGAGATCATGCATGTGACAATCCCTCGTTGATATGCCAAGTACCCCACATTATGGATAATGTTGGGGATTAGACTGTGCTTCCGCTGGTTACGTATGAAACCCTAGGGAGGGGTGTTACAGAGAAAGAGTTAAATACTAAATTTAGGAAGTTGTTCAATGGCTATAGAAGTGGGGTGCAAATTATGCTAGCCCAACTATTATTCTATATCTATGAGTGCAATGTTTTCTTCCAATCAAGTCTCAAAAGTAATACATATGGACATGGAAATGATGGAAATCCGAAAATAGAGTCACATGAAGCAACATATGTGATACAATCAAGAAAATTATGTACATTATTATCAATTAGTAGAAATGGAGTGAGTATGTTACATGTTTCATCATCTATAAAGAAATTTTGGTTTTTCTATGCTTCTGGCATGTGGATGATAGATTGTAATTGTTGGACCAAAGTTGTGGAGATTGTATTGTAGTTGGAGTGGTATATTGTTGGGTTGGGAGAGATGGATTTTACTTTCCCAAGTTATACCATGATATCACATGTGATAAGATCAATCATATCATGCACCTCTCTGTAGGGAGAGTGAGGTGATTAAAAGGTAATATAAAAGGACCAAGACCCAAGCCAAGTTCATTAGAGTTGTTTGGTATTTTATAGTTAAGATGAGTGTGACTATGTGGTGGGGTGGAGTGACATGACCTCTTGCTTGAGGTATGGGTGAATGGATCAACAGGTGAGACTTGTTTACATATTTAGGGAGTATGTTAAGAGGGGAATGTTTGTCTTTTCTAACCCAAAAGTTTCCTATGTTGGTAATAGTAGATTCATTAGAGTCATGGTTTTGGCTCGTGTTCCTCTCCTTGGGGTAGTACCAAAAAGTAGGGTGGTAGGTAAGGTCTGAGAAGATTATGGTTTGTTTGTATGGTTATACACCTAGAGCTTGATCGTGTAGATGATCTTCCCAATCCTGATCTTGAGCAATCTGGAAAGAAAAATATCTTGAGTGACCAAAAAGAAGCAAAAATCTTTAATGTATTTGGTAGGGTATAGATTCTCAAGGGTGATAAACTAATCAGATCCAAACACGTCAACTACAATTCATCAAAGATATCTACACCCTAGAGATGAGGATGTAACTCGTTGATGGAGACCTACCCAGATCCACTATGTGTGGGGAGCACAAATCCATGGAAAAGGGTCCATCAAGTAATGTGAGCTTGAACAAATCTATCACCACAAGGAATGATGATGGTATGACCAACAGGGTGTTCAAGCTTTGTGCCTTTAGGAAGAGTACATAAAAGTTGTGACGATGACAAAATCTTAGGTCGGGGGATGGTGCATCCGAGAAGAAGAAGGTCAAGGGATTGAGTGACATAAAACATGATAACTTATTTGTTATCAAGATTGTTTAGGATGGATATGAGAAGGATATGTCTAGTAAGTACCTTAACAAGTCTCAACGATTTGACTAGGAGGTAAATGATGGTTTCATCATGGTGTGTAAGGAGTTGAAGATTCATGTTTGAGGGTGAGGAGAGATTTGTTGCGATAGGATGGTGATGATGAATATGAGTATTTTGGGTTGATGGATGTGAAAGGGTAGTTGTGAAGGTTATGTTTAATATAGGTAGAGAGGTTGTGGGATTTGGGTAGATCCTCTCAAAAGGGTGGTGGTATAGGCATGGGTACAAGTTGGGGTTTGGTGGTGTCAGGAGGTGGTAGGATCTCTACATGGTTTTGGCAACTGATGGAGAAGGAATATCATGTAGAAAGTGGAAGAGTGTTGGGATTCCAGTTTTGACATGGAATAAAGCATGTAAATCATCACGAGGAAGAGTAGAGAAATATTTTGCAAGTATTGAATGATTACTTTTACATAATTTGAATTCATATTTAGGAAACTTGGAACTATGAGATAAGATTTTGTGGTCTTGTAATAATCAATTATATTGCCAGTGTGTGATTTTGTAAGTGAGTAACATGGGTTAGGGAATTGTGTGGAAAAGTGTCCAATACCTTACAAGCATAGAAGAATTTTGATTGTTGATAAGGTACGTGCTTGTGGCGTAACTTGTTACAGTAGTAACATTGGAAAATTTTCATATTTTTGTTTGTGTGTTTCCTTCTGACAATTGTCCATGATATAACGCCTATAGATTCAAGTATAGAGTTATGCAGCCTAAAAGTGTCATCATTCTCTAATCGATTGTTAGAAAGTTGAAGAATAGAGTTTTACCTATGATTTTCTCCATCAAATTTTTCTAGGATGTCTCCATCTTCTCTCGAGTTGTGTGGAGTCCCAGTAGATTATATGTTGTCAATTGATGTTGGTGTGGCTAGAATGAGGTTCCCATTGACTAAATGAGGGATGTTTTCAATATCTAGTATGTCATCGAGGGGAGTACAATCAGTTGGATATGGCGGACCATCAAGAATTTGTGAGGAGTTGTAGAACTATTTCTATGAATCATCATATGAGAGGAAAGATTATGGGCAAATCTATGTTTTTTTTAGTTATATTTTGTGAAGTTAGGGGTATCTTGGAATATTGATGGAATAGGAAGAGGGTGGGCATGAGCATCAAGGATATTGAGATATATGTTCTTTTGTCTAATAGGACTAAATTCTAAGATCTACCTCATGATTAGCCCAAGTTCACTGATCAGGGATGTAAAACTCCATGAAATGAAGAGGCAAAGTTTCTTATTGGTATGGAATTGGAATTTGAAGTTTCTGTTACCTACAACAAAGGTGATCCAACCACGTGTGAGATCTTAATGTATCTACAATAACATTGTAAGGTAAGTTGACATGTGATATCTTCATCTACAACAAGGCAGAGCATAGGGGTGGCTATGGAGATAAACGATTAGGGTTCCTTCTTGGTTGTGAAAGTCTTGGTGATGAACTGCCTATTGTTATTCTTGGTAGTCTTGGATATAGTAGTGGATGTTTGTTTTATACTGTATGCATGAGTATCTTAATTTCTTTATTAATGGATGGTCGTTTCAAGGACAAATATAGGTGGTGAGAGAGGAGCCTACTAGCACGCATCTTGATTGTTGAGAAAATAATAAGATGAGATAGAAAAACAAATATATTCTTTTGAATCTATTTATATGATCCTTTGGTCAATATATCTTTAATACTTGTGGGGATTCAATTGTTTTATAATAATAGAAGTGTTGTCATCTAGAATGTAATTCTTGAATAAGTTTTTGTGGAGGACAAAAACCTATATATAGTCACCCTAGATGTGTTGAATTTTTGTGTCCCATTTAGCTGATAAAAATTAAAATGGAGGAAGAACGAATGTGTATAAGAAGTAGACCCTGACCTAAAGAGATATGATGTGCTAGGATGGTGAAGAGAATATGGTAGATTACCAATGTGTATACATAAGAGTCAGAGTCTATGTTGAGGCTTTTCATTACTCATGATCTAATAAACCCTAGTCTCTATCTCACTTGTAGCCTCTTTCTATAGAGAAGGCATAACTACGAGTATGCTATCTCCTTGTCATGTTCTCCTCTTGTCCCTGATATTGTGTAGGGGACTAGTGACATTCACTTACATGATAATTCAATAAACTTAATGTGTGACTAGTAAACATAAAATTATTATCATGAAAAGTAATTTCTTTAATGAAAATCTATATCTATTATTTATATAATTTTATTATTTTCTTCAATAATAATGAAACAAAAATATTATCAAAAATACAATTAGTTACAAACAAAAGTCACCTATTGACATATAGAATACAGATGGAAAATATACTCACACAACTATATTTGAGTATTTTAATATCTATATTTTATTTTTACACATTGTGAAATATCTGAGGATATTATTTTGACTACTATCATGTGTTGTTCTCTTTTCTTTATACTCTTTTGAAAAAATAATCATGAAATGGAAAAAACATAATTTTTTTTTATATATCAATGTTTTTATCCATTCTTGATTCAATGAAATCCGTGGTAGATTTTTGAGATATCAAAGCTTAACGCAAACCCATAACACTACAACAAAAATACCCATTAGTGGCCTTTCAGAAATGCCACTGAAAAAAAAGAAGCCAATAACCAGGTTTAGCGAAATTTGTTGACATTTAAAAAAATGCCTCTAGCACCAATGTCACTAGGAAGATAGTTGCTTAAGTTGTAAAAGCCACTAAACGTTTGTCTTTAGTGGCTTCGAATAAATGCCACATAAAGGCCACTAAACCATCATTTGGCATTTATAGAAAAACCACTATCCATCATTTGACTTTTATACAAATGCCACTGTTTTGTATAATGTTGTTGTATAAAACGATTTTGATTGAATGTAGTGGCTTATGAAAAAAGCCACTAATGACATACTAGTTCTGCATTACTAATTTTTTATGGATTTTAGTCAGTCAATTTGTAGTTCATGATCAAGTTTTCTAATTGAATGCCAATTGAAGCCGAACACATTCCATAAGTATTGAACTTTTTTATTTATAATCAAATGACAATTACATGGGGAGGACATTTTACCTTGTTCCTTGTATTGAATACAACAACATCACATATGATTATATATGGTACATATTGTAGATATGAATACTAACTGGATAACAACTCATTTTGCACTTGGAGACCCCCCAAAGGAATACAAACTCATTTTCTTACAAAAACACAAAGCTCCATTCTAGCATTCCAAGTAGTTGTGAGCTTCTATAGGAGTAGACCAACTACACTACAATGAAGGTTCATCCTTCTTCTCAGCTGTAGTGATAGCATTATATCCATATGGTCATCCGATTCCTCAGTAGGTTCTTCCTTCTTCTCTTCCACCTTGGCAGTAGAAGCAGCAGGTGCAGCTGCATAGCCTGAAGTAGCAGCAGGGGCAACAACAACTGCTAACTTGCTAGGATCCTGCAATGAAGTGAGCAAAATGTTGAGCACTTGCATGCAAATGTAAGACAAAAACACTTACAACACTAGCATACTGTTAAGATAGTATCAGGGAAGATAACACCATTGCCAAATTTATCAATAAGGTAATCTTCAGTAAGGTGAAGGACCTCAGGGCTGAATACAGATCCACTGTCATAAACTGACAGCACAACCAGTCCATATGAGAAGGGCCTGATGCCGAGATTGGCAAGAAGGGCAACCTCAGAAGAACCCACCTTCTCACCTTTCCTAATAAGTTCGACAATGGTGATAATTTCAACTGTACCATTCACATTATGTTAGCTGAATAGAGTTTGCCATGCATCAAAGCTGTAGACATTCAGTTAAGCACACAACTAAGCACATGATAGAAAGGGTACAAAGCTGACAATCTTGACAATTATGTAAAAAGAAAAAGATGGTTATCAAACTCAATGTCGTCCAGGGTTCTCATAAAACTATAGTCTATACATAATAAGTTGAAAGATTTTTAGTAAGGTAAGAAAGCATATAATGATTAATAAGAGAAGAACCTGGTGAAGGCCTTCATGTTGTTATAGATAGATCTCCCTTCACCAACTGCAATAACTATTGTACTGAAGTTATCATCAGCAAGAACCATGTCTAAAGCCTCCTTGGTAACCTGGACTGACACATAAAAAGAGAAGAAACAATCATTATCGATAATAATTACTAAAAGACAAGAAGATAGATATACAAATTGACATATAGTGAATATACTTACCTCAGTTCCAGCAATTCCCATGGCAATACCAATGTCTGCCATTTTCAGAGCAGATGCATCATTGACACCATCACCAGTCATGGCAACCACCACATCTAATAAACAACTAACAACAAAACATGCAAGTTGACTATGTAGATCAGCATGAGGCTTCAGGTCTTCAAATCTATACTAACATGGCCACCAGGAATAGATTCGCTATCCCCTGATAAGCAAGAAGAGTTTCCAGAACAGATTCACTATCCCCTTCAACTGAAAAAAAGAAAAGTGAAGTAGTGAAATATACCTTATCCAGGAATCCTTAAAACAACCCAAAGCAAAACTGGAAACCAATGTTGGCTAGGATGCAATACATCAAGAACATGTAAGCATGCACCATTTTGTTGGATTGCATGTAAGACCAGTTCCAGGGTGAGGAATCCCATCTTTGAGTCCTAACCGCAACTATGTTCTTGGAGATTAAAGGCCAATCAAAAGAGATGAGCTGAAGCCTTTCACAAGAGATGAGATGACAACCTTAGCTCTCGAGAGTGGCCTTTGATCTCCAAAAACATGCCTTTTTGAGTCCTAATAGAAGCTCTGTACTTGGATATTTAAGGTCATTCTCTGTACATGATCTTAGTAGAGGATCCTTACCATAGTTATTGGCTTTTAGGGCCTGCATCACAACCACATGTTACATAAAGGGTATTATTGTAGATGTTGTTTTAACAATTAAGGGAACATGGAGGAACCGATATTACTAAGAGCACCCATTATTTCTTGAGGCTTCTTCCTTGACTTCTTAACCAAAGTAGAGTATGGAAATGTTGAAAATGACTTGTTGTACCATGGAAATGTTGAAAATGACTTGTTGTACCTCTGCAGAGAAATTAGGATGCATAGAAGCATGCGACTAAAATATCTCAGTTACACTTCGAACATCTTAATAGCCTAAATATTAAGCAATCATAGAAGCTCAACCACAAACCATCTTGAGGTGAATCACCATAGCAAAATATGTTGTGGAAATCTCACACACAAGATTCCAAAAACACTGCTCATAGCTAAAAATCACTTTGGATAGGCTGCAATACTACCTTAGATACTACTTTTAGATACTACTTTGGCTAGGATGCAATACATCAAGAACATGTAAGGATGTACCATTTTGTTGGATTGCCTCTAAGACCAATTCCAGGGTGAGGAATCCCATTTTTGAGTCCTAACAACAGCTCTGTTCTTGGAGATTAAAGGCCATTCACAAGAGTTGAGCAGAAGCCTTTCACAAGAGATGAGCTGACAACCTTAGCTCTCGAGAATGGCCTCTGATCTCCAAAAATTGGCCTTTTATGCAGTGACATGTTGTTTGTTGTGGAAGGCACAAAATGCACAATTCTTCAAAGAAATATTGACTTAGTAAGCTATCATGCAACATGTGATCAATTTATGAAAGAAATATTTACAGAGAACTATTGACTTAGGAAGCAAAAAAAGACATTCACATTCAGCAGGTCCAAACAAAATATGTTGTGTAAATGTCACACATAAGAAGGTAAGACACTTCTCATAGCTAAAAGCAAAATAGGATTGTCATTTGGCAACATTGTCTATGACAATGGACATGAAACAATAGTATCTGGATCATTATGTACTAACAAAAAAGTGGACCAAATTAACACAACTATAGCTTTCATCTCTCTACACAGTATCCAAGAATGAAATTATCTATCTTTACACTTCATGACCTGCAACAAATGGAAATGACTTTAGATACTAGTTTTGTTTTCAATTATGTCATATTATAAGCAATACTATATGCTCACTTTGGCAGTAAATGTGATTTTTACCATGCTATGACATTGCCAATAACTTCATCCATATATTGATATTGCTCAGAAGGTCTGACTAAAGGTTCGTTGGCCATCACCACAACCTCTACATAAACACCAACACATGATGAGCCTAAAATTACACCTCCCACCATTTGCAAGGGGTCAACCTCAGATACTCGACCGATTGCAACTTTATCATCTACATCTGCGATACTCATCACATACACTTCTTATAAAAAATACAATTTGAATAAAAAATTTATATAAACATAGAATGATGTGCAATTTACACAAATTCAAACATACTTGTCCCTTATAAATTGTTGAATGTCTCATTCCGATCTGCACAATTATTTTATCTGTCATAAGGCCATCAAAATTCAACATGGAAAATAATTGATACCACACATCTCGTATAAAATATATTCATACATGGCCAGTGCGTACATATTGTGCTGATTGACTGTTTCCTGCTCTAGACAATGCTAGTATCAGCTCTATTTTTGCATTTTGTTCTTGAATTTTAGCTTCAAATTCCATCTGTTGTTGTTCAAGCTAATCCTGGAAATGCTTCCTTTGTGCTTCATCATCTTCTCGGGATTTACGGTTCTTGCCCCAGATATCAGAAGGTTATGGTCCAAGTCCATAACCACGAACATATCCTGGTCTCTCTTCTCCCATAACCTGCCTATAAATTTCAGCTGAAGTAACATCAGGTTGGTTTCTTCACAGCTCGTCACCTACCTCAGAAATTTTTTCCTACACACAACAGAACATAGGAGATGAATTTTATACCAAATATATAAATGTTTCCATGTAGTAAATGTAACATAATACTATAGGATAGGAATCCTTGTACCAAAATTTTGGCAGATTCAATATCAACTATGCTCCCATCTTTTTTACGATGAGTTTTCTCAAAAAACTCAATGGGATCAACTTCCCCGCTTGTTTCCTTCTCCAACTGTATCATTCAAACAAGCCTATTGCTAACATCATTTAAACGGATGTCTCCAAATTGTCCAATTAGATCACAATATTGACTAACTTACATCATGTTTCAGACAAGCAAATGACTTGGTTCCTGTTGTGTGGCTAACCTTTTGAAATTTTCTGCTTGTCTTGTTAGTTATACACTTCCTCTGTGAAAAAAAATTGCAGTATTGTCCATAGTAATTATCTGTGAGGTAAATTAAATATCAATTAATAGATACAAAAAATTACCTTTCCTTTATTTCTCCTCCAGTAATCCACAAGAAATTTCCATTGAGACTTTTCCACGCGGGAAACAACTTGTTCAAGTTGTTGTTCATATGGACTATCTTCTACGAAGTATAGTTTCCGTAACTCCCACTTGTGGTCCTTCCATTTCTTTCCCAGTCTCTTCATTGTCCACTCCTTTAATTCTATGTCCATCATAAATTTACTCTACCGACAATAAGGATATCAATTAGAAGCTTCATTTAACCATTTTAAAATAAATTTTAATATTGTACCTTCACAAAATTCCATATGGATTCTTTTTTATTTACTAGAAATTGTCTCCAGTCCTCATAGTTTAATGGACAAAGATTGGGATATCTTGCAATGGTTTTCAAAAAACTTGATAAGTGACATTGGTTTTTACCCACTGGTTGTCCAAATTGATTTATCTCAATGGGAATTTGATCACCAGGCTTTCTTTTCCAGACTTGCAAACATTATGTTCGGTCACGTGTGCGATGTCTTTGACCTAAGCATTCATTTATATATCATTAGATGCAGCACTATAAATGCAATGATATGAATAAATTGAATACCTAGTACATCAGTAGGTGTTGGCGTAGCATTCAATGACTCATCATGGTGATCAGAGACGACATTTTGCTCCATGGTTTCTTGAAATGCATTGCTATTTTGGCTATTGCCAGCTCTACTCTCTACTCTTCTTGATTGATTGGACACGGGAACATTGACAGTAGGCACCGGGGGTCGATATCTTTGACCTGAGCATTCATTCATAAAGGATACAACATAAATGGAAATTATATATCCTTAGATGCAACATTATGAATGCAATGATATGAATTAACTGATTACCTAGCCCATCAGAAGGTGTTGTTGTAGCATTCAATGACTCTTGATGGTGATCAGAGAGGTCATTTTGCTCCAAGTGGTCATGAAATGGATGGCTGTTTTGGCTATTGGCATCTCTACTGTCTACTCTTCTAGATTGATTGGACACTGAAGCATTGCCATTAGGCACCCGTGGTCGACGTCTTTGACCTGAGCATTCATTCATAAAGGATACAACATAAATGGAAATTATATATCACTAAAGGCAGCACTATATATGCAATGAATTAACCGATTACCTAGCCCATCAGAAGGTGTTGTTGTAACATTTAACAAGTCATCATGGTGAATAGATAGGCCATTTTTCTCCATGTGATCATGAAATGCATGACTATTTTGACTATTGGCAGCTCTACTGTCTACTCTTCTTGAATGATTGGACACCGAAGCATTGCCATTAGGCACCTGTTGTCGATGTCTTTGACCTGAGCATTTATTCATAAAGCATACAACATATATAAAAATTATATATCATTAAATGCAGCACTATAAATGCGATGATATGATTACCTTGTCCATCACAAGGTGTTCTTGTAACAGTAGAGCTAGCAACAATGTTATTGAATTTCCTTGGTCTATCATTTTGAACATTAGGTGGAAGGGAAGCTAAAATTTTTTGGGAGAGATTACTGGATGATAGGTTCAAAGCTTTCCAACAACCTTGTGGAGTAATGCTAGGTAAATGAGTCCCCGTACAAGAGTCAATGATGTTGTTCTGATCATTCCTTGTAGCTGTCTTATTATGGAAGCTGTCACTTAACTATTTTCTCATCCTGAGTATATCAAGTCACACAAAAATGAAGACACTTAAAACACAATTGAACAACATAAAATGTATTAGAGTTTAGGGTTTAGGGTTTTTACTACTAAAAGGTATTTACTACTCGTTCGGTCATCCTCTGCCATCCAACAATTATCCATTCTTAAAAATAGTAAAAAATATAACATTTATGAGTAAGTCTGTCATACAAACAACATAGTTATAATAAGGATAAAAGTAGAACATCACTTTGAGGCAATCCTCAAAGAAAAACATCACTCAAAACCACACCAGAGAAAAACATTTGCAAGCCATCATCAAGATCACATTGGGTACCTTAAATTCACAGTACTTGATTGATTACTAATGTTCATTAAGTAATACAACACAAATTACATTTTTTGATTATTTCTTAATTTAAAAGTTAAAAAAAATCATCAACAATTGTGACGGCCGTTATGACTGTGACATGTCCATTTTGTTGATGATGATGTGTCGAGGATGGAGTCACTGGAAGATGAATATGAACTGATGGTCATGGGGTACAAGGCAGTACCAACGGGCAAGGATTGCACCTCAGGCATGCCTAATTCATCGAATGACGTCTCCTTAGATTCAGTACAGCCTGGCTCGTGCATATACCGTCTCATGTGACAAGGCAAATTGTTGTTGTAGTTATGTATATAAGCCTGTATGGTATTGTCACCAATCGGACAAAGTAAAACCTAGTCCGTATGACCAATTCCCATTCTCCCAATCCACCCACACCAACTGGTTGTGGATACTAGATTGCCATCACCATCATACTGAACCTTGATTACATTTGTTGAGTTCCCAAACTTTAAGGTCATTTGACCAGCCGTGTAGCGTCTTCCGTCCAGATGACGCCAATGTGTGTGAATGGTGAGTTGTGTAAGTGTACGCTCATCTAGGGTGATGTCCAGCTTTTCTGCTTCAAGGAAAAGGAGCGGGGGGGGGGGGAGGTAGACGCCCAGGCCATAATGACTGTTGTGGGTGAATAGAGACTGCAAAATATTAGTACTAACAATTGTAAGTATATATAACGATATTATAAATTTTCAAAAAAAGTAGTATAAATTTGCAAAATATAGAGTAATATATTTTTTAAAGTGAAGCAAGTAGTCCATAAACATATTCCCCATGGTTTCTATCAACATTGATAGGAATGAACCCATTAGAGAACGAGCAACATCATTATCTAGTTTCATGAAACTTGGTCAGGGACCATACAAGTGTACAACTTGTATAAGATCTGAGTGTAGAAGACCTTGAACTTGGAAGAACTGGTGTGCTAGCCAGCTGATGGTTCCTGGCCCAAGGCGAGAGATTGGAGTACATATATAGTAAATATGTATAATTGGCTATAAACTTCTTGAGTAACAAAACATGCCATCAAAAGACAAAAATTGATTTAGGATATGGAACTGAAGTAACCATAATGCAATGTGTTTATATTAAAGTAGTACTGAGATAAGACATACTCCAAAAAAAACATGAATCAACCATTATGTAAACATCACTGCATAGAAGCCATGCAATTTTGTTCAACATAGAAATCAAGAGGGCGGACCAGACTTCCTATGGTAGAGAAAAAATTATTGTTGTTCCACAATGGAACCCCTACATTTTGTGCAATCATAGCTTAGTGTTAATAGCAACTTGTCTGCATGCCCTTGGTATCTTGCTTCATTGTTGCTTAAGGACCCTAATTTTTAGGGATGGTGAAGGTTTTAGTCAATTGGTAGTGCAGAAGAATATAGACCATTCAAGTTTACAGTAATCAAAGGAAAATTGAAGAAACCACACCCAAAAAAACATGTATACTATAAGTAATTATACAAAGGTCTTATTCTTCCTTGGACATTTCTGAATCCTAGAATATTACACAAGAAATTACCATCTCATAAACCTTGTTCTCCCCTTAGCCTCTTCCTACATACATAAATATGAGTATCTATCCCCTTCATTAGCCCAATAGTGGGAACCCCTGTTCTCATTAGAGAGCGCCAACCCACCAAAGGTGGTGGCCTAGGTAAGGATACATTACTTGCCTATTCGTTAATGATTTACAAACAAAGACACAGGAGATGTGCAGACATCACATGACCACTTTTTAAAAAGTGGATGCTTCATTTTCCTTACAATTTAATACAAGAATACACACATTTTTACATGAATACACTAACATTTAGCAAACTTGTATACATAACCAAAACCAATGTGACACTGTAAAATAAAACAATAGAATCATCATATTTCAAGACTGTAAAATAATCCAAGTTTAAATCTAACAAAGAAGGATGGTCGATGGCTTGATATAAATGATTAAGGAAGTGATTGTTTGATATAAAACAACAGAATCATCATATTTCAAGACTATCTTCATAAACTGATTATCATATATACCTTGATAGAATGGAAACTGTGAGAATGGATGGGAAAGACCATGTGTTTTTTTGTTTCGTGGGGTGTACTTACCTGTCGCGCACTGAAGCAGCAGGGTGGCAAACCGCCGCAGTCCTCACCGACAAGTTGGGAGACTGATCTCTTCCTCAACGTCCCCTCCAACCCTTGGCAACATCGCCGACAAGTTGGGAGACTGATCTCTTCCTCAGCATCCCCTCCAACATTTGGCAACGTCGCCAACACCTTGGAGAAGAGCAGAGAGCGTTCCAGCAGGTAGCGTCCACGGTCTGGCAGATTAGGGCAAAAAGGCTAGCTAGGTCAACTTCGCGGGTTCTGCGAGGAGAGAAAATGTTGGGAGTAAATGTCTCTACCCAATGCGTGGAGAAGAGGAACCATTTTGCATGCTAGGGGAAGCCACACACGAATAGAATTTTTTTACTAATTGTGGCCCGCTCATTTGATTTGGCAATTTTGAAATGCCACTAATTAATTATAAAAATGCCTTAATTGTTAAGTCTTTTCTATAAACTCCATAATACGTGGTTTAGAGGCATTTAAATTACAAATGCCACTGCATTACATAGATATTGGTGTTTTTTAGAAAAGCCACTGAAATAAAAGACACTAATGGGTATTTTTGTTGTAGTGTAATTTTCTAGTTTGACCTAAAAGTTTTCATTGTGATATCAAACTATGTTGGCTTTAAGTCCATAGATTAGACAATATAGAACACGAATTTGCTTGCAACTTGCAACACCATTTTCATGCATAGATTCATCTCATGATGATATTTATGCATCCATAAACTTTTTATTTTGTTGTAAATATATAAGTTATATTTAGATTCATGACAATTTTATAAGAACACTATAGAAATTTTTTTGGTTCTTAATTTCTTTTTACATAATTAAGACTTTCCATAAGTATTTAATTGAACTCTAAGCATGTTTTGATCCACTCTCAAGTCGTTCAACATAAACTACAAATTTTGATGACCAAATATTATATTTAGTACCAACATGTGTGCATATCTTGTGTAAAACACAAAGTATATATCTATTCAATTACTGCAATTCTTACAATTTGAGACTAATGTCTCTTTGCTTTTAACTAAGCGGTTGGTATAATGAAATTAATGTTTGTAGTCACAATTATAATTTGTTAAAATGACTGTATGGTTATAGAGAAAAAATGTACGAGTAAATGATTCCCAAATCTGAATGGTAAAATTGGATGAACAAGTTCAAGAGTGTAAAGATTGAAGCTAAATAAAGAGAGACTTTACAATATAAACACATATATAGAGGTAATATATAGAGTGAACAAGTCGATTAGGTAGGATATCCCCACACTATATATATATATATATATATATATATATATATATATATATATATATATATATATATATATATATATATATCCATCATGGTTACATCTTATGGTGGCTAGTGTTTTGTGCTAATAAAATATGTATAAAAATCACATAGATATACTAATATCAACAGTATTGTTAGGCTTGTGATATATGTTTCAAAGAGAGCAATGCTACTCAGACTATATGAAGTAAGAGGATGCATTTCACCTCAATACTTTTATAGTTTGAACAATGTCTTACAACTCACTGGCATATATAACTTAAATAATTGGTATGACTATAGAAATCGTGAGCATCATCATGTAGGTTCCATATCCAAGTAGTAGTATCAGGACCCTTAGCTATTATTCTTGAGAAATGGCCTGGTTTGGCCCATTCTTCAAAAGTTGTTTTTACAGGATCCCTATCCACCACAATTTTCACTTTTTGTTCCGGCGAAGACACAAAACCATCCGCTCTGGTTCTACATTTGTTCGAATAAAATGTTTAGGTAATTCCATGCGTCTAACCAAAAAATCCTTTCTTCTTCTAATTTTTCTATCTCCCCATTCATTCCCAGTGGATTCTTCGTCTCCTAACTCCTTCCACGTTTTAATTTACTAAAGTGATTGAATAGTTTTTTACTAAGAAAATACACATCGCAAATTCAAAATGATTAAAAACCATATATATTTAAAATGACAAATTTTGTTTCTTGTATGAATGTATGGTTTACAATGAAGTAGAAGGACCTACATGCACTTAGAACAATATTTTTTACAATTTGGTAAAGCTGGAATTAGGCACAGTTTTGTAACCAATGTTGAATTGAATCGAAGTTCTATAATATTATGCATGTATTCAAAAAATAATTATATCAACATAGTATTTCACATGTATTATAATAATTATATGAATCAATCACTCCATGAATAAATGCAAGTGTGGCGTGTGATTGACTATTTTTCAACCTACTTGGTTGCCTACTTTCCAACATATTTTTAGTAGGAAATTCAAAGTAATCTTAATAATAGGGTTTCTAAACAATCAATATTACTGTCATTGTTGGGTATGTTGACATGTTGTAGCCATTTTGTTAGCTTACTTGTTGTTTCATTTCTTCTTACTTAACATATATGAGATATATATAGTTCACAAGTTTCTTTGCTAAGTGCGAGCTCCCATCTTTTTTGAGTTAACCAGGTTGGGTTTCTACAAACTCAACTATGAGTTCAACTACTACATGTTTTCTACTTCCACTAAATGGGTGATTTTTCCTCTTCAATTTTGATTCTTAGTTATTGTAATTGGTTGAGTGCTTTTCTGCATTTTTCTTCTCTCTCTTTCTCTTTTTTCATATATCTTCTCATGTCCATGGAAACTCATTATAGTATTGGTTGGGAGTTTCAAAAGAATACTTTTAGGTTGGTTTTGGGTCATATAAGGATCAGAAACTGAATGTCATTATCATCAACTCATATTTAAATAATTATATGAGTTTTTGTAGTGATGTATTTTCTTCCGATAAGCCTGCTTGTAACTCATAATAATGTTGGTTAGGGATGTCAACAAACCAACTTTAGGTTGGTTTTGGGCTAGATAAGAACTAAGGTAGACATAGACAACTCAACCAGAACTAGGTCTTTCACAAAGTGGTAATTGGTAAATAGCTTAGTTTGAAACGTCTATCTATGTGATAATATAATTTGCTATACTAGTTTAAATAATAATAAGACATGCTTATAGTGCTTATTTTTCTTTAGTCCTATGAATTTTGATGTTTCTACTGTCTTCCAACAATGTTGCATGCTAAAAAGATAATTAGGTGCGAGGAGTAAATAGAAGAAAGAATGTGAGCATAACATAAATGTAAAGTACCAACAAAATTAAGTTCAACCTATTCAATTTTAAGAAACTAATTGTGAGAAAATGGTCTTATTATTATTATTATTATATAAAATTATATCATTATTTTATGTAATGTCTAATTTTAAATATGTGTTATAGGAAATATATGTAATTTAAAATTTCATTAGAACTTGTATTTTTTTAATATACCTATATGGATCTGACTAGAATTCACAAAAGAAAAACACTGATTGAAGATGTTACTTCTTAATTAAGATTCAACCCTATTTATTATATCTAAATTTGGAACCGATTTTATCCTATTTGGGTTCATAAGCCGCAAACAAATGTCTACTTAGAATATTTTCATTATTTATATAGATAAAATATATGAACAAGTACCATGTTGTTTGGAAGCCAGCCTTTGAACAAGTCAAGTGAATAAAATTAGTGGGTTCATTAAGTACCTTTGACAACTCTACTCACATTATCCTCTCAATCATGTATGTATCATTTGGCCTCCCATATCACCAGTCATCTCATGTCAAACCATAGTTAATGTTTATCAAAAACACTTTTGCCTCCTATCACTATAGTTAAAGTTATTAAGTTATGGATAAAATTGGATTATTTAAATTATTAAAAATGTATTTTATGTTTTATGGGACTTTTCTTTCAATTGGATCATCATTGCATATTTAACAAACTATTAATGCTATGTTTATAAGCATGACCAATTTAATCGCTCCATGCAGAATAGGATTTTTATCACCATTTTTTCTTGTGGTAGGAAACAAGATCTGTGTGATTTCATTTTGCCTCTACTTGAAAGAATTTCTTTGTGCTAAGACCAAAAGTTAGAGATATTCTTTTGGCTTCGTGTTTGGTTGTTTAATCTACTATACGAGTCCAAGTGTTATTGTATACTTGCTCGTAATTGTGTTACCAAGTGAAGCATTGCTATACAGTTCAAATTATCTCTCTCCTTTAATGGCTTTGGCCCTACCTAGCTTCTAGGTGAACTGTTTAATATTCCAGGAAATGTAAATCCTATATATTTACAATAATTATTGCATTATTATAATAGAGTGTGTGTATGTATATATATATATATATATATATATATATATATATATATATATATATATATAAGAGGGAGGGAAAAGATAAATAGATCAAGAATTTTTAGAGATTACACTTTTCATATGTTGAATAGTATCATACAAAATTTTAATATGCATGTTAATTTATTTAACTTCTTTGCTCGAGTTAGGACATTCTTTTAGCTTGTAGAGTAAATTATATAAACACACAAGCATTAGTTCTAATAGTATTATATTATATTGATGGGAAAGATTAAATTTGTATTATAGCATTATACATAGATATATACATTTTCATCCCTAGACATGGACTTTCAAACTGTTCAACCTCAACCAAGAATCAATCAAATTGTTAAAAGAAAAATCCAAAATAAACCTAGTTTGAATTAAATATTAACCCCTAAACCCAAAATTGATTGACAAATTCTAAATATAATAATGGGTGATTTCCATGTTATATCTTTCCATACCCATATTTTACAATCACTTCTAGATCATGAAATATGTGAATAAGTTAGGATTAAAGTAAAATAAACAATTCATTCTTAACTTTTCCTTTTTAACATGTTTAATATGTCCATCAAAACTATAAGAATCAATTACAAAAGGATAACAAATATGTATTATGAACTAATCACAAACACATAGGAATAAAACTAGGAATTGATATCATCTTCAACATATACTTGAGTACTAACATCCATTGTTATTTACAAACACTTCCATAAGTAATATTATGATGTTTTCATCTAGAACACTCTTTAATTCTATGAAAATACCTAAGGAATTTACTAATTGAATTCATCTAACATATGACTCTGATCAAAACTTCTATGTCAACTTGAATCTCTATAAGGTAAAGGTAACCAAAAAAATTAATTATGTGTGACATCCTAAAGTAGTTTATTAGGAAGTTAATACTAATGAGGAATTGCATATCAAATCAAGGTGATAAAAACAATATAGAAGAGTAATTATAAGTAAATTTCAAGTATGAAATTATGATAATATTCATGATTCAACTTCAATTTTATCTTTGTTGTTATTATGATCATTCTTTAGCTATGTTGTGACTTGAGTCCTAAGTTGAGTACTTAAATGACCTGCTCGATCTCGATAATTGTACAATTTACTTGACCAATAAATCTAAGATACTTTGTTTTTTGGTTTGCCTCTAAACTCATTTGAATCTTACCATCCAAGTGAAAGATAGTACTTGGTGACTTACTTGATAAATAATAATGTATAACTTAGGAATCTTAAGATTGTGAACTGAACTAAACTATGTCTGTATAGAGGTTGTCACATAAGGTCTGAGAGTGACTAAAAAACTTTTTTAGGCTATGGCTCTATGTCATGGGTGCTTAAGAGGGGTGCCTTTAGGATAAAAAGCCTATGACTCCACATAAAGAAGATGGCACATGATGAGGAGTAATTGGATTTTTAGGTTGAGCAGTTTCATAAAGGTTTCTCTCTCAAACTACAATAGGCTTGGATACCATCAAAATCTATGATTATTGTTGGATACACCTAATGCACTAAACTAGTTCTATCAGTTGATGTTGGGTAATATGTTGAAGTAAACTAATGTCTAGTTAGTTGATATTGGGTACTTCCTATTTCTATATACAAGTTATATCCTACTAAATAGGATAGTATATATATATATATATATCATTAGGATGGCTTATTATTTTTATGTATTCCATTGAATTATTGATATGCTCAATTGATCTTACTAGAAACACTCATGAAATACTGATGAATGCATATTCCTCCAATTCTCATTACAAACTTTAAACTAGTTTTTTTTTGTTTCGAGTAATCATTTCGTGTTAATTTCTTAGTTTGTTGTTTTGCTTTTGATCTCAAGTTGTTAGGATTTTGATAGAATTTTTCACCCTTATGCAAGGGGGCAAAGCACCACCCAACTCTAAATCCTGATAGAAGTGCATCACCTATTCCATGATTCAAGTGCAGAAGAAATTGGAGGGTAAAATGAAGCATATCAGCATATTCAGCTAAGCCAGTCAGGCAGTTGAGTTCCCTAGTTAGCCAGTTGGCCCATCAAGCCAACAACGCTTCTCAAGCACAAATGAATTGGCTGAGTGGTGTCACCATTTTGGTGACTGTGATTCATGCACCCCAAATTAGTAACCCCAATACTTGTGATGATATTCCAACCACACAACTCACGTTGCAAGTTGGCCAACTAGAATTTGGTCCTTCAATTGTTGTATCCAATAGGAGCCTTACCGAACCTCTAGTTGGCCAATTGGTTCTACGAATCATCCTATTGGAATTCAATTTTAGTTGCTTCTAAAGTCAGAGCAGTCAAAGTTTTGAAGATCAGCTAGCCGGTCAACTCACTTCACCAGTCGACCAACATACCTGTAGAAAATTTCCTTTGAGAGAAAACTAGTTGGTCAAATTACATTCCAGTCAGTCAAACCTAATTATATCTAGAAGAATCACCAGAGGCTAGTTGGCCAAGCCAAAATCCCAATCAAAAGACATAGGTCCAGTTAACACACCACATAAAAGGTCATTTGTCTGACTAGTGGTACCAATGAGGTGACTGACTTAGTAGATATGGCACAAGAAAGAGCCTCTGGACCAACTATGGGTTTGGAGCCATCTGTATAAAAGAATAAATTGACCTAATATTAAGGGGTTCATCTATACTCAGTACCAACCTCATTTTGGTGCAACAATCAGAGAAAAAGAAAGGGGATTTCATCCTCTTCATGAAGATTGTCATCCCATTGATGTTGGAGTGGAGTTTTGTATTCAAAGACCATTGATTGTCTTCTCCATCATTTTCATTGGTATAATCTCCTCTCTCCTCTTTTGTATTCATTTTTTCTCCATGTGCATGAGCAAGTAAACTCTATCGTTGAGGCATGGGGAGTATCCCCATCACCCAATTTTTCACAGTTGTTATTAAACTCAGTGTTTTAGATAATTTGACTGTTATTCTCATTCATTTATTGCTTGATCTTTGAACTAATCATTTATTTGCATGTTAGCTATAATACTAAATGTTGAAATATTGAAATTTAGGATTAGATCACAGAAGCTATAATACTAAATGTTGGCACAAGTATCAATTTTATGTGATCTCATCTAGTGAATTTATAGAATTCTAGATGAGATCACAGAAGGATTTCTACAAGACTATTATGTGACAATATGTGGGAAATGAGACCTCAAGCCCACACAGAAAATTGATACTTGTGCCAACTCATGTTCTAAAATAAGACTGATTCACATTGTCTAGTCTAATTAGCCACTTTTTTGAGTTGTGATAAGAACAGTTACATAAGTGACGATGATAAAATTCAAAATGTCCCAATGCATCTTAAACATTGTTAGTAATAATCTTACAATCGTTTACATTACCTTGCAATTATTAGTTCAATCTTAGTTAAATAACTCCCTTAAGATTAGTTTTAAATATTATTCTAAACAAGTGGCTCATAATAAATTTTTGAATCACGTTATCATTTGAGTTTGAAACTTTAGTGATATGTGATAGACTCATTCTCTTGCAGGTGGTGATTTTTGTGCCTTTTTTTGGTAAAAACTAGGATTTATAACTTAGTATTTTTGGGGTATAAAAATAATACATCAAGTTTTGGCATAATTGTGGGTGGTTGGATTAATTCAAAGAGAGAAACAATTATCACTCAAGAAAAATCTCAAGAAAAATGATGAAAGATTGCATATTTTGGCTCCATAACTCCAAGAATTGGAGTGAGGGCCATTAATGTATATAGGGTCACTCAAATGGCCATACATTTTGCATACAAACTCATAATTAGATTAGTTGAATATTTTTTTATGGAAATCAACTTCCTTCTAAACAAGTATATATATGGCATATTTAAGTCAGGTGACTCACCCTTGATTTGCTTTGTGAGTTAGGTGAGTAGGTTGTAGGCTAAGGATAATGTAGATAGTGAGTGCGACAAATAATGTTACCAATCAGGAGATTGGAATTCATCTTCAAATTGTCAATAACCAACATAGTTTTGGAGACCCGACAATCATCTAGCTCACTTCACAAGTTCACCAACTCGCCTATAGGTAAAAATTATTATCGTGAGTCACCTAATTTGTTACACAAGTCAATCAACTAGAAAGTATACCCCAACACTAAAATGTCTCTAGATTCCACATCTAATGAAAAAATTGAGTGACTCAAGTTGTGTTGGAAGTAAAATATGATTATATATGCAGAAACTATAGTTACTAGCTACTTTGTTCGTCTGTCCCTCTAGTCATCCAAAACTCATGTCATAGATATATCCAGTAGATGGTTGACAATTGTTCAATAACTTTGTATGGATCTCTTATCTTGTGAGCTAATATAAAAGCACTTGATGAAATTATAGGGCAAGGTTTCACATTCTATCTCTCTCATCTACAACCCTAATAGTCACCAAGGAGGGCCAGAGAGAAAGCATTGATTTGACGTGAAGACGCACTCCACCATAGATATGGACCTGAGACTATAGCTATCGTTTGGGATTTGTGACAAGACCACTAGGTTTCTCCTCTATGTTGCTACTTTATCCATAAACTTTTCTTTTCTCTCTATTTTTATATCATGAACAAGGTTATAGAGTAGATCTTTTACTAGTGTGTGGGTATTAGCCATGTTGCCCATATCAGGTACTCTCATGTTAGAAATTGTAATTCATATAGATTTTTGGATTGATTATTAATTCATTGATTGCATGCTCTATACATTAGCTACCTATCTTACATGACTGTTAGAATCTTGAATCTAAAGACTTTGAAATCAAGGATTAGAATACCAATTAGTATCGTTGAATCCCAAATGAGACCAAAGAAGGAAGTTTTCTGGAGTGATAGACTAAAGATTTGTAGATAATGAGACCTCGAGCCTAGGGGAAAACTATCCTTGTGAATACATAATGTAACATACTTATGTAACGTCTCAATATTGTGGCCTCAGATAAAATGATCTTAAAAGGAATGATTGAACTATACATATCAGCAAGGTACACCTCCTTTTTGGGGATCCCATCATTAAAAAACTCAGTGGTTAAGCGTGTTCAACTCAGAGTAGTACTAGGATGGGTGAGCAGTCGAGAAGTTTATCTTGGCTTGTGTGTGAGTGAGGAAAAAAAACAGTTAAATCTAGTGGTGTTCTATGAGGCTGATCATCATTCTTGAAACTCTACTAGAGCCTTGGGCAATGGGATCAAACTTTACAAATGGTATCAGATCCAAATCCCCTCTAGTAGGTGGGGCCCACTTGGCATGCCAGTCTTTGAGTAGTGCAGTCTAGGCATGTTGGAAAGGGGTATCCAATTTGATGGAGCCACCCTTGCACTGGTAGTCATGGTCAGGAGTTGGGTGTAAATGGGCCATCTGGGTCTGCACTAAAATGGTGATAGATTGTGAGGCCATATAGTTGAGCCTTGATGAGGATCTCAAGATTCTAAGTTTTGTAGATTGTAACGTCTCAGGATTTGTGGCCCTATATAAAATGATCTTAAAAGGAATCATTGGATTACCCATATCACCAAGGTACACCTGCTTCTCAGGGAGCTCATCACTAAAATTTTTATGGTTAATCATGTTCATCCCAGAGTAGTACTAGGATGGGTGACTAGTCAAGAATTTTATCTTAGCTTGTGCATGAGTGAGGACAAATCACACAATAAAGGATAGTAATGGTATGTGGGGCCAGTCATGATTCCTAAAACTCTACTACTGCCTTGGGCAGTGGGCCCAGACTTTACACATAATCTGAAAGGATATGAAGTTGCTTGGGAATAGTCTAAATATTTTTATTAGTGAGAAATGTAATGTGAGAGAGTGGATGCATAGGCAGTGGTGATGAAAGTTGTCATCCTAATAATTTTACTGTAGTGCTAAATGTTAATTCTTTCTCAAACAATTCATCTTTCTCACTTCATTAATTTAGTCAACCAAACAAACCTTCAAATAAAAGTCTTTATTGGTTAGTTTTCTTAATTAGGATAAAGTTTCTAATTTGTTCTTAAAAGGTTATCATTTGGGTTAGACCTTAATTGTACTATCATATGATCCCTCCTCTTACAATTTATATTTTTTGTGCTATATTTTGGTAAAAACTAGGATTTCACATCTTAGTGAATTTGGGGGTACAAAAATATTGCATCAAAGTTTGGCATCATTTCTAGGTAAAAGAGAGAAGAATTATCCTTGGATGTTGATTTGGCTGACTGGACTCTAGAGAGTCTTCTGGAGATAATCTGGGTCGACTAACTATAATGTGAGTTAGCTAACTAGTCTTCTCTCGGAGGGCACTACACAACAGACACGTCATCTGACTAGTGAAGTGAGTCAGTGTTGGAGGGCCAGTTGAATTATCTATAGCATAGTGCCCAAAATGAATTCTAGTGGGCATACTTACATTCAGGTCAGTGTTCCCATATTATCTCCAAAAGACTCACCTGAGGCTAGTTAGACAACTTAATATCCTAATGAGTGAATGGAAGTCTAGTATATGCCTCATTTAAAGGCCAGCTGGCCAAATGGAACAATAGACAAGGTGCAAGAAAGATAGTCACTAGCTCAAGTGTGGGTTTAGATCCACCCATACAAAAGAAGAACTCAAATGAACATTGACAGGTTCATCTACACATAATTTTTCAACTCATTTTGGTGCAAGGGCCAAAGAAAATGAGAGTGGATTCCATCCTATTCATGGATATTGCCATCCTATTGTTACTAGAGTGAAGATTGATAGTTAGATCCCACTAGTTGTCTTCATCATCATCTTCATTGACATTCTCTCCTCTCTATTCTTTTGTATTTGTGCTTTCTTCATGGATATGAGAAAGTAGACTCCATCGTTAGGGCATGGGGAGTATCCCCATTTCTTGCATATTGTTCTAATTGTTATCAAACTCAATATTTTAGATATTTAGATTCATTCATTTATTGCTTGCTCTTCAAAATGATTATTGTATTTTCATGATAGATATAATCATAGATCCTTAAATTCTAGATTAGATCCTCAAAAGAATGCATATAATTCCATATGAGATCATAGAAGGAGTTCTACAAGAGGATTGGGTGATAATCTGTGGGTAACAAGACCTCAAGATCACAGAGAATTCAATCTGTATGCCAATCAATGTTTTGAAAGGAGATAGATTCACATGATCCTATTTTAATTAGTACTATATGATGATTTGTAATAGTTAGAATATAAAATTGACGGTGGTGAAATCCAAAGTTCCCAATTCTTTTAAATATTTTTATCAATCCTCTTTTTAATCGCTTTCATTTTTTTGGAATTAATACTTCAATCTTTGTTGATCAATTATCTCCAAATTGGATTCTAGTTCTTAAGAAATTTCTTACTTTGATCTTGAGATTGATAGGACTTTCCATTGCCTAAACCAAGAGTATAGAAATAGGATGGATGAGGAAGAAATGGACTAGTGGGTGAACCTAGATCTTGAAGCCCAGAGAGAGGTTCTCATTCCAGAAATAGAGCTACCATAGCAGAGGAAAATAGAGGTAGAGAGGATGTCACTCTTGAGGTCGAATGATAAAAGAGTATTAGAGACTTCTTTGTCCCTACAAATACATATGCATTCACATGGTAGTTCCTCCATCTACCATTGCCCCACAGTTTGGGATCCACTTGCATTGGGTCACAATGAAACAAATCAATACCTTATCCAGTAAAAAAGGAGAGGTTTTCCATGACCATTTGCAACAGTTCATAGATTTTTCCGCCTTACACAAAAAGACTTGAGTGTCAGAGGATGCTATAAGACACTGGATGTTCAAGTAATCCTTAACAAATAAGATAAGAAATTGGTACAGTGATATGGAGGGAGACAATACCACTACCTAGGATAAGACAAGGACTTCAAACTATGTTTTTGGTGAAATATTATCCTCTATATCTTACTTACCAAATCTGGGGCCAGATCACATAGTTCTCCATGGCTCCAGGCGATTTCCCTAAAGAGGCTTGAGAAATACTCAAGGATCTCCTATGTCGATCCTTGTATCATGACATTCCACTGATTCAGTTGATCAAAACTTTCAACAACTGTGTAGATGATGACACCAATTAGTTCCTAGATTCCTCAACTGGAGGACATTTAATGTTCAAAATATCCAACAGTGTTTAAGAGGTCAAGAGTGTCTCTAAAAATAAGACCAATTTCAATAAAAGACATGAAGGTGTTCTCAATTAGATAAGCAGAAGATATCTAAACTCAATTCCATAGTTGAGTCTCTAAAGAAGTTGTCCTTGAACTACGAAGGTCTAGAATTCTCTTTCAACACCTTTGAGAGAAGAGGACATACACATCATATAATGCAACAAGTTAAATTAGCAAACCATTTCTGTGAAGCTTGCAATTCCAATGATCATTTTCCTCTAAGTTGTCAACTCCTTTACAATGTCATGGTAAATAATGCACATGTACCACATGAAGAAAGGTATATGGAAGATATAAGTTCCATCCATAATATCCATGGATAAGGATACTACAATCCCAATGAGATCAAGTATCATTGGGCGTTGCAAAAAAATATATGTGGCAGGTCCTGAAAATGCCTTTAATTGAGTAGAGGATAGGAGAACAACCAAAGTTAAGGTCCTCTTGAGTTCCTAAACAATTAACAATAGAACTTTAGGAACCAAAGGAATTTTTGAGACAACATCCAGAACCATGGGTACAATCAAGGGAAAGAAATCTAGAATCCAAACTAAGTTCCATAGACATCAGATCCAAGCATTCTCCCCACAAATCATGGCATGTTTACTATCATTGAGAAGATCCTCCTATATTAGCAGTCCATCATTGACGGTATGTAGATAGTGCTCTCAAATCAGCAAGTCTATCAAAAGTATATTAACTCATAGTTGGCCTAGCTTTCTAGTTCTCTATGTCCTCCTATAGGTACATTTGGAACACAACTAGAAAACAATACTAAACATCCCAAGTAGCTGAAGGTTATTTCCACATGTTCAGTAAACATGTATGTACCACCTCTCCTAAAGTGACACCGACTACCATTCATATTGACTTCGATGAAGATGACATAGTGATGGTTGAAAAGGAACATGCATATGATATCCATTTTGTTATTCACACATGTTAGGCAAATGATGTTGAAGATGTACAAGTTGAAGTTGTTGATCTATAACTGTCAGGTTACAAACCAAGATCCCCATACCAAGCACATCTAAGGCAAACAATGTTGGATTTCATGTTCATGAAGTTCAAGGAATCTATGAAGAAGATCCATGTGGACATCCCTTCCTTAGATGTTGTTTCTAAGATACCAGTGTGGTCAATATACTTATAAACCATCTTCATCAGGTAATACGCCACCAAGGAGTATGAAAATATGAAGCTAGCTAGGACATACTAAGATATTATCCTAAAAAATATGCCTATATATAATAAGGGTCTTGACTATTTTGGGATTGGTTGCTACCTTGGGGACAACACTTGCAAAAAGGGCTAGGAGATTTGGATGCTATTATTTCAATATTAACATACAACCATTACCAAAGATTGGGATTCACCAATCTTCTCCCAATAACCATGATGATTTAGATAAAAGACTCTTCTATGATGAAACCTATGCCGATCATAGGGGACATTCAACTCAAGGTTGTAGGGATGCCTATGTACCTTGTGAATTTTTTTTTTCATGAACATAAAGGAGGATCTTAGATACCATATCATCTTCGTTACCCATTTCTAGAAACACTCAAATCTTTGGTTGATGTAGAAGTGGGAACTTCTTCTGAGAGAGACACTCAAGTTTAGGGTGTTTATAGTTTAAAAGGCTTAGTATTCATGAGGAAGTCTTCTTTCTTAACAACATTGCTAAATTATCTCACCTAAGGAATGATAGTGAATTTTCAAAGACCCCTTGCAAACAACCATCACCATCATGGACAATTGAGATTTTGATGAGATAAAGGTTGATCAATGTCAATTTTACTTAGACACATATGAAGAGGGACCGATGTTGAATTTGAAGATTTGAAAATGAATCAGTGGTTGAAGAAGAGATGGAAACATCTAAGGCACCAAAGATGAAGACCCTATCAGAAGGGCTAGAGTATATATAAATTAATGAGAAGGAGGTATGCCATGTGATCATAAATTCAGATCTCACTAATTACTTGTAAGACATATTGATGTTTAATCTGAGGAAAAGAAATATATTATGGAATACTAGATGATTGTTCTGACAAGTATAATCTAGACCATTTTCATGCATAAGATCTGCATGGTAGACGACTATCAACCATCTAGAAACCCCATGCATTGAATGAATCCCAACATGAAAGATATGCTCCTTATTAGAAGTGATAAAATTTCTCAAGGTGAGGATCATCTATCCTGTTTTAAATTCCCCTTGGGTAAGCCCTCTTTAGTTAGTCCCAAAGTTTGGTAGAACAATAGTTTTAAGGAATGAAAAGAAAAAGCTTATTCCCATATGCATAGATATGGGGTGCAAGATGTGCATTGATTATAGAAAGATGGACTAAGCCGCATAAAAGGATCACTTACCCCTCCCTTTTTTAATCATGTTTTAGAGTGATGAGTACATCAAGAATACTTATTTTATATTGATGGATATTATGAGTTCTATCAAATCCTAATCCACCTAGATGATCAAGAAAAGACTAGATTTATATCTCCTTTTGGCACCTATGCTTTAGAAGGATGACGTTCTAGTTATGCAATGCCCCTTCCACCTTCCACTGTTTCACATAAGCTATTTTATAGGAATAACTAAAACTGCGATAATTATTTTCATGGATGACTTCTTTATGTATGGTGACTCTTTTGACTCTTGTTTGCATCCCCTTTATCTTGTATTTAGCAAAGTGGGAAGAAGCACATCTAGTGCTTAATTGAGGAAATACCACTTCATGGTGAAGGAGGGTATTGTTCTCACCCACAAAGTGAGAAATAGGAAAATAGAGGTAGAGAAGGAAAAGATTGAGGTTATTTCCAAACTTTCACTTCCATCTATAATGAAGGGGTATGTGCCTTCTTGGGCCATGTAGGTTTTCATCTCAAGTTTATAAAACACTTCTCAAAAATTAGAATTCCACTTAGAAATCTTCTTTTCAAGGAAGCTATATTCTTATTTGATGTTACATGCATGGAAAGGTTCACCAATTTGAATTTGGTCTTAATATTTTGAGATCATGTGCTAGAGATTATGTAGTAGGAGAGGTCTTGGGATATCATATTGACAAGAGGAACCATTTGATTTATTATTTCGTGAAGACGTTTGGCAAAGCACAAGGAACTTAGCCACCTCTAAGAAGTAGTTTCTCACCACTGTGTTAGCCTTTTACAAGTTCATGTTGTATCTTGTTGGCTCAATGGTAATGGTCTACATTGACTATGTTTCCATTTACTATCTAATAATGAAGAAGGAAGCCAATCCCATGCTATTATAATGGATGTGTTGTTACAAGAGTTTCATTTGGAAATATGTGACAAGAAAGGAAGTGGGAATGTGGTGGCTAGTCACATAAGCCACATTCATGTCTAACAATTATAGCATGATAATTGATGATTCCCTCCCCAATGACTGATGGTGAAATTTCTTTCGACATTCCTTGGTTTGTAGATTTTTTAAACTATCTAGATGTTGGAATTTTAAACTTAAATTACACAAGTCATTCCAAAAAAATAATTCATGCATGACTTCAACAGTTACTATTGGGATTAACCATATCTTTTTCACCTAGAACTAATGGCTTGTATCAAATATGTGTCATGGAGGAGGAAGTTCGTTCCACTATTAATTGATTCCACTTAGGCCCAATAAGTGGGTACATGAGTGTGAAGAAAACCATACTATAGGCCGTCTAAAGTGATTTTTACTGGCCTACAATATTCAAATATGTGTATGAATTCATTCATTCCTATGATAAATGGCAAAGGTCCAAAAACATATCAATTAAAGATGAAATGAACTTGATATCTTGGTAGGAGGTTGAGATCTTTGATGTATGGGGGTGTACTACATTGGCCTATTTACCCCATTTTGTGGTTACACTTACATTCTAGTTGTAATATATTACGTCTCAAAGTGGGTGAAAGTAATCTCCACCATCTCCAACAACATCAAGACCATGATGAAGCAATTCAAGGACATCATCTTTCCCAAGTTTGGGGTACCATGCATAGTTATTTGGGATGGATGATCGCACTTATTGAAGAATAAATTTGAACACCTATTAAAGAAATGCCACACATCATAGAGTATCTTCTTCATACCATCCACAGACAAGTTACTAATTGTAGGTCTCAAACAAATAGATAAAAGCTATTTTGGAAATGATAGTTAGACACACAAGGAAGGATTAGGTATTAAAGATTAACTATGCTCTTCGGTCATACAAGACAACCTTGAAAATGACATCGGCTACTACTCTATTTTGAATGATCTATGACAAATCATGCCATCTCCCTGTTGAGATGGAACACAATGCTATATGGGAAATTGTAATCAATCTAGCTTAAGACTTCCATTCCAGGCCCCTTTTTTATTATTCTAAAATTTAGTACCTTTTTTCTAATTAAAAATGTATTTGGAGTAACTAAAGTAAAATAACATGATGTCATTATAAATATATTTTATATGATATGTATTATGATAAAATAACAAAACTAACTCTAGAGTAAGGCTCAATGTACAAATACACTAATTGATAGTTTTGACTCCTAAGAATATTTCCAGGAATAAGAGATGGTAGAAAATGAATTAATGTGAATTATAATATTATGATTGAATAATTGGAAAGGGTAAATACATTAAGTGTATATTTAATATACAATCAATGATATATGACATTAATATTGTCAAAATATAAAACAAACGTGAAATCCAAATTTCTCACATCTTAACTAGTTACCTAATAATTTTCAAATCAATCAGATATTAATTTCTCCCCTAAATAAATTAACAAAAACGGGTAATAATTTGGGATCTAAATGGATTGATATTTAATGTTAATGAACCGTTTCCTAATGTCCATTATTTATTCAGTGTAATGCTTCATGTGTGTTACTTTTTTAGTCACAACCCCTACCCCATCCTTCTCGCCCCTTGTGTGATCGCTGGCCGTGAAGCGTCAGCCGTACAAAGGTAACTGATACCCGGTGTCCCTCTTTCCCCAAAATACATATTTTCATCTCATATTTGACTCTCTGCTTCTCATCTTCCCATCATCCTAACCATGTCTTACCTTCTTCTCCATGCACTTTTGCAAAGCCTAATCATCTGCCCAACAGTTCACTAGAGAAGAGCCCACCACCAATAATTTCTACAACTGAAAAAGGGTGTGGCTACACCCAAAGTGGTAATGATACCTTCTCCTTCACACTATGATGGCCACTGCAGTGTCCAGACCCAACCATCCTTTCTTCTCCATCATCACCATCAACATGGGTGCCGCAACAAACTGGAGGGCTATTTTTAGCCTGGGTAGTAGATGAATGAGGTCACTACCACCTATGCAAGTGATGCAGTTGTACTTATCTCCATCATGAAGCCCATGCCACCCTCCAACTGATCTTGGCAATTCCATTAGTGACTCGAAGGGTGAGCGACCACCAACATCTTCTTTGACCACCGACTTTGTCCTCCTCCTAACACCTAGTCGCCATTCACTTTAGAGTTGATGACCAAAGATCTGTGTTTGACTCCAATACAACATACATACTCAACATCATCACATGATGATTCATAGCCCCATGAAAACTACCTTTGTCTTCAACCTCCACCCAGTCTCCCTGATGACTCAATGTTGGACCACACAAGGTTTAGATCCACATCTTCGAGATGCCTCTATATGTGTATCACCTTCGGCTAGGTTTGGGAAACCCGTAGATGAGGTTTCCTTCAAACATGGATGCCAAGATCCACCAGGAAGAAGATATGCAGATGATCTCAGATATCCATTGAACTTCGTCAATGGTCTATGATCAATTATAGTTCTATTTGTTCATCTACTTTTCTATGGTATAAAATCAAGTAATGAAAACTATAATCAGTAAACATATAGGATTTGCAAACATAGCCCCAGAACCCTCATGCATAGGTACAGCAATGCACTAACAATTGTAAGTACATTTGGAGTTATTCATGTCCTATATGCCTAGAATTGCTTATTTATAAAGAAATTAGTCTATATGAATAGTGATGATTGTATTATAGATAATACTTAGGATGATAACAATTATAATTTTGATACAAGACAATATGTATATCGTGCACCTGTACACATGTTAGGTTTTAATACTAGTAGGTAATAAGCATGCAAACCATGTGTGCACATCACATGTATTCCTAGTGTTAGAAGATTACCTAATGGAAATAGATATATAGTTTATATATGGTAATATATTTTCAGAATATAAACCATAATTGTAATTCTAAAAATTCAATTTGAGCTTCCCAAGTACCAATCGAATGAAACCCTGGATTATTAAATGAAGACACTGGTACAGAACCGACCTTTAGTGTCGGTTATTTAAAGAACTTTGGTGTCGGTTTCAAAGTGACACCCAAGTGGGTGCCGCTAAAAGTCAAAACCTTCAACGTCAGTTTTAACACCGACGCCATAACCCTTCCCACCACCAAAAATGTGCCAACAAGGACACTATAGGCGTCAGTTATTTAATAATACTGACACTATATCCAGGTCAAAGACGTCAAAGTTTCATAGAAACTGACGTCATAACCCTTCCCGTCACCAATAAAATGTGCCAACAAGGGAGCTAAAGACGTCGATTTTATACTAATAACCGACGCCATATCCCTGGTGTCATGAAGACGTCAATTTTTTTGTGAATAACTGACAATGTATGTCTTTGTTGTCAGTTTTATGCTAATAACCGACGCCTATGTTCTATTTTTTTTTTTCTTATCAGTTTGCATGCCTACTGTATGACTGGTCAGTAGGATGCAGGACGTGCAGTTCAGTTCTAAACTATAGGTTTACATCATCCATTGATATCATCCAACAACATGCCACAAACCTGCAAAATTAACAAGATGGAAAACAATTTATGATCACACACATGTATAAGCACATTTAATTCATATTATTTTTCATCACACACATGTAGAAACTAGTAGTTCCATTTCAAATTTCCTCCATTTTCACACACATTTAGCAACCTGTAGTTCCATTCATTTAATCTTTTTTCACATTTAGACACATGTAGAAACAATCATGTATTGATCATCTTCACATTCACACATATGACGATTCAGAAAAATTCATTCACATTCACACAAAAATAATTATGAGAACAAAGTTTAGAAATATCATTCTTTATTCATCATTGTCATTATCGCCATCAGTATCCCAATCATATTTAAAAATTCCCACTACTTGTAGGCTTTTGCCTATTGTTCTCTTACATCATTTAAGTCTTCCATCATATAGGGAGTATGTACATCTAATAAATTTTGACCTATAGTGAAGTCAATTTTATACAGCTACAAAGAGAATGACATATATATATATAATTAATAATATATAATAAGATTTTTATATTTCATATTATCTAATGAGACTATATATAATTCCTGATGTATGGTATCGATTTCCATTGTGGCATGTTTGATAATTAGGTCCATAAATCACATCACATAGTATGCACATGCCCAACTGTTGTCTTGTGTAGCACACTATAAATTGAAACATACAAAATATTCAAAAATACAAATAAGCACAGTTCAAATAAATAATATATACATTGGAGTCGGGAAATTACTTTCACATTCTCCCAAATTAGTGGATGTTTCTTTTTCTTGGGGACCTTTCCTCCAACTTTTTAAAACTCATGTAAAACCCTACATGTTATTGTAACAAATTAAATTGCATAATTAAATAGTAATGTAATAACATATGTTAATGAATATAAAATATGAAATATTTCTCATGGGAATAATGGCCTTTTCATTGTGTGTCCAGATAATGTATTTAATTCCTTCCCCGCAAGATCTAGATAATAGACAGTGAACATCTTGGGGAAAATAACTAGTAACTCTCAATACCTACCACTAGAGGTAAGAAAGTTAAAAATTAATAACTCAAAATCCACAATAAAAATGTAATTTTCTTAAGTCCAAATTATAAGCAAAGTAAACTTACTCAGTATTGAATGGAGCTAATATCACCGTCTTCTCTTTTTACCAAAATATTTAAAAGTAGCAGAGCAGTATGAAGTAACTGATGAAGGGTCTTTATCTATAAGACTAATCAAAGATGGAGCCAAAAATCCCACATGGGAAAATGCAAAATCTATACATATCGTGTGTAAGTGGCTACAAAACATGTATTATGTATGCATTAATATATAAGAAACCAGATCACCATATATAAAATAGGGTATATGGATGTATAAACAAGATCTCACCATATCCATAGCTCTATCATAGATGTATTCAGTCAATCATAATGAAACAACTCCAAAATATCTTGTATAAATAGATTGTTATCGTATGATTGACCTACAACATCCTTCAGAATAGAAACATTTATAGGGAAATTTGGATCATGTTCGCCTATCCATACTGCCATACCCCTATAATTAGGACCTAACAAGGTGTGTAGGTCCCTTGAAAGCCAACTTGGTACTTTAGGAGGTGGAGGTGGAGGCCGAGATGTAGCGGGTGTCTTCCTTTTGACCTGTATATATAATTTCAGATCAATTGACTCATATATACACACTAACAAATTAACATAATGTAAATTTACCATACAATATTTGTATAGACAAAATCCACTTTGGGCCGCAATATCACTTTGCCTTATGCCTCGCCAAGCGTTTCAGAATGTGGGTGGGCATATGGCAATGGAAGATCCCTCCAATTGGGGAGTACATGTATCGGGCTCACACGAACCGCACCATTTGGTACTGGAGTCCCATGAAACATGTCCCCTGGAAGGGGTGGGTAAGCCTCGACCTCTGTAATGATATATTCTTAACGTTTTAGATGACAAAGCTTCAACCCCTACAAATTTACATAAAGAATGTTATATACATATATACATAAACATATCATCTTGAAAAGACTAGCTACTATATCATAAAAATACTTACAGCGGACGTGCTAGGTGGATCTACAGGATTACTCCCAACCTCCATAGTAGGAGAAGAGTGGCACGTCATAGGTACTGTCTGAGTGGCAGTCTAAGACGCCTGACACTTCACCATTGCTTCTTGGATTCTCTTATTAATTAACTCATCTACCTATACATCAACAAAAGAAATGCTAGCTTTTGATTATTGAATTCCCTTTCACAATAACATTCTAAAAAAAGAGTAGGTTACCTCAACATTTGATAATCCCTCTTTTGGGACAGGTTTGCGTTGTGATGGCCCAAAGAACACTTTTATGCCCACACCAGCACCTACACCCCTAACACGTCTAGGATGCTCTGGGTTACCACGAGCAACTGGCAATTCATCCCTTGTACCCTCAAGGATGCACTTGTCTTCCTTCCTCTGCTCGTGAAGCTCCCGCTAATCGCCATCAATAGAAATTGGTAAGTAAACATAACAATAATAATATTGATTGCTCTAAGAGTTGAATTTTACCATATTTGTAGCCGCCTCAACAGTTGTGGGCTTCGTTATATCTCCCTTCTTGTTTTGCCTCCCAACTATCCACATAACATGGTGAGGCAGAGGTGTGGGACCAATAGTAGAGGACTCTGTAGTCTCTTGAGTAGAAGCAGACTGAGCAGTAGACTCAGCCTGTAGTCTTTGGCAAACACCTACATAGCCTCTTAGACCCATCGTGTGGTCATGCACATTCAGTGCACACCTTACTCTTTGAGCATCACTGATAGCCTTGTTAGTAAGCACATTGATTTGGTTAGTAACACTAAAGGTTAATCTTGAATAGGTGAATACATAAGAACGTATATTAATTAAATTGGGAGTGGCGCTTAATACCTTGAATTCATCCGTTTTTCATTGGGAACAAACTCCTCCCAGTCTTTGGGGTCCAGGTAGTTCCATTACTCAGTGGTTGGCTTCTTCCTCTTCTCAACATCTCGTATGTAATATCGGGTGAGATTTGTCCTATAGTTCCTTAGGACCCTCCCATAGCGTTGCATCACACATTTACGATGCAACTTTTCATCCAGTTCAAATTCACTCTGCAAAATAGAATTTCTATTAACTAGTATCCTAAAAATTAGTAATCTATAAAATAGAATTGCAAATAATAATAACTCACGCATAGTTCCTTCCATACTAAGTCTTTCTTTCCCTTAGGAAATTTATGTCAAGATTCTACATTAGGACTATAATGGCTACGAGTAAGAACCCCAAGATATGAAATAAATGAATTGCGGTTCACTCCAACTGGATTTCTTGCATGATCAAAATCCACTGCCAGTTTGGGTCCATTGCCCCTTTATTGTAATAACTTGTTCATCATAGTAATGCCCCTCACTTTTTCAATTTCTTTTGCTGCTTATCAAGTGCCCCAAGTTCTTCAGTGGGTAACCTAAAATTTGACAAAATAAACACACTTACAAGATATAACTATAAATGGACATATATATAGAAATATAGGATATATTTTTAAAACTTACATTGTGAGGGAGCACATTGATATCCTCACCCTCACGGTAATCATCATCATGGTCATCATTCTCATGCTCAACCATCTGAAAGTGTCATTAAAAAATCAAACATTTAGCATTTGACAAAACTAGAAGATAATAAAACATTGTAAAGTTCACATTCAGAAAAATAAAACATATAAAAAATACACACATGCATGCCTCTAATATTGTGATCTTTTATCAATTAACAATCCTTCATTGTGATCTCCGCACACATACAAGTCATCATTAGCTTTAATATTTGGTGGTGTTGCAACACAACTGAGAATGGACTAAAGTCATCATACTTATCATAGTACTCTTCTTCATCTATATGATCTTCAATGAATTGTCTTTTACCATGAAGAACAACCGACCATTTATCATTTGTAGGATCATCGATATAAAATACTTTTTTTGCCTGTGATGCCAATATGAATGGTTCACCCTTCTCGCCAATCTTTTCAAAGTTCACTAATGTGAAACCCAATTCATCCACTATAACTCCTTTGGTGTTATCAACCCAATTACATTTAAAGAGTAGAATTCTGAAATCTACATAGTCAAACTCCCATATGTCTTCAATGACACCGTAATATGACATTTTAGCTTCACATGGACTCTTATCCTTTGCACTTGCAAAAAAAATGAAGACACTTGAAGGGTGACCCCACTATTTTAGACGACACTCTTATCATCTTGACACTCTGTGTAATATGATAATCCATTCATGTCAAACCCTTCATAAGACATAACATTCAATTTTGGTTTAAAGGTGAGGCATTTGATAGTTTCAGTAAGATTATTTGGTGTTTGAGATAGTTGATATAAGACTTTATCTTCAAACCACTTAATAAATGTCTTGTTATGCTCTCTAGCAAGCCACATTGAATTGGCTTGAGGATATTGTCTCTTGATGAAATTGATATGTTCCTCGATATAAACACTCACTTCGTAGATGTTGTGTAAAATATACAAGTGACCTTGTTCCAACTTCTCACGACTGATTACTGTAGCGTGCCGTTCGAATAAAACAAGATTAACTAATGCAGAAGCGATTATTAACAGCGGATTACTGAAAATCACTAAAAAGTAAAACCATTTATCAAGAGATCCATTCATAGGAAAACTCTTTCATTCAGATCCAAGGTAAAACATTTACAACCTGGTTCATATATACATATCATGTGTCATTGCCTCTCGAGGCATACAAGCATCAACTACTCTGTCTTAACTGTACGGAGGTAGTATAAGAACTTCGAGGCATAAAGCCAAAATCTCAGATCGAATATATCAGAAGCACTAACTCCTAGGACCTGAGAGTATAGAGATGACTCATAGGACTAACTATACAAAACTAGACAGCCGGTATCTCCACCTGATGGATCACTGCTGTCCCTGTTGCTACTGCTGCTGCTCTTCCCCTTCAGTATGGTTTCTGCCTCTTTGTCTGCGTCTACCTAAAAACGTTAGATCCCACGGGGGTGAGACAATTATAAAAATTGCCCCAGAGGGAGATATAAATCTCCACCGAAAACAATAGTTAATTCAACATCTACACAGATTAGAGAAACATTTTTATGCAAGTATTTCAGCTATGACTTGATAAGCCGCATGCCTAATATTCAATAAAGAATTGGAGAACATAAATAACTTTTATGTATCAAGGACATGCTAAGCAGTATATCATCAACCAGTGATTCTCGTATTTCAATCTTATGCAAATACGCTACACTGCTGATTATATTTTACAATCATTTTTAAGCTCTGAGGAGATGAGTTATACCGCTCATACTCCAATCGACCATTTCCAGAATTGAAATCGGTACCATAATTAGGTAAATGGAAGAGCTAGATTCCCATGACCTCCCACATCCCGGTCAGTACGGGACCACAAGCAGGACTTATGTTAACTGCTCAAATAGCTTTCTAGGGTATACTGGAAACTTCGCTATAGAGTTACAGCATCAACTGCACTCTCATCGGCAATCGAGAGATTTAATGTTTATCTCCATCGACCCAACATGAAATATCATTGGGAGATTAATGATACATCCATCCCAACCATCGGGAGATTTGTGGTATATCCATTCCGACCATCGAGAGATTTGTGGTACATCCATCCTGACACATGAAGGATGGAGAGGTTTAATGTTTACCTTCCATCAATCTCTTCACTAGGATGTAAGGATATTTTCACCCATTTACCCCCACATATTCAAAATATGTGAATTCAAGGAAATTCCATAGGAAAATCCGTTTCACCATCACCAACTTCTGACAATGATGGATCTATGGTCAGAGCACTACATGAATACATTTCACTTGATTAATTAAGTACATTTTCATATTGTTTTAGCATCAGGCAAGTTCTCAAACATAACTTATTATGACAATGCTATAAAGAAACATGTACTAATTAATCAACTACTTAATAGTCTTTAAAAGACATTGGGAATTCAATCCCTTAATTCAAAACTGGGAATTCTCATCCATTCACAATCTCATCACCATAATTATATGGCTCTGGGTATTTAAACCCTTGTGACTCATCATTGAGCATTGTTACCACTTTTCCAGCTAACTATCACCTTCAGGTCAACTGACCAAGGCAAACATGATTCTTGCTATTACAAGCATCACTTCATGGTACTTGAGGCCTGTTAACTCTCTTGTTACCTCTTACCAAGTAGCAGGGTATATTATGGCACACAAGGCCCAACACAATAGTGAATTGAATAACATAGCTCACACCTAGCTATGATTATCATTTAAAAATACCTGCATGGTTAGCACAGATGATAACAATAAACTTCAATTACATATCAGTACCATGCATAACAAGTATGGATTCACTTATTCAAGGGTAACACCATTATTCCCTTACTAGGGTTAGGGTTTTCTATTTCATGTCATATCTTTTGAGAATAAACATCCCTTCACTCATATCAGGGTTATGGATTATCACCATATTGCCCAAGATTAGGGTTCATTAAGCATTACATAGTATTACCCTGGATTTGAGCTCCACATCACATCAAACATTAGGGTTTCTCATGAAACCATTCTTAGTTAGGGGTTTCTCATAATTTTCACCCTAGAATAGGGTTTACATCAATAATCCACAATCAGGGTTTACTATTCTTCCCAATTAGGGTTTCATGTTCATTACCCATAATTAGGGTTTACTATTCATCCCAATTAGGGTTTCATGTTCATTACCCATAATTAGGGTTTACTATTCATCCCAATTAGGGTTTCATGTTCATTACCCATAATTAGGGTTTACTATTCATCCCAATTAGGGTTTTACATCACATTACCCTAAATTAGGTTTACACATATCAACACCCTAGATTAGGGTTCAATCCATACCCTGGATTAGGGTTTCAATTATAATTGCCCTAAATTAGGGTTAAGGTTCAACGACCTTATGAATTAGGGTTTATGCTCATGATTAGGGTTTCATGATCTCTTTACTTAAGGATCATACCCTTAATCACCATATGAATCATACTCATGTATGAATTCCATTCTTTCATTCTATCAACTTGATTAGGTCATATCAACCCTTCAGTCAAGTACATACAGCTATGATTGACATAGTGTGCCAAGTTATTGTTCTTATAAGAAATTAGGGTTCATCCCTTAATTGGTACTAATCACTTATGTACTATTAGGGTTTCAACCTTTTTACCTTCATTGATTACTATTACTAACAATCATTGGATTATTGGAACAATCATCACCATCAATTTCCAAATGATTGAACCACATTGAACTCCATTCGATTTTGAAGGTTTCATCACCAAATGGTTTTGAAACCGTTTGACCACCAAATGGTTTTGAAACCATTTTCCCCCAAATGGTTTCAAGACCGTTTGGTCTCAAATGGTCTCAAGACCATTTGGGCCAAGTCAGTCCCAAAACTGCAAGGCTCTTTAGGTCATTTCATCAATCAATTGAATGTAGTTTGCACCATTGAATTGACTACTGATTATGCAATTGAAAGATTCATCAATCAACACCATTAGATCTTAATCCAATTATCAAGGATCAACCACTAACCCTACAAATGGTTTTGAAACCGTTTGGTCCCAAACGGTTTCAAGACCGTTTGGGCTCAAACGGTCTCAAGACCGTTTGACCCAATTTGTCTTGAAATCGTTAGGACCAATCAAGGATTCTCCAATCAACTTGATTAGGGTTTAATAGTACATACATTGAATCAATCAATTGGCTCCATTGGATCGTAATCCAACACGTAATTAAGTTCAGACCTCAAACGGGCAACTAAACCAAACAGTCAACATAACCAAATTGTTTGGAGTACAAGTCACCAAACGGTTTGGAAATCGTTTGGTCTCAAATGGTTTGGTGAAACTGTTAGACCAAAGGTCCAAGATCGTTTGCACTTGTTCTTGATTGAGGTGTGTTCTTGTGAACAGGTTATCATCTTCAACCTTTAAACCCACAAAAATTACTGCCATTCCCATGGCAACTCCATCAATCAAACAAAGGAATTGCAAGAATAACAATTAAATCAATTAAATTGAGAAATCGAATCCAATGGCAAAGATTAAGGGTTCAAGTTATATAACCCGCCTTATAATCTGATCTCAAGCTCCAAGCTTCACGGCTCCAATGGTGGATGAAGCTCTAGCAACCTTCCAAGGTCCATTCTCAAGCTTTTGGAGTGAAAGGATCGGCTAGGGTTGAAGATGGAATGAAGAAATGAAGGAATTATGCATTGTTTTATGATTTCCTCCCTGAAATCAAGAAGAACAAAGGTCAAGAACTTACCACAGGTTGGGGGGTTGTCTCCCTTCTGTTCCTAGCTCCCTTAGTCGTTTTTTGCAAGCAAGGAGAAGAAAGGAATACGAAAAAGTCCTTGGTTGAGTGGTAAAGGGTTCTTTTATAAGAAAATCAATGAGAGAGAAAATGTTTTATAAAAATATTTTAATTCCAAAATTGTTGCCACCACTTCCCCCTTGGTTTCTTGCATGCAAAGGAAACTCTATCCCCACCGAACTCCCTTCCATTATCCATGAATTAATGGAAAAGAAATTAAGCACCTTAATCCCTTATAAAAGTAATATTCATTTTTGAGTGGGAATTCTTTTTCTTATAATAAGGTGAGTGGAGTTTTCACCTCCTTGGGATATTTCGTGGTCCTTGCAAAGCTCAAGGACGTCCACACATATCTGAATCCAACCATCTTAATTTTGTTTGAAGGCCCTTTAATTATTTTATTTATTTTTGTATTGAATTGAAGTAAAGTTCCATTTATGCTTAAATCTTGATTATTTTAATATCAAGATTCTCTCTCCTTCAAAGTAGCTCAAATGAGATGCCCCTCTCATTTTATTTGCTCCAAATGATCCCAAGAAACAGTAGGGACCATTTTTAAGTGGTAATGTGCATATTGAACCCTAGGATTTGGGTAAATTGCACATTACACCAAAACTAGATTTTAATGCACAAACATAGCTTTATCAGCTCTTTCTTGGTATTCAGGCTATCAAAAGCCATACCTCTGCATCATCTTCACTCTCATGATGCTTCAACACATGAGGAACATATTATCATGCACAATTTGCAAATAAACCCCTCAACTTGGGTAATTTGCACTTTAGTCCAAAACAATCAAAACATTGATTTCAACAATATTCAAAAAGGACTAAAATTGCAATATAAGTTCCTCTTGAGCCTTAATTATCTTTTAAAAGATAAGAGCAAGCATGTAATTACTTTTATTAAGCAAAACACCTAGGTTTAAAACATAACCCAGGCCAGGGATGTTACAAGTTATCCACCCCTTACAAGGATTTCATCCCCGAAATCATCAACAAGGACATCAAGAGAAAAGAGTAGGGTATTTCCTCCTCATTTCTTCCTCTAATTCCAAGGTGTCTTCTTCAACACCACAGTGATTCCAGAGGACTTTTATAAGACTAATGTCTTTCTTTTTCAACTTCTTGATTCTTCTGTCAAGAATCAACACAGGTCCTTCCACATAAGATATGTCATCATTTAGTTCTACCTCCACATGTTGTAGAAATAACTCAGTGTCAGGATGACACTTCCTCAACATAGATATATGAAACACTGGGTGAAATCTATGCAACTCAGGTGGTAACTCCAACTTATAGGCTACCTTTCCCATCCTCTCAATGATTGGATAAGGCCCCATAAATCTAGGAGCTAACTTCCCTTTCTTTCCAAATCTCAGGATACCTTTCCAAGGTGAAACCTTAAGGTATGCCCTGTCTCCAACTTGGAATTCTAAGGGTCTACGACGCTTGTCAGCATAGGATTTCTGTCTATCCTGGGCAGCTTTCAACTGTTGTTGTATGACCTTAACCTTCTCAGTTGTTTGCTGAACCAGCTGAGGACCCAAAAGTTGGTATTCACCTGTTTCATACCAACATAGGGGAGATCTACAACATATACCATACAAAGCTTCATATGGTGCCATGTCAATGTTGTGCTGATAGCTATTATTATATGCAAACTCTATCAAGCTCAGATGTAGATCCCAACTCCCTACAAACTGAAGGACACATGCCCTAAGCAAGTCCTCCAAAGTTTGTATCGTCCTCTCTGATTGTCCATCTGTTTGGGGATGAAAGGTTGTACTAAACCTTAATCGTGTACCCAAAGCTTTATGGAGTCGCTCCCAAAAATGAATCGTAAATTGGGGACCTCTATCAGAAACTATGGTAACTGGAACCCCGTGCAGCCGCACTATTTCATCTATGTATAACTGTGCCAACGTTTCAGCTGTATAAGTTGTTTTGACAGGAATGAAATGTGTTGTCTTTGTCAACCTGTCAACTATCACCCAAATGGAATCATGACTTTTGGCTGTTCTTGGCAAACTGACCACAAAGTCCATGGTTACATGATCCCATTTCCACTGTGGTATAGGCAGAGGTTGCATTGTTCCTGCGGGCTTCTGAAGTTCAACTTTAACCTGCTGACACACCGAACACCACATAACAAACTCAGCAACGTCCTTCTTCAATCCAGGCCACCAATACATATATTTTAAGTCATGATACATCTTGGTACTCCCTGGATGCATGGAATACATTGAAGAATGAGCTTCTTCCAGGATTAACTTTCTTAAGTTATCAACATCAGGTACTATCATCCTACCATGATACCAGGCTACCTGATCATATGACTCATGGAAACCATCTCGTTTCTCACTACCATACTCTGATCTGATCTGTTGAACTACAACATCAGCTTGTTGTGCATCTTTAATCTGTTGTCTCAGAGTAGGTTTTACTTGCATCTCAGCTAACAACCCAGATAACAATGATACATTGAGTTGTATATTATCTTGTCTCAAAGAGATAAGCATATCTCTCTTAGAGCACACTAAAGAGTTTAGCTGTGCTTTATCTAAAGCTGGTGTTGCTGATTTTCTGCTTAATGCATCAACAACCACATTGGCTTTCCCTGGATGATAATCAATTGTACAGTCGTAGTCCTTGATTAATTCCATCCAGTGGCATTGCCTCATGTTTAGCTCATGCTGGGAAAAGATATACTTTAGGTTCTTATGGTCTGTGAAGATCTGGAATGTTTCTCCATAGAGATAATGCCTCCAAATTTTCAAGGCATGGACCACAGCAACTAGCTCTAGATCGTGTGTCGGATAATTTTCCTCGTATTTCTTAAGTTGTCGAGAAGCAACAGAAATCACTTGCTTATCCTACATCAACACACATCCTAAGCCATTCTTAGATGCATCACAGAAGACTATGTACCCATTTCCTTGCTCAGGTAGCACTAACATAGGTGTACTAGTTAACCTTTCCTTCAGCAACTGGAAAGATTGTTGACACTTGTTATTCCAGACAAAAGGAATCTCCTTTCTGGTCAACTTGGTTAGGGGTAAAGTGATAGAGCTGAAGTTCTTAATGAACCTCCTGTAATAACCTGCCAATCCTAGAAAACTGCATATCTCTATCGGTGTCTTTGGCTGTTCCCATTGCAGGACACATTCTACTTTCTTAGGATCAACACGAATACCTGAAGTAGATATTACGTGTCCAAGAAAAGAAACTTCTGATAACCAGAACTCACATTTTCTAAACTTAGCATACATCTTATGCTCCTTTAGCAAAGTCAAGGCTTGATGGAGATGTTGTTCATGTCGTTGAGCATCTCTACTATATATCAGAATGTCATCTATAAAGACAACAACACATAGATCAAGAAAAGGTCGAAAGATTCTATTCATGAGTTCCATAAATGCAGTCGGTGCATTAGTTAGTCCAAATGACATAACTGTGAACTCATAGTGACCATACCTTGTCCGAAAGGCAGACTTAGGTATGTCACCCTCCTTGATACATAACTAAAGATATCCCGACCTCAGATCTATCTTAAAAAAGACAGTTGCACCACACAACTGATCAAACAAGTCATCTATTCTTGGCAGAGGATACTTGTTCTTTATGGTTACTTTATTTAACTGTCTATAGTCAATGTGTAACCGCATTGATCTGTCCTTCTTCTTAACAAAGAGGACCAGAGCACCCCATGGTGAAGTACTCGATTAGATAAAACCCTTCTTGATCAACTCCTGAAGTTGTTTCTTGAGTTCTGCCATCTCAGCAGGTGCCATTCTATACGGCGTTTGTGCTATTGGTTGCGTTCCCGGGATTAGATTATTTCAAAATCAATCTCTCAGGATGGTGGGACACCTGGAAGTTCTTCAGGAAATACATCTTCAAATATCCTGACTATTGGAACTTCACAAAGATGAGGGCTCTCCATTGTGGTATCAATCACATGGGATAAGAATGCAAGGCATCCTTATCTCATCAACTTCTCAACTACCATAGCTGACACAAGATAGGTTGGAAGAATCTTTCTATCTCCCTAGAAGATCCATGTGTCACCATTGTCTGTGAACACAACCTTCTTGGAACTACAATCCAAGACAACCTTATACTTCTCCAAGGTGTCCATTCCAAGGATTATATCGAAACCCTACATCTCAAGTGGTATAAGATCCACTTGAATGCGATGTTCAGAAAAAGAAAGAGTGCAGGGAGAACACACCTCCCACAACACTGCAGATCCTAGCAAAGGCGTCTCTAACAACAAGCTATCTGCTCTATGAATGACAATCATGTTGTAGTCATCAATCACTTCTCGAGTGATAAAAGAGTGAGTAGCAACCAGATCAATTAACATAGATACGAAGCAGGATGAAGACATATCAAAATAAAATAATTCCATCTGACTTGTCACAACCCTAGGGTTGACAACTACTTCGGGCTGATTCATTGCATAGAATCTATCCGTTGCTTGCTGTTGACCATGTGTTCGATTGTTGGATGTCGACGAACCGGCTTGGGATGCTTGTCCACATCCTCTAAGACCACTGCCAGATTGCTGCCTCTAAGAGCCTTTCTGACTCTGCCTCAGTTGCTGGGTCACATTCCTGACTTTCTCAGGACAGTCCCTCAGCACGTGGCCTTGTCTCCCACATCCATAACAGGTTACGTTTCCCTTCTGTGGTCTGGGTGGTCCTATTACTGCCATTGAGGCTAAGCTATGAGCTCCCTTTGGTGGTAAACTATGACCTCTACCCTTAATTGATGTCCATTGCGTCTGGGTATTGAACCTTGGTGGTGGTGTAGGCACAGAATACCTTGGTTTCTTAAAACTTCTAGAACTCTGTCCTTGGAACTATGGGTACTCTTTCTTACCCTTGGTCTGTCGCTTCTCAATCATAGACCTCTCTATTTGTCTTACTGACTCCACAAAAGTGGCAAACCTTTCCCGATTCTCCAGAGCAGATACCAGAGTGGTTAATTCCGCGTTCAACCCCTTCTCGAAACGCCAAATTCTCTCCCCATCAGTTGATGCCATATGTAGATAGAGCCGAAACGACTCCATGAACCTAGCTTCATATTCACTAATGTTCATTTGCCCTTGCCTCAACCTCTCAAATTGAGAGATTTTATCATCTAGATACGTCTTGGGAAAGTATCTAGTGACGAATTCACGCCAGAATGCATCCCATCCGATCATGACTCCAGGTCTTTTGCCCTCCTCAATGGTCCACCAGTGGCCAGCACTCCCTTTTAAGAGATATACAACATGCATGGCCTTCTCATCATAAGGAATCATGAGAATTCTAAAGGCTTTCTCTAGCTCAGTCAACAATAGGTCAGCATCTACTGGGTCGGCTGTGCCAGCATACTCTAGGGCTCCTACTCTCCTAAGCCATTCAAAGATATTACCGGCTCCATGTCTTTCATCATGGGCTGGTGCCCTTGGTGCAGGTAATGGCATCCTATCCGTCATATGGGTCATAGCTGCTATAAACTGTCCAAACATAGCTTGGAAAGCTGGGTTTCCCATATCAGCTTGATTAAACTGGGGTTGATCAAGTACAGGCTCCTCCCTATCTTGATCTCTTGCACCTCCCCCTGGTGCAGCAACGCTGCTCTCAGCAGCATGTTCATCGTGTGATCCAGGCATCTTTAGTTCTTCTTCTCCTCCTATATGAGCAGAAGACACTATCAGACCATCTGGAAGACAATAGAACAGACTCACAACATTAATCCTATGTCTCTGTAGACTCATTGAACCTAGATCTCTGATACCACTAAATTGTAGTGTGCCGTTCGAATAAAACAAGATTAACTAATGCCGAAGCAATTAATAACGGTAGATTACAGAATATCACTAAAACTTAAAACCATTTATCAAGAGATCCATTCACAGGAAATCTCTTTCATTCAGATCCAAGGTAAAACATTTACAACCTGGTTCATATATACATATCATGTGTCATTACCTCTCGAGGCGTACAAGCATCAACTACTCTGTCTTAACTATACACAGGTAGTATAAGAACTTTGAGGCTTAAAGCCAAAATCTCATATCGAATATATCAGAAGCACTAACTCCTAGGACCTGAGAGTACAGAGACGACTCATAGGACTAACTATACAAAACTAGATAGGCAATATCTCCACCTGATGGATTACTGTTGTCCCTGTTGCTGCTGCTGCTACTCTTCCCCTTCAATAGGGTTTCTGCCTCTTTGTCTGCATCTACCTAAAAACATTAGATCCCACGGGGGTGAGACAATTATAAATATTGCCCCAATGGGAGATATAACTCTCTGCCGAAAACATCATTATTGTAGTTTAATAGGAATAAACTGAGCAGTGGAGTCATAAGCTTAACAACAGTTAATTCAACATCTACACAGATTAGAGAAACATTTTTATGCAAGTATTTCAGCCATGACTTGATAAGTAGCATGTCTAATATTCAATAAAGAATTAGAGAACAAAAATACTTTTATGTATCAAGGACATGCTAAGCAGTATATCATCAACCAGTGATTCTCATATTTCAATCTTATGCAAATACGCTACACGGATGATTACATTTTACAACCATTTTTAAGCTTCGAGGAGATGAGGTATACCGCTCATACTCCAACCGACCATTTCTAGAATCGAAATCGGTACCATAATTAGGTCAATGGAAGAGCCATATTCCCATGACCTCCCACATCCCGGTCAATACGGGACCACAAGCAGGACTTATGTTAACTGCTCAAATAGCTTTCCGGGGTATACTAGAAACTTCTCTATAGAGTTACAACGTCAACTGCACTCTCATTGGCAATCGAGAGATTTAATGTTTATCTCCATCGGCCCAACATGAAATATCATTGGGAGATTAATGATACATCCATCCCAACCATCAGGAGATTTGTGGTACATCCATCCCAACCATCAGGAGATTTGTGGTACATCCATCTTGACACATGAAGGATTGAGATGTTTAATGTTTACCTTCCATCAATCTCTTCACCAGGACGTAAGGATATTTTCGTCCATTTACCCCCACATATTCAAAATATGCGAATTCCAGGAAATCCCATAGGAAAACCTATTTCACCATCACCAACTTCTGACAATGATGGATCTATGGTCAGAGCACTACATGAATAGATTTCACTTGATTAATTAAGTACATTTTCATATTCTTTTAGCATCAGGCAAGTTCTCAAACATAACTTATTATGACAATGCTATAAAGAAACATGTACTATTTAATCAACTACTTAATAGTCTTTCTATGTGTGTGCTTTGGAAAGAATTATATTTGAGATAGGCAGTTGCATCTAGGGGGACCTGAACCCGAACCAAAGTTAGTCTAACTAATTGGACCGAACTAGAAAATGGTATTTGGGGGTTGAACCCGAAACAGTCGACGGACCCAAAAATAAACTTCTCTATTGCTGAAATGTGAACTCAAAAAGCCCAAAAATTGTAGTATATATAGATAAAACGTTACTTGAACTTCTGAACTCAAACATAATTAGAAGAACACAATTTATTGATATCACAACCTGCGAACAACACACCTAAACTAATAATGAAAGAAAACAAGCTACTTCATCAAAAGGGAGCAATAAATTTAGGTAAGTTCAAACAGTCTAGAAATACAAGATAACAAAACCAAGATTAACTTATGCTTTTAAGAGGATGTAAAAGAAAGCTTTAACAAATGATATCAAATTAAATGAGACGAGGAATGAGAAAAAAATAAATAAACAATTACATAACATGAAAACAAGAATTTAAGCAGTACGAATTCAAGACTAAGTATGTTGTGTATTTTAGATCATCATCATCAACTAGGCCTCAATCCCAACTATGTTGGGGTCGGCTACACGGATCCTTCTGACATTGGGAATTCAATCCCTTATTTCAAAACTGGGAATTCTCATCCATTCACAATCTCATCACCATAATCATATGGCTCTGGGTATTTAAACCCTTAACTCATCATTGAGCATTGTTACCACTTTTCCAGGTAATTATCACCTTCATGTCAACTAACCAAGGCAAACATGATACTTGCTATTACAAGCATCACTTCATGGTACTTGAGGCCCATTAACTCTCTTGTTACCTCTTACCAGGCAGCAAGGTATATTATGGCACACAAGGCCCAACACAATAGTGAATTGAATATCATAGCTCACACCTGACTATGATTATTATTTCAAAATACTTGCATGGTTAGCACAGATGATAATAGTAAACTTCAATTACATATCAGCACCGTGCAGAACAAGTATGGATTCACTTATTCAAGGGTAACACCACTATTCCCTTACTAGGGTTAGGGTTTTCTATTTCATGTCATATCTTTTGAGAATAGACATCCCTTGACTGATATCAGTGTTATGGATTATCACTATATTGCCCAAGATTAGGGTTCATTAAGCATTACATAGTATTACCTTGGAGTTGAGCTCCACATCACATCAAACATTAGGGTTTCTCATGAAACCATTCTTAGTTAGGGGTTTCTCATAATTTTCACCCTAGAATAGGGTTTACATCAATAATCCACAACCAGGGTTTACTATTCTTCCCAATTAGGGTTTCATGTTCATTACCCATAATTAGGGTTTACTATTCATCCCAATTAGGGTTTCATGTTCATTACCCATAATTAGGGTTTACTATTCATCCCAATTAGGGTTTCATGTTCATTACCCATAATTAGGGTTTACTATTCATCCCAATTAGGGTTTTACATCACATTACCCTAAATTAGGTTTACACATATCAACACCCTAGATTAGGGTTACATCCATACCCTGGATTAGGGCTTCAATTATAATTGCCCTAAATTAGGGTTAAGGTTCAACAACCTTGTCAATTAGGGTTTATGCTCATGATTAGGGTTTCATGATCTCTTTACTTAAGGATCATACCCTTAATCACCATATGAATCATACTCATGTATGAATTCCATTCTTTCATTCTATCAACTTAATTAGGTCATATCAACCCTTCAGTCAAGTACATACAGATATGATTGACATAGTGTACCAAGTTATTGTTCTTATAAGAAATTAGGGTTCATCCCTTAATGGGTACTAATCACTTAGGTACTATTAGGGTTTCAACCTTTGTACCTTCATTGATTACTTTTTTTTTTTGAAAGCCATAGAGATTAGTTATTATTCACCCTGATCTCTAGTTCGGGCCAAATTACAGAAAGTCGGATATTAATATCCATTGGGAGCCAGGCAGGTTTTGAGTGAGAAAAGAGACACTGAGAAGCGGAGTACAAGAAGTGTTTTGCAATACTATCTGCCACAGAATTGTGCTTCCGGCTTATAAAGGAAAGCTTGAGATCGGGCAATAAGGTGAGAATGTGGCAGAATTCTCTCCTTAAGGGTTGGAACTTGCATGCAGGTCTTTCCCCATGTGAGAGGATATCAATGGCCGTCGAGGAATCAGAAAGAATGACTGGCGAGCTCCAATTGTTTTGAACACAGACGGACATAGCTAGAATGATGCCCTTGATTTCTTCCTCCAGAGCGGAAGTGGCATAACCAAAGGTGCCTTGACCCCATAAGCAGGCTCCATCGCCTTGAGTGACGTGGACTCCCACAGCCATTTTTTGAGTGTGGAGTTGGAACGCAGCGTCGACGAAGACCACCTGTTGGTGCGGCAGCGGCCGAGAGGGTAGACTACACTGAGCTGCGGCTGCAAGTGGTGCGTGCTTCGGGAGGTTGAGGACAGCCGTGGAGTTGCTACGAATCCTTGAGGCCAGAACCTGTGGCGGGGTACGCTTGCCACCATGAATAAGATCGTTGCGTGCATACCAGATAGTCCAACACCCCACACAATGTAGGGTCTTGTCCCCGATTCTTGCGGGCCCATGAATGATGTTGGTGTACCTTCATTGATTACTATTACTAACAATCATTGGATTATTGGAATAATCATCACCATCAATTTCCAAATGATTGAACCACATTGGACTCCATTCGGTTTTGAAGGTTTCATCACCAAACGGTTTTGAAACCATTTGACCACCAAACGGTTTTGAAACCATTTGCCCCCAAACAGTTTCAAGACTGTTTGGTATCAAATGGTCTCAAGACCGTTTGGGCCAAATCAGTCCCAAAAGCGCAAGGCTCTTTAGGTCATTTCATCAATCAATTGAATGTAGTTTGCACCATAGAATTGACTACTGATTATGCAATTGAAAGATTCATCAATCAACACCATTAGATCTTAATCCAATTGTCAAGGATCAACCACTAACCCTCCAAACGGTTTTGAAACCGTTTGGTCCCAAACGGTTTCAAGATCCTTTGGGCTCAAACGGTCTCAAGACCGTTTGACCCAATTTGTCTTGAAATCGTTATGACCAATCAAGGATTCTCCAATCAACTTGATTAGGGTTTCTAATTGAAGGATTGTAAAAACATTGAATCAATCAATTGGCTCCATTGGATCATAATCCAACTTGTAATTAGGTTCAGACCTCAAATGGTCAACTAAACCAAACGGTCAACATAACCAAACGGTTTGGAGTACAAGTCACCAAACTGTTTGGTGAAACCGTTGGACCAAAGGTCCAAGACCGTTTGCACTTGTTCTTGATTGAGGTGTGTGCTTGTGAACATGTTATCATCTTAAACCTTTAAACCCATGAAAACTACTGCCATTCCCAGGACAACTCCATCAATCAAACAAAGGAATTACAAGAATATCAATTAAATCAATTAAATTGAGAAATCGAATCCAATGGCAAAGATTAAGGGTTCAAGTTATATAATCTGCCTTCTAATCTGATATCAATCTCCAAGCTTCATGGCTCCAATGGTGGATGAAGCTCTAGCAACCTTCCAAGGTCCATTCTCAAACTTTTGGAGTGAAAGGATCGACTAGGTTGAAGATGGAATGAAGAAATGAAGGCATTATGCATTGTTTTATGATTTCCTCAATGAAATCAAGAAGAACAAAGGTAAAGAACTTACCACAGGTTGGGGGGTCGTCTTCCTTCTGTTCCAAGCTCCCTTAGTCATTTTTTGCAAGCAAGGAGAAGAAAGGAATCCAAAAAAGTCCTTGTTTGAGTGGTAACGTGTTCTTTTATAAGAAAATCAATGAGAGAGAAAATGTTTTATAAAAATATTTTAATTCCAAAATTGTTGCCACCACTTCCCCCTTGGTTTCTTGCATGCAAAGGAAACTATATCCCCACCGAGCTCCCTTCCATTATCCATGAATTAAGGGAAAAGAAATTAAGCACCTTAATCCCTTATAAAAGTAATATTCGTTTTTGAGTGGGAATTCTTTTTCTTATAATAAGGTGAGTGGAGTTTTCACCTCCTTGGGATATTTAGTGGTCCTTGCAAAGCTCAAGGACGTCCACACATATCTGAATCCAACGATCTTAATTTTGTTTGAAGTCCCTTTAATTATTTTATTTATTTTTGTATTAAATTGAAATAAAGTTCCATTTATGCTTAAATCTTGATTATTTTAATATCAAGATTCTCTCTCCTTCAAAGTAGCTCAAATGAGACGCCCCTCTCATTTTATTTTCTCCACATGATCCCAAGAAACAGTAGGGACCATTTTGAAGTGGTAATTTGCATATTGAACCCTAGGATTTGGGTAAATTGCACATTACACCAAAACTAGGTTTTAATGCACAAACATAGCTTTATCAACTCTTTGTTGGTATTCAGGCTATCAAAAGCCATACCTCTGCATCATCTTCACTCTCATGATGCTTTAACACATGAGGAACATATTATCATGCACAATTTGCAAATAAACCCCTCAACTTGGGTAATTTGGACTTTAGTCCAAAACAATCAAAACATTGATTTCAACAATATTCAAAAAGGAATAAAATTGCAATATAAGTTCCTCTTGAGCCTTAATTATCTTTTAAAATATAAGAGCAAGAATGTAATTAATTTTATTAAGAAAAATACCTAGGGTTAAAACATAACCCAGGTCAGGGATGTTACAATTACTTTCATCCGTGATCCCATAATTCCTTTGCCGAAATATTCCTCAATATTCTTGTCATTAATAGGAGCGTCATTACCACTCAGAAAGTCATTGCAAAAAACCATAACCTCTCTCGCCACATAACCCTTAATAATACTCCCTTCATGCCGATAACAGTTTTGAACATCACCTTTAAAAATGCTCATGTATCGTTCAAAGGGATACATCCAATGTAAGAAAACTGGTCCCAACATTTTCACTTCCCTAGTCAAGTGGACAACAAGATGTACCATGATATCAAAGAATGAAGGAGGAAAATACATCTCAAGCTGACATAGGGTAACAACCACTTCTCTTTGCAATTTATTGAGAGTATCAGGGTCAATAATTTTACTGCACAGACTGTTGAAAAAGAAACAAAGTCTGGTGATTGCAAACCTTACATGCTTTGGAAATATAGATTGAATTGCCACAAGCAATATTTGTTGCATTAGAGTGTGACAATCATGAGATTTATGACCTATCAACTTTAGATCTTTCATTGATACCAATCTATGGATGTTGGATGAGTAACCCTGTGGCACCTTAACATTTACCAAGCATTCACAAAAAGCTTTCTTCTCCTTTCTAGACAACGTATAACAAGCGGGAGGTAAGTATGTTCTCCGATCACTACTAACTACTTATGTTAATTTTGTCCTTATTCCCATTTCACATAGGTCCATTGTAGATTTTATCCCATTTTTAGTCTTACCTGGTATATTCAACAGAGTACCAATGATGCTATCACATACATTTTTCTCAACATGCATGACATCAATACAATATCTGAATGCCAAAGAACTCCAATAAGGAAGATCCCAAAATATTGACTTCTTATTCAATAAAGATTTGTCACTCTGTGTGGCCATGGTACATTGTGATCTCGTACCAAATTCATTGGCAAAGTCTTTTGCTCTTTCATAAACAACCTCCCCTGGTATAGGTTTAGGTGCACTCCGTTCCTCATTTCGTCCATTGAATGCTTTGCACAACCTACGATACAGATGGAATTTTGGAAGAAACCTTTTATGACCAAGATATATATATAGTCTTGCCACCATATTTTAGTCATATTGAATCAATGTTCTCTTCACATATAGGACACACTTTAGATCCTTTGACACTATATCCAGACAAATTCCCATATGCTGGAAAGTCATTAACAGTGCAAAACAACATAGTGTGCAAACGAAATGTCTCTCTTCATGAAGCATCATAGGTCATCACACCTTCACCCCAGAGTTTCTTTAAGTCATCAATAAGAGGTTTAAGATAAAGGTCGATATCATTTCTAGGTTGTTTAGGGATGGATATCAACAACGACAACATAATGTACTTATTTTTCATACACAACTAGGGAGGAAGATTGTATATAACAAGCATAACTGGCCAAGTGCTATGTTGGTTGCTCAATGTCCCGTACGGATTCATCCCATCTGTACAAAGCCCAAGTCTTATATTCCTGACTTCTTCACCAAATTTAGGGTACAATAAATCAATCTTCTTCCACTGTGGGGAATCATATGCATGTCGTAGGATCCCATCCTTATTTTTCTTAACATCTGCATGCCACCTCAAATTCTTCGCATCTATAGGATTGTCAAACAAGCGTTGAAACTGCGACATTATAGGTAGATACCACATCACCTTGGTAGGAGAACCAGTTTTAGACTCCCCCGAAGTCATCAATTTATACCTTGACACATCACATTTTGGACAATATTTCAAATCCACATAGTCCTTTTGAAATAATACACAATCATTCGGGCATGCATGTATCTTCTTGGTGTCCGTTCTCATTGGGCACAACAATTTCTTTAACTGGTATGTTGAGATTGGAAGCTCGTTTCCTTCTAGAAGAATTTCTTTCAACAAAGACAACAATGACGTGAAGCTTTTGTCGCTCCATCTATTGTTAGCTTTCAGCTTATACAATCTCAACACAACGCTAAGCTTCGTAAACTTAGTACAACCTGTGTATAATGGTATCTCAGCATCATGCACAATGTTTCTAAACATGGGAGGTGGATCAGTGTGCTCTACCCCACAACTATCCAGCATCACATCAACGATGTCTACTGGAACTAGTTCGTTCACATCTACATCATCGGAGGTAATTTCTTCTTCCACACAAGCACTGCTATCGACATCCATGATTTCAAGTTTGAAATCTCTCCATGCCAGGGCCATTCTGTATATCCTTGTACAATCCTGTTGCACATGACATGACTTTTGATTTCGTCACTAGTGCTGGCTTTCAAGTTGTTACCGCAATGCCTACATGGATAGTAGAACCTATCTCAAATCTAATAAATAGATCAAGACAAGAAATAAACTCTGGGGTGCACTGATTTGGAATGGACATCTATGATCTATCCATTCTATGATCAAAGAGAAAACAAGTATATATTAGGGTTTAGGGTTAAACAATTAGGGTCTAGGGTTAAATGATTAGGGTTTATGGTTAAAAGTTTAGGGTTTAAGGTCTTGAATATAATAAATGTGTACCACCTATCCCATTCTTGAACACCTAATCTCATTAGTAATTATATAATGTGTATTGGGTTTTCAAGAAAATTTTGGCAGCATTTCCCCACTGTTCTCCAAATACATATGTACTTAGAGAACAAACGGGAAAATGCTACCAAAATTTTCTTGAAATCCCAATACACATTATACACTTACATCCTAAGTGAGATTAAGTGTTCAAGAACAGTCCCAAACCGGGGACTATCCAAGATTTACTCCTAATGAGTAAATCTTGGATGGGTTTCTAGGCCAACAAATACATGTATGTTGTCATTCTTATACCTACAATCCTAGTTTCATCATTCATATCCTAAGTTTTGTGTAACATCATTTAATCATTCTTGTCAGTAAATACTAAACAGTAAATAAACCATGATTCCATATATCAAAGATTTGAATCAAAATGAAGCCTAATGGCACATTGGGAGAGTGAGAATATTATACCTCACTTGAAGGCTGAAGAAGAAATATATGCAAATCAAAAGGAAGTCAACAACACCTGCAACAACACAAATGCATGATTCAATTTTGTTATAATGTTTTTGTTAGGGGTCAATCTTGAAGTTTTAACTAGAACTTCATATATCAACTTTCATACTAGGTCATATTTCAAGTCAAGAGTTAGGCATTTAATCACCTTAGGGCACATAAATGATTCACAAGGTATTTAGGTGCACAAAGAATAATATTTGTTACTGATTTAGGAGTTCACATAATCATTTTAGAAATAAAAGACCCACATGTGAGTTAAGTTTGAGATTCAACATCAATGGATCTTTAACACGCATGTTTTAAGGTTCAAAACACATAATCAAATCAAATTAGGATGCTAGAATGGACAAGTTTGAATCTTATTTCAACATGCAACAAAATTTATTGAATTAAGTCAAGCATGAGGATTAGAAGCATAAATATATGCAAGCACAAGATTTGTTCATATCCTAGATTGATTTACAATAGCAACATCTTGTAGTCTTTACTTTGAGGGCATTGAGGGTGTAGACAGACTCGCTGGTAGAGATGGAGCTGGGACTGGGACTTGGGAAGGTTGAAGAGTGGAGGAAGAAGAGGAGCAGGCCGGTGTGGAGAAAAGTACCTGTCATGGCAGTGGTGGTGAGCTCAGGTTCTGAGCGGCGGCGACATCGGTAGCAGCAGCGGCGAACAGTAGGGGAAGCAATCCGACAGTAGGGGTAGCAGTGGCGGTGAGCAGTAGGTGAGCAGTAGCAGCGGCGGAAGGTGACAGGCGAGCAGTGCAGAGAGATTGACAATGTGATAAGTGACAACAGAGATAATCACCAGACCTAGCACTTGTGAAATCACGATGAAACAAAGAATGGGGAAGAGTCTATTTTGTAGGTGCTATTAAGTTTACCATCGTTGTCGGTTGTTTCAGAAATTGACACCTAAGTATCAAAATCATCGATCACCATAAAGAAATGACACCTATGTTCAATCATAGTGTCGGTTTCAACTAGAAAAACTGACGTCTATCTACATATGCCGACAAAAAAATGTTCTTGAATTATGACAACAGTCGTCGGTTGCCATAAAAAACCATCGCCAAATGGGGTTAAATTTTTTTGCGGGGACAGCACACGAACACACATCTATGTTGATTATTGTAAGAAAACTGACGACAAAAATGGGGCCGATTTAGGTCTCGTGAAAAACCTTTAGTTGTCGGTTATTTGGTCAACACCCGATGCCGTATGTGAAATTTAGGTGGTAATTTTTTTGCACTGGAAAATTTGGATTTGGCGGGTGATTTTAGATGTCGGTTTCTTATTGCGCACCCAACACTAAATAAAAAGTGATACCCTTGTCTTATGAAAATCTGTCGGTCTTCACATATAGATGTCGATTTGTGTTTTCAGCCAACATTGTAGGGTTTAGGCGTCAGTTTTTGGAATACAACCGATGCCTCTAAATGTGACATTATGCATCATTTCTGTAGTAGTGAGAGAACTCAAAAATAGATCTAATGTGAAGTATATTATTGACCCTAACTTATTATGCTTGAGTTATATGACATTAAGTGGGAGAATTGCATTGCAAGATTTAAATTGGAGAAATGTTTTTACCCACACATATATGTAACCTAGGTGTACTTATATGTATGTGACTAAAATTGGACCCCAGAATTAAAATAGACATCAAATTGATCATATATTCAATTAATAAGATAAAAAACCCTAATACTAGGTGATCGGGACTAGGATAAGAACAATAATAGAAATGTATACACAAATTGATTGGTTTTTACTACCTTACATAATGTGTTCCTAAAATGAATACTTAGACTTTGGGGACCAAGATTTATATTGGGTTAACCATTATACTTGAAGGCCAGGTATGTCTTCTTCCCTATTTAATTTTGAGCATTAACCTGACCAAAATATTCCAATAATGAGGCATTCTTGTCAATTGACCTTTTTATTTGTTCCATGATGAAAATTCCTTATTCTCTAAAATTGATAAATATCTTATTACCTTGGGTCTATGACCCCATCTACATTTCTCATTTGACTTGAAAATATTATTTATGACTTATACCATATCTTGACACTCTATTGATGCATGTTTGATCATTTAGCTAGATGTCTATTGTATGGTGCATGAGTACAACCACTAGGGCGTGCTATTCCGCCCGGGGTGCACTATTGAACCTCTTTTTATACAGGGGTGTGTTATTTCACCCATTTTACTTAGGCCAAAGATCCTGTGATGTCTTAATCATACCATAGCTATTTAGTATAAATAAATATGCATCTAAATTTATTTGATTATGTGATACTATGAATTATGGAAGGAATTTTCATTTCAAGTAGTGTACTCTAAAATTTAAATGCCTCATTTTGATAAAATTGATTTTCTTGAACTTTCCTAAATTCAAATAACCCCCTCTTGTGGGAGCTCCCTCTTTTGTACTTCAAATCCTAAAATGTCCAAATATTCTATATTGTGTACATATACCAGTTGTTAGTTACACATACACTTTTTATCTATTTTATGTGTTGTTCCTAAAACTACCCAGGTATAGGTGCATTGAAGGACATGAACACATGAAGGTTTTATACATGTAGGTGGCTTGATGATCAGTTGGAATGACCAAGTTGCCCTCTACAACTGGGGATCTTGTGAAAGTAGATATAGTATTTTCATTTTTATGTACCCCCCATAGGGTTAGAAACTTAAGCTATGGAACTTTTTGTTACTTCTTAAATGTTTTTGTTTTCCATTTCTTAATCTTTACATGGCTCTTTGTATTATACCAATTGAGTGGGCCCTCTATCGGGTCCCACTCTTTACAACATGGTATCAGATCCAAAGTAGTCGGTAACTTGACTATTTCAATTTGTTCTCTACTAGTTCCTCAATTTGATACTTAGATAACCGTTATGATCTGATGATATTCAAAATCTTAGATTGTGCATTACCAATTAGGGTTCTAATTATAGTGTAAATCTGTCACTTCCACTTGCCACTTTTAAGTAACCCTAGTTCCCCTAGTCTCTCCCTTGAGGTGGAAATTGTACTTTGTAGGAGTTGACTCTTCTTGTGTTAACTCCTATTTGGTCCTTATGTGAAATAAGTTCAACTAATATAGGAGGAAGGGTTCCTCAAACACATATATTTAGGTTTAACCCTAATTCCTTCTTCCTATGCTATATGTTAGAGATTCTTTGAGTATGACCTTTTGGATTCTCGAAGTATCAAAACCTTTAGATGGATTGCAAGGATAATAGCATGTGTGTAGTGTAAGGAAAGTGGTTGGCTTTGTTTTCAAATTGATTTAGGTGCCATTTCTAGATTTCCATGGTAAAGTTTTCATCGTAAAACTTATTTTCATTAAAAAATTATATGTATAAATAAATCTTTCATATTTTATTGATGGTTTTGGAACAAGTCAAACAACAAGAAAGTCAGAGTAATAGAGAAACCATTTAATGATGAAACATTTAACTGGCATGATCTACATTGGGACTCTATACCTAAGTTTGATGTAGCATTTAAGAAGAAGAAGTTAATATCTATATATAGCTATGATTTAGATGGTCTACCCTTATTGACTCTATATGGTTAGATAGGTTATATAAGGGGTAGACACTTGTAGTCTTAGGGTTGCAATTTAAACGAATAGTTGAAATCAATCATTATTTGAATTGGAAACTCTTGTGTAATTTATGGTAATATTGTCAAACAATTATAGGTACCACCAAATTAGGGTGGTGAGTAAGTATCTATTATTATTCCAACAAAAGATGTTAATTTAGTAATAAAAAACCTAAACTATCTTTATTGATCCCTAAAGGATGAACTTAATTCAAATTATGTATGAAGTTATATAATGTCAGGGAAGAAAATGGTAAATCCCCTAATTTTTCTAGGAATATAATATTCAAGATGATTCCATGCTAGCAGTGAAGCTAACTACACCAGGAATGTAAAAAAAATTGAACGTACATAGTTTCATAAATTCATAATAAACAAAAGTGAAAATGTACTACATACATATCAAAACATGTGTAATGTAAAGTGCATACCTAAATCTTGGAAGATCAAGGACTTTATGAAACCCTAGTAACTTAAAAACCATATAATTTTAATTTGGGTATGACTAAGTACATAGGATATGGATGGGTAGATTTCAAGGACAAATTCCTCTTTAAGGGGTGGAGTGTTGTTATATACTCAAATCTAGCTTAAGACTTCCATTCCATTCCCCTTTTTTATTATGATAATATTTATTACATTTTTTCTAATTTAAAATGTATTCAGAGTAACTAAAGTAAAATAGTATGATGTCATTATAAATATAGTTTATATGATATGTATTATGATAAATCACCAAATTAACTCTAGAGTAAGGCTCAACATGCAAATACACTAATTTATAGTTACGACTCCTAAGAATATTTCTAGGAATAAGAGATGATACAAAATAAATTAATGTGAATAATAATGTTATCATTTATTAATTGGAAAGGATAAATACATTAAGTGTATATTTAATATACAATTAATGATATATGACATGATATTTTTTAAAATATAAAACAATGTGAAATCCAATTTTCTCACATCTTAGCTAGTTTACCTAAAAAAATTTAGGCCAGTCAGATATTAATTTTTCTTCTAAATATATTAACAAAGAAGGTGATTAATAGGGACCTAACTGGATTGATATTCAATGTTAATTATTTGTTTCCTAAAGTTCAATATTTGTTCACTATAATGCTTCATGTGTGTTACTTTTTCAGTCACGACCCCTACCCCATCCTTCTCACCCCTTGTGTGAATGTCGACCATGAAGTGTTGTGAGAACCCATTACACTAAACAAGATTACTCAAAACATAAAACACAATCGATCACTAATTAATCCCATAACCAAAAATATGGGTAAATTAAAATCGATTTCAACATCAGCACCCACTCAAAAACATTTGTATCAGATCCCTACATATTTCTTATATCCATACTATGCCAAGAATTTGATACAAATTGTTATAGAGAATTAGCCACAACCTATATACACAGGAGAACAATATTTGTATATGCTACACAACAAACATTAACATGCTAACAAAATTCTGATTCATTTGAAACACCACATACAAACTTTTCCTGCCCAGAACTGAGAGTACAGGGATGTCTCTTAGACATACTAGACATCTAATCAACTTTCTCAAATATTCATTACTAGAGCTCCTCTTTTCTTCCACATGTTTTTTTTGTCACTTCAGATTACCTAAAAAGAGGTGGCAAACCACAAGGGTGAGACCCATGTCCCAATAAGAGATATAACCTCCAACAATGCTTATTGATTAAAACATTTTAAATAGTAGATAACTAAGTAGTTGGAGTATTTAATAATCAATTGAATAGATTAAATAGTTCAAGTATGCTAAACAGATTAAGCAATTAATCTTAGCAACAAGTATGATCATCAATGCATATATAGATAACAAATAAATCCATTTCTTTGGATAGGTATCTACTCAAATGTCATCAATTTACATCTAATAAAAATCATTATCATTAATCTGACTATCATCATATTCCTTGCTAACAACACAAGAAATCTAGTAGCATAAGCATCCCTGACATCATGAATATGTCTAGTAACATAACATGGCTATTAATATTGGCATCTCAAATAAAGGGAACATATCTATATCATAAGTAGAACTAACATCATAACACAATGAACTACATAGGCATGATTAGAAGTTTAAGCATTTCTAATTACATAGGCATGGCTAGCAATATTAAACATAACTAGAAGCAATTACTTAACCATCAGTGCCTGTATATTTGACAACATAAGCATGTTTACAACATGAACATAATTAAAACACAAGTATATCTATTATCTCTTATTGTAATATAAATGATCTCAGTGAAAAGAAAGAAAACAAGGATTATAATCCAATATGAAGCATTGTGTATAACCCTAAATAGATATGCTACATGGCTATCTTACATCTTTTATTATGCCCTAGGGAATCTGAACCGTACCATCCAAAGTCCAACCGACCCATGCGAAGGGCTATTTGGTTCCGTACAAGATCTAGGAGTGTCAATTTTCTAAGATCTCTTCCCCTAGGTTAGTATGAGTAAACGGCACTGACATATCAGCCAAAGCTGCCACCACAGTGACATATAGTCAAGCTACTAACCACTAGTTCACCCTTGGTACAGGTCACGACACTAGAAACCTGGCTATACAAAACCCTCTAATCTGAGGTACAACTATAGTTGTCCTCAATTACATCAAATGTATGAGGCATGACCATATCCATCCTCCAAAACCTACATTGTAGATGAAAAGGATATATCCTCAACTTGCCACCCCCACATACTCAATAGTATGCACTCTGAATTTCCCTTAGGAATACTCGTTTCACCATCCAACAAGTTCTGACACTGAAGATGGCTCTACGACACAGGGCACTACATGATTAGAGTTGCACTTGATTAGTTATGCCAATTGGGTGAATTAAGGCTGCATCAAACAAGTGGACATACAAACCCTAATTCACTTCTAGCAAGCATATAAATATCACAACTTTTAAAAGATATAAAATGTGTGGAACATAATTTCTCATCTCATCATCACATGGTACTATTAATTTTTCATTCAATAGACCACACAAGTCATCATACTATCACAAGATATAAATCCTTTTCACAACATCACAAGGTATCAACCCTTAACAACATAAGAGGATTACACCTCATTCAGAGCTCAGCCATGCCCAAAGATCATTAAGACCATCATACTATCACATGATATAAACCCTTTTCACAATATCACAGTGTATAAACTCTTATCAACATAAGAGGATTACACCTCATTCAGGGCTCAACCATGCCCAAAGGTCATTAAGACCCTCATACTATCATAGGATTTAAATCCTTTTCACAATATCACAGGGTATCAACTCTTATCAACACAAGAAGATTACACCTCATTCAGGGATCAACCATGCCCAAAGGTCATTAAGACCATCATACTATTCCCTGTAAGATCATCATTATCTTTCATGGCTTATAACAAGGATCAACTACATCACTTATATGTAATACACCTGATCAACACAATATTGCATTAATGAGCTAGGATATATTCATTAACAATCATAGTAGGGTTATATTAACATTAAGAAAATTCCTTTATTACATCAACATGCAAGGAATATAGATATGATTAACCCTCATCATATCCATAATGCACATGTTTAGCATAAGAAAGTATCGACCATGTGGCTATGATAACCACCAATTAACATATTAAGGTTATGATAATATTAAGGAGGTTATTCCACCATCATTCCATCATATAATAATGTTAAACATGAATACTCATCTTTATCTATTTGCATTAGAGTTATGTTCTACACGATAAATTAGATTAATGTTACTAATCAACACTTATACCCAAACTCTAACTCACAACATCCCCATTGGATCATGGATGCATAAGGTGAAGTATCACCATCACATTTCATACCGTTCTCAAGTATGAACCCACACATAAATCAAGATTTAACCATCGTGTTATAGCATACTAGGGTTTCAACAATAGTAACAAAGTACTCCATGATTTTATTAGTCATTCAAGGACTTCATACCCAATTACCATCATTTAGTTATATTAAAGCTAGGTATAAAAAGCTATACCTCATTAGGGTTATCCATGAATTCATTGTGTTGACTATAAATCATAATCATACGAGGGAAAGGATAAGACTAAAAGTTTAAGGCATTGAACCATCAAATTCTCATCATTTGAATCATAACATTACACTACATGCTTCACCCAAAACAATGGGAATATTGAGGCATCCAATTCTAACCATGAGATGTTGAAAAGGTAAATCCATTGGTCGTTTACATAAGTGAACACCTTGAACGAATCATCTATGATGTTATTGAGTTGTGATCTATAAAATTCACCATTTAACCCTAGACATCCTTTGATTAACAACAATAAGGGTTCTGTTGAGAGTAGGGTAAAACCCACAATTGACTGTTCATTTAAAACAAGCCATCCATTGTCAACAAGTAAGATCCTTAAGTTGATAATATAAAGGAAACCATATAAATAACATTATTAGGACCAACATATTACATTATCCATCATTCCACTTTATTGGAGGAATAAACATTAGATCTTGACCATTGGGTCAAGTTCATATGTTAAAACCATCAATTACAGTATAGGCCCGACCATTGCATCTAGTGACCCAAGAAACCATTGGTCTAAGGCTTAATTGATGCTACAACTATATGATTAACTCACCATATGTTGTGGAGACATGTTCCACCATCATTAGTGATCATTAAGTCACCATTGGTTGTTAGATCAACACTATATTCATTAATAACCCTCGAATATCAAACTAATATCACCATTGATTGATAGCATCATTAGGGTACTTAGTGTTTAATCACTAAGCTTAGAATTAGGCCAACACCTGACCTAAAGGGTGAATGTCAGTTGACACCCTTGGTCACCACCATTAGTTGTCATGAAGACAACACCATCGGTTGTTGCAATGGTACCACCATTGAGTCATGTGTTTATAAAAGAAATCAACTCTAAACCCTAAAATTGACCATTGGTTGATAGGTGTTAAGGACCATTGGTTGTCAAACCAACCTATTACAAGTCATATTATACCTTAGGAATAATGTACAAATGAATATAGATTCATCGAGAACTGAAATCAAGATAGGGAACATTATAAAAATCGAAATCCAAGTCAAGCATAACTTTTTAGTGCATGGATCATCATTTTCAAGCAAAAACATGAGCTAGAAAGCTTATGGTAAGCAATAAACGTGGAGCAAGTTATAAAACTTGCCTCGAGTTGGAAGATAAACTACCAAACAGAAGAAAACATGAGCAGTTAGGGTAGGAAATCCAAGCATAAGCTGTGAACTCGTCCATCTAGCACCTTTCTACATCAAATGAGAAAACCCTAAGCATAAGGAGCAAGAAAGGTAGGGTTTTAGACCTTTAGAGAAATTTCTACCATGTAACAGCAAGGTTCCGGCCTGGAGAAAGGTAGAGAAGGGGAGTCTTACTCTTTTAGGTCAAGATCACTAGAAGGAAGCTTTTTGAAACCCTAAAAGGAAGTCAATTGCAACCCTAGATTCTTTTTCCAAGAAGATCCCCTCTTTCTTCTTCCTTGGATAGGAAATTCGTAGCAGAACAGAGGGAGAATGAGGTTCATAGAAGGATGGAAGTGGTGGAGAAAATGTCTCATTTGGGTGCTTAGGGAAACATATATGAAACTTTAAGATAAAGAAAAAGAAAAAGTTGAAGTTATAATATCTTTCCAAGTGTCCATGGACTTAAACTATTAAGAATATACAAGCACACACACAAGGAGCTCCCCCACCGTCCATATAGACCTGATTAGATTACCTTTGTCGAATTTACAAGCCAATCAAATAATTCATTAGTTGATAGCTACTAAAGTAGCTCATCCATGAAGGGGTAAACCCTAAAATACCCTTGAGGAAAATACCTTCAAACCAAGGTTTAAATAGGTGTCCCATGGATAAAAAAGCTCAATAATGATGATATAATATCCAAGGAATATAGTTAAAGAGATATATTGCAAAGAAAACCTCTCAATTGGGTAAATTGCAGAGAAGTCCAAAATGTGCATAAAATTACATAACTTGCTCAAACAATGTCCAAGTTGGACCAAATTTGAAACTTAAGCTCATATTATGATTTAAAAGAATATCACAAGGTTATATTAGGGTTATAAGAATTAAATTATGATAATTAAGCTTATTCAAATCATTAAGCAAGCTTAGGGGCCTTACGACTATAAACCCCTAACATGGATTTTCCCCCCAAAATCCAAGGTAAAAAAAGATGGGTACTTCCTTTGCACCTCAGCCTATTACCTTCACATGGTTACTTGCATATCATTTTGATTTCACATCATTCATAAATATATCCTCTTGGGTCATCACAAAAACCCCCACCTCAGAAGACATTCTCAATATGGAATGTAGAAACTTATTGTGTCATTTGTACAACTCTAGTAGTAATGTTCAACTTTAAATTCTAGCTATCATCCTAAAATTATATCTATTGTATCAACACATTACTCAAAAGTCATACTTTCTATCTTCTTACCAATCATGGCATGTGTCCCATACCATTCCTTGAAGCATAGAAAAAGGTGATGTATCCATCCTTTTTTTTCTAGATGCACTAACACTGGAACACCTGTCAGTTCTTTTTCAGCATCAAAAGAAATGATAACGCTGGCATCTGTCATTCCATACAAGGAAGAATCATTCCTAGTCAATATTGTTAGGGGTGAAACAACAACACTATCTTCACCTTACTAGGATTTACACAACCTACTTAGAAAACATATCATGATCCCATAAAGACACTTAATCGACCCCATCTCACTCTTGTTCAACTTGTCTCATAGCTATTGCTGCTTCGGAAACCCTAAGGTTTTTGAAGAAATATTGATCATATTTTTGACCATATTTGAAATACATTGACATGTCATCATTCAAAGCTTGATATAACTTGTATGACATGACTGGAACACTTTATTCCTCCTATTCATAAATTCTATTTGTACATTGGTTAGTCTAAAGGACATAAATGTAAACTCATCATGGTCATCTAAATTATGTCATCCAATCTAACTCTTATGCATTAATATTTGATCATAGGTTTATCTTAAAGGAACACTCTATCACATATCTATTGACCAACAAACCATCTATCCTTAATAGTGGTCTTTCCCAACTATCACTCAACCATACACAACATTATAGAATCACTTTTGTTTTTCCTTCCAAACAGCATTTAGAGGGTCATCATCAACTCTCTCTCCCTCTCTTTAAGGGGGAGGAATACTTGATATGCTCATTTAGTAAACATCTCCAACCTTCACATACTTCCCATACTATTGATACATCTTGGATACTAGGATTCATTACCTTGGTATCCACCTCATGTGCTATAGGGAACTCACATCCTTATCTCATCTACTTTTACCAATATAATAAATTTAAAAACATATAAGAGGAGTCCCAAATTAATTGGAAGGCTCAAAAGCAAACTCATCACAAACTTTATGATCTTGGAACCATATTCCAAGCAACCTTATGCTATAATAAGCTATCCACCCTCGTGTTTGCAGTGAATATACATGTACCAAGTGGCAATGATCCACTTGAAAGCAATGCCGTAGAAAGGAGAGACACAAAGGGAAACACACTTCCCATACCATATTAGTATTTTTCAAGGGTCACTAGAAAAAAGATAACCAATTCTATTTTCATTATGCATATTACAACTTCTTATGTATCATTTTACCTTTTTCATTTCGGATTCCTTGCCATTAACAAATGAATCATCATGATTAACATATCTCATTACTCCTTCCTTGATGACTATTTATCCTACTAGAATATGTTATCTTATTTTATTATGTTTTTCAACCACTTATCAATAGGTAAATCGTCATATTCTTCATTTTGTTCATTAAATAGGGATCATTTCCCTTAATTTGTTTCACATGCCATGCTGATTTTACATTAACACTTTCTTACACACATAGGTTGGTCTGATATTAACTCATGTTCCACCTTATTCCTTTGTCATTATTCCCATTTATCTTCTCATTTTGTACTTGTTATAGGAGTTGTTTCCATCTTATGTGGTTTTCATACCTTGATTCACTTTATAAGCATAGACTTTTCTGTCTTTTACTTTATTATCTTCTTGAATCACATTATCAAGAACTCCTCTTTTTCTAATTTGTATTCAAGTTTAGATTTCATGGTGTCGTATCGTTCTCTTATAGTTACCAAACATTCAAGTTTTGATAGATTATGATGCAAATATCATCTTCTTTAAGGTAGGATTGAGATATTCATACCATGATTTCTTATTCATTATGCTCTTTATATTGTCTCAAAATGACTACTTGATAAGAGTAATCAGAAAGATAACAATCTAAGAGTTCCATACTTACATTTCTTCAATAATTGAATACCTGGCCAGGGCATCCAAGTATTGAGATTAGGTAGTATTCACCATGTTTTTGTGTCATGTTCCTAACTTAGACATCATCCTAGTCTTAAGTCCTAGTGTCCCTGTAGACTCAATGAACCTAAAGCTCTGATACCAACTTGTGAGAACCCATTACACTAAATGAGATTACTCAAAATACAAAGCACAATCGATCACTAATCAATCACATACCCAAAAATATGGGTACATTAAAACCAATTTCAACGTCAACATCTACTCAGAAACATTTGCATAAGAGCCCAACATCTTTCTTATATCCATACTATACCAAGAATTTGATACAAATTGTTCTAGAGCCTTAGGCATAACAAATATACATAGGAGAACAATATTTGTATATGCCACACATCAAACATTAGCATGCTAACAAAATTCCAATTCATTTGAAACACCATATACAAACTTTTCCTGCCTAGACCTAAGAGTACAGGGATTACTCTAGGACACACTAGACATCTAATCAACTTTCTCAAATATTCATTACTATAACTCCTCTTTTCTGCCACATGTTAGTTTTCGTCACTTCAGATTACCTACAAAAATGTGGCAAACCAGAAGAGTGAGACCCATATCCCAGCAAGAGATATAACCTCCAACAACACTTATTGATTACAACATTTTAAATAGAAGATAAGAAGTTGGATTATTTAATAATAAATTGAACATATTGAATAGTTCAAGTATGCTAAACAGATTAAGAAATTACTCTTAGCAACAAGTATGATCATCAATGCATATATTGATAACAAATAAATCCATTTCTTTGGGCAATGAAGTGGCACCCGAGTGGTAAAATTTGAGTTTTATGGCTGAGAGGTCAAGAGTTCAAACCCAGGCGACGGGATGAATGAATCGCCAGTTTTAAAAAAAAATCCATTTCTTTGGATATATATATCTACTCATATATCATCAATTTGCATCCAATAACAATCATTATCATTAATCTGACTATCATCATATTCCTTGCTAACATCATAAGCAATCTAGTAGCATAATCATCCCTAACATCATGCATATGTCTAGTAACATAACATGGCAATCAATATTGGCATCTCAAATAAAGGGAACATATCTATATCATAAGTAGAACTAACATCATAACACAATGAACTACATAGGCATGATTAGTAGTTTACATAGGCATGGCTAACAATATTAAACATAGCTAGCAGCAACATCTTAACCATCAATGTCAGAATATTGGACAACATAAGAATGTTTACAACATGAGCATAACTACAACATAAGTATATCTATTATATGTTATTGTATTATACATGATGTCAGTGAAAAGAAAGTAAACAAGGGTTATCATCCAATATGAAGCATTGTGTATAACCCTAAATAGATATGCTACACAACTGTCTTACATCTTTTATTATGCCCTGGGGAATTTGAATCGTACCATCCAAAGTCCAACCGACCCCTATGAAGGGCTATTAAGTTTTGTACAAGATCTAGGAGTGCCTGTATCCTAAGATCTCTTCCCCTCGGCCAGTACGAGTAAAAGGCAGTGACATATCAGTGAAAGCTGCCATCACAGTGACATATAGTCAAGCTTCTAACCACTAGTTTGCCCTTGGTATAGGTCACGACACTAGAAACCATGGTATACAAAACCCTCTAATCTGAGGTACAACCATAGTTGTCCTCAATCACATCATATGTATGAGGCATGACCATAACCATCCTCCACAACATGCATTGTGGATGACAATGATATATCCTCAACTTGCCACCCCCTCATACTCAATAGTATGCATTCTGAGTTTCCCTTAGGAATACTCATTTCACCATCCAGCAAGTTATGACACTAAAGATGGCTTTACGACACAAGGCACTACATGATTAGAGTTGTACTTGATTAGTTATGCCAATTGGGTGAATTAAGGCTGCATCAAACAAGTGGACATATAAACCCTAATTCATTTCTAGAAAGCATATAAATATCACAACTTTTAAAAGATATAAAATGTGTGGAACATAATTTCTCGTCTCATCATCACATGGTACTATTCACTTGCCATTGATGAGACCATACTATTCATCATACTATCACAAGATATAAATCCTTTTCACAATATCACAGGGTATCAACCCTTATCAACACAAGAGGATTACACCTCATTCAAGGCTCAACCATGCCCAAAGGTCTTTAAGACCATCATACTATCACATGATATAAATACTTTTCACAATTTCACAGGGTATCAACTCTTATCAACATAAGAGGATTACACCTCATTCAGGGCTCAACCATGCCCAAAGGTCATTAAGACCATCATACTATCAGAGGATATGAATCCTTTTCACAATATCACAAGGTACCAACTCTTATCAACACAAGAGGATTACACCTCATTCAAGGCTCAACCATACCCAAAGGTCATTAAGACCATCATACTATTCCCTGCAAGATCATCATTATCTTTGCATGCCTTATAACAAGGCTCAACAACATCACTTACATGTAATACACCGGATCAACACAATATTACATTAATGAGCTAGGAGATATTCATAAACAATCATAGTAGGGTTATATTAACATTAAGAACATTCCTTTATTACATCAAAATGCAAGGAATCTAGATATGATTAACCCTCATCATATTCATAATGCACATGTATAGCATAAGAAAGTATCAACCATGTGGCTATGATAGCCATTAATTAACATATTAAGGTTATGATCATATTAAGGAGGTTATTCCACCATCATTCCATCATATAATAATGTTAATCATGAATACTCATCTTTATCTAATTGAATTAGAGTAAGGTTCAACAAGATAAATTATATTAATGTTACTAATCAACACTTATACCCAAACCCTAACTCATAACATCCCCATTGAATCATGGATGCATAAGGTGAAGCATCACCATCACATTCCATACCATTCTCAAGTATGAACCTACACATAAATCAAGGTGTAACCATCAGGTTATAGCATACTAGGGTTTCAACAATAGTAACAGAGTACTACATGATTGCATTAGTCATTTAAGGTCTTCATAACCAATTACCATCATTTAGTTATATTAAAGCTAGGTATAAAAATATATACCTCATTTGGGTTGCCCATTAATTCATTATGGTGACTATAAATCAAAATCATACGAGGGCATGGGTAAAAATACAAGTTTAAGGCATTGAACTATCAAATTCTCGTCATTTGAATCATAACATTACACTACATGCTTCACCCAAAACAATGGGAATATTGAGGCATCAACTTCTAACCATGAGATGTTGAAAAGGTACATCCATTGGTCATTTACATAAGTAAACACCTTGAATGAATCATGTATGATATTATTGAGTTGTGATACATACAATTCACCATTTAACCCTAGACATCCTTTGATTAACAACAATATAGGTTTTGTTGAGAGTAGGGTAAAACCCACAATCGACTGTTTATTCAAAACAAGACATCCATTGTCAACAAGTAAGATCCTTAAGTTGATCATATAAAGGAAACCATCTAAATAACATTATTAGGACTAGCATATTACATTAGCCATCATTCCACTTTATTGGAGGAATAAACTAGATCTTGACCATTGGGTCAAGTTGATATGTTAAAACCATCAATAACAGTATAGGTCCGACCATTGCATCCAATGACCCAAGAAACCAATGGTCTAAGGCTTAATTGATACTAAAACTATATGATTAACTCACCATAGGTTGTGGAGACCTGATCCACCATCATTAGTGACCATTAAGTCACCATAGGTTGTTAGATCAACACTATATTCAATAATCACCCTCGAATATCAAACTAATATCACCATTGATTGATAGCATCATTAGGGTACTTAGTGGTTATCACTAAGCTTATAATTAGGCCAACACCTGACCTAAAGGGTGAATGTCAGTTGGCACCCTTGTTCACCACCATCAGTTGTCATGAAGACAACACCATCAGTTGTTGCAATGGTACCACCATTGAGTCATGTGTTTGTAGAAGAAATCAACTTTAAACCCTAAAATTGACCATTGGTTGATTGGTGTTTAGCACCATTGGTTGTCAAACCAACCTGATACAAGTCATATTATACCTTTGGAATAACGTACACATGAATACAGGTTCATCTAGAATGGAAATCAGAACAAGGAACATTTTAAAAATCGAAATCCAAGTCAAGCATAGCTTTTTAGTGAATGGATCATCATTTTCAAGAAAGAACATGAGCTGGAAAGCTTATGGTAAGCAATAAGTGTGGAGAAAGTTATAAAACTTGCCTATAATTAGAAGATAAACTCCCAAACAGAATAAAACATGAGCAGGTAGGGTAGGAAATCCAATTGTAAGCTGTGAACTCATCCATCTATCACCTTTCTTCATCAAATGAGCAAACCCTGAGCATAAGGAGCAAGCAAGGTAGGGTTTTAGAGCTTTAGAGCAATTTCTACCATTGAACAATAAGGTTCCAGCCTAGAGAAAGGTAGGAGGAAGTATAACAAAGAAATAAATGGAGGAAATAAGGGGATTCTTACTCTTATAGGTCAAGATCGCTAGAATGAAGCTTTTCAAATCCTAAAAGGAAGTCAATTGCAACCCTAGATTCTTTTTCCAAGAAGATCCCCTATTTCTTCTTCCTTGGATAGGAAATTCACAGAAGAATAGAGGGAGAACGAGGTTCATATAAGGAGGGAAGTGGTAGAGAGAAAATGGTTCATTTGGGTGCTTAGGGATAAGTATATGAAACTTTAAGATAAAGAAAAAGAAAAATTGATGTTCTAGTATCTTTCCAAGTGTCCATGGCCTTAAACTATTAAGAATATACAAGCACACACACAAGAAGATCACCCACCATCCATATACACATGATTATCTTTCCTTTGTCGAATTTCCAAGCCAATCAAATAATTCATTAGTTGATAGATGCTAAAGGTAGCCCATCCATGAAGGGGTAAACCCTAAAATACCCTTGAGGAAAATACCTTCAAACCAAGGTTTAAATAGGTGCCCCATGGTGCAAAAATCTCAATAATTATGAGATAATATCCAAGGAACATAGTGCAAGTGATAAATTGCAAGGAAAACCTCTCAATTGGGTAAATTATAGAATAGTGCAAAATGTGCATAAAATTGCAGAACTTGCTCAAACAATGTCCAAATTGGACCAAATTTGAAACTTAAGCTTGTCTTATGATTTAAAAGCATATCACAAGTTTAGATTAGGGTTATAAGAATTAAATTATGATAATTAATATTATTCAACTAATTAAGCAAGTTTAGGGGCCTTACAAGCATCGTCTGCAAGTAACTAATAACCAGTGTCCCTCTTCCCCAATACTACATAGATTATCTCCTCTTTGAATCTAATAATACTCATATTTCCATCATACTAGCCTCATCTTACCTTCTTCTTCATGGAACTTATGCAAACCATAGACCCCTGCCTAGAAGTTTGGTAGAGAAGAGTTCACCGCTAATAGTTGTTAGGACTGATAGAGGGTGTGGATACACTCAGAAGTTGTAGTGATACCTTCTCCCCTGCACTACCATGGACACCACAGTGTCTAGACCCAATCACCCTTTCTTCTCCATTTCCACTATCAACATGGGTGTTGCAACCAACCATAGGGCCATTGTTGGTCTGGGTAGCAGATGATCGAGGTCACGGTCGCCTCCGTGAGCCACACATCTATACCTATCTCCACCATGAAGCCTCTTCCACCCTCTAACTGATGCTAGTGATTCTTATGGTGAATCGAAAGGTGAGTGACCACCAAAAACTATTTTGACCAGTGACTTCTTCCTCCTCCTAGTTGCTAGTCTACCATCCACTTTAGGGCTAATGACCACTAATTTGTGTTTGACTACAACACAAAATACATGTTCAACATCATCAAATGATGAACCATAACACCATGAAAACTACCTATACGTTCAACCTCCGCCCAGTCTCCCAGACGACTCAATGTTGAACCATACAAAGTTTAGATCCACATATTTGTGATTATTCTAGATTTTTATCGCCTTCAGCTAGGTCTGGGCGACCCGTAGATGAGGTTTCAATTAAACTGAGATGCCATGATCCATCAAGAAGAAAATCTATAGATGGTCCCAAATATCCATTGAACTTCATCTATAGACTATAATAATTTATATGTTAGTTTCTTCATCTAATTTTTTGTGGTATAAAATCAAACAATAAAAACTATAATAGGTGAAAATATAGGATTTATAAATGTAGCTCTAGAACCCCCATGCACAGATACAATAATGAACTAACATTTGTAAGAGAATTTAGAGTTACTTATTTCCTATATGCCTAGAATTTCTTCTTTGTAAAGAAATTATTCTATGTGAATATTGATGGTAGTATCATAGATAATACTTAGGAAGATAACAATTGTAATTTTGACACAACACAATATGTACACTGTGCACATCTACACATGTTAAGTTCTAATACTGGTAAGTAAGAGGCACACAAACCATCTATGCACATCACATGTATTCCTAGTGTTAGAATATTATTGAATCAAAATAGATTATATAGTTTATAGATGGTAATATACATGTTTAGAATATAAATCATTATTGTATTTCTAAAAATTCAATTTCAGCATCCTAAGTACAAATGGAATCAAACTCTAAATTCTTAAATTAAGAGAATTCTCAAAAAAATATCTAATGTGAAGTATATTATTGACCCTAACTTATAATGCTAGAGATATATGACAATAAGTGGGAGAATGACATTGGTAGATTTAAAATTGAGGAATGTTTTACCCACACATATATGTAATATAGGCATACTTAGATGTATGTGACAAAAGATGGACCGTAGAACTAAAATAGACATCCAATTGATAATATATTCAATTAAAAAGATTAAAAACCTGAATACTAGGTGGTTGGGACTAGGATAAGAATAATACAAAAATCAATAATAGAAATGTATACACAAAGATTTGGTTTTGACTACCTTACATTATGTTTTCCTCATATGAATACTCAGACTTTGGGGACCAAGATTTCTATTGGGTTAACCTTTATAATTGACGACCATGTATGTGTTGTTCCCTACTTAATTTTGAGCATTAACCTAACTAAAATATTCCTATAGTGAGGCATTTTTGTTAATTGACCTTTTTATTTGTTCCATTATGGAAAATCCTTATTCTATTTTATTGATATATATATCTTATTGCCTTGGTTATATGACCCCACATGCATTCCTAATTGGACTTGAAAATATGATTGATGACTTATACCATATCTTACGACTCTATTTGTGCATGCTGATAATTTAGCTATATATCTATTGTTTGGTGCATGAGCAAAACCACTATGGTGTGCTACTCTGCCCGGTGTTGTGTTATTCGACCTCTTTTTATACAAGGGTGTGCTGTTCTGCCCAGGGTGTGTTATTCCACCCATTTTACTTAGGCCAAAGATCTAGTGGTGTCTTGGTTGTACCATAGCTATTTAGTCTAAATATATTTGCATGTGAATATATTTTATTGCGTGATACTATGAAATATGGAAAGTCTTTTAATTTCAAATAGTGTACTCTAACATTTAAATGACTCATTCTCTTAAAATTGATTCTCTTGAACTTACCTAAATTCAAATAGCCCCCTCTTGTGAGAACTCCCTCTTTTGTACTTCAAATCCTAAAATGCCCAAAATATTTTATATTGTGCACATATACCAATTGTTACTGACGCATACCCTCTTTATCTATTTTTTGGGTTGTTCCTAAAACTACCTAGGTATAGGTGCTTTGAAGGACATGGACACAAAAAGTTTGTATACATGTAGTTGACTTGAGGATATCTTGGAATGACCAGGATGTCCTCTGCAACTGGTGCTCTTGTATAAGTAGATATAGTGTTTTCATTTTTATGTACCACCCATAGGGTGAGAAACTTATGTTATTAAACTTTTTGTAACTTTGTAAATGGCTATTTTTTCCTCTGCTTAATCTGTACATGGCTCTTGTATTATACCACTTGAGTGGTCCCTCTATCGGGTCCCACTCTTTACAACAATCCACTTTCTGCACTTTGACTTGTCTCTTGCTAGAGAAAAATGACTTCTTCAATTGCAAAAGTTGGAGGACTTCTTATGAGAACACACACATCTATAAGGAGTGGACCAAGATGTGGCATGATGAAGTCATAGTGCCATGGGACTTATATAGTGAAGAAGTTTTACCGGCATGGACCTTTCATGATATGGGATAATGTTAAAGGATAATTTGTGGCAAATGCCCATAGGATGAATCAATACCTCACCTCTAAGGATTTTGTAGCAAGGAAAGCAACTCCTTTTTTGCGTTACCAATATTGTGACCATCTAAGGATCCGACATCAAGCCAACAATGTTAAACAAGGCACTTGTCTAGAGACAACCCAGTGGCCATTTTATTTGTATTAAATTATTTCATTTGAGTAGTTATACTAAATTTCGATTCAACGTTTTCATCTTCTTTGTTGAATTCCATAGTTAAGCAAGTAGTTGATCTAAATTTTCATTTGCAATGTACTACAGGTTGAAGTCCAAATGGATTGGAACCCTACCAACCCCCTATCAGGTGACCGGATCATCCAATCATGTGTCTGGGAGGCTCACTTTCCTCTCAAGAAGGGTTACAAGAAATTTGGTCGATTAGCACTACCAATTGGCATACCCGCATGTAGTAGGGACATTCCCTCTAATTCCACTTGACCAATGTAAGAAGCCAATAGCTCGATTGGATGAGCAAATCACAATCAAGCCATAACTAGAATCACAACATAATTTTGATTGGTCAGACCAACTTTTTCATCAGTCGAGTGGAATGAGTACTCAGACATCCAATGGCTACTAGATCCTTGTAATGCATTTCCATCTTCTTGACTCACCAAATGGGTCATTCGATTGGCCTGGGACTCCCTCATGCATTCAGACAACTAGTCGACTAACATGAGCTATACATGTTGGGTGACTGAAAATTACTCTTCATCATGATTCATCTACCTAGTCAGCCAACTCAACCCATACAATTCAAGTGACTGATGATGAACCTCCAAGTGAGATAATGATGCTATTTGGGCTACTAGAACCCTTCTAGTCATCCTATTGGCAATCCTTTGCTCATTTAAGTAGCCCAAGGGGAAAGGGAGTTGACATCAAGTCCTTTTCCTCTCTTTCCTAGCAAGAATCCCTTGAGCTCCTCCTCCCCTCTTGCTAATTTCCTCCCTAATAAGCCACCTCCATCAGTACTCTAGTTGGCCAACCAACTAATAAGAAATGATCATTGGGGTCCCAGTGGGCTTCCATAATGTGACTATCTTGCCCCATTTAGATAGTTGAAGATAGTGACTTCAATTATACAATGAGGATCCACATCATCATGGTTGTCGATCCCCCTCTCCATTTGAAAAGCACCCATAGAGCAAATGCCTGAATCACATCTAGTGAATTAACCAATTTTCCCCAATGCATTGATGATAGCATACCCTTTTATACTACACCATACCCTCTTCCACAACTCACACTGGGAAAATTGACCTACTCTATGCCAGCCAATCACCTAACTCGCATACCTACCACCACCACCCATTTCTAGTCGGCTGACTCATTCAATGAATTTCTTGACTTCACCACATCAACAATGCATAACCACCATTTACAATCACCTGACTTTATCACCAAGTCACCTGCTTGGGTTGTTTGTAAGCACACATGTCAATTCAAATCGGTCAGTTCTATTTTCATATCACAAACTCATCTTCCTAAGTGTTACCATCAACCTTTCCGAGTTTTTTGATTCGTGCTACTACTCATCTAACTAGTACCCTAACTTCCATCTACAATGCCACATACATGGGGATGTGGGTCATACCAACCATTAGGCAGCTCCGGTCTTGGTCTTCTACCAAAACTAGACCCATTTGGCTCCAAGAAGGATAAAGTCAAGATGAAGAAAGATATTCCCTCCCTCTCCCCCTCACGATCAACATGCCCCGCTCCAATAGGTGTCCTTCATTTTTGGGAGAGATGTACAAAAGGTGATCTGCACATGCCAGGCACAATGGAGGGTGGTGAATCCTACATTGAGGAGGTTGTGGTATCCAACACAACAATTTTGGAGGTTTGGGGTATGTTACACCTGCATCCCATGATTACCACTAATCATGAGATTAGGGCATAATTTTGAGGATTATACTTAATACAAGGCCCATTCCCAACTTTTTTCCTTTTATTTCATTTCAAACTCTTTATTTTATAGCATCCAATCACATAAACAAAATTTACCAGAGAATTAAACTTTGATTACTCTAATATGATCTCAACATTAATGATACACATCCATACATCCATTCTTTTTTCACACTTCCATGTACATACGACATGATAATCAGATACATACTATATTATTAAGGAATCAAAGTTACACAACATCATTAACAACTCTCTCACTACTCTACAAGGACCTAGAGTGATAAGGACCGACTGAACTAAACTAATCTCATACTCAACTCATGTGGCAGATCTACACTGATGCAATGACATCTTCAGTCCATGTGGTTTCCTAAAAAAATTGTGAGTAGAGGGGTGAGCCTACTCGCTCAATGAATGAGTACTTCAAAGAAATAGTTGAAAGCACTTAGATAATTACAGATATATTGTCAAGGAACTAATATCAATTATAACAACAGTAAGATTTAAAGATACTAATCATTCACAAATATAAATATGGCAGGATACTCTGGATATCTACAACAGTGAATCGATATATGAACATGTTTGATTGATCATAAAGAGAACTAATAATTCAGAAACATACAAAGAATAATTGAATAACTGCACACACTTGTTTAGCCTCTCATTCATCTTATTATGCCCTGAACCCACATGAGGTGTACCTTAACATGTGAAATAATTACAGCAAGCTACAATCTTATTGTATAAGGCTTACAAGCATGCCTGGGTTCCTAAGCCTATCTCTTAGTAAGACCCCATCTGCAGTGGGCCTCGACACGTCCGCCTCTCGACGGATAATGGGAGCAGCCGAATATCTAAGACTCCACCTCTCAACCTGGGTACTCAGGCGGTGACTCAAAGCCCTCAGGCTTATTGTGCATTAGTGGACCTACTGACCACTAATCACTCAACATGTTATACACAGGTACAACCGGCATCCCCAGTTGGTGTTGGGTACCATACAACTATAAGGAGTCTTCCCTACTGGTCAAGACCCCCACACCCTACTGGTGCACTCCAACTTACCTCGATTTGGATTACCTCCAATCGGGAAACCGTTTCCTCCCCAGAGCACATGACTCATACTGTGAAGATTCTATAGTGTTCAGGGAATCTAAATGTCTAATTCACTCTTCAAATTCATAATTCAATCATCACATCAACATATCTTAGTTCAACTTTGTAACCTGTTCATTTCATAAACCATCTGATAAAATTTAGCACAACTGAAATGTTAAGCATAACCACATCTCATATTGAGAAACATTAATATCACAATACTTGATTCACTAAACACCCTATCCTTAGGGTTTCATTTACCTCATTCACTAATCACATGGCTCGCATAAGGATTTAATAAATCATAACATCATTGAATAAAGATTGCTCTCAACAGTTCACGTATAATCATATATATATATATATATATATATATATATATATATATATATATATATATATATATATATATATATATATATATATATATATATATATATATATATATATATATATATATATATATATATATATATATATATATATATATATGAAACCCTGTAATGAACTGAACTAGGGTTTCCATGCCATTAACTAAAACAGTATACATCAAGAATAACATTGAATCAAGATGTCTATTTGCAAACCTCCAACTTTCCATTCATTTAGGGTTTCTCCCTCTTACTAATATATCAAGAAAACATTGATATCATCAAATGAAATCCAAGATCTTATCTAATATATATGTAATAAGCACACAAATAAAACAATCATTCGTAACTAAGGAGATTCAACTAGGGAAACTTTTTTATTCAATTATTCAACTAAGGAGATTTGACATGGCAACCTGCCTTGACACCGGGCCTTGGTTCTTCGACCAGCAGCTGGTCCTCACCATGAAGTGGAGCCCAGAGGCAGACCTAAGGAGGGCCACGCTGACCTCTGCCCCAATCTGGGTGACCTTCCCTGAGGCTGGACAACACTGGAAGAGGAGGGCAGTCTCCATCATCATGTGTGGGGTGGGCAAACTACGAGTGATCAACTTCCTTAGGTGAACTTGCAGGAGTCGTGCACGTTTGTGTCGAGATCAAGGTGGATAAGAATCCACCCAAATGTGTTATGGTGGAACTACCTGGGGGTAAATCTTTGGAGGTTCGGGTTGTCTACGACTGCTAGCTGGATCGTTGTGGGGTCTGCAAGGTGTTTGGCCACCATGAAGGCCAATGCCCTGGGGATAGGGTCGCTCTACCCGAGCCCCCCCATCTTGAGAGGGTATAAGGAAAAGAGAAGACCTCCTTCTAGGAGGTAGAAGAGAAGGAAAGGGAGTAGAAGATGGCCTCAACAAGCTGATGATACTGCTGCAAATTATGTGGGTGGTGATGGCGTTGTTGCTGCACTCACGGCTAAGGACGGATAAATGAATCAGGGTGATGAAGAGGCTGATGTCAGTAGCCCAATGGGGGCGGATGATCAACCCAGTTCCTCTGCTGGCACTACTCTTAGGGTGACTGATGATATGCCTCTGAGTGGCAACATAGGGGGAGCTGAGAAAGAGCATGGTGAAGCATCTGGGACTGCTGATGAAGAAGGTACGTGGGATACCAGTGGTAGCAAGGATAGAACTACCCACCACTCTGGTGGGAGTTCTATGCATTTTGTATCAACATATCAACCTAAACCTGACCTTGTCCCTCTGGACATTCCTATGGAGAACCCCTTTGGGGTGCTTGATGGCTTGGAGATGGATGGGGAGGAGTTAGCCAGAACTACAAGTAGTTCTAATGCAAGGAGGGGAAGAGAAAGTACCACCCAGGGAAGGGGTGGTAGATCAACCTGTTAATCATGGTCATCCTTGCTTGGAACGTGCATGGTGCTTCCTTGGAGTGGAAGCAAGCACGCCTGAGAAAAGTGATTGGTGAAAATAGAGCCACGCTGGTCATATGCCTTGAGACTCGAATCCGTAGAGAGGTTAAAGAGAGAGTGGGAAACCTTTTTTCCCCTGGATGGGGATTTCTATCTAACTTGGAGCAGGTGGAAGGGGGAAGGATTGCTCTGGGATGGAACCCCAATGTCTGGGATGTATAGGAGATCAGATCCATGGACCAATTGATTAATGCTAGTTGTATTAATCAAGGTGGGTTTCACTTTGTCCTTTCAGCAGTCTATGGCCACAATTCTAAAAGTGCATAAAGGAGATTGTGGGATACCTTGGTTGAGATCAATCAAGAGGCACTCCCACAACTAGTGATAGGTGATTTCAATAATATTCACAAAGCCAGTGAGACGAAGGTGGGAAACCCAATACCGGACTCGGTCATGGCCAGGTTCAATGAAGCTATTGACACTGCCAACTTGATGGAGATGAATATGATAGGTGGTGAGATTACATGGAATAATAGGAAGGCTAGACGGATTGCCACTCTTCTTGACTGGGGACTGGTCAATGACGCTTGGCTCCAAAAATTCCCGGAGGCCAAGGTCGAGCTTGGAAACCATCCAAACAATGATCACTGTTGGATGAGGATCGATCTTACCCAAACCAAGAGAAGGGCTAGACCTATGTGTTTCCTTAACCACTGGCTACATCGACCCTCTTGTGAACACACAATGGCTGATGCTTAGAGAAGGCCAGTAGAGGGTAACCCCTTGTTTTGAGTTGCACAAAAGATGAAGAACACCAAATTGGCACTCAAAAGATGGTCTAGATCCCATGTCGATCTCCTGAATTTGTTCAAGGATGCAAATGAAAATTATCACATCATTGCTATGCTCCTTAGATCTTGCCCGCTTGATAATGCAGCCATGGACATTGAGGAAGCAGCTCAGAAACACCTAGAGTAGATGGAGAAAGAGGAGGAGACAATGTACTGGTAGAGAAGTTGACTAAAATGGATACATGATAGTGACCGCGATACTAAAACATACCTTGTTGTTTTCTGAAAAAATGACATGTGTGATGCAGTCCACGCTGTCATCAAGGAGGATGGTTCTATTGCTAGGGGAGCAGATGAGGTTGGGGAAGAAGCTGTTACATTTTTCTCCAATCTCTACAACCATAATCAGAGTCATTCTAATGGCATGCCGCTTCCTAACCTGAAAGTCACACACAACATGAATGGCAATCTTTACCAGCCTACCTCACATGTAGAAATCAAGAGTGCAACCTTTGACATTGGGGCGTCCAAGGCTCCTGGTCCTAATGGGCTGAACGCCAAGTTCTTTCAGAGTTTCTAGCATATTGTGGGAGCAGATGTGTGTATTTCTGTTCATTGGTTTTTGGCATGTGGAGCGATGCTCAGAAGCCTGAACCATGCTTTCTTAAAGCTGATTCCTAAGAAGAACCTGATCAACAGCTTAAATGATCTCAAGCCCATTGCTTGTTGCACTGTGATGTACAAGATCATTGCCAAACTACTTGCTAAAAGGCTAAGCAAAGTTTTTCCCGATGTCATTTCCAAGCATTAGACTACCTTCATATCAGGTAGATAGATAAATGATGGTGCACTGCTTGCGGATGAGTTCCTCATTGGGTTCAAAGTGAAGAACTAGGCCAGGAAGGTGTGTGTCAAATTAGACTTGTCTAAGGCTTATGACAACATCATATGGGGAGTTATGTGGAGTATCATGGAATCTATGGGATTCGTTGTTGAATGGATTGACACGCTTAAAATATTTGCTAAAACCACATCTTTCTCTGTGCTTGTAAATGGACTTCCCTATGGGCTATTTAAAGCATCAAATGGTCCAAGGTAAGGGACCATCTATCTCCCTTACTTTTCACCATTGTGATGGAAGGGCTTTCGACCCTTGCTATGAAAGAGGAGGGTGCGGGCGAGATTGCTCCATTCAAGGTTGGAGGGGTCAAGGAGCTCTCACACCTCATCTTCACAGATGATGTGCTCTTCTTCCTCTCCCAGAATGTCAGGGTGTTGTGTACCCTCAGGAGGATGATGAAAAGTTTTGGCAAGCTGATAGGGCTGTTCATGAGCGAACTCAAATCACACGTCTACTTCTCTAGGTCATGCGATAACAGGAAAGGCAGATTAAAGAGAGTGATATGGCTACAGGAGGGTAGCTTTCCCACATGGTACCTTGTCATACCGTTCATAGGAGGTAGAGGGAAAGGGGATGATTATGATGCCTGCATATACGATACTAAAAGGACAGTGGCTAAATGGATTGGTCTCAACCTATCCATTGCTGGTAGAGCCACGCTCGTTAGATCTGTCATTTCTGCCAAGGTCCGCTTCTAGTGCAGCCAAGCTGAAATCCCATCCTTTTTCATTGACAAAATCAGATCGATAATGGGTGGGTTTCTGTGGGTGGGCAGGGCTCATGCGGTTGCTTAGGGGACATTGGCTAGACCATATGTGGAATGTGGACTGGACTTTACAGATCCTGACGATACATTTGTTGCTGCTACTAAAAGGAGGGTGGATAGGTTCCTACACCAACCCGTTGTCGCTTAGATACAGTGGATGAAGTGTAGATACAGGGGGAGATCAAATATCATATTCCAAAGACCAAATTCTCCAGATCTTGGTGCCGAATGGTGGATATGTGGTTGGGAGTTGCTACTGATTACAGGTTACACAACGACTGCTGGAGCTTGTTGAATGAAAGATACCCTCTGTGGAGGATTTCCTTTAATTCACTGCAAGTACCTTGGCACACAGTACTCTGGTGCAAGACACATGTACCAAAGTGGAGTTTATGTGTGTACAGGGGACTGATGAGGAAGCTCCCAACCATGGACAAAATGCAACGATGGGGATTGTCTGTCGACCCAACATGCTCACTTTGCAATGAAGCGGATGAATCACGATCACATTTTCTTCAGCTACAAATTTAGATATTACATCTGGTGTCAGATCAGTCTTAAGCTCGGCTGGGGTGGCACACCTCCTAACGAGCTATTTGAGTCAATCCTATGGATGAAGAAGAACATGTGAAAGAGCAGGATGGACCTTTTTGCTAGTGCTTGCTTTAATCTAATGTGCTTCTCTATTTGGATGGAAAGGAACAACATACATCATGGGAAGGGGAAGAAGGACTCTTGTTTTCTATTTGATAGCATTGTGGCTATGATTTTACGGGTTGCCAAAGCCACACCCGAAATGATAGATCATGTTGAGCCCTCCATTTTGAGGAGGTGGGATTTTGTAGTTTAGCCCATGTGTACAGTTATGGGATTTTGTATACCCCATACGTCTTTCAGTAGTACAATTTACCAGATCAAAAAAAAAACAATTTCAGTCATAGCTGAAAACCTGAAATTTCAGTATATTCATATAACCTCTACAATTAGTTTAAGAATTCTCATTTAGATGGATTTCAATTATTTCTAATGTGATTTCATAATCTAAAATTCATCACAATAGTGAAATAATCCATTTAATATCATCTTGCAAAACCTAGATCAAAAAGGCAACTTAGGGTTTGTACTCGCATACTAAGGAATTGAAGATTTTTGATGATTTAACTCATTTTCATGCAATATACTATTTAAGGGAAGTACCCACTCACCCTAAGGTGTGAAAAAACCTTACAATGTAGCCCATCTATGAAAAGATTGAATCCATATCAAGACTCTAACAAAACACTAGTTTCTTCTTCCTTTCAACCCTAAAGATGGTCTGCAAGTCGAATTGATGACAACCCTTTTGGATTTCCCGTATTCTTCAATTTCTTCCCCAAAAAGTGCCCCAGAAATCTCCTTCTAGGTCTTCCTCTCGTAGATCAAGGTTTCTGAGACGATAGAGGATTTAATCACAGTTCCAACGCACTTCCTTTCGTTGAAAATGGATAAGTATAGCCCGAGATATGATCGTTTTACGATTGGCTATCCTGGGAAGCATCAGTCGCGGTCACGACACACGACACAGCGTTGCGGTCGCGGCATAGGTCGTGGTTGCGGCACACGACACAGCATCGTGATCGCGACACACTATACATATTTACTAAAAAGGACATAACTCCCTCATTTTAACTCTGATTTAATTCATCCTTTTTTTGTTGGATTCATAATTGAATTATCTATACTACTACAATATTACTTTTATAATATTCTCTAACAAAAAATTATTTATTAATTATTTCCTCCAATGTCATTAACTCTCTTCTTGCATACATGTATGGGTTAATGCTATATTAACTCCAACTCAGATCTTTATAGTATGCTTAAGTCATGATTATGAGTTTGCTAAACAAGTATTTAAGGTTACAAAAGTTAAGATAAAGTACAAGATAAAATATTACTAACAAAAACATGATAAGCATTAAGATTATCTTAAATCTCTCAGATTACCAACAAAGCTAGGAATGGGTTGAAACAATTCTCCCCCTGTAATAAAAATTTCATCATGAAATTTCTAAAAGAGGAAATGATACTTGTTAAAAATCTCTATATCCACTTCCCATGTAGCTTCTTATACATCATGATTCCTCCAAAGAAGCTTTACTAAGGGTATCTCTCTCCTTTTAAGCTTTCAAATTTTACAGTCTAGAATTTCATTTTCAACATTGAGTCATTTGTTCCTCTTCTAATCACAACATATTTTAAGAAACCCTTCTCAATGGATAACAAAATAATTCTCTATGCCACAATCATTTATAGGAAAGAGAAAGCAAAACAACCATTTTCAATATTTTTATATTCTCGGGGTGTTATCTCAACATTGATAATCTGATCCAACTATCTCAATTCATACGTCTCAATATGTAGTATTGTTCTGTATTACTTTTGAGTCACAAAAGAGAGTTCACCATGTTATTTTGAATTTTAATATTGTGCTACTCAAATAGCAAAGCACTAATGAGTTGGAAGACTAGATTCATCCACAATTGTACAATACTAAGATGGATTACTAGTATGAATGACTACAATTATCATACTCCTTTAATTAACATATTCCTTGCACATGTACAACTGAAATCATACAAAAAACAAATGTAAATCCCTTAATATACCTTCAAAAAATTACACTTCTAAAAACAAATTCACGTATTACTGAAAGCCATTGTTTTCTCTTATTTCTCTCCTCATTCATTACTACTTACTTCTTGTTACTTATCCTTCTCATTTTGATCATATAGAATAAACACCCCTAACATTAAAACATTCACAGTAAGAATAGATTATTCATCATTCTTTCTATCACTACAAGAATTTATTTTAGATTACACTTTGCTCATGTTGCACTTCTCCTTTTATTCAAATCACACCTCTTATGTTTCAAATCTATTTCTTATCCTTTGCTCTGAATCATTTCCCTATTGTTTATCTACCTTTTAGATTAGCTACCTTTAAACCTTGGATTACGATTAGTGCTAGTTTACTTCTCATAGTGCTAATCTCATGATCTTGTTTTATAGAGATGCTAGTATTCAAGGTCAAATTACTAGTGAAATCCCTTGAACTACTACAACTCTAAACATTCTAGGGTTTGGTCCTTATCAGTAGCATGATGTTATTGTGATGTGACTTTTCTCCCTTAATTTGAAATTCAAACTTTGGATCACACAAGTTTTACTAAAGTCTTCCTTACTTTATCAATTGAATTTCCTTTCTCTTACTTGGCCATTCAGATAGATTACATTCTCCATTTACGCTACTAGGGTTTTATCATCATATTTTGTGTCATTATTACATTCACTAGATGTCTCTACCATGGTGGTTATGCATGATATATGATTCATTTTCTTATCACTTCATTCCCACATTTCTATCATTAAGTAATATATAAAAGAGAGGATGATTTTGAGACTTAGAATTCTTATCTTCAAACATTCCCTTAATACATTTCCTGTATGTAGGTTTAATTGGTTATCAACAAGGATACTTGACTAAATAGCACTTGCTTGAATCTCATAACCTCTTTCTTTTATAATCTATATTACTCCATCATGTTTCAAACCCTTCCTTACTTTCCATAATCCTCTTACCATATACTACTCTTCCACCTATCATCTTTAACTTCTAATTTTCTATCATGATCATGTTGCTTGTTCATGTGTATGATCATGTATGCCATGTTGCACATATTTCTTTTTATCCTTATACTAATGTGAAGTTGAAATTCTAAATCAATAATCTCTCTTCTAGTTTCACCTCATGTTTAATACATTACCAATCCTTCATTTTAAATCAAACGACTCATGCATGGGTCAAGCTTAGTTTCTCTTTCAATCAAGTTTTTCCATCCTGAATATAGTCTACCTTTGTATGACTTATTCATTTGTTAAGCTACACTTTGATCTTCTTTTAGAAACTAGTTTGTTGTTCTATAGAGACTTAGAATCCAAAGGTAGTAAGGATGAATGTATTAATCTTTATAATAAAGGTATACATTCCATGCTCTCAATCATGTAACCCTCATTCCTTAATCAAACTCATCACTTCCAATATTTCTCTTTGATTCAACTAAGTTTCTTGTCTTGGTCTTATGATTTACATGTTCATCTAATTCTCTTTACTTTAACTCTTCTGAAGACTCTTCAATTCTATGTAATTATTGTATACTTCACTCTTTTCTTCTATTTTCCCTTTTCTTTGGAGTACATAAAAAGCATTTTACTCGATTATATGATCCATTCCTCATTATTGATTCTTACTATCTTGGCCCTTACATACTTTTCTAATATCTTCTCCATATTTCATATCTAGAGTTCATATAATACTAATCATTATACTTAATCTGAATCTTATGTCATGTTCCTTAATTCCCAATTAAGGGTTTCTCATATGAGGTCCCAAAGTTGGATCTCAGATATCAGTTCCAACTGATTCTTAGTTATTCTAATCTTTCTCATATGTTTCAACATCTTAGTGTATGTACATTATCACTATGATGTGGGTCTAATTTATCTAGAGTCTACTCTTATTATATTTTAAATAGGAGTCATTAGATCCTAGTAATGCACCCTGCCAGCCGGACCGGGCTAAACCTGTAGTCCTAAAGCCAAGAGCTACTCAAGATTAACCAGCTTGTATTAATCTCAAACATGTGAAAAGAATATCCACTTAGGGAAAACTCATTTAAACACAACTTATGGTCTAATTGATACAAAGAATAACTGAATCAACTTCATGATAAACAATCTAAAAGAACCATACATATTCTACAAACTGATAATATGAATTCATACATACAAGAGCATTTATATTGATCTCCAATCAAAGAATCAATATAAAGCAAGAGTAATATCACATTCTATGTTTAATCTCTTACTCCTTCATTACTTTCTGGTCTCCTAACCCTAAGATTTTTAGGGTTTCTCTCTAGCCCATCCTTCCTCTGCATACCTAGACAGGGCATCCAGAGAAGAATAAACAAAGTAGCTTGATACTGGTCAACCTAAGTATTCAAATTCTGGGCCAGGGTATCTAAATACTTAGACCTCCCACAACTATAGACACATCACCTTCTATCTGCCACACTTATAACTCTGACTTTCTATCCTAATGGTCCCTGAAAACTCAGCCTAAGCTCAGATACCAAGATGTTATACTCACATCCCATGATTACCACAAATCATGATATTAGGGCATAAGTTTGAGGATTATACTTAATACAAGGCTCATTCCCAATTTTTTCCCCTTTATTTCATTTCAAACTCTTTGTTTTCTCACATCCAATTACATAAACAAACTTTACAAGAGAATTAAACTTTGATTACTCTAATATGATCTCAACATTAATGATACACATCCATAAATTCATTTTGTTTCTCACACTTCCATGTGCATACAACATGATAATCAGATACATACTCTATCATTAAGGAATCAAAGTTACACAACATCATTAACAAATCTCTCACTACTCTATAAGGACCTAGAGTAACAAGGACCGATTGAAAAAAAACTAATCTCATACTTAACTCCTGTGGCAGATCTACACTGATGCAATGACATCTTCAGTCAATGTGGTTTCACTAAATTTTTTTTGAGTAGAGCGGTGATCCTATTCGCTCAGTGAATGAGTACTCCAAAGAAATAATTTATAGAACTTAGATAATTATAGATATATTGTCAATCAAATAATATCAATTATAATAGCAGTAAGCTTTAAAGAGACTAATCATTCACAAACATAAATATGGTAGGTACTCTAGATATCTACAAGAGTGAATCGATATATGAAGATACTTGATTGATCATAAATAGGACTAATAATTTTGAAACATACAAAGAATAATTGAATAACTGCACACACTTGTTTAACCTCTCATTCATCTTATTATGCCCTGAACCCACATGAGGTGTACCTCAACATGTGAAAGAATCGCAGCAAGCTACGATCTCACTGTACAAGGCTTAGAAGCATACCTGAGTTCCTAAGCCTATCTCTTGAGTAAGACCTCATCTGCAACAGGCCTCGACATGTCTTCCTTATGGCAGCTAATGGGATCGGCCGAATATCTTAGACTCCACCTCTCAACTTGGGCACTCAGGCGGTGAGTCAAATCCCTCAAGCTTATTATGCATCAGTGGACCTACTGACCACTGATCACTCAACATGTAACATAGGCACCACTGGCATACTCAATTGGTGTTGGGTACCACACAACTATAAGGAGCTTTCCCTACTGATCAAGATCCCCACACCCTACTGGTGTGCTACAGCTTACCTCGATCTGGACTACCTCCAGTCGGGAAATTGTTTCCTCCCAATAGTGCAAGCCTCATCCCGTGAGGATTCTACAATGTTTAGGGCATGTAAATGTCTAATTCACTCTTCAAATTCACAATTCAATCATCACATCAACATATCGTAGTTCAACTTTATAACTTGTTCATTTCATAAACCATCTGATAACATTTAGCACAACTGAACTGTTAAGCATAATCACATCTCATAATGAGAAACATTAATGTCACAATACTTGATTCACTGAACACCCTATCCTTAGGGTTTCATTTACCTCATTCACTAATCACATGACTCACATAAGGATTTAATACATCATAACACCATTGAATAAAGATTGCTCTCAACAGTTCACATATAATCAAATATTTATATGAAACCATGTAATGAACTGAACTAGGCTTTCCATGCCATTTACTAAAACATTATACATCAAGAATAACATTCAATCAAGATGTATATTTGCAAACCTCCAAGTTTCCATTCATTTAAGGTTTCACCCTCTTACGAATATATCAAGCAAACATTGATATCATCAAATGAAACCCAAGATCTTATCTGACATGTATGTAATAAGCACACAAATAATATAATCATTCATAACTAAGGAGATTCAACTAGGAAAACTTCTTTATTCAATTATACAACAATTTTAGTCATAGATGAAAACCTTAAATTTCAGCATATTTATATAACCTCTACAATTACTTTAAGTATTATGGATTGTAATCATTTCTAATGTGATTTCATAATCTGAAATTCATCATAACAAAGATATAATCCATTTCAGATCATCTTGCAAAAGATAGATCAAAAAGGCAACTTAGGGCTTGTACTCGCATACTAAGCAATTGAAGATTTTTGATGATTTAACTCATTTTCATGCAATCTACTATTTAAAGGAAGTACCCACTCACCCTAAGGTGTGAAAACACCTTAAAAACGTAGCCCATCTCTGAAAATCTCGAATCCATATCAAGAATCTAGCAAAACACCAGTTTCTTCTTCCTTTCAACCCTAAAGATGGTCTGCAAGTCGAATCTATAGCAACCCTTTTGGATTTGCACAGTTCTTCACCATGTTCAACAAAAATTGCCCTAGAAATTTCCTTCCAAGTCGTCCTCTCATAGATAAAGGTATATAAGATGATAGAGGATCAAATCATGGTTCCAACACACTTCGTTTCATTGAAAAAAGATAAGTATAGCCAGAGATATGATCGTTTTACAATTGGGTGTCCTGGGCGGCAACGGTCGTGGTCTCGGCACATGATGCAGCGTCGCGGTTGTGACACACTGTACATGTTTACTAAAAAGAGCATAAGTCCCTCATTTTAACTCTGATTTAGTTTTTTTTTTATTAATAATTGAATTCTCTAAAATCCTACAATATTATTTATATAATATTATCAAATAAAAAATTATTCATTAATTATTTCCTCCAATGTCATAAACTCTCTTCTTGCATACATGTATGGGTTAATGCTATATTAACTCCAACTCAGATCTTTATAGTATACTTAAGTCATGATTATGAGTTTTACAAACAAGAATTTAAGGTTACCAAAGTTAAGATAGCGCGGATGGTTGAGCACGGTAGGAGCTCCCCGAGGGACCCGGGTTCGAACCTCCTGTTGCGCATAGTATTTACCACCCTTGCAGTCATTCGGGCTCTGGCATGCTCTTTGATGGAGGGGGGAGACTAATGTATCTTCTAACTAAAAAAAAGTACAAGATAAAATATTACTAACAAAAACATGAAAAACATTAAGATTATCTTAAATCTCCAGGATTACCAACAAAGCTAGGAATGGGTTGTAATAGGGTATGTCTCTACTCCATGCACTCTATATTCATCTTTTTTTGTTGTCATTATAGGGTTAGTCTTTGCATCTTGTTTTCTACTTTTATAATAAAAATCTTGTTAGAATTTCATGTAAATGGGCATTACCTAGTCAACCTAAACCCAATTCCATGCTATGTTGTTTTTCTTTCACATCATTTATCATGTAATACCCTCGAATGAAGTGAATCCATTTTCAATGATGAATCATGAACCACCAATTTTAGAATCTATTATGTCACCGTTGATATCAATTAAAGTTGTTCCTTGGAAAAGATGGAAAGTTGTATAGGATTGAGAGGAATCAAATGGAATGAGTCTCTTAATAATTATCATAACTTCTTGTGGAAATGTTATTAACTTGCAAGCCATATGATATAATTGAATTGATTGTTGAAATTGTTTCTATGCTCAAAATTTTAATACATGAGATGTGCAAGTTCAACCCTCTTTTACACTTCATTAATAATATTATTACCCCACCATCTGCCAAAAATAATTAAAAAATCAATAAGATGTGCCAAGCTCTATGTTTAGGGTCGCACACCCCTTCCCTTTGCACTGCTTCTTCCATAACCCTCACATGTAATAGGGATGTATCACAAAAGATGCCAATGTGCATGCAAAAAAGGAAAATGCAATCAATGAAATTGTGAAAATAAAAAGCAATTTCAAGTCAAATAGAGGAGAGATTTGCAATTCTTTCTTTCATACCCCATTTCATTCAATTTCAAGCCAGGGGTAGCAAATCAACCCCAAAAACGTTCCTTACACTGTTGAGTTATGTTCTTGTAAAAATCTCATAGGAATATGCAGAACTTCATGAAGCATCAATCATATTATGATTGTGACTTTGTATGCTTTGATTCAGAAGAATGATTGTGAAAGAAAAGTCATGACAGGGAAGTGCGGTTGCATTTCATGATCCCATGAAATAGGGATTTCTTGGCCATGTCTGGTTGTAGGGATCAAATGATGTTATGAGGGAGAGAATGATAGATTGATAGTATTATTTGGAAGTTTTTCTTAATTCTATGTTGCTTGAGGATGAGAAATATTCATGTTTGAGGTAATTTAATGAATTTATATTCATCCCATTCTCATGCACATTTTAGACTAATTTTCTTTGTTTCAAATATAATTTTTTTTAGTTGCTTTCCTTCATTATATTGATTTTAATATCAAATTGATTGTATTTTGATGGAATTTATCACTCTTATTCTTAGAAAAGCAACAACCAACTATAAATCATGACAATGGTGCATCCCTTATTCCAAGATTCAAATTTATAATAAATTGGAGGCCAAAATTAAGCATATCAACATTTTTAGCTAAGTCAGTCGATCAATTGGGTTCCCCAGTTGGCCGATTGGATCGACCTACCAAAAATGTCTTCCAAGCACAAATGAATCATCCCAGTGGTATCACCAATCAAGTGATTGGAATTCATGTTTCCCAAGTTAATAATTAGTAGTTCTTCTGATGACATTCCAACTGGATGACTTGCCTTGCCAAACCGTCTACTAAAATTCAATCATTCAATTGTCAATAACCAACAATCAGTAGCTTTTAGAGTTTTTGAAGTCCCACCAATTGGCCAACTAACTTCACCATTCAGTTGGCTTTCATGTATCATAGTTCCCCTAGAGAAAACAAGTTAGCCGACTCACATTCTAGTTAGTCAATCCATATTGTCTCTAGAAGACTCACCAGATGCCAACCAACATCCCAATAGGATAACTACAAGTCCAACATATGCCCTCACTTAAAGGTGAGTCGGGAAACTAGTGTTACTAGGAAGGTGACTCATTAAAGATAGGGAACAACAAAGATTGTCACAGACCCAATTGTGGATTTGAGGCCATCCATATAAAAGAAAAACTCTATTGAACATCTAGGGGTCTCCGTCACTCAGTTCCAACCTAGTTTAGGTGCAAGGTTCTAAGAAAAAGAGAGGGAAATTCATTCTCTTCACAAATATCATTGTCCTATTGTTGATGGAGTGGACTTTGTCATAAGAGACCACTACATGTCCTCTTCACTGTCTTCAAAGACATGCTTTCCTCTTTCCTCTTTTTATTCATGCTTTCTCCATAGATGTGAGTGAGTAGACTTCATTGCTCAGACATGGGGAATATCCCCATCTTTGGATTTCAATCATATTGTTATCAAACTCAATATTTAATATAATTATATTGTTATTCATCAATTTACTTATTTCTATTCAAAATTAATCATTTTATATACATGTTAGATATAGTCTTAAACATATAAATATAAAAAATTAAGATTAGATCCTATAATGGATGTGCACAACTATGGATAATATTATGGAAGGTGTTCTATAGGATGATTGGCTGACAATCCATAGCTAACTGCATATCTAGCCTACGGGGAATTTGATCCTTGTGCCAATCCATGTTCTGAAAGGAGACAGATTCACATGGTCCTAGTCTAATTAGATGTATTTTTTGAGTCATTTATAATGTTTATACATGCAATGTTGGTGAAAACCAAATGCCCTAGTACCTTTTTATATTTTCTTATCAATCCTCTTTTTAAACACTTTCATTTCTTCACAATTAATAGTCCAATATTAGTGAATACATTCTCTAAAAATTGGATTTAAATATTGTTCTTAACAATTGGTTCTTAAATAATTTCTTAATCAACTTATCCTTTGGGCTTGACCTTTTTAGATATATCGTGATAGACTCATCCAATTACGGGTGACCATTGTTGCACATAGAAAAAAGATTCAATCCTATGGTTAATTTATCTTAGGGAATTTCATGTGTAATAAATTCACATCAAATACTTGATTTATTGATTATAGTGTATGAAACGTACTGAATACATATATTTCCTAAAGTGTATTTCTTATTTTGTTTCCTATAGGATTGGTTATAATCCCCCATTGACCTAATTCAGTGGTGATATGTGTCTTGATATTAAGACATATCTGATGTAGTGTATGTTATATTCCACTATACACATGTTGACCTAAACAATGTAATAACATATGTATGTCAACAATGTATTCAAATATTTCATGTTGGTTGAAATAACTTTAATATAATGGGGTAAATAATAGTTGAATATTTTAATATTTTAAATGATCCTAGTTGTTTTTATTGAGATAACATTTGGTAAAACTTAGTCTAATTGATTATTTTAGTAAATAAGTTTCTTTTCAATGAAATATATTACATTATCCTTAAAATAGTTAACCTATTTAATTATATTAATTTATTACCATTTGACCTAAATTGGATAGAAATCTCAAATTTTAACTTTACATTGCCCATGAATCACCTTTTTCCCCTACTATAATTTAGTGCCCTAATTATATTAAAAATACCAACTTGCTATTTTATTAATGTGTATGATGTCTACTATACTCTCTAATCAACTTTAATGGCTAAAATATTTGTAGGTAATTAAAACTATGAGTAATGACAAATTTATACCCTTTTATAATGACATTTGAAATTTTTAACTCATTATTGTGCGTCAGAAATATTTTACGTAGTTGGTAAATTTAATATAGTTTAGTTTTGAAAAAAAAATAATAGAGAGTGAATCAACTGTGATAACCATTTGAATCCATGAAAATATTAAAATAGCACTAACCTATTTAATAGCCTAAAAAATGAAAAATAAAAAATTAGTATTTTATTCAAATAGTCCAAGCTTTAGTCTACCTCTCTCTCAAATTTTATCGTATTTAGAATTTATTTGACCATTTGTTATTTGATTCAAGTTACAATACATTGAATTTAATTTATTCCATTTATTTTCCCTCTATACCCAAGCTCCTCATTCTCCCCCTCAATGTAACACTCCATGCATTACTGTAACGACCCCGCCTCCCAGTAACCCCCAATTAAGGTAGAGCAAGAGGTCAGAGTCGTTATCCCAATTAACCGGATCAAAGGTTCGACAAATAATCAATAATAATTATAAAATTCTACCAAACTATACTGAAAGGCTAGAATAAAATAAAGCTTTGCATACCTTTTGAAAACTTGGATATCTAACTTCTATCCACAGCTGGAATCTATTCTAACTAATCCTCCTTGCACTTTAATTCTTACTTTCACAATGTGCCACTTTACTGTTTGTCCTTTTCAATGTTGTACCTAAAATGCCGACAAACAAAATGTCGGTCAGCATATATGAATATGCCAGTATGTGGGGACAATCAAAATTTCACACATAGGGCTAACAACCTAGTTATCACAATCAAGTTAATTAACAATTCAATTTACATTTTCAATGTGTCAAACTCCAACATTTTTGCCCTAACCCTGGAATACCCTCTTTAGGGTTTCTCTTTTGCCATTGACTTAAGGTCACCTTATCCATCCTGACCTTGGTGCATGGGGTCACCACTCATGGTGCCTAATAGTCATTCAATATCATAAGGCCACCTTCTCTATCATGATCTTGGTGCCTGGGGTCACCCCTCATGGTGCCAATTGATCTTCCCTCTTGGTCTTGACCTCATTGCATCTTACATCAGGGTGGCATGTAGGTGTGAGAATACACAATGTATCATAATTGTGATAATCACAATGTCTTTATAATTTTCACATATGAACATCCAAATAGATAGGTTGCATTCAATGCGATCAAACATCTGGAAACCTTTGTGAGACTAAAGCAGTTAACCATAAATAACCACATACCTATTTTGTAGATCTTTGAGATAGAATCAACCAATAAGAAAATAAATCCAACCCAAGAAAGCAAGAAAGATTCCTAAAATAACATACAATTTCCTTTTTATTAATATTTACCCAAACCTTCTTGCTTCTTAGGGTTTCTATCCCTTTTTAGGTTTTCTACCTCTTTTAGGGTTTCATATGGAATTAGGGTTTTGTCGTACTATTAACACCCTTAAACCCTAATTATACAAAATTACTCACAAACCCTAATTTTCTCATCTACTTCTCATAAAATATCCTAAGATCATCTTTTAACCTAATATTCTCATATTTTCGAATTTTCTCTTCTTTTATCCACTTTTAGGGTTTCTACATATATTATCCACTAAATTAGGTTTAAAACCCTAAATCATGCAATTATCCTTCTAAATCAGGTTAAGACTCAACATTATCATATAACAGGTTAATAATACTCGAATAAACCCATTATTACTCATAAAAACATCCATTACCATCAACTAGGGTTTCTAACCTAATTTTAATACCTTTTTCATCAAAATAATATACTTTTGCAAAAGGAGATAGATTTAGGCTTTCAAACTATTTTTATCTTATTCCTCATATTTTTCTGATCAACTTTCATGTATAAAGTTTATTCATCCGACTTTTCAATTAATTTCTATAATTTAAGCAAAGAAAACCCTTTTTCAGAATTATTTGAGTAAAGAGGGGAATAGCCGCTCTCACTCTGGATTGTTGGATCTCTACCTAGGATCATGCTAGACAATGATCGGACGATCTTTAGACGTCATCTTCCTCCGTTCGTGCACAGTGGTCGTGGTCAACTCCGCGGTTGACTCCGAGCTCCAGGCCACCAGCAAAGGAACGAAGGTACTCAGAAGCTCCGCCGTTGCCACCCAAACTCAACGAGCTACTCAATTGCTCGATCGGACTTGACTTTCACCTTGAACAAGTCATCAGAGCTCCAACAAGGTCGGCAGGTTGTAGAGGGGGTAGGTTAGGATCAAACTTGCAATTAAGGTCGTCATTCGACTCGTCGTCGCCCTCCGCATCGGTTGGGGTAAGATTTAGGTCTGCTGGTGCCCTTGAATACCCCCCTATATATAGGTTCAGGTCTGGGAGCCCGATGGTTTGGGGTTTTTTTCCCTTGTCGGTGATAGCACTCAAAGTTAGGGTCTTGATGCTTCGGAACTCCCGAAGTCGATGGTCTTATTAAATCTTTGAATTATCATCCCAATCTCTGGGAAATCAAATTCCCAATTCTCCCCCAATCCTTCTGTGATTCGGGGTAGATGATGGATGACTACCCTTAGATCCATGGTCCCGTGGACCACACGGGTCATCCAACGGCCGATATAGCTCCCCGAAGTCTAATATCTTAAAAATCAATTAAAAAGGGGAATTTTAACAATATAACTTGGGAAATTGATTTCTCTCTCCTCAATTAATATTTTTCTCTCAAAATTTAGAGGAAACTTCGTCTTGTCATTATCTAATCGTGAATTAAATTTGAAACCCAAATTCTAATGGATGTGAGTGTTTCCTTCACATCCAAGTTATCCACTAATTAAACCAATTTTAATTAATATTTATTTATCCTTTGCCATTATCTCATTATCTCGAATACCTTGGAACTCAAGGAACCCTAAAGGCACGAAATCCCATATGGGGAAATATCCCTTTGCCTTTTTCCACTTATATTTATCTATTTCTTATATATCTCCTTTTATTCGATAAACCCTTTTCTTTTATTTCTCTTTTCATTTCAAAGATTTCTCTTTATCCTTTATTTCCTATTTCTTCCATTAGAAATCATATGTAAATGAAATTCATTTAATTGTGGCCATCAATGCCACTTTCTAGAGATTTCTATGTATTTCTCATAAATATATTACTTAATATCCATTATCTTTTATCTTTTTCTATTATTTGGACGTTTCCTCTTTTCTTCTCTTTTATGTCCATTATTGGATTAACATAATAGTAGGAATCATGAAATTCCTATCAAAAGGGAGATTTGCAAAGAAATCCATCCTTTGGAGCAAAGCATACAAACTTCTCAATTCAAGTCCATATTCATAAAATCATTACATTTTAATTTTGAAAACACATGTAAAATTGAGGTTGTAACATCCTTCCCCTCTTATAGGAATTTTTCCCTTAAAATTACATCAAACATACAAACAAGCAGGATAAGACTTCCTCATGTCCGTCATGGCTCCCATGTGGCTTTACCATCTCCATGGTGCTTCCCAAGAACCTTCATCATCTTATATTCTTACACTTGAGTTCTGTCTCACCTTGGTATCTTGTACCCTCACAGGTGACTCAGGACATTTCAGCCTCTCTCTCGAAGCTTGGCATGTTCATGGTTCAGCACATGGCTCGGGTATCTCACATAGTGCTCTAGATTGGACTCGTAGAACACATCATACATTACATCATCCTGAGGGGTAAGGCTACACACAACCATCTCCACCAATCCATCCCAAAATGGGCCCATGTATTGGGGACTCATCTTTCTCAGGTATAGCTCAGAGGGGTCAGATTATCATATCACATATTCTCCCACAGTGAACTGCATGTCAGTCTCTTTTACATCAGCTCATGACTCATGTCGCCCCTGGGCTTTCTAAGCCATCACATGATCAAAGAGACTTCATCTACACTCACTATGGTCTCTTTGACCTTCACAAGGTCTTTCCACCGATATCATCTTCATGAAGTGATGACCAACACAACCTCCCTTATAGAACTTCTTACATCCCGATACTGGCTATGGTGTCTATCATCACAACTTTCATAGGATGGGAACTGTCCCCATATATCACCCTGAATGAGCACACACACTCTCATCAGACCCTATAGTATGGATCATGCTAACCATTAGTTAGGGGTGATAAGCTATACTAACATCGAGTTCTTCATGTATCTACTTCCGCCTCATGGAAGTGAATCTTTAGGTCATACTCAAGAACCTTTGAACTCATATCATGGTGTAGTTGAACCATCTCTCTTACATGTAGTTCAACTGGATCTGTCTCCTGACAGTACTCTCTCATTCTCTAAGATAATGTCATCTAGGTAAGGCGATCTACCATAACCAATATTGCATCTTGTCTTTCCTCAGTCCATGGGAGACTTACCTCAACATCCATAGTGATGAACTCCCATTCCCTCTCAGAGACTCTTTATCCTCTGTATCAACTCACTGGGTTACTATTGTTCATCCTTCACCTCCTAGCATGCATGGCGACAAGGCACATGCAACTCTATATACCTTTTCATCTTAGGCCTCCAACGTACTACTGCAACTTACTATCCTAGTAGTATAATAGTGTATGATGAACTTAAAATCATGATCTCCTGTATGTCATGATTTCTCAAGGTTGATTCCTCAGAAACCCTAAAACACTCTAGTCATGGGTTTCATCACCTTCTTTTCTAGAGAAGTGCATCTGAGATGCTACAACTATTCTTCTATCATAACAAGCCATAGGCTAGCTAACCAAGCAACTAATAACTCGATCAACGGATCTCGTTATATCTGAGTGTTAGCCAAACATATCTCGTAAAATTAGGGTTCACCTAGCCATCTCTTCCATCCTTCCCACTAGATAAACTAGGAAGCTACGTCTCAATAAGAGCATCCATTACCACCTTTCATCTTTATGTGTTAGGTAACAGTGAAGACATACACCTCCAGATATTCCACTTATTATCTCATCTCAGACTATAAGTCTATCTTCATCAAGAAAACTCAGAGCTCATCCACTTGGTTATCAAACTCAACCTTGTATAACTCATAAATTTCCATATAGCGCATGATAAGAACATTCTTATAAGATGACTTCCTTAGTTCTCTTGGTGTTTGTAAACCGTCCACACATCGTACACTCCACAAGGGTATGCTATTATCTCTATCCTCATACATCATAGAAATGTTTTCAACTCACATCATCTTTATCCTTAGCGTATGGCATGCGTACTGCCCCATCTCTCACCCCCATAACGAGAGGAAATAAGCATTTGGTGGCTGTCCAAACACAAAGTTCTTCCCATTCCAAGAGTAGAGATGGTGCATCCCACATTGCTGGTACACCTTCCCATTTAGGTTGAAACGCACATCACATGTTTCCACATCATGAACATCTCGATATCAAGTTTACTTCCATGGAAAACTGGTCTCACACAATCCTTAGTCATCTCCTCTAGGTCTGTAGGGTGCCGATACTTTTGAGGTCATCCCTCTTCCCTCATGCAACCAGAGAGTGCCCTCCTCATCTGCCCTTTGGGTCCCATGAGTTTATGAAGGCGATCAATCTCCTAACCCATGGTCCTCAGACAATGATAGATGTTACCTCTCGACCTATGGTCATGTGCAACTAGGGAATTAGGAAACTCCAACTCCCATCGGTCTTATCCCTACCTGACCCTAGGATAGACTTAGGATTCTAACATAGTACATATCCAACTTGAAACCTTACCCAAGTCTCCATCATCTCTTTCGAAATTCGTGGTCTGACTTACTTCCTTTAATAGGGATCATGGCGACCTACCTACCTTGGTCAGGCCCCATATTGGTTACTTCCATGGCAACACATCCACATGCACTTAGAGAATGTTATCTATGGATTTATAGGTTCATTTTATGTACTCTCAACCAAGCTTCTCAAGATCCTATGAGACCTCTTTAGGTTACCTCAAACCCAACAAAATTTGATCCATACCCTAAAGAAGGGTCCCTTCCATGGATGGGAGGAAACTATCTCTTGATAGCCACAAAGGTCACAAATGACCCTATGCCTAGGGTTTATATTTACGTGAGCATGCTTAGCCCTAGAAAGCTACTAAGGCACATAGCTAATAAACAAACCACCTACTAAACCATACTAATTCTCCATGGTAGGTCATAATTGTTCTCATTCCTCAACATTGGACCATCATCCTACATCCCCATGTCACCAACCTATATGTGAGGGTTTCTTCAAACATACCCCTTAATCCAAGGGGTTTTTCCCTTTTCCTCAAAACATGAGGAGAGACTTCCTCAAATCTATAGAAACTGAAATCTCATCATGAGCATCAAGTGCACCAGGTACTACAACTTCCCCTCTTATAGATACAGGAATCCTAGGTTCTCCTCTTATAACAACCCCGCTTCCTGATAACCCCCAATTAAGGGAGACCAAGAGATCAGAGCCATTATCTCAATTAATAGGATCAAAGGTTTGACAAATAATCAATAACAATTATTAAATTTTACCAACTAAACTAAAAATAGGTATAAAATAAAACCTTGCATACCTTTTTAAAGCTTTGGTAAGCTACTCTATCCACAGCCTGGATTCATTCTATCTAATCCTCCTTGCACTTTATTTCTTATTTCCACAATGTGTCACTTTACTGTTTGTTCTTTCAATGGTTATACCTAAAATGCCGACAAACAAAATGTCAGTCAGCATATAGGAATATGCTGGTATGTGGGAACAACCAAAATTTCACAAATATGGCTAACAATTTAATTATCACAATTAGGTTAATTAGCAAACCAGTTTACATTTTCAATGTGTCATTCTCCACCGCTTTTTCCCTAACCCTGGAATACCCCTCTAGGGTTTCTCATTTGTCATTGACTTAAGGCCACCTTCTCAATCCTGAGCTTGGTGCCTGGGGGTCACCTCGCATGGTGCCCCATAGTCATGCAACATAGACCACCTTCTCATTCTCTAGCTTGGTGTCTGGGGTCACCTCTTATGGTGCCCATTGGTCTACCCTCTTAGGCCTGACCTTTATGAAATCTTCCATCAGGGTGCATGTAGGTGCGAGAATACACATGTATTTATAATTGTGATAACCATAGTGACTTTATAATTGCAGTATGAACATCCAAACTGTTTGGTTTCAATCAATGTGATTAACCATCCGGGAAACCTTCAGGAAAAGTAATGTGATTAATCGTAATTAACTACATACCTGTTAGGCTGAATTGAGATAGAATAGTCCAATCAATCAAGATATCCAATCAAGCAAGTACAAGAGACCTGAAATTACTTTCAATTCCTTTTTATCAAAAACTATTCAAACCATCTTGCTACTTAAGGTTTCTATTCCTTTTTAGGATTTCTACCTCTTTTAGGGTTTACTTTGTAATTAGGGTTTATACTTCATTTCCTCTTTTAAACCCTAATTTCTCATCTATCCTTCATGAAAGTTATTAAGGTTACCTTTTAACAACATACAACCTAAATTTCAGAAACAACACAATTAATCATCAATTAAGTCCCTTAAGCCTCTTTTACATTAAAGCTACCATTATTATCTCTTTTATTCCATGCCAAGATCATTATGCTCATTTATCATCAATTCATAGTTCATTATGGTCTATTCACATATGAATGTTATTTATCATTAATCCTACCTTTATCCATTAGAAAAACCCTAATTGTCATATTAAGGATATTTATCTAGAATTAAGAACTTATATACTCAAAATAGCTTAAAACCATCGTCTCTGAACTTTATTCACAATTTTGAATAATTAAAGCGATTAAGAGTCACAATGACTAAAATTAGGGTTTCAAGGCCCATTAAAGCTCATTTATATACATGGAACCCTAAATTAATCAACTTTACATGTAAAATAGATTGAAGTTCGACTTTAATATTAAACAAGTTATTACTTCACAAATTAACCTATTAAACCTTACAGATTCGTCCTTTATATTCAAATAGGGGTTCTAAGTGCTTAATCATTCTTACTTGAGGTAAAAACCCTAAATCATGCAAGAAACATCTAGATCAGGTTCAAGTTTGTCATTAACTATTCAATAGGTTGCAATTACTCAATTTCATCAACTAAGCAACATGAACTTAACCAATATGCTCAATTAGGATTTCTTAATCTAATACATAAGCACTTTTCATTAGATTAATACACTTTTGCAAATAGGAACATATTCAGGTTCTCAAACCAATTTTATCGTGTTCCTCATATTTGTCGAAGAAACTTTCATGTATTAAGTTTGTTAATATGAGATTCCTAGCAATTTCTATGAATTTTGCAACGCAAATCATGATCTTGGATTATCTGTTAGTTTTAGAAATTCATTGGCCATCCGATCTGTGGTCCCGTGGACCACGCGATATCCAAGGGTCCACAAAGCCGCGCCTCTCTTTTGTGATTAAATAGAAGCCAAAGACAGAAAAGCCCTTACCTTCGTTCACAAACATCAGGGGCAAGGAGGTCATTCCCCCCTTTCTCATCTTCTTCCTTGTGCTTCTCTGTTTGCAGCGCAGTCTTGCCTGGCGATCAACTGCTAAGTTGAATCCACGATCCTAGCTTCCCCAGCAATCGGTGATGCCTCCTCCTCCTTCACCTTGAGCCACCGAACTCGATGGTGGTCTCAGCTTTGCTTGAACTGGATGGAGTCACCAGGATGGAGGAGCTCTCCTCTAGCGAGGGAGCTTGGACTAGGAAGGAGTGAAATCCAGTGCCCAAAGCGAAATCATTTGCTGGGTCATGATCGCGAAGAGCAAAAGGATCTCTCGGAGACGTTTGCATCTCAGTTGGGGGTTAGCAACCCTCCTTTTATAGGAGAAAACTCAGGGAATCAACATGCCTCTATGGAAGTTTGGGAGAATCTGCTAGAAGCAATGAACCCCTATGAAATCTAGGGTTAAACAACTTGGACTGTCCTCCTGAAGTTGTTGACCCAATTTCCAAATCTTCTCATCCATCCTTTCGTGAGAAATTTGATTTGGAAAAACTGATTGCACTATTCCCCTTTCCTATTCTGTCTGGGGTAGATGATGACTTATTCACCCTTGGATCTCGATCCAATGGATGACGTGCCACACAAAGAACAAAGGAAATCAATTTAATTAAATCAAATCGTGATATTTATTGATTTCCTCCACACAATAAGAAATCTTACAAAAATCGTATCTCCCAAACCGCTTATCATTTTAATCTCAAATTTTAGGGGAAAGTCTATATTGACTTAAACTACTTATGTGCAAATTTTGAGACCAAAAATAGAAAGGAAATATCATTTTTCTTCATATGCAATTCCAGTACCTATAAGGTACATATTCTGTATTAAAACACCTATTTTCTCTTTCCTCTCTTCCTATTTTCTTTATTTGAATTCCTTTTACCATTAGGAGCCTTATGGATACCAAAATCCACCAAAGATAACTCAATTATACCTCTTTCCACTTATTTCCCACATTTTATCATTGTTTTCAATTTCTTTCTTAATAAAGAAATATTTAATTGATCTTTTCTTTTCTGGTTGCATTATCTTTTCCACTTTGAACTCTTTGGAACCCAAGGAACCCAAGAGGTACGAAATCCAACTTTGGATTATATTATTTTGCCTTCTAGAGGTTTCTACATTTTTCTTTTTTCTATTTAATTATTCTCTTAATAATTGAATTTCCTTTGTCTTTTCCTTGTTATTGGGCTAAATAGCCAATAAAGCCCACAAAGAAATCAACAAGGCTATTTTAAATGAAATTCATGCATTCAATCAAAAGACATCATTATTTTTTCATTTATATTTATTAAGAGAAATTACATTTCTCACCAAATAAACCCAAAAATTGGGGTTGTAACATCCTTCCCCTCTTATAAGAATTTTGTCCTCAAAATTCCATCAAGCAAACAAACAATTTAGGATAAGCCTTTCTTATGTCCATCAGGGCTCCCATGTGGCTTCACCCTTTCCATGCTGCTTCCCAAGAACCTTCATCATCTCATATTCTTCCATCTATGTTCTTTCTTACCTTGGTATATCGTACCCTCATAGGTGACTCAGGACATTTCAGCCTCTCAAAAGCTGAATAAGTTCAGGGCTCAGCACATGGCTTGAGTACCTCACATAGTGCTCTAGATCAAACTCATGGAACACATTACATATCATGTTATCCTGAGGGGTAAGGCTAAACACAACCATCTCCACCAATCCATCTCAAATGGACCATGCAACCGAGACTCATCTCTCTTAGCTATAACTTTAGAGGGGTCAGATTTTCATGTCACATACTCTCGTGCAGTGAACTGCATGTCAGTCTGCTTTGCATCATTTCATGACTCATGTCACCCCTGGGCTTTCTTTCAGCCATTGCACGATCAAAGCGACTTCATCTGCACACACTATGGTTCTTTTCTGATCTTCATAAGGCCCCCTTCACCAACATCATCTCAATGAAGTGGTGACCGACACAACCTCCCTTACAAAGCTTCTTTACATCCTAATACTGGCTATGGTGGTTATCATCACATCTTACAGAAGACAAGAACTATCTCCATGTATCATCCTGAATGAGCACACATGCTCTCATCAGTCCCTCTAATCTGGATCATACTAACCATTGGTTAGGGGTGATAAACTATACTAACATCGAGTTCTTCATGCTCCTACTTCCAACTCATGGAAGTGAATCTTTAGATTAAAGTCAAGAACTCACATCATGGTGTAGTTGAACCATCTCTCTCTCATATGTAGTTCAACTGAATCTGTCCATTGACAATTTCCTTTCATTCTCATGTCATCTAGGTAAGGCGATCTACCATAACCCATATTACATCTTGACCCTCCTTGGTCTTAGGGGAGATTTACCACAACATTCATAGTGATGAACTCCCATTCCCTCTCGGGGACTCTTTATCCTTTATATTGAAACACTGGGTTACTGGTGTTCATCCTTCACCTCCTGTCATGCATTGCAACATACCACATCCAACTTCATCGTAGGAATCCAAAGTACTATTGTCACTATCTTTGTAGTACCATGGTGTATGGTGTACTTAAAATCATGATCTCTTGTATGTCATGATTCCTCAAGATTAATTCCTTAGAAACCCTAAACCACTCTAGCCAGGGTTTGATCTCCTTCCTTTCCAGAGAAGTGCATCTGTGGTTCTACCACCATCCTTTCATTGCATCAAGGACTAGGCTGGCTAACCCAACGACCTTTATCTTGATCAATCGGTATTGTTACATCTGTGTGTTAGCCAAACCTATCTATTTTCCCACTAAGGGTTAACCTACCAACCTCTTCTAGCCTCCATCTAAACTAGGCAGTTGTCTCTCATCCAGAGCATCCATTACCACTTCTCATCCTTATGTGTTAGGTAAAGTTGAAGACATACACCTCCATGCATTTCACTTATTACCTCATCTCATCTCTAAGTCTATCTTCATCAAGAAAACTCTGAGCTTATTCTCTTGGTTATCCCACTTGTACCACTTGCAAATTCCACATAGCTCATGATAAAACATTCTTACAAGATGATTACCTTAATACTCTTATCATTTGTACCTATCGTTCACTTTGCAAGGGTATGTTAACATTTCTATCCACATACCTAATAGAAACGTTCCAACTTACCTCATCTTTCTCCTTGGTGTATGGCACGCGTACTGTCCTATCTCTCACTCCCATAGCAAGAGGAAATAAGCATTCGGCTGTAGTCCAAATACAAAGTTCTTCCTATTACAAGAGTAGAGATGGTATGTCCCACCTTTCCAGTACACCTTCAAATCTAAGTTGAAATGTGCAACTTATGTCTCTATATCACAAACATCTCGATATCAAGGTTATTTCCATGGAAAACTGGTCTCAAACCCTACTTGGGCCACCATCCAATCCTTGGTCATCTCCTCTAGGTCTGTAGGGTACTGACACTTTTGGGGTCATCCCTCTTCCCTTATGCATCCAGAGAGTGCCCTACTCATCTGCCCTTTGGGTCTCATGAGTTCATGAAGGTGATCAATCTCCTAACCCATGGCCCTCAGACAATGATAGTTGTTACCTCCTGACCCTATGGTCATGTGCAACTAGGGAATTAGGCAACTCCTACTTCCATCGGTCTTATCCCTACCTGACTCTAGGATAGATTTAGGATTCTATCATAGTACATGTCTAGCTTAGAACCTTACCCAAGCCTTCATCATCTCTCTCTCTCTCTGCATTCATGGGCTGACTTTCATCCTTTCATAGGGGTCATGGCAACCTGCCTACCTTGGTCAGGCCCCATACCGGTTAACTCCATGGTAACACATCCACATGCAGATAGACATGGTTATCTATGGGTCTACGGGTTCATTCTCATACCATGTACTTTTCACTTAGCTTCTCAAGATCCTATGAGACCTCTTTAGGTTTCCTGAAAACCCATAAAACTGGTATACACCCTACCAAAGGGTCCCTCTCCCAGGATGGGAGGAAACTACAACTCTTGACAACAAGGTCACAAACATCCTTAGGGTTTATATTCACATGAGCATGCTTAACCCAATAGCTACTAAGGCACAAGCAGACCACCTACCAAACCATGCTAGGACATACTTGTTCTCATCCTCAACATTGGATCAAGATCATACCTTCCCATGTCATCCACTTAGCTGTGAGGGGTTCATCAAACATACCTTTAAACTTAAGTGGTTCCCCATCCTCTAACAATGAGGAATACCATGCTTGAATCTATAGAAACTCAAATCTCATCATGAGCATCAGGTACACCACTTCCCCTCTTAGGCCTATGAACCCTAGGTTCATTTCTTTATGCCACAACTATCCAACTGCATGATCAACCTTTAACCATGAAACAAGCATGTCCAAGGTATGTCATGCACTTCCCATGATCCTTTTATTCGAGCCACACATTAGAGTTGAGTCTTCCTCAAGAGAAACCAACAAGGTACAAGGCTTCACAACTTGCTACTCAAACCTCCTCAGGGTCTAAGGCACTCTTTGTCTCATCTCAGTAGGTAAACTCCTATACCATAGGCACAGAGGTACCAGTAGACTCATCCTCTCTCTAGGGTTTGGTTCTTCTAATGGCAACCCAGATATCTCCAGCCTCTAGGGATTAAGTCATGAGGGAACCACAAACATTCACTTAGGTCGCATCATCCTCAACTCCCCACTTTACCTCATATCTCAAAGTTTAGGCTTCCCATCTTCCTGCTTTGGTCATTCTCCTTCTCTCTAGATCTAACTCCACAAACAGCCTCACTACCAGAGGTCCTCTCTCCATGAACATGGATCAAGCTCACAAGCATACCTCTACGTGAGTGAAGCCTAGGTTCAACTTATGTTCTCTTAGAATTATCTTTATGCTTATCTCATAAGCTACCCATCATACTCTCATGGCCAGGGTTTCCACCTACTGCTTGCACTACTGACGTATCATGGGTGCCTACTATGCCATGCTCATATAAGCTCATGGGGTTTCTATAGGTCCTTCTCTGACCTCATCAATGAAGGAGCTATCCTTCATTCTAACATGCACGATCCTTCCCAGGGTTGGGTCGCCAAAGGTACTCGGTCATCCATCCTCTCATGGCTCATATGGCATCCAAGGCATGTTTATCCAAACACCTAGTCTACCATGACATCTGACTCATCATGTCATCTCTCTCTTTAACCTTCACTTAGGATTAGGGTTAACATCATCCTTAGAGGATGTGCCAGGTCTCTACTTGTAATGGAGATCTCTACCTCCAAGACTAACTCTCTTTACTTATCCTCCTGACAAGAAGGTCTAGACTCAGGTCTCTCTTGCGGCATGACAACTTATGTCATATGACCTAAGCATGTATCTATTCTTTAGTTTATGCTTAAGCTATTAAGCTTATGTCCATGACATCTGATTTACATGCTTTTTATTAATTTGGTGGAGGATTCCTTAAACCTTACCAACCTTACCCATACCTCATTAGGGTGAGGAGAATAGAGAAAACCCTAATCCTTATGGTCCTTAACAAAATTTGAGTTGGATGAGAGAGTCCTAAAGGTATCTTATTTCGAGTCAAATCCTGAGACTTCGGCCAGGTAGTCACACTAATCTAGGAGTCCTCGTATTCCGACTAGCGATATGGAGGAAAATCTTGCCAGCCCCCAGACGTGATCCTTTTCTAGACACCTCTGTCTTTCATAAATTCCTCTAATAACTCCCTTGGGTTCTACATAGTTTGTAAAATTTAATAATTATTAAGGATTAAATGAGGAACCTATGCTCTGATACCAATTGTAATGACCCCGCCTCCTGATAACCCCCAATTAAGGGAGACTAAAAGATCAGAGCCATTATCTCAATTAACATGATCAAAGGTTCAACAAATAATCAATAAGAATTATTAAATTTTACCAACTAAACTGAAAACAGGTATAAAATAAAACCTTGCATACCTTTTTAAAACTTTAGTAAGCTACTCTATCCACATCCTGGATTCATTCTATCTAATCCTCCTTGCACTTTATTTCTTATTTCCACAATGTGTCACTTTATTGTTTGTTCTTTCAATTGTTATATCTAAAATGCCGACAAACAAAACATCGGTCAGCATATAGGAATATGCTGGTATGTGGGAACAACCAAAATTTCACAAATATGGCTAAGAATTTAATTATCACAATCAGGGTAATTAGCAAACCAATTTACATTTTCAATGTGTCATTCTCCACTGCTTTTGCCCTAACCCTGGAATACCCCTCCAGGGTTTCTCTTTTGCCATTGACTTAAGGCCACCTTCTCAATCCCGAGCTTGGTGCCTGGGGGTCACCTCTCATGGTGCCCCATAGTCATGCAACATAGATCACCTTCTCATTCTCGAGCTTGGTGTCTGGGGTCACCTCTTATTGTGCCCATTGGTCTAACCTCTTGGGCCTGACCTTTATGGCATCTTCTATCAGGGTGGCATGTAGGTGCGAGAATACACATGTATTTATAATTGTGATAACCATAGTGACTTTATAATTGCAGTATGAACATCCAAATTATTTAGTTTCAATCAATGTGATTAACCATACGGGAAACCTTTGGGAAAACTAATGTGATTAATCATAATTAACCACATACCTGTTAGGCTGAATTGAGATAGAATAGTCCAATCAATCAAGATATCCAATCAAGCAAGTACAAGAGACCTGAAATTACATCCAATTCCTTTTTATCAAGAACTATTCAAACAATCTTGCTACTTAAGGTTTCTATTCCTTTTTAGGATTTCTACCTCTTTTAGGGTTTACTTTGCAATTAGGGTTTTTACTTCATTTCATTCTTTTAAACCCTAATTTCTCATCTATCCTTCATGAAATTTATTAAGGTTACCTTTTAACAACATATAACCTTAATTTCAGAAACAACACAATTAATCATCAATTAAGTCCCTTCAGCCTCTTTTACATTAAAGCTACCATTTCTATCTCTTTTATTCAATGACAAGATCATTATGCTCATTTATCATCAATTCATAGTTCATTATGGTCTAATTCACATATGAATGTTATTTATCATTAATCCTACCTTTATCCATTAGAAAAACCCTAATTATCATATTAAGGATATTTATCCAGAATTAAGAACTTCTATACTCGAAATAGCTTCAAATCATCATCTATTAACTTTATTCACGATTTTGAATAATTAAAGCCATTAAGAGTCACAATGACTAACATTAGGGTTTCAAGGCCCATTAAATCTCATTTATATACATGGAACCATAAATTAATCAACTTTACATGTAAAATAGATTGAAGTTCGACTTTAATATTCAACAGGTTATTACTTCACAAATTAACCTATTAAACCTTACAGATTCGTCCTTTATATTCAAATAGGGGTTCTAAGTGCTTAATCATTCTTACTTGAGGATAAAAACCCTAAATCATGCAAGAAACATCTAGATCAGGTTCAAGTTTGTCATTAACTATTCAATAGGTTGCAATTACTCATTTTCATCAACTAAGCAACATGAACTTAACCAATATGCTCAATTAGGGTTTCTTAATCTAATACATAAGCACTTTTCATTAGATTAATACACTTTTGCAAATAGTAACATATTCAGGTTCTCAAACTAGTTTTATCGTGTTCCTCATATTTTTCTAAGCAACTTTCATGTATTAAGTTTGTTAATCTGAGATTCCTAGCAATTTCTATGAATTTTGCAAGGAACAGCATGATCTTGGATTATCTATTAGTTTTATAAATTCGTTGGCCATCCGATCTGTGGTCCCATGGACCACATGATATCCAAGGGTCCACAGAGACACGCCTCTCTTTTGTGATTAAATAGAATCCAAAGACAGAAAAGCCCTTACCTTCCTTGACAAACATCAGGGGCAAGGAGGTCATTCCCCCCTTTCTCATCTTCTTCCTCACGCCTCTCTATTTGCGGCGCAGTCTTTCCCGATAGTCAACTGCTAAGTTGACTCCGCGATCCTAGCTTCCCCAAAAACCGGTGATGCCTCCTCCTCCTTTGCCTTGAGCCACCGAACTCGACAGTGGTCTCAGCTTTGCTAGAACCAGCCATACTCATCGGGATGGAGGAGCTCTCCTCCAACGAGGGAGCTTGGACCAGGAAGGGGTGAAATCTAGCGCCCAAAGCGAAATTGTTTGCTGGGTCATGATCGCGAAGAGCAAAAGGATCTCTCGGAGACGTTTGCATCTCAGTTGGGGGTCAACAACCCTCCTTTTATAGGAGGAAACTTAGGGAATCAACCTGCCTCTATGGTAGTTTGGGTGAATGTGCTAGAAGCAATGAACCCCTATGAAATCTAGGGTTAAACAACTCAGATTGTCCTCCTAAAGTTGTGGACCCAATTTCCAAATCTTCTCATCCATCCTTTCGTGAGAAATTTGATTTGGAAAAACTGATCACACTGTTCCCCTTTCATGTTCCATCTGGGGTAGATGATGAATGAGTCGCCCTTGGATCTTGATCCAATGGTTGACGTGCCACACGAAGAACAAAGGAAATCAGTCTAATTAAATCAAATCGTGACATTTATTGATTTCCTCCACACAATAGGAAATCTTACAAAAATCATATCTCCCAAACTGCTTATCATTTTAATCTCAAATTTTAGGAGAAAGACTATAATGACTTAAAATACTTATGTGAGAATTTTGAGACAAAAACTCGAAAGGAAAAACTATTTTTCTTCATATGCAAGTCTAGTACCTATAAGGTACATATTCTGTATTAAAACACCTATTTTCTCTTTCCTCTCTTCCTATTTTCTTTATTTGAATTCCTTTTACAATTAGGAGCCTTATGGATACGAAAATCCACCAAAGATAACTCAATTATACCTCTTTCCACTTATTTCCCACATTTTATCATTGTTTTCAATTTCTTTCTTAATAACGAAATATTTAATTGATCTTTTCTTTTTTGGTTGCATTATCTTTGCAACTTTGGACTCCTTGGAACCCAAGAGGTACAAAATCCAACTTTGGATTATATTCTATTTCCTTCTAGAGGTTTCTACATTTTTCTTTTCTCTATTTAATTATTCTCTTAATAATTGAATTTCCTTTGTCTTTTCCTTGTTATTGGGCCCAATAGCCAATAAAGCCCACAAAGAAATCAACAAGGCTATTTTAAATGAAATTCATGCATTCAATCAAAATACATCATTATTTGTTCATTTATCTTTATTAAGAGAAATTACATTTCTCACCAAATAAACCCAAAAATTGGGGTTGTAACACCTCTTATGCAACAGCTGCCCAACAACATGTTCAACATGCTAATGACGAACCAAGCATGTATGAGGTATATCATACACGTCCTATTATCCTTCCACATGAACAACACCTCAGATTTGAGTCCTCCTCAAGGACAACCAACTAGGTATAAGGCCTCACAACTTGACCTTATACTTTCTCAGGGTCTAGGGAACTCTTCTTCCTATCCCTAGAAGGTAAGGTAGGAACCTACAACATCCATAGCTTGGTTCAATAAGTCTCTTTCCTTCTATAGGGTTTGGCTCCTCTAAAGACAACCCAGATGCCACAAGCCTCCATGGATCATGCAAGAGGCAACCACAACCATCCACATAGGTCGCCCATTCTAGGTTAAAACATACCCAACTCCTCACTGATCCTCATATCTCAGAGTCTAAGCTTCCAACCTTCTTACTCAGGTCTTGCTCTCTCTCTCTAGAGCTTAACCCTACAAACATCCTTACTACTAGAGGTTCTCTATCTAAGGTTGGTGAAGCTCACATGCATACACCTATATGGGTGAAACCTACATTTGTTCAAGATTATCCATAGATCTTTATGCTTATCTCATAAGCTATCCAACATGCCCTTCTGGCCTGGGTTTTATCCTAATGCCAGCACTACTGACATACTCTGGGTGCATACTCTGCCATGCTCATATAATCCCATAGGGTTTCTATATGGTCATCACTAGCCTCATTAATGAAGGAATTGTCCTTCACCCTAACATGCACGACCCTTCTAGGCTGGGTCGTCCACAAGACACTAGGTCAACCAAGCTCACACTTCTCATAGGTATTCAAAACCAAAAGCATGTCGACCCACACACATGTTCGACCATGACATCTAACTCATCATGCCATCTCTATCTCTAACCACCACTTAGGGTTAGGGTTAGCATCATCCTCAGAGGATGCGCCAGGTCTCTACCTTTAATGGAGATCTCTACCTCCAAGACCAACTATTTACTCATCCTCCTGACAAGAAGGTCTAACCTCAGGTCTATCCTGAGGACATGACAACACATGTCATACATCCTAAGCATGCAGCTAATCTTTAGTTTATGCTTAAACTATTAAGCTTATGTCCATGATATATTGGTTACATGCCTTTCATTAATTTTGTGGAGGATTCCTTAACCTTTCATACATACCCATACCTCAAGAGGGTGAGGGAGAGAGGAAAACCCTAACTCTTAGAATCCTTAATAGAATTTGAGTTGAGAAGGGATGAACAAGATGAGAGAGTCCTAAAGGTATCTTATTTCAAGTCAGATCCTAAGACATTGGCCAGGTAGTCACATAGATCTAGGAGTCCTCGTATTCCAACTAGCGGTGCAGAGGAAAATATTTCCAGCCCCCAGACGTGATCCATTTCTAGACACCTCTGTCTTTCATAAAATCCTCGAATAACTCCCTTGGTTCTATGAAATTTGTAAAATTTAATAATTACTAAAGATTAAATGAGGAACTGATGCTCTGATACCAAATGTAATGACCCCTCCTCCCAGTAACCTCCAATTAAGGGAGACCAAGAGGTCATAGTCGTTATCCCAATTAACCGGATCAAAGGTTCAACAAATAATCAATAATAATTATAAAATTCTACCAAACTATACTGAAAGGCTAGAATAAAATAAAACTTTGCATACCTTTTGAAAACTTGGATATCTAACTTCAATCCACAGCTGGAATCTATTCTAACTAATCCTCCTTGTGCTTTAATTCTTATTTTCACAATGCGCCACTTTACTATTTGTCCTTTTCAATGTTGTACCTAAAATGCCAACAAACAAAATATCGGTCAGACTATATGAATACGCCAGTATGTGGGGACAATCAAAATTTCACACATAGGGCTAACAACCTAATTATCACAATCAAGTTAATTAACAATTCAATTTACATTTTCAATGTGTCAAACTCCATCGCTTTTGCCCTAACCCTAGAATACCCTCTTTAGGGTTTCTCTTTTGTCATTGACTTAAGGCCATCTTCTCCATCCATAGCTTGGTGCCTGGGGTCACCTCTCATGGTACCCAATAGTCATGTAATATCATAAGGCCACCTTCTCTATCCTGAGCTTGGTGCCTAGGGTCACCCCTCATGGTGCCCATTGGTCTTCCCTCTTGGGCTTGACCTCATTGCATCTTACATTAGGGTGGCATGTAGGTGCGAGAATACACACTGTATCATAATTGTGATAATCATAGTGTCTTTATAATTTGCACATATGAACATCGAAATAGATAGGTTGCATTCAATGCGATTAAACATCTAGAAAACCTTCGTGAGACTAAAGCAGTTAACCATAAATAACCACATACCTATTTTTCCGATCTTTGAGATAGAATCAACCAATAAGAAAAGAAATCCAATCCAACAAGAAAGCAAGATTCCTGAAATAACATACAATTTCCTTTTTATTAATATTTACCCAAACCTTCTTGCTTCTTAGGGTTTCTATCCCTTTTTAGGTTTTCTACCTCTTTTAGGGTTTCGTATGCAATTAGGGTTTTGTTGTAATTTTAACACCCTTAAACCCTAATTATACAAAATTACTCACAAACCCTAATTTTCTCATCTACTTCTCATAAAAGATCCTAAGATCTTCTTTTAACCAAATATTCTCATATTTTTGGATTTTCTGTTCTTTTATCCACTTTTAGGGCTTCTGCATATATTATCCACTGAATTAGGTTTAAAACCCAAAATCATGCATTTATCCTTCTAAATTAGGTTAAGACTCAACATTATCATATAACAGGTTAATAATACTTGAATAAACCCATTATTCCTCATAAAAACATCCATTACCATCAATTAGGGTATCTAACCTAATTTTAATACCTTTTTCATCAAAACAATATACTTTTGCAAAAGGAGATAGATTTAGGCTTTCAGCAACTATTTTTATCTTATTCCTCGTATTTTTTATCAATGTTCATGTATAAATTTAATTCATCCGAGTTTTCGAATAATTTCTATGATTTTAGCAATGAAAACCCTTTTTCAAAATTATTTGAGCAGAGAGGGTACAGAAAACGCTAGTCGTCAGATTAGTGGATTGGTGATCCACTCCCTAGATCGTACGCTTCTCATCGCGTGCACCTAAAATAGCCGCTCTCACTCTGGATCGTTGGATCTCTACCTAGGATCATGTTGGACCACGATCGGATGATCGTCGGTCGTCGTCTTCCTCCATTCGCGCATAGTGGTCGTGGTCAACTCTGCGGTTGACTTCGAGCTCCAGGCAACCAACAAAGGAACAAAGGTACTTGGAAGCTCCACCGCTGCCACCCGAACTCAACGAGCCACTCAATTGCTTGATTAGACTTGACCTTCACCTTGAATGAGTCACCGGAGCTCTAACGACGTCGACAGGTTGAAGAGGGGGTAGGTTAGGATCAAACTTGCAATTAAGGCCATCGCTCGAATCGTCGTCGCCCTCCGCAGTAGTTGGGGTAAGATTTAGGTATGCTAGTGCCCTTGAATACCCCCCCCCCCATATATAGGGTCGGGTCTGGGAGCCTGGCGGTTTGGGGGTTTCTTCCCTCATCAGTGATAGCCCTCAAAGTTAGGGTCTAGATGCTTTGGAACAATCTCCCAAAGTTGATGGTCTTGTTAAATATTTGAATTATCGAGCCAATCTCTGGGAAATCAAATTCCTAATTCTCCCCCAATCCTTCTGTGATTCGTGGTAGACGATGGAAAGCTACCGTTAGATTTGTGGTCCCTTGGACCCCGCGTGTAACATCCCTGACCTGGGTTATGCTTTAACCCTAGGTGTTTTGTTTAAGAAAAATAATTATATGCTTGATATTATCTTTTGAAAATTAATTAAGGCTCAAGAGGAACTTATATTTCAATTTTAGTCCTTTTTTAATGACGTTGAAAATAATGTTTTGCTTGTGTTGGACTAAAGTGCAAATTACCCAAGTTGAGGGGTTAAATTGCAAATGTTACATGATAAGATGTTCCTCATGTGTTTAAGCATCATGAGAATTAATATGATGCAAAGGTATGGCTTGTGGTAGCCTGAGTACCAAGAAAGAGCTGATAAAGCAATGTTTGTGCATTAAAACCTAGTTTTGGTGTAATGTGCAATTTACCCAAAACCCAGGGTTCAATATGCAAATTACCACTTCAAAATTGTCCCTAATGTTTCTTGGCATCATGTAGAGGCAATAAAATGAGAGGGGCATCTCATTTGAGTCTCTTTGTAGGAGAGAGAATCTTGATATTAAAATAATCAAGATTTAAGCATAATCAAAATTCTAATTCAATTTAATGCAAAAATAATTATATTAAATTGATTGCCCTTCAACCAAAATTGTACAGGTTTAAATCCACATATATGGACGTCCTTGTGCCTTACAAAGGCAATGGAAATATCTACGTGAGTGGAGAACCCACTCACATTAAGAAAATGAAAAGAAATATTCACCAACTTATGGATATTATTATAAGGGTTAAGGTGCTTAATTTGCTTTTCTTTAAATCATGGATAATTGAGAGGAATAAGAGGCAAATAAGATAGCCTTGTAACCAAGTAAGGGAAGGGGGCAAGTGGCAAGGAAATGGAGGAGATAATCCCTACTTTCTCTCTCTTAAATGAATTATCAATAAAATGCATATATATGCTCCTTTATCCATGAGTTGAAAGGGTAATTTCGAATCCACTTTCACTTCTTACTTGCAAAACGACCAAGAGAGCTTGGGAGAAATAGGAGGACGACCCCAAACCTGTTGGTAAGCTTCTTGACCTTCTTTCACCTTGATTTCATGGTGGAAATCACAAATCAATGCTTGATTTCTTCTTTTCTTCACTCAATCTTCAACTCTAGCCAATCCCTTTCACTCAAAAGCTTGAGGAACGAACCTTGTGGTTTGAGAAAGCTTCTCCCACCATTTTTTATGTGAAGCTCCAAGATTTGAAGCTCAATTGAAGGCGGGTTATATAACTTGAACCCTAATTCATTGTTATTGAATTCAATTCCTCAATTCAATATGTTCAATTGTTCTTCTTGAAATTTCTTTGCTTATTTGATGAAACTACCATGTAAATGTCAGTAGAATTCGAGGGGTTGAATCTTGATGATGATGACATCATCTTAAGAACACATTTTAATAAGATTTAGTTGCAAACGGTTTCAACAATATGGTCCAATCAGTTTCACCAAACCGTTTGGTGACCAAACGGTTTGCAAACCGTTTGGAGGTTTGGGTTCCAAACTGTTTGGAGTGGTTGACCGAATGGAGGGGGTTGACCATTTGAGGAGGGTTTCTGATGTGTCAAATAATGATTTAATAGATTTAATTGATTGGTTTCTAAAGGTTGCATGAGTGGATAATCTACCAATTGCAAACCCTAATCGGATTGAAGCATTAAAACCCTAATTGATTTGATTCAATTTCATATTGATTGAGTAAAAGGTTTCACCAAACCGTTTGGTGCTCAAAAGGTTTCAAACCGTTTGAGAAAGGTTGACCATTTGAAAGGAAAAAGTTTCAAAACCGTTTGATAGGGTCATTTTTATAGAATGGGAGAATGAAATAATATATATATACATAGAAATAATTATGGATTCAAATGGATTAAAAATGATGACCGTTTGGTGAAGGTTGACCATTTGAGATAAAATAGTTTCAAACCGTTTAAGAAGGAAAAGGTCTTCAAGACCATTTGAAATGAAACGGTTTCAAAACCATTTAAGGGGATAAGGGCCAAGACCATTTGAAGGTCTGAACCCAAGATCGTTTGAAGGTCTAACCCCAAGACCGTTTGAGGGTGTGACCTCAAGACCGTTTGAAGGTCATGATCAAACCGAATGTAGGTCTAAAGTGATCAAACCTTTTGGAGATTTAAGGTGATGATTGATCCATTGATCCAATGGTTGATAATAATGATTATCAAGGATAGGTACAAAGGTTGAAACCCTAAAGTAACTAGATGATTAGTACCTTTAAAATGATTAATCCTAAACGTTTATGATAGCAATCATTCACTATGTCAACCATAGTTCTTTGTACTTGATGGAATGGTTGATGTAACCTAATTAAGTTGAGAGGATGAGAGAGAAGAATTCATACATGAGTGTTAATCATGTAGAGTATGTGATTAGGGTATGATCCTTAGTGAAGGGATCATGAAACCCTAATCGAGAAGGTTAACGAACCATACCCTAATTTAGGGCAATTCTGAGTGAAACCCTAATCTAGGGTAATAGTGAAACCCTAATTGAGGGTGATGACATGAGTAATCCTAAGTTAGGGTTATGAAATGTAAAACCCTAATTTAGATGAATAGTGTAACCCTAATTATGGGTAATTGAATATGAAACCCTAATTGGGATGAATAGTAAACCCTAATTGTGGAATGTTGAATTTAAACCCTAATCTAGGGTGATATCATGTGGAACCCTAATTTAGGGTGATGTTATGTAAAACCCTGGTATATTAATGTGATGTGGAACTCAAATCTAGGGTGATGCTATGTCATTCTATATGAAACCCTAATCTTAGGCGATATGATGATAAACCATAACCCTAATTTGGGCAATGGGATGAGTATCCCCAATTGACCTGAAATGGGAAACCCTAACCCTAGTGAGGGAATAGTGGTGTTACCCTTGATTAGTGATGCTATATTTGTTTTGCATGGTGCTGATATGAAATTGATGTAACTGTTATCATCTGTACTAACCATGTAGGTATCATGAGATGATGAACATAGCCAGGTATGATCTATGATGTTTTATTTATTAAAATTGTTATTGGGCCTTATGTGCCATAATATGCCTTGTTGCCTAGTAAGAGGTAATAAGAGAATTAATGGGCCTTAAGTGCCATGAGAGATGCTTGTGTAACAAGAATCATGTTTATCTTGGTCAGATGACCTGAATGTGATAATTAGCTGAAAAAGTGGTAACAATGCTCAGTGATGAGTTAAGGGTTTGAATACCCAAAACCATATTATTATGGCATGGAGTTTGTGAAGGGATGAGTATTCCCAGTATTGAAATAAGAGACTGAGATCCCAATGTCTTATAAAGACTGAGAAGTAACTGATGGAAATAGTACATGCTTCTTTGTAGCATTTGTCCTAATAAGTTATGTTTGAAAACTTGACTGATGCTAAAAGAATATGATAATGTACTTAATTAATCAAGTGAAATCTTTTCATGTAGTGCTCTGACCATAGATCCATCATCGTTAGTAGCTAGTGATTGTGAAATAGGTTTTCCTATGGGATCTCCTGGAGTTTGCATATTTTTTAATATGTGGGGGTCGATGGGCGAAAATATATGTATGTCCTAATGGGGGAATTGATGGAAGGTAAACACTAAACCTCTCAATCCTTCATTATATGTGCCGGGATGGATGTATCACGAATCTCCCGATGATGTTAATGCCAGATCGATGGAGGTAAACATGAAATCTCTTGATTGCGAAGAGAGTGCAACCGCCACTGTATCTCTATAGAAAAGATGCCACTATACCCTGGCAAGCTATGTAGCAGAGACACAAGATGTCCTGCATGTGATCTCGCACTGACCGAGATGTGGGAGGTCATGGAAGTCGGCTCTTCCATTGACTTTGTATGGTACCGATTTTGACTTCGCAATGGTCGGTTGGAGTATGAGTGGTATACCTCATCTCCTCAGAGCTTAAGTATGTTTGTAAAATGTAATCAGCCGTGTAGCGTATTTGCATAAGATTGAAATATGAGAACCACTGGTTGATGTTATCTTTCTTAGCATGTCCTTGATACATAAATGGTATTTATGTTCTTTAATTTTGTATTGAATAAGAGACATGCTGCCTTACCAAGTTATAGCTAAAATACTTGAATAGGAATGTTGCTCTAATCTGCATAGATATTGATTTATCTGCTATTCAAATATATGATTCCACTATTCAGTTTATTTCTATTAAACTGCAATAATAATGTTTTCGGCGGAGAGTTATATCTCTCGCTGGGGCAATTTACAAATTGTCTCACCCCTGTGGAATCCAACAATTTTTAGGTAGACACTGACAAAGAGGTAGGAACCCTACTACTGAGGAAGAGCAGCAGCAGCAACAACAGGGACAGCAGTAATCCTTCAGGTAGAATGTTACAACCCCAATTTTGGGTTCCTTTGGTGAGAAATGTAATTTCACATATTAAAAATATGGGAACAAATAATAATATAATTTGTTGTGAATAAATGGATTTTGTTTAAAATAGCCTTGATGATTGTATTGTGGGCTTTATTGGCTATTGGGCCCAATAACAAGGAAATTCAATTAATTAAGAAATCGAGAAAAGAAAGATGTGGAAACCTCTAGAAGGTAAAGAACTTAATCCAAAGATGGATTTTGTGCCACATGGGTTCTTTGGGTTCCAAGGAGTCCAAAGTTGCAAAGAAAAGTAATAAGAAAAGAAAAGATTAATTAAGTATTTCTTTATTAAGAAAGAAATTGAAAATAATGGTAAAAGGCGGAAAACAAGTGAAAAGAGGTATAATTGAGTTATCCTTAGTGGAATTTCGTATTTCAAGGATTCCTAATGATAAAAGGAATACTGAGGAAAATAAAAGAGAAATAAAGAGAAATCCTCAAAAAGAAATATTTTAATAAGAAATACACTTGATAATGAAGAATAATGCATTTAGATGCATCTAGAAGGATAATGAGTATCCAATAAAAAGGGTTTTGAAATAATAGATTTTCTTGGGATCCAAGGAGTCCCAATGAAGTGAAAGAAAGAGAAAATATCAAAATTGCAAAATAAGGATAATGGAAATACATAATTAATGGAATTATGTGGTATTGTTAAAAAGGAAATAGTTTCTACTAAACGAAAATATAATTTCGTGCTTATGGAATTAAAGTCGAGCACAAGAGAGAATAAAAGAAAAGATTTTCGAATTTCTAAGTATCCATGCAATAAGAATATCAAAGAGGTAAGTAGAAGAGAGAATATTGCTTCTTCATGAAGGAATTGGATTCCAATTAGAAAAGAAGTTTGTTTCTTCATGGGCAAGTGTTTTAGGGCGTGGACAACCACCCCTATATAAAGGGTTGATCTCTGGCTAGAGTTGGAGTAACTTTTCCATGTATTCCACCCTCTCTTCTCCTTCTTCCTTATTCAAACCCTAGCCGAAGAGAGTACGTCTAATCCTGGGGCAGTAAGGACTCGTGGGATCACCACGGTCGAGGAGAGAAATTCCATGACGCCAACTAGAAGCTTGACGGTGATCCTCCTTGACCCTTTCACCCGCACGATGCTGCAAGTGGGCTGCAACACGGCCGCAGTTGCAGGTCGGCTGGACTCGACTCCGGCCAACCAGTGGCATACCAGTGGAACCCTCACCTGTGCGAGGGCATGGCGGAAGTAGGGGAGGGAGCCGGGGAGGCCGACGGGTCCAGGGCACGAGCAGAAGCCACGCCCATGGCGCCTAGGGCAGCAGCTGCAGCGCTGCGTGAGGTTGAAGAAGGGTGTATTTGTGTTGGATGGAGTTGCCCTCTACAGGCTGAAGAAGGTGCTTAACTTATCAAGGGTAGAGTCATCTTTTCATCATGTTTCCAAAACCAGCGAAGCACCATGCATGGGAGTAGGGTGACATGGCATCTCCTAATTGGCCCAACGTAAGTGAGTTTTGCAAAATTCATAGTTAATTATTCGTAGCTCAGATTAGCACACATAAAATATGAAAGTTTCTCAAAAAAATGAGGGGAATCCATTAAAAATATAATTGAAGCCTGATTCCTTTTGCAATTCGAAAAGTAATGGAAGATATCAACTTTAATGTATTAATGTTTAAATAACCCTATTTTGATATGATTAATGTGATTAGTAGGGTTTAATTGATGATTAAAGTTGATATTAACCTGTTGATGATAAAAGAGAACATTAGGAACAAAAAGGATGAATTTTGCACGTAATTAGCTTAATTTAGAGTTTTGTGCACATGTATATACTTTAATGGGCCTTGAAACCCTAATGTTGGTAATTAGGACTACTAATGGCTTTAATTATTTGATTTCATGTATAGAACTGAGTTTTCATGGTTATAAGATATTTCGAGCATTAAAGTTCCTAATTTGTAGATAAATACCCTAAATGTAGTAATTAGGGTTTTCTCATGAATAAAAGGTGGAATTAATGGTAAATCAAGTTCATATGTGAATTAGACTATAATGAACTTTGAATTGATGATAAATGCGTATAATGATCTTGTCATGGATTAAAAGGATTAAAATGGTAGCTTTAATGTAAAAGAAGCTTAATCGACTTAATTGATGGTTATTTGTGCATTAATCTGGAATTAAGGTTACGTGTTTGTAAAAGGTAACCTTAAAAACTTTTGTGAAGGATAGATGAGAAAATTAGGGTTTAAGAGAGAAAGATGGAATAAAACACTAATTGCAAAGTAAACCCTAAAAAGAGGAAGAAACCCTAAAAAGGAATAGAACCATAAGTAGCAAGATGATTTGGATAGATTTTGATAAAAAGGAAATTGAATGTAATTTCAGGATTCTTGCACTTGCTTGATTGGATGACTTGATTGATTGGATTGAATGGATTATTCTATCTCAAATCAGCCTGACAGGTATGTGGTTAATTATGAATAACTGCCTTAGTTTCCTGAGGATTTTCCGGATGGTTAATCGCATTGAATGCAATCTAAACATTTTGGATGTTCATACTGCAATTATAAAGTCACTATGGCTATTACAGTTATATATACATGTGAATGCTCGCACCTACATGACACCCTAATGGAAGATGCCATAAAGGTCAGGCCCAGGAGGGTAGACCAATGGGCACCATGAGAGGTGACCCCATACACCAAGCTCAAGAATGAGAAGGTGGTCTATGATGCATGACTATGGAGCACCATGAGAGGTGACTCCCAGGCACCAAGCTTGAGATTGAGAAGGTGGCCTTAAGTCAATGGCAAAAGAGAAACCCTAGAGGGGTATGCCAGGGTTAGGGCAAAAGCGGTGGAGAATGACACATTGAAAATGTAAAGTGGCTTGTTAAATAATTTGATTGTGATTATTAAATTGTTAGCCATATTTGCAAAATTTTGGTTGTCCTCATATACCAGTATATTTCGATATACTGGACGACGTTTTGTTTGTCAGAATTTTAGGAACAACAATTGATAGAACAAACAGTAAAGTGAAACATGGTGGAAATAAGAAATAAAGTGCAAGGAGGATTAGATAGAATAATTCAAGCTCTGGATAGATAGATTTCCAAAGGTTTCAAAGGTAAGTAAAATTTTAAATTTTATACCAAATTCCAGTTAGTTAGTAGAATTTCATAATTATTATTGATTATTTGTTGAACCTTTGATCCGGGTTATTGGATAATGGCTCTGACCTTTCGGTCTCCCTTAATTGGGGGTTATCGGGAGGCGGGCTCGTTACAATTGGTATCAGAGCATAGGTTCCTCACTTAATCCTTAATAATTATTAAATTTTACAAATTCCGTAGAACCCAAGGGAGTTATTAGAGGATTATCCAAAAGATAGAGGTGTCTAGAAAAGGATCACGACTGGGGGCTGGCAATATTTTCCTCTGTACCGCTAGTCAGAATACGAGGACTCCCAGATCCGTTTGATTGCCTGGCCAAAGTCTTAGGGTATGATTCGAAATAAGATACCCTTAGGACTCTCTTATCTTGTTCATCCCTTCTCAACTCAAATTCTATTAAGGACCTTAAGGATTAGGGTTTTCTCTCTTCTCCTCACCCTCTTAAGGTATGGGTAAGGTTGATAAGGATTAAGGAATCCTCCACCAAATTAATAAAAATCATGTAAGTAAGATGTCATGGACATAAGCTTAATAGAGTAAGCGTAAAGGAATAGATACATGCTTAGGTCGTATGACACAAGTTGTCATTGCCCTCAGGAGAGACCTGAGGATAGACCTCCTTGGCAGGAGGATGAGTAGAGAGAGTTAGTCTTGGAGGCAGAGACCTCCATTAAAAGTGGGGACCTAGCATATCCTTTGAGGATGATGTTAACTCTAACCCTAAGTGAAGGTTAGAGAGAGAGATGACATGATGAGACCAGGTGTTTGGATAGACAAGCCTTGGATGTCATATGAGCCATGAGAGGTTGGATGACCTAGCACCTTTGGCAACCCAACCTGGGAAAGGGTCGTGCATGTTAGAGCAAAGGGTAGCTCCTTCATGGATGAAGTTAGAAAAGAACCTATAGAACCTATAGGCTTATGCAGGTAGGGTATAGCTTGCACCCAGAGTACGTCAGTGGACGGTAGTAGGTTGAAACCCTGGCCAATATGCATGATGGATGGCTTATGGGATGAGCATAAAGGGCTAGGTATAATCTTGAGCCAAACATGAGTTGAGCATAGGCTTCACCCCCATAGGGGTATGCTTGTGAGCTTTAGCCTTCATGGAGAGAGGACCTCTAGTAGTATGGTTGGATGTGGAGTTAGCTCTAGAGAAAGAAGGACCCCAGCACGGAGGATGGAAGCTTAAAACCTCGAAATTTAAGGAACAGTGGGGAGTTCAGGATGATGCGACCTAAGTGGATGATAGTGGTTGCCTTATGCTTGATCCTTGGAGGCTGATGATGTCTTGGTTTCCTTTAGAGGAATCGAACCCTAGAGAGAGGATGATGCTTCTGGTACCTATGTGCCTATGGTATAAGTGGTTACCTACTGAGATGAGACAAAGAGTGCCTTAGACCCTGAGGAGGTTTAAGTAACTAGTTGTGAGGAATTATACCTAGTTTGTTGTCCTTGAGGAGGACTCAACTCTGAGGCGTTGCTCATATAAAAGGAACATGGGAATACATGACCTACCTTGGACATGCTTGATTCATGGTTAAGAGATTGAGCATGCAGTTGGACACCTGAAGGTGAAGCTAGGGTTCCTAGGCCTAAGAGGGGAAGAAGTGTATCTGATGCTCATGATGAGATTTGAGTCTCTATAGTTTCGAGCATGATACTCCTCATGTGTAGAGGTAAAGGAAACCCCTTAAGTTAAGGGTATGTTTGATGAACCCCTCACAACTAAGTTGATCTAATGTTGAGGAAAGAGAACAAGTATGACCTAGCATGGTTTAATAGGTGGTCTGATTGTGCCTTAGTAGCTGTTGGGTTAGGCATGCTCATGTGAATGTAAACCCTAAGGAATGTTTTTACCTTGTTGTTAAGAGTTGTAGTTTCCTCCCATCCTAGGAGAGGGACCCTTTGGTAGGGTGTGTACCAGCTTTGTTGGTTTTGAGGTAACCTAAAGAGGTTTCATAGGATCTTGAGAAGCTAAGTGAAAAGTACATGGTATGAGAATGAACCTGTAGACCCATGGATAACCATCTCTAAGTGCATGTGGATGTGTTACCATGGAGGTAGCCAGTATGGGGCCTAACCAAGGTAGGCAGGTTGCCATGACCCCTATGAAAGGATGAAAGATAGCCCAAGAATGCAGAGAGAGATGATGAAGGTTTGGGTAAGGTTCTATGTTGGACATGCACTATAATGGAATCCTAAGTTTGTCCTAGGGTCAGGTAGGGATAACACCGATGGAAGAAGGAGTTTCCTAATTCCCTAGTTGCACATGATCATAGGGTCGGGAGGTAACAACTATCATTGTCTGAGGGCCATGGGTTAGGAGATTGATCACCTTCATGAACTCATGGGACCCAAAGGGCAGATGAGTAGGGCACTCTCTGGATGCATGAGGGAAGAGGGATGACCCCAAAAGTGTCGGCACCCTATAGACCAAGAGGAGATGACCAAGGATTATGTGTAAACCCCAGTAGGTTCGAGACTAGTTTTCCATGGAAGTAATTTTTGATATCATGATGTTTGTGATGTGGAGACATGAGTTGCACATTTCAACTTAGATTTGAAGGTGTACAGGCAAGGTGGGATGTACCATCTCTACTCCTGGAATGGGAAGAACTCTATATTTGGACGGCTGCCAAATGCTTATTTCTTCTTGTTATGGGAGTGAGAGATAGGACAATACGCATTCCATACACCAAGGATAAAGATGATGTGAGTTGGAACATTTCTATAAGGTATGAGGACAGAGATGATAACATACCTTGGTGGAGTGAATGATACATGGATGGTTTACAAACACTAAGAGGAATAGTGTAGTCATCTTATGAGGATGTTTTATCAAGAGCTATGTGGAATTTGCAAGTAAACCAAGGTTGAGTTTGATCACCATGAGGATGAGCTCAGAGTTTCTTGATGAAAGCAAACTTAGAGGTTGAGATGAGATGATAAGTATAATACATGGAGGTGTATGTCTTTGACATTACCTAACACCTAAGGATAAGAAGTGGTAATGAATGCTCTGGTTGAGATATAGCTGCCTAGTGTAGCTGGAAGCTAGAAGAAGTTGAGGTTATTTAGCTTAGCCTTAAGAGGAGGAAAAGAGATAAGTTTGGCTAACACCCAGATGTATCAATAGTGGTTAATCAAGTAAATGGCTGTTTGGTTAGCCAGCCTAGTGTGTAATATAATGAAAGGATGGTTGTGGAACCTCATATGTACTTCTTTGGAAAGGAAAGTGATGAAACCCTGATGAGAGTAGTTTAGGGTTTCTGAGGTATCAAGCTTGAGGAATCATGACATTCAGGAGATCATGGTTTTAAGATCACCAAACAATCGTGATACTACAAAGATAGTAAGTGATAGTAGCACTTTGATTGCTTGATGTGAAGTTGCATGTAGCATGTGGCCATGCAAGCCAAGGGTGAAGGATGGACACCAGTAACCCAGTACTTTGACATAGAGGATAAAGAGTCCCCAAGGGGGAATGGGAGTTCACCACTATGGATGTTTTGGTAAGTCTCCCCTTGAACGAGAAAGATCAAGATGCAATGTGGGTTATGGTAGATCGCCTTACCTAGATGACATGAGGAAGAAAGAGTAATGTCAAGGGACAGATCAAGTTGAACTACTTATAATAGAGAGAGAAATGGTTCAACTACACTATGACGTGAGTTCAAAAGTTCTTGAGCATGGTTAGAAGGTTTACTTCCATGCGATGGAAGTAGGTACACGAAGAACTCATTTTTAGTACCACTTATCACCCCTAACTAATGGTTAGTATGATCCAGACTAGAGGGTTTGATGAGAGCAAGTGTACTTGTTCAGGGTGATACAAAGAGACAGTTCTTAAGATGTGATGTTAACCACCATAGCCTTTATTAGGATGCAAGAAGTTCTATAAGGAGGTTGTGTTGGTTACCACTTCATTATGATGATGTTGGTGCAGGAGACCTCGCGAAGGTCATAAAAGAACCAAAGTGTGTGCAGATGAAGTCGCTTGATCATGCAAGGGCTGAGAGAGAGCCCAAGGGTGACATGTCACGAGCTAATGAAAAGCAGACTGACATGCAGTTCACTGTGGGAGAATATAATGTGAGAATCTGACCCCTCTGAGCTATAACTGAGAAAGCTGAGTCCCCGATATATGGGTCCATTTGAGATGGATTGGTGGAGAAGGTTGTGTTTAGCCTTACCCCTCAGGATAACATAATGTATAAGGTGTTACATGAGTCCGATCTAGAGCACTATGTGAGGTACCCAAGCCATGTGTTGAGCCCTGAACCTATTCAGCTGTTTGAGAGGCTGAAAAGTCCTGAGTCACCTATGAGGGTACGAAATACCAAGGTAAGAAAGAACTCAGATGGAAGAATATGAGATGATGAGGTTCTTGGGAAGCACCATGGAAAGGGTAAAGCCACATGGGAGCCCTGATGGACATAAGAAATGATTATCCTGTTTGTTTCTTGCTTGATGGAATTTTGAGGACAAAATTCTTATAAGAGGGGAAGGATGTTACAACCCCAATTTTTGGGTTCCTTTGGTGAGAAATGTAATTTCTCATATTAAAAGTATTGGAAAAAATAATAATATAATTTGTTGTGAATAAATGGATTTCGTTTACAATAGCCTTGATGATTGTATTGTGGGCTTTATTGGCTATTGGGCCCAATAACAAGGAAATTCAATTAATTAAGAAATCGAGAAAAGAAAGATGTGGAAACCTCTAGAAGGTAAAGAACTTAATCCAAAGGTGGATTTCGTGCCACATGGGTTCCTTGGGTTCCAAGGAGTTCAAAGTTGCAAAGAAAAGCAATAAGAAAAGAAAAGATTAATTAAGTATTTCTTTATTAAGAAAGAAATTGAAAACAATGGTAAAAGGTGGAAAATAAGTGAAAAGAGGTATAATTGAGTTATCCTTAGTGGAATTTCATATTTCAAGGATTCCTAATGATAAAAGGAATAATAATGAGGAAAATAAAAGAGAAATAAAGAGAAATCCTCAAAAAGAAATATTTTAATAAAAAATACACATGATAATGAATAATAATGCATTTAGATGCATCTAGAAGGATAATGAGTATCCAATAAAAATGATTTCAAAATAATAGAGTTTCTTAGGATCCAAGGAGTCCCAATGAAGAGGACAGAAAGAGAAAATATCAAAATTGCAAAATAAGGATAATGGGAATACATAATTAATGGAATTATATGGTATTGTTAAAAAGGAAATAGTTTCTACTAAAGGAAAATATAATTTTGTGCTTATGGAAATAAAGTCGAGCACAAGAGAGAATAAAAGAAAAGATTTTCGAATTTTTAAGTATCCATGCAATAAGAATATCAAAGAGGTAAGTAGGAGAGAGAATCTTGCTTCTTCATGAAGGAATTGATTTCCAATTAGAAAAGAAGTTTGTTTCTTCATGGGCAAGTGTTTTAGGGGCGTGGACAACCACCCCTATATAAAGGGCTGATCTCTGGCTAGAGTTGGAGTAACTTTTCCATGTATTCCACCCTCTCTTCTCATTCTTCTTTGTTCAAACCCTAGACTAAGAGAGTATGTCTAATCCTGGGGCAGCAAGGACTCATGGGATCACCACGGTCGAGGAGAGAGATTCCACGACGCCAACTAGAAGCTTGACGGTGATCCTCCTTGACCCTTTCACCCGCACGACGCTGCAAGTGGGCTGCAACACGGCCGCAGTTGTAGGTCTGCTGGACTCGAATCCGTCCGACCAGAAACATACCATTGGAACCCTCACCTACGCGAGGGCATGGTGGAGGTGGGGGAGGGAGTCGGGGAGGCCGACGGGTCCAGGGCACGAGCAGAAGCCGCACCCATGGCGCCTAGGGCAGCAGCCGCAGCGCTGCGTGAGGTTGAAGAAGGGTGTATTTGCATTGGACGGAGTTGCCCTCCACGGGCTGAAGAAGGCGCTTAACTTATCAAGGGTAGAGTCATCTTTTCATCATGTTTCCAAAACCAACGAAGCGCCTTGCATGGGAGTAGGGTGACGTGGCATCTCCTAATTGGCCCAACGTAAGTGAGTTTTGCAAAATGCATAGTTAATTATTTGTAGCTCGGATTAGCACGTATAAAATATGATAGTTTCTCAGAAAAATGAGGGGAATCCATTAAAAATATAATTGAAGCCTAATTCCTTTTGAAATTCGAAAACTAATGGAAGATATCAACTTTAATGTATTAATGTTTAAAGAACCCTATTTTGATATGATTAATGTGATTAGTAGGATTTAATTGATGATTAAAGTTGATATTAACCTATTGATGATAAAAGGGAACATTAGGAACAAAAAGGACGAATTTTGCACGTAATTAGCTTAATTTAGAGTTTCATGCACATGTATATACTTTAATGGGCCTTGAAACCCTAATGTTGGTAATTAGGACTACTAATGGCTTTAATTATTTGATTTCATGTATAGAACTGAGTTTTCATGGTTATAAGCTATTTCGAGCATTAAAGTTCTTAATTTGTAGATAAATACCCTAAATGTAGTAATTAGGGTTTTCTCATGAATAAAAGGTGGAATTAATGGTAAATCAAGTTCATATGTGAATTAGACTATAATGAACTTTGAATTGATGATAAATGTGTATAATGATCTTGTCATGGATTAAAAGGATTAAAATGGTAGCTTTAATGTAAACAAAGCTTAATGGACTTAATTGATGGTTATTTGTGCATTAATCTGGAATTAAGGTTACATGTTTGTAAAAGGTAACCTTAAAAACTTTTGTGAGGGATAGATGAGAAAATTAGGGTTTAAGAGAGTAAGATGGAATAAAACACTAATTGCAAAGTAAACCCTAAAAAGAGTAAGAAACCCTAAAAAGGAATAGAACCATAAGTACCAAGATGAGTTGGATAGATTTTGATAAAAAGGAAATTGAATGTAATTTCAGGATTCTTGCACTTGCTTGATTGGATGACTTGATTGATTGGATTGAATGGATTATTCTATCTCAAATTAGCCTGACAGGTATGTGGTTAATTATGAATAACCACCTTAGTTTCCCGACGATTTCCCATATGGTTAATCGCATTCAATGCAATCTAAATAGTTTGGATGTTCATACTGCAATTATAAAGTCACTATGGCTATCACAGTTATATATACATGTGAATTCTCGCACCTACATGCCACCCTGATGGAAGATGCCATAAAGGTCAGGCCCAGGAAGGTAGACCAATGGGTACCATGAGAGGTGACCCCAGACACCAAGCTCGGGAATGAGAAGGTGGTCTATGATGCATGACTATCGAGCACCATGAGAGGTGACTCCCAGGCACCAAGCTCGAGATTGAGAAGGTGGCCTTAAGTCAATGGCAAAAGAGAAACCCTAGAGGGGTATGCCAGGGTTAGGGCAAAAGCGGTGGAGAATGACACATTGAAAATGTAAAGTGGCTTGTTAAATAATTTGATTGTGATTATTAAATTGTTGGCCATATTTGCAAAATTTTGGTTGTCCCCACATACCAGTATATTTCGATATACTGATCGACATTTTGTTTGTCTGCATTTTAGGAACAACAATTGAAAGAACAAACAGTAAAGTGACACATTGTGGAAATAAGAAATAAAGTGCAAGGAGGATTAGATAGAATAATTCAAGCTCTGGATAGATAGATTTCCAAAGTTTTCAAAGGTAAGTAAAGTTTTAAATTTTATACCAAATTCCAGTTAGTTAGTAGAATTTCATAATTATTATTGATTATTTGTTGAACCTTTGATCCGGGTTATTGGATAACGGCTCTGACCTTTCGGTCTCCCTTAATTGGGGGTTACCAAGAGGTGGGGTCGTTACATAGAAATACTGGCTGTCAAGCTTTGTATATAAAGTCCTATGTGTCGTCTCTATAATCTCATGTCCTTGGAGTCGGTAGTTGGTCTTATAGAAACGATATGAGATTTTGGCTTAATGCCTTAAAGTTTTTAAGTTGCTTGTGTATAGTTCAACAAAGCAATTATTAATGTAAATTTGAGATGACATGATACAAGACATGTACATATGAACAAATATGTAACTGAAGTACTTTGGTATTTTATGAAAGAGTTTTCCCTTGATTGGATCTCTTTGAAAATGGTTTTAATTTTTAGTGATTTTCAGTAATCTGCTGCTAAACAATTGCTTCCGCTTAGTTAATGACGTCTTGTTCGGATGGTGTATCACACCATGGGTCATCCAACGACTGATATAGCTCCCTGAAATCTAATATCTTAAAAACCGATTTAAAAAGGGGATTTTAACAAGATAACTTGGGAATTTCATTTCTCTCTCCTCTCCTCGATTAATATTTTTCTCTCAAAATTTAGAGGAAACTCCATATTGTCATTATCTAATCGATTATTAAATTTGAAACCCAAATTCCAACAGATGGGAGTGTCTCCTTCACATCCAAGTTATCCATTAATTAAACCAATTTTAATTAATATTTCTTTTTCCTTTGCCATTATCTTATTATCTCTAATCCCTTGGACCTCAAGGAAACCTAAAGGCATGAAATCTCATATGGGGAAATATCCCTTTGCCTTTTTCCTCTTATATTTATTTATTTCTTATATATCTCCTTTTATTAGATAAACCCTTTTCTTTTTATTTCTCTTTTCTTTTCAATGATTTCTCTTTATCCTTTATTTCCTATTTCTTCCAATATAAATCCTATGTAAACAAAATTCATTCAATTGTGGACATCAATGCCACTTTCTAAAGATTTCTATGTATTTCTCATAAAGATATTGCTTAATATCCCTTATTTTTTATCTTTTTCTTTTATATCCATTATTGGATTAACATAATAGTAGGAATCATGAAATTCCTATCAAAAGGGCGATTTGCAAAGAAATCCATCCTTTGGAGCAAAGAATACAACCTTCTCGATTCAAGTCCATATTCATAAAATCATTACATTTCAATTTTGAAAACACATGTAAAATTGAGGTTGTAACAATTACTCTTCTCCTCTCCGACCCAAGAAATCCCAGTGCCTTTCACTATGCATGCTTTGTGTATCTTCACCTATGACAAGCACCGTCAATGGTTGGGTGGTAGTGGTCAATTCTCTCCTTTTCCTTTTCCCTTCCTCACATTCTCTCTACTTCTCCCTCTCATTTCCTTTCCAAACAAAATGCTAACCTTCATTGCCACCTATTGTTCTTACGCAATAGCCTGATAGAAGGAAGTCGTCTACCACCAACTTCAGTAATTAGTGAGGAATTTTTTGGTGGCCTAAACCCATGAAATGAACTAATTTCATCAAAATCCATGCTTACTATTGCCATCGAAAACAATCTTATCTACCACTTCCCACAAATTACCATGTACCTCCAATAACCTAATCTTCTACTTCTAACCTTTCTATCAGTATCCACTTACTAACTCTATGTCACATGTAAAATTATTTTCCTCTATTTGTAGCCTCCAAAAGATTTTCTTCCTTCCGAACATGTCATCAACACCTTCCTCCTTGCATCATTTTTAACTCGATTATGCTACTTATTTCTTTTCATTATTTCTCTTTGTTGTTAACAAGATATTTACTCTAGCATACGAATGTGGACCAAGATTTATTTAATAGGGTTAGTTTTCATTCATGAAGATCAATTACGTGCATCTCGATATTTTATATTTAGAAATTTATTTGACTAAATCACCATTTGGTACCTTTTTATCTCTTTTGGGATATCACTCATTTCCATTTAACATATTTTTTGTTGATTATTGAAGGTTATTTTCATCTCTGTAAATTGATTCTTCAATGATATATCCTTATGAATTGTTTTAACTCTCCTTGAGCATGAAAATATTAATTTAAGTTTATGGGTCACCTATTCCAAATTCCATGCTATGGATGTGTGATAACCCAGATTTCAGGGTTTAGATACCCATATAGAAGTTGAAGACCATGAATCTTATGTAGATGTTTAGTACCAAATTGAAACGTTTGAATTTTGGACTCTTTTCACTCAAAAAGGGTAAGCATAGATGCAATTAATGATTATTAGATCTAGTTGACATCAAGTGCAATGGATAGCTTCTTAATTATCAAATGAATACAAAAGGTCCATTTAGTAGTCATTATGAAATCCAGTGGTCAATTGATGAACCTTGAGGTATATTAGGTTTATTACAAGTGTTTTTGGACTTGTAGAATCAAGATTTGATGACTATTTAAGTTTAATTCAAGGTTTATACACATAACTCTAAGGTTGTTTGAATATTTATTTGCATGACCAAATAATGGATTTTGAGTCTCAAACTTTGTTACAAGCTTCTTTAAGATATTAGGAGACTATGTATAAAATCTTAGAATGGTTGGAGATTCCTAACAAGAGATATATTTCTTTGAAGTTGGGGGCATTATTGAGATAAATGTTTAGAAACCTTTGTCATTCAATTATTTAGTAACTAGGCTTCAGTAATTTGATGTGTCATGCAATCCATCTCTAGTCGGCGCCAACGTAACATACATGGTCATATCTGGAATGTTGATTTTACCCGATCCAAAGGATAGTTGGTCATCCTCTACCTTTGAATTAAATGGAACACAGCTGAGACTTGTCTGCGATCCTACTGGCCTCAGAGCACCTTACTTGCAAATTATATAGAAGGGATGGCGGATAAATAGGATCAAACTCATCACAAGTTTCAGTATTACCCATTGTGTGAAATTTTTAGTAGAGAGAAGTGAGAGATCGACCCCCACTTTCCAACCCCTTCTCCATCGTTGTTCACAGAAACCAACTAGGAATGATCAAGGGTTTAAGGAGCCAAAAAGGTGGTGGTTTGGACTATAGGGAAGCATCACTAAAGGCATAAGATGAGGATACGAGGTTGTATGGGGAGCCACCAAGCTATGCGGAGCACAGCCAGAAGCTCCTCAGACTCATCTTCACCGGCCATGAGGGGTGACGTTGGAGTCAGGTATGCAGCCTTCCTCACTAACCATGAAGATCATCTTCAAGTTCATAAGAGATATGCGGATCTTCATGGTGCCTCATATGGGCTCGACAAGAACAGGGTAGCAGATCCCCAAATCTGCGTCGGCCTCTTCCGCCGCGGCTCCAAGCGGCAGCTCTCGGAAAACTATGGATCTGTCTCCAGTAGCCAAGGGTGACCGTCGAGGTGCGCCCATACCTAGAAAGTGTTGCAGAACCAACATCTGATGACAAGATTACCAATACGTGAAGGTATCTCTCAGCAGAGTTCTCTAAAGCAGCAGTGACAACTGTGGTTACGGGAGATGAGGGACGAAACTTGGAGCTTCTCCATTGCTTCAGGTGACGCTTGGGAGTGGTTGAGGCCCTTGCAAAGCATACTGGAGCAACCGCAGGCCGAATCAAGTGTGGAGGAAGAAACCCTTGATTTTACCACCTGCACCACCCTGACCTCCATCCAGAGTATGACTTTGGGTAAGCAACATCTCATCGCCGTTGAAGCCCGTTGAGGAGGCTATGGAAGCAATCACGAAGCTTCGAGGGACGTTTGTGTGCCATGAGAGCTACCACTCACGCACTTTTTCCTCGTCGGAGATCCCATTCGCGGTGGAGCTCTGGAGCAGAGGTCCAGCATCTTGTGCACAAATGGAGGCAACAATCGGGCAACACGCGATGGGGGTGAGCAAAGAACAAACTGGACCAGAGTAGGGTCTGCCTGCTCAATCACTGTGAACTGAATGGGTTGTAGGCATCCAACTGGCCCATTGGAAACCAAGGGGCCCCTCCTTCTGGGCCACATGCTGGAGATCATGAACTCAAGGGGTGAGATCCGACGATTGTAGATTTTCCAATCTAGGTAAAACAACTTTTAATCAACAGAATATGTTCAAATCTTCCAAAAACCATTATAAATAGCTCCGTTGACCTATAAATCCCCCAAAAATAACCATAGATTCATAAAAATACCCTCTTCTATATGAAACATTTAGATTAAACTTCTGATGATTCATTTTTGAGGATTTTGATTCAGATGCTTTAAACCTAATACTAATTTTAGAAAATGGACAAATGATCAGGAAATTATGGACATAGAACCTGACCTAAATAATGACCTTTCGATCAGCATAAAAAATATTACATACTAGTTAAGGTCTATTTGAACCTAGGTTTCACTAAACCCTAATTTTGATCCCAAAATGCTAAGAATAATGATGATCATATATTAATGATGCTCAATTATATTTAATCAGGTGCTGACCAGAGATGTAGATGATCCAGAATATAAGTATGAATCTCTGAACTTAGGTACGTGGGATTTACTAAGTATATGACTAGTTTTCGTGGATGCATAATGATATGATGTACTTTGGATGCTTTTATTTTCATATAAATTATTGGATGTGTATTAATATTATATGCTTCGCCAAAACTTAATGAAACATAAATGGACATTTTGATGAGTTATAGCTACTAGTGCACATGGCCCAGTATGGATGTATGTTTCCTAACATGGATGTATGATGAATTGTCCATGTTAGATGTATGATAAAATAATTTTGCCCATACTGGATGTATGAGAAATTCTTATAAAATTGTATACAACTGCATCAAATGAAATGTATAAAAGATGTGTTTACCTGATTATCACTTTAAATAATGCTTTCTTTTACTCTTTCTTTCTCAAGTTATTTCAATTATGCAAGCATATTAGTATGTATCTTTCTACCCACATACACAACACCTTGTGTGTTGATTCATTGTTTCACGTATGTTTTAGGTTTAAAGATAGAATGGAATAAAAGACGGGAAGCGAGCAGTTGTACAAGTTGTACCTATTGCAAAGATCCTAGTTAGCATACATGTTCATAGATTATAGAATTTTTATTCAATATGTAATTGTAAATCATTTTGTAATAATTCATGTTGTATAAATATACATGTTGAATGTTGAGAATGTTATGGTGTATGCCTATGGTTGTATGTTCATGTATGCGTACTATGCTTACGCATCGCTCTTTGATATGATTGGATGATGTTTTTGTATTCTAACATCTCATTCCCAATAGGGTTTGGAGAGGTGAAAATCTAGGGACATCACAGTTGGTATCAGAGCATGAACAATAGCTACACCTAATAGTTGCTCACCATGAAACATAAAACTAAATTTCACTATTCACTTTAAACCCTAGAAACTTAGTAAATTGTTCTATAGGAATAAGGTTTGACCTAGCCTCTAGGTTAGAACCTAGATGTTCGAGAACTAGGTTCAGACAAGTGTGTGAAACCCTATCCATATAGAGATCATATGTATAAGGTTTCTACACTGGTATACACCTTGTTCTCACCATTTCACTAGGTGACATGAAACTGGACTATCTACTATATGTGGGACACTCGGTTTTGCTGATTTGGTTTTGTTTCCCAATCAACTCGAGCCTCGACAGTTTTCTCTGACGTCTTCTTTTTCGGAGAAAAACTATATAATATTTTAATATATATATGTAAATATAAAAAATGTGTCCCTCACATTGTAGAGTAGTTAGTGTTCATGCAACCTAAGTGAAAGGGAGTGACATCAGTCTAGAAGAGACAGTAGTCTAGATTAGATGTCTAGAGCCTTATCAAGATATGTGATACATAGAAAAGAATATAGAATGATAGTTAAAATAAGCATGTGAAATCTTATTTAAGTTTGATTTCTGATGGTATAAGTTTCCTTATAAAGGTTTAAGTTGTATACTTGTTGAATCCAATTTTGTAGAATTTATGCATAGTCTTGATGGTGAAAATACATTCCTTTTTCTTACTTAAGATGAACTAAGTTAAAATATAGTTGAATATGCATGTGACTCAAGCTCTTTTACAAAGGAGGACTTCCAATGTTAGGACAAGATACGTGGTGAATTCCAGAGAGAGTGAGACCCACAAGGAGAGGGTCATAGGACCTACCCTACAATATATGAAATATGAGATATATGTGAAATGATGCGTCCTAAGCTAGGTTGCTCCTGAGTAGATGAGTTGAGTCCTTTTGCATGATTCTATCCTATATGTGAGAATTGGGTTAAAAAAATGATGGGTAGGTGACTCATAATGAGAAAGTCAATCCTTTTAATTGAGTTAGGTCCTAGCTGGAGTGGCGTACATTTTTGAATCTCATCAATAGTTGCAAGTGAGGTGATATATGAAACTTTGGTTCTGAGAGTAAAATGCCATGTGCATAAGATACACATATATGTTGATACCTCCTCTTCTCTTCCTTAATATATGATTCTAGAAACCTCACTTGAGCTATATAGATGATTTATATATGAGTAGTCACTCATAGAAGCTTGACCTATTCTATCATACCTCCCTATATCATACATGCAATTTTCTAAGTTTCAAAGCATGATAAGACTGGCTTAGTAAATTCTCTTTCTCTCTATATCGTGCATTAAAGATATAAGTTTGAAATCACGAGCTAAAAAAAAATCTTTGGCTCATAGATTAATAATCACAAAATATAGTGCCTAAGACCAATCCTTATAAATCCAAGCTTCTTCTTGTGGATAACTTGATGAATAGGGTGAAACCCTAATATTTAAGTATGATAAGAAAACCTTTCTATAATGATGAAATCATAGTATGATGGCAATCATAGACCACATTAATGATGTAATTGTGATATTTTAGTAAGCATGAGCTCTTGATATCACCTTACATAGATGAGTAGAGTGAAAGATGAAACTTGAGTAATACCTTCTCAACTCCATATGTGTAAACAAATCTCTAACTATTAGGGTAATAACAGATGTAAATCCTATAATAATAGAATGTCGTGATATGACTAGGTCATCGAAATGACTCTTCGATTCCCACAAAAATAATGTTATGTTTCAACCTATATAAGGTGGGGTGGCTGCACCCTAGATGCTCTACATCATAAGATGTCGAGTTGGGATGCATACATAAATATGAGAACTTTGGAACCTAGAAGTGGTGGCCCACATATAGTGCAAACTCCTATATATCATCTAAAATATTATATTAGATGAATTTCGAGGACGAAATTCCTTTTAAGGTGGGGTGAATGTGATAACCCGGATTTCAGGGTTTAGATACCCATATAGAAGTTGAAGACCATGAATCTTATGTAGATGTTTAGTACCAAATTGAAAAGTTTTTATTCAATTTTGGACTCTTTTCACTCAAAAAGGGTAAGCATAGATGCAATTAATGATTATTAGATCTAGTTGACATCAAGTGCAATGGATATCTTCTTAATTATCGAATGAATACAAAAGGTCCATTTAGTAGTCATAATGAAATCGAGTGGTCAATTGATGAACCTTGAGGTATATTAGGATTATTACAAGTGTTTTTGGACTTGTAGAATCAAGATTTGATGACTATTTAAGTTGAATTCAAGGTTTATACACATAATTCTATGGTTGTTTGAATATTTATTTGCATGGCCAAATAATGGATTTTGAGTCTCAAACTTTGTTACAAGCTTCTTTAAGATATTAGGAGACTATGTATAAAATCTTAGAATGGTTGGAGATTCCTAACAAGAGATATATTTCTTTGAAGTTGGGGGCATTATTAAGATAAATGTTTAGAAACCTTTCTCATTCAATTATTTAGTAACTAGGCTTCAGTAATTTGATGTGTCATGCAATCCATCTCTAGTCGGCGCCAACGTAACAGACGTGGTCATATCTGGACCGTTGATTTTACCTGATCCAAAGGCTAGTTGTTCATCCTCTACCTCCGAATTAAACGGAACAGAGCTGAGAATTGGCTGCGATCCTACTGGCCTCAGAGCGCCTTACTCGCAAATTATCTAGAAGGGATGGTGGATAAAAAGGATCAAACTCATCACAAGTTTTAGGATTACCCATTGTGTGAAATTTTTGGTAGAGAGAAGTGAGAGATCGACCCCCACTTTCCAACCCCTTCTCCATCATTGTTCACAGAAACCAACTAGGAATGATCGAGGGTTTAAGGAGCCAAAAAGGTGGTGGTTTGGACTATAGGGAAGCATCACTGAAGGCATAGGATGAGGATATGAGGTTGTATGGGGAGCCAGCAAGCTATGTGGAGCACAACTAGAAGCTCCTCAAACTCGTCTTCTCCGGCCATGAGGGGTGACGTTGGAGACAAGTATGCAGCCTTCCTCACTACCCATGAAGATCACCTTCAAGTTCGTAAGAGATATGCGGATCTTCCTGGTGCCTCATATCGGCTCGAAAAGCACAGGGTAGCAGATCCCCAAATTTGCGTCGGCCTCTTCCACCGCGTCTCCAAGCGGAAGCTCTCGGCAAACTATGGATCTGTCTCTAGTAGCCAAGGGTGACCGTCGAGGTGCGTCCATACCTAGAAAGTGTTGCAGAACCAGCATCTGATGACAAGATCGCCAATACGTGAAGGTCTCTCTTGCCGGAGTTCTCTAAAGCGGCGGTGATGGCTGTGGTTACGGAAGATGAGGGATGAAACTTGGAGCTTCTCCATTGCTTCAGGTGATGCTTGGGAGTGGTGGAGGCCCTTGCAAAGCATACTGGCGCAACCGCAGGCCGAATCAAGCACACAGGAAGAAACCCCCGATTTGACCACTTGCCCCACCGTGACCTCCAGCCAGAGTACAACTTTGGGTAAGCAACATCTCATTGCCATTGAAGCCCGCTGAGGAGGCTATGGAAGCAACCGCGAAGCTTCGAGGGACGCTTCTGCGCCATGAGAGCTACCACTCACACACTTTTTCCTCGTCAGAGATCCCATTCACGGTGGAGCTCTAGAGCAGAGGGCCAACATCTCGTGCACAAACAGAGGCCACGATCGGGCAACGCATGACAGGGGTGAGCAAAGAACAAACTGGACCAGAGTAGGATCTACCTGCGCAATCACTGTGAACCGAACAGGTTGCCGGCATCCAACCGGCCCACTGGAAACCAAGGGGCCCCTCCTTCTGGGCTACATTCTGGAGATCATGAACTCAAGGGGTGAGATCCGACGATTGTAGATTTTCCAATCCAGGTAAAACAACTTTTAATCAACAAAATATGTTCAAATCTTCCAAAAACCATTATAAATAGCTCCCTTGGCCTATAAATCCCCCAAAAATACCCATAGATTCATAAAAATACCCTCTTCACGGCGAAACCTTTAGATTAGACTTCTGATTCATTTTTGAGGATTTTAATTTAGATTCTTTAAACCTAATACTAATTTTAGAAAATGGAAAAATGATCAGGAAATTATGGACATAGAACCTAACCTAAATAATGACCTTTCAATCACTATAAAAAAATATTACATACTAGTTAAGGTCTATTTGAACCTAGGTTTCACTAAACCCTAATTTTGGACCCCAAAATTCTAAGAATAATGATGATCATATATTAATGATGCTCAGTTATATTTAATCAGGTGCTGACCAGAGATGTAGATGATCCAGAATATAAGTATGAATCTCTGAACTCATGTACGTGGGATTTACTAAGTATATGACTAGTTTTCGTGGATGCATAATGATATGATGTACTTTGGATGCTTTTATTTGCATATAAATTCTTGGATGTGTATTAATACTATATGCTTCGCCAAAACTTAATGAAACATAAATGGACATTTTGATGAGTTGTAGCTACTAGTGAACATGGCCCAGTATGGATGTATGTTGCCTAACATGGATGTATGATGAATTACCCATGTTAGATGTATGATAAAATAATTTTGCCCATACAGGATGTATGAGAAATGCTTATAAAATTGTAGTACAACTGCATCAAATGAAATGTATGAAAGATGTGTTTACCTGATTATCACTTTAAATAATGATTTCTTTTACTCTTTCTTTCTCAAGTTATTTTAATTATGCAAGCATATTAGTATGTATCTTTCTACCCACGTACACAACACCTTGTGTGTTGATTCGTTGTTTCACGTATGTTTTAGGTTCAGAGATAGCATGGAATAAAAGATGGGAAATGAGCAATTGTACAGGTTGTACCTATTGCAAAGATCCTAGTTAGCATACATGTTCATAGATTGTAGAATTTTCATTCAATATTTAATTGTAAATCATTTTGTAATAATTCATGTTGTATAAATATACATGTTGAATGTTGAGAATATTATGGTGTATGCCTATGGTTGTATGTTCATGTATGCGTATTATGCTTCCACATCGCTCTCTGATATGATTGGATGATGTTTTCAGATTCTGACATCTTATTCCCAATAGGGTTTGGAGAGGTGAAAATCTGGGGATGTCACAGGATGTTCATACACCTTTTTTATTTGAGTATGATTGTAAAATTATTGAACTTTATAACTTGCCTTCACTGTATGAATGTATGAGTTAGACTATATTTTCTAGGGTAATGGTTCTTATACACTATTGTACTTTCAAACACCTAGATTTTATTCCCACTAAAATGTTTTACATATTGGGAACTGAGTTTTTATTCTTCCTTCAATGTCTTATGACCCTATGGTGTTCCAACCCTAGTATAGATAGTTTTAGTTTGATTATAACCAACATGAATGAAATTATGTGTTTAATATTGTGGAATTTTTTAAAAGGAAAGGACTTCATCTTTATTGATTTAATGATGAGCTACCTTGTGCTCTTTTGTATCATTATTCCTTTTTGTTATTTCTCTTGAACTCACTCAATTTTATAGCCTTCTTTTGAATAGAGTCACCCTTACCGGTGAACTTAAATCTTTATATGCCCAAGTAATATTTTTGTTTCACATATATACTAGTATTTTAAAAATACATATCTTTATTCTTGTTTCTTGATGTTATATTGTTGTTCATCAAACCATCCAGATGTAGGTATAAATGAGAATGATGATCAAGGATGAACTTGTACGAAGGACATGGACTTTAAGGAGAGCTTGGGATGGCCTGGTATCCCTTTGTATTGGTCCTTTGTATAAATGAGATGTACCTTCTCCCTATTTGTAATGACTTTTTGTGGTGAGGAAAAATGCAAATGCAATATCTTGTTATAACTTAAGTCTAAACTTCTACCACTTTTGTAGTTATAACACTCTTGGGTATCATACATCTAAGATATGAAATAAATACGTCACTTCCATTTGGATGATATTTCATTACTCATTTAGTAATGAGTGGAACCCCTTCGAGTCCCACTTAGTAAAAGTGTCATAACAAATATTTATAAATTAGTTAGCCTAATTATTCCAAGTTATTCTTTATTATTCATATACCTATGCCTTGGTAGGAGACCAGATGATTATGTAGGGCTCACCTGAGCCTTGCAATACCAACTAGAGTTTTAGCCTGTACTTGATTTGGTCCTCCTTACTACCTAGACCATTTTGAGATTGTGACTCATTTCAAGTTAGCCCTAACAACACCTACCCCCTCCTAGTGGATAACATTATCCCTATGTAAGAGCTAGAACTTTTTGTTGTTAGATTTTATCTCTTGTCTTAATGGGGGATGTGTAAGGCCCCAAAACTTTATTAATGAGTTGAATAAGCTAAATTATCATAATTGAATTATTATAACCCTAATATAACATTTTATATACTTTGAAATCATATTATAAGCTTAAGTTTCAAATTAAGTCCAATTTGGACACTGTTTGAGCAAGTTATGTAATTTTATGCACATTTTGGACTTTTCTACAATTTACCCAATTAAGAGGTTTTCTTTGCAATTTATCACTTTAATTATGTTCCTTGGATATTCTCTCATCATTCTTGAGCTTCTTGAGCCATGGGGCACCTATTTAGTCCTTGGTTTGAAGGTGTTTTCTCTGAGGGTATTTTAGGGTTTACCCCTTCATGGATGAGCTACCTTTAGTAGTTGTTAACTAATGAATTATTTGTTTTTCTTGGAAATTAAAGAAATGAGGGATAATCATGTCTATATGGACGGTGGGGGAGCTGCTTGTGGGTGTGCTTGTATATTCTTGATAGTTTAAGGCCATGGACACTTGGAAAGATACTAGAACTTCAACTTTTTCTTTTTCTTTATCTTAAAGTTTCATATACTTATCCCTAAGCACCAAAACGAGCCATTTTCTCTCCACCACTTCCCTCCTTCTATGAACCTCATTCTCCATCTATGCTGCTGCAAATTTCCTATCCAAGGAAGAAGAAAGAGGGGATCTTCTTTGAAAAAGAATCTAGGGTTGCAATTGACTTCCTTTTAGGGTTTGTAAAGCTTCCTTCTAGTGATCTTGACCTAAAAGAGTAAGAATCCTCTTCTTTCCTCTGTTTATTTCTTTTTTATCCTTCCTCCTACCTTCATCCAGATCAGAACCTTACTGTTCCATGATAAAAATTTCTCTAAAGCTCTAAAACCCTACCTTTCTTGCTCCTTATGCTTAGGATTTGCTCATTTGAATAAGAAAGGTGATAGATGGACGAGTTCACAACTTATACTTGAATTTTCTACACTATATGCTAGAGTTTTCTTCTGTTTAGGATTTCATATTCTCATTAGATGCAAGTTTTATAACTTGGTCCATGTTTATTGCTAACCATAAGCTTTCTGGCTCATGTTCTTGCTTGAAAATGATGATCCATGCACTAAAAAGCCATGCTTGACTTGGATTTTGATTTTTATAATGTTTCCTATTCTTATTTCAGTTCTATATGAACATGTATTCATGTGTATGTTATTCCTATAGTATAATATGATTTGGATCAGGTTGGTTTGACAACCTATGGTGCTAAGCACCTATCAACCAATGGTCAATTTTAGGGTTTAAAGCTGATTTATTCTATAAATACATGACTCAACGGTGGTACCATTGCAACAACTAATGGTCTTGTCTTCATGACAACTAATGGTGGTGACAAAGGGTGTCAACTGACGTTTACCCCCTGAGGTCAGGTTTTGGATCAATTAGAAGTTTAATGATCAACCATTAAGTACCCTACTGATGTTATCAATCAATGATGACATTACCTTAATATTTGATGTAGATTAATGAATATAGTGGTGATCTAACAACCTATGGTGACTTAATGGTCACTACTGATGGTGGATCAGGTCTGCACAACCTATGGTGAGTTAATCATATAGTTGTAGAGTCAATTAAGCCTTAGACTAATGGTTTCTTGGGTCACTTGATGTAAAGGTCGAGCCTATACTATAATTGATGGTTTTCACATATGAACTTGACCCAATGGTCAAGATCTAATGTTTATTCCTCCAATAAAGTGGAATGATGGATACTGTAATATTTTGGTCCACATAATGTTATTTATATGGTTTTCTTTATATGATGAACTTAAGGAGCTTACTTGCTGACAATGGATGGCTTGTTTTAAATGAACAGTCGATTGTGGGTTTTACCCTACTCTCAAAGGAACTTTTTGTGTTGTTAATCAAGGGATGTCTAGGGTTAGATGGTGACTCTTTCTAGAGAACAAATCAAGGACTTCATATGTGTTTTATCCAATGTATTTACTTATGTAAACAACCAATGGTCTTACCTTTTAAACATCCAATGGTTCTGGGTGACATTGTGGTATGGTGATATGGGTTGAATGATGATGGAACAAATGGAGAGTTACCCTTAATAAGGTAGTCTTACCTATTCACTCATATGAATAGAAGGGATGATAACCATATTGTGTTGATATGAACCCTAATGAGGTATATCTTGTTATATGAATAGTCCTTGAATGACTAATACAATCATGGAGTACTCTCTTATTGTTGTTGAAACCCTAGTATGCTATAATCTCGATGGTTACACCTTGATTTATGTGTGGGTTCATACTTGAGAATAGTATGGAATGAGATGGTGATGCTTCACCTTATGCATCCATGATCCAATGGGGGTGCCGTGAGTTAGGGTTTGGGTATAAGTGTTGATTAGTAACATTGATAGAATTTATCATGTTGAACCTAACTCTAATGCAAATAGATAAAGATGAGTATTCATGTTTAACATTCTTATATGATGACATGATGGTGAAATAACCTCCTTAATATGATCATAACCTTAATATGTTAATTGGTGGTTAACATAGCCACATGGTTGATACTTTCTTATACTACACATGTGCATTATGAATATGATGAGGATTAATTATATCTAGATTCCTTACATGTTGATGTAATAAAGGAATGTTCTTAATGATATTATATCCCTACTATGATTTTTTATGAATATCTCCTAGCTCATTAATGCAATATTGTGCTAATCTGGTGTATTAAATGTAAGTGATGTTGTTCAGCCTTGTTATAAGGCATGGAAATATAATGATGATCTTGCAGGGAATAGTATGATGGTATTAATGACCGTTGGGCATGGTTGAGTCCTGAAGGAGGTATAATACTCTTGTGTTGATAAGGGTTGATACCCTGTGATATTGTGAAAAGGATTTATATCCTGTGATAGTATGATGGTCTTAATGACCTTTGGGAATGGTTGAGCCCTAAATGAGGTGTAATCATCTTGTGTTGATAAGGGTTGATAGCCTATGATATTGTGAAAAAGATTTATTTCTTGTGATAGTATGATGACTAGTGTGGTCTCATGAATGGCAAGTGAATAGTTCCATGTGATGATGAGATGAGAAATTATTTTCCACACATTTTATATCTTTCAAAAGTTGTGATATTTATATGCTTGCTAGAAGTGAATTAGGGTTTGTATGTCCACTTGTTTGATGTAGCCTTAATTCACCCAATTGGCATAATTATTCAAGTACAACTCTAATCATGTAGTGCCCTGTGTCGTAGAGTCATCTTCAATGTTAGAACTTGCTAGATGTTGAAACGAGTATTCCTAAGGGAAACTCAGAGTGCATATTGTTGAGTATGTGCGGGTGGCAAGTTGAGGATATATCCTCGTCATCCACAATGCAGGTTGTGGAGGATGGATACAGTCATGTCTCATACAACTGATGTGATCGAGGACAACTACAGTTGTGCCTTAGATTAGAGGGTTTTGTATACCCATGTTTCTAGTGTCGTGACCTGTACCAAGGGTGGACTAGTAATTAGCAGCTTGACTATATGTCGTTGTGGTGGCAGCTTTGACTGATATGTCACTGCCTTTTTACTCATATTGATCGAGGGGAAGAGATCTTAGGATACTGACACTCCTAGATCTTGTACGGAACTAAATAACCCTACACAGGGGTTGGTTGGACTTTGAATGGTACAATTCAAATTCCCCAGGACATAATAAAAGATGTAATACAACCATGTATCATATTTGTTTAGGGTTATACACACCATTTCACATTGGATGATAACCCTTGTTTGTTATCTTTACATAAAGATGATGCTTAGTGCAATTAAGAGATGGTAGATATGCTTATGTTGTGGATATGCTTATGTTGTGGATATGCTTAAGATTGTAGATGCGTACATACAATAGCCATTCTTATGTTGATAACTATAATGCTACTACTGATTATAATCATGATGCTAGATATCTCATGTTGTTAGTTATGTTTAGCATGCTAGCCATGCCTTTGTTACTAGAGATGCATATACTGCTAATCATGCTTATGCATATAGTTGTGCTTATGTTGTTAGCTCTTCTTATGATGTTAATATGTTTGACGTATTAGACGTGTTAATGTTGTTAACTATGCTTATGTGGATAGGCTTATTCATAATGATAGATATTCTATGTTACTAGACTTGCTCATGATGCTAGATATGCATCTGCTACTGAATTGCTTATATTGTTAACAAGATAGTGATGGTCTGGCTAATGATGATAATTATTATCTGCTCCTTTATGTATTTTGTCAATCATCCCTACTATTGAGCCTATTTGTTACATCTGATTAAACTACTTAAACTATTTCATTACTTAAAATGTTGTAATCAATAAGCGATGTTGGAAGTTATATCTCTTGCTGGGACATGGGTCTCACCCTTATGGTTCGCCATATCTTTTTAGGTAATCGATAATGATGGCAACACATGGAGTTAAAAGGTCACATTTTTTTTCCTACGAACCCTTGTGGTTCGCCATATCTTTTTAGGTAATCGATAATGATGGCAACACATGAAGTTAAAAGGCCACATTTTTTTCCTACGAAGGGCAGAGCGTGGCAATAATTCCGCTGAATATATATTAAGTCTATCAAGTGCCGTGAGAAGATGTTTCCCTCCCCTCTCGGGTTCTCCGTCCCGCTCGGGTTCTCCACTTGTTTTCCCTTCCGGTGCCCCTCTTTCTCAATTATCTCGGATTGCGCGCGACCACTTCTCAAAGATGATCTCCCGATGGATGTACAACCATATGCCCCAACTCTTCCGTAAGTTTCTCTCCCACAACCTCCCGCTTCGTTTATATAAAGAGCTCTGGGAATCAAGTTACCAGGCGCGTCTTCCATCCTAAATTGCAGAGCAAGATATGTCTCTTTGCGTGTGTGGCAAATCTGCCCCCGACCTGCATCTAAAGCATGCACTGCAGATCAGGTTTCTGTTCTAAGTCCTCTTTTTCTCCCTTACAGTCTGTCGATGATGAATCTATTGTTTACTCCTTTTCCCTGTTTTTGCTTGCTCCTAGGATGGTTCCAAAGAATGCAAAGTCCAGTAGATGTCTGTTTTGAGTTCCCTGCACTTTTTTGTGCGTATCTTCATTTTTGTTCTCATTTTTTCCCTTTGTCTTAGTGGTGTTGTCCGTTCTTCTTTATTCTTTCAGATTTTTTATTTTCTAGTTATCCAACATCATCTTGTGTTTCTCTCCAGATCATTGCGGCTGATTCTTTAATTTTCTAATGATCTAGACTAATATGGTTGTTTTCTTTCTGACCATTACAGCTATATTCATCTATTAATGTATCATTTTGTCTCGTGGCTGGTAGTAGGTTCACAAGAAGGGCTACCATAGCAAGTGACGCCTAGTTCTTCCAACATTGTGACTACACAGAGGTCTGTCCCTTTTTAATTTCGAAGCATTTCATTATAATCATTGGCTCGACTGGAAGCCAAATGATTGTTCTTATTTACTTTGTAGGAGTCTCTTGGGAAAACAAGTGGAAACTGCCATTGGGGATAAATTTGTAGACAAGAAACAAGTTTGATGCAGTAGTAACAAAAAGGTTCATGTTAGTATTGTAATCCTGGATCTACAATGTTTCTTAAACAATATTTAATTGTTCATATGGTATTGTCTCATATGTGACGTATACTTTAATCCAAAAACTATTTATTCATTTAGGATGGTTGTTTATAACTAAATATCCTCTTTGAGTGCTTGATTTAATTAGAAAGGCTAATTGATGAGCTAATTGAAGTACGTAACATGTTCTCTTAAAACATATTAATTTATGTATATATGGCAAAAGATTGACGAATAGTAATTTTCTTTTATCTACTCGGTGGACATGTACTATTATCGTTTTCTAGTTGTGTGAGTTTTGTGAATTCCAAATTTGACTGTTTGACTTAAATAAAAAGGCTGATTAATGTTTGAAACATGATCTCTTTACAAAATGTTAAATTATGTATATTTGCCGAAAGATTGATCAATGTTAGTTTTCTTTTATCAACTAGGTAATATTACCATTTTCTAATTGTGTGAGTTTTGTAAATTGCTAATTGAGTTATCAATTAATCTTGAGAACTTGAAATTAATTGATAGATCATTTTTTCTATATAGTGGATGAATGATATCATCTAAATGAAAGTGGTAATGCTTTCTTGTATGTCTTGAAATTGACACATCTTCATTTTCCGAATTTCATTTAATGTAAAAACTAATTAATTACATATATTTTTCGTCAAATGCAATAGGTGAACCATTCCCCAATAAAGATTCACCACTGGTTATTCCATATCCTTTTTCCCATAATAGATAAAAGGAAACACAATATATATCTAGATTTTTTTTATGCTTAGAGTTATGGTTTTAAATTTTTAAATTTTAATATTTGAAACGTGGGTGATGGGAGTTGTATGCCAAAACCTACATCTCATAAGCCCTTGTCGATATGGTCACATACTTGACAATGTCTATCTTTCATATACAATGTGTTCAAACTAGAGTCCACTTGTACTTGTATCTTCTTCCTTTTATTGTTTGAGCATACACTTTTGGATTTGGGATAAAACTTGAAAATTGTAAGCGCTTTCTTGAAGTATCATCTACTTGAATGGTGGTTATAGTTCATATATTAGGTGTATAAACTTGAGCGGTCTTGTATATGCAACTTTCTTTTATGTAGAAAGAGGGGTGTATTGATTACTTTATTGAATAACTTCCACAATGTGACCTATTCGACAGAAAATAAGTTACTTATCTTTTAAACATAGCATACAGTCATGTTCCTTTTACAGTGATGTTTGGTTCAATGTTAATGACTGATCAACTGGTCTAAAATACATAGAAAACTACACCACCCAAGCACCACCTAGGTGTTTAGGCATCATACATGGGTGTCACAGGGCCACCTAGGTAGTTATCATTTTATTTTTAGGAATCTTATATCTAATATATATGATTCTAGGATTATGTGGTGTACATAAGCCAAAAATTTCATACATCTTAGTCTTAAGAAGGGATAAGTAAGGGCTTAAAATCCATGTAAAATATGTGTAATACTTCTAGTACTTATAAATCAAAACGTTTTTTATGCCTACAATTTTTCTTGTCAACTTTCCTCTCTTGCATTGTGACAATGCGGAATATTTTTTATAATGCTTTGTAATCCAACATTACCTCGATGAAGTTAAGTTGGAGTTGTATGTATAAATCCGCATTCTTAGATGGCCACCTAGGTGTCATGGTGCCTTGACTAATAAAAGCATTAGGTCTCAACCCCAATAATGATTTTACATTTACTTTTTAACATCAATCCATTTCAACCAATGCTTATTTTGTATTTTGGAAGCCTAACTACTCTATATTCATGCCATTATATTGTCAACATCAAAGTTTGAGATTTTTGTTAGTCTACAATTTAGCATATGTGTTATTTGATTTTCTATTGGGGTTGATATTGAGGATGAACTACAAAATTGATGTGTACAACTATACATATATAGCTGTAACTTACAGATATGAGGGGAAATGACTTATAATGCAACAAAATATGTTCATATAACATATAAGATTTGATACAAGATATGTGTGTATAATATAAAAGAATTGGTCTGAAATACATAGAGAACCACGCCGCCCAAGCACCACCTAGGTGTTTAGGTGCCGGATATGTGTGTCATATAGCCATATAGGTAGTTATATATTTATTTAAAGGAAACTCATACCTGATATATAAGCTGCTATGATTTTTTAGCATAGGTAAGACAAAAATTTCATACATATTAGTCATTAGAAGCGACAGGTAAGGACTGGAAATTCATGTACAATATGTCTAATACTTCTAGTACTTATAGCTGAAAACATTTTTGATGCCTACAATTTTTCTTATCAATATTATCTCTTGCACTGTGAAAATGTAAAATATTTTCACAATGCTTTATATACCAACATTACCTACATGAAGTTAAGTTGGAGTTGTATGTGTAAAGTCGCATTCTTAGGTGGCCGCCTAGGCATCGTGGCACCTTGAATCATAACCAAAATAGGTCTCAACCCCAATTATAATCATTATATTTACTTTTAAAGGTCAATGCATTTCAACTAAGAATTATTATCTATTTTGGAAACCTAATTAGTCTATTTTATTTCTATTATTTTTTGTCAACATCAAATTTTGAGATTTTTCTTGGTCTTCAATTTAGTATGTGTTATTCAGCTTTATCTTGGGGTTGATATTGAGGATAAACTACAAACAAACATGCACCTATACATACATAGCCGTAACATACACATGTGAGGTGAAAATATGGAAGATATGTTCATATATTATAGAATATTTGGTAAAAGATATGTACTCATAGAGCCACCTAGGTAGTTATTTTTTATTTTAAATAAGCCCATACCTGATATATATGTTTCAAACATTATGTGTCGTAGATAAGCCAAAAATTTTATACATATATATTAGTCTTAAAAAGGCATAGATAAGGACTAAAAATCCATATAAAATATGTGTAATACTTCTACTACTTATAACTCGAAATGTTTCTAATGCCTACAATTTTTCTTGTCAACTTTCCTCTCTTGAATTGTGGCAATGTGAAATATTTTTTAAAATGTTTTATAAACTAATATTATCTAGATGAAGTTAAGCTGGAGTTATATGTGTAAAACAACATTCTTAGATAGCTGCCTCGGCGTCATGGCGGCTTGACTCAAGCTCAATAGGTCTTAACCCTATTATAATCATTATATTTACTTTTTAACCAAGGATTATTATCTATTTTGGAAGCCTAGTTACCCTATTTTCTTTCCATATATTGTCAACATCAAATGTTGATATTTGCCTTGGTCTTCAGTTTAGTATATGTGTTACTTGGTTTTCTCTTGGGGTTGATATTGAGGATGAACTACAAAATCAACGTATACACATATACATATATAGTTGTAAGATACATATATGAGGGGAAAATATATAATATATGTTCCTATAATATAGAATATTTGGTAAAAGATATGTACTTATAGTATAGATGAATTGGTCTGAAAGATTTGGTAAAAGATATGTACTTATAATATAGATGAATGTGTTTGAAATACATAGAGAACTACATCGCTCAAGCACCACCTAGGTGTTTAGGCGTTAGACACATGTGTCGTAGCGCCACCTAGGTAGTTATATTTATATTTTGAGGAACCCCATACTTGACTTATACTATTCTAATATTATCTGGAGTAGATAAGCCAAAATGTTCATACATATTAGTCATAAGAAGGGATAGGTAAGGACTAAAAATTCATGTACAATATGTCTAATACTTCTAGTACTTATAACTGAAAAAAAATTTGATGCCTACAATTTTTCTTATCAACTTTCCTCTTTTGCATTGGGATAATGTGAAATACATTTAGAATTCTTTGTTAATCCAGCATTACCTACATGAAGTTAAGTTGGAGTTGTATGTGTAAAGACACATTCTTAGGTGGTCGCATTGACACCTTGAATCATAAGAACTATAGATCTCAACACCAATAATAATCTTTATATTTACTTTTTAAGGTTAATGCATTTGAACCAAGGATTATTACCTATTCTTGAAGCCTAATTACTCTATTTTCTTTCCATCATATTGTCAACATCAAATTTTGAGATTTTCCTTGGTCTTCACTTTAGTATGTGTTACTCGGTTTTCTCTTGGGGTTGATATTGAGGATGAATTGCAAAACTGACATATACACCTATGCATACATAGTCGTAACATACATATATGAGGGGAAAATATGGAAGATATGTTCATGATAAAGAAGATCTAGCAAAGGCTATGTACTTATAATATAGAAGAATTAGTCTGATATACATTGAGTATTATGCTTCCCAAGCACCACCTAGGTGTTTACGCATTGTACGTGGGCGTCATAGAGCCACTTAGGTAGTTATCTTTTTATTTTGAGAAATCCCATACTTGATATATATGTTTCTAAAATTATGTGATGTAGAAAAGCCAAAATTTTTATACATATTACTCTCAAAAAGGGATAGGTAAGGACTTAAAACCCATGTAAAATATGTGCAATACTTCTAGTAAACACAAAACATTTTTTATGCCTACAATTTTTCTTATCAACCTTCCTCTCTTGCATTGTGGCAATGTGAAATATTTTTTGAAATGCTTCATAATCCAACATTACCTATATGAAGTTAAGGTGGAGTTGTATTTGTAAAGCCGCATTCTTAGATGGATGCTTCAACTTCGTGGCACCTTGACTCATAAGCACAATAGGTCTCAACCCCAATTATAATCATTATATTTACTTTTTAAGGTCAATGCATATGAACCATGGATCATTATTTATTATGGAAACATATTATGTAAATATAATATAGAACAAATTGGTCTGAACTGCATAGAGAAATACACCCCCCTAAGCACCACCTAGGTGTCTTGGCGTTGGATGCAGGCGTCATAGCACCACTTAGGTTGTTATATTTTTATTTTGAGGAATCACACACCTAATATATATGATTCTAAGATTGTACATAATATACTATACATACGATATACATGTTTTTTCTATGTAATGAATTTTGATTTTGATTTTACAAAAATATCATTAATATAATGTTTCTTATTTATTTGTTATACAATCTTCAAAGGAATGTTAAAAGTTATAAGTATTTTTTCTCCTCTATAGATTTGGCCATTGTAATTCTTTTAATATGGACAAGAGTTGGATTGAACAACCAGTTGGTTCTGAACTTATATTAAGGGAATGTATCAATTTCTTGATTATGCTAAGAGTGGAATGGAAGATGGGAAGATAGTATGTCCATGTAAGAAATGTAAGGTAGGAAGGAAAAAGGAGTTTCCTATTGATGAGGTGGAAAGACATATTTTGTTCCATGTATTTTATAGAGATTATAAGAAGTGGATTTTCCGTGGACCAAACACTCTTTTTGAAAACCTTGTTGCAGATCGGCAATCTGAAAACAATGAACAACCTACTAATTCTGGAGACAATTCTGTAGGCCAAGATGATATGGAAGGATTGCTAACAGAGTTATTGGGAGGAAATGCTACTTCTATGGGAGATACATCAACTGGGTCAGCTAATGAAGGGGGGCATCTTGTGATAATCCTCATTTAGGGGCCAATAGTCCTCATTATGTTGATAATGACATGAATTTTAGAAAGTTGGTTGAACTTTCTAATAAAGAGCTTTATCCTGGATGCAGAAATTTCTCAACCCTCTCATTTCTTTTGCGCCTATTCAATTTGAAATGTATGTTTCATTGGCCAGATAAATCTTTCACACAACTTCTGGAGCTTCTAGTAGCAACCTTCCCACAACTATCCATGTTTCCTTCTTCTTATTATGAAGCTAAGAAATTGATTAAGGAGTTAGGTCTTGGATATGAAAATATACATGCATGTCCAAATGATTGCATGCTATATTGGCGTGAAAATTCAAACAAGAGTCAATGCAGTGTCTGTCAGACTCCTCGATGGGAAACACAAAAATGTAGTTCTGGTGATGACAATGCAAAAGGTAACACAAGCTCTAAAGGTCCTCCGGCTAAGGTTATGAAGTATTTTCCATTAATACCAAGATTGAAAAGGATGTACCTATCCTCTAAGATAGCAGAAGATATGATATGGCATGATAAAGGTCGAGTGAAAGATGGGAAAATTAGACACCCAGCAGATGCACTAGCATGGAAAGAGTTTGACATGATGTATCCAGATTTTTTGTCTGATCCTCGTAGTGTGAGAATTAGCCTTGCTAGTGACGGATTCAATCCATATGGGATGCAAAATACAAACTATAGTACATGGCCAGTTATTTTAAGTGTTAATAACTTGCCTCTATGGCTATGCATGAAGCCACACTCCTTAATTCTATGTCTTATAATTCCTGGGAAATCGGGCCCAGGAAATGATATTGATGTTTATATGCAACCATTATTGCATGAGTTGAAGCTATTATGGGAAGGTGTTGATGCATATGATGCTTATCTTGGAGAAAATTTTTCATTGCGAGCATCTTTGATGTCTATCATCAGTGACTTTCCAGCTTATGCTATGCTATCAGGTTGGAGCACCAAGGGATATCATGCATGTCCTCGTTGTGCTGAATCCACTCATTCATACTGGTGTGGTTCAAAGATTTGTTATGGTGGTCATCGTAGGTGGCTACCAAATAACCACCCTTTTCGTTCCCATAGTAGTTCGTTTGATGGGACTAAGGAGTATGCTCACCCCCCTACTTGTACATCAGGAAGTGATGTTCTATGAGCACAACAACAGTTTAGTTTTGAATATGGAAAGGCTAATGTAAAGGTTAGTAAGAAGAGAGGAAGAAGACCAAGAAATTCTTCTACTAGTAGTGTTGTTGTAGATAACAATCCAGATAAAGACAAGGGATTTTGGAAGAAAAAAGCATATTTTTTATTTTCCGTATTGGAAATATCATCGTCTACGTCATAACCTTGATGTCATGCACATTGAGAAAAATGTATGCGAAAATGTGCTGGTAACAATTTTGAATGTAGATGGAAAATGTAAAGATGATGAAAATGCTCAAAGATTTCTTGAGGAAAAGAATATAAGACAACATCTTTGGCTCCAACCTCAACAAGATGGAAGCTTTTTAATGCCCCCTGCTCCATATTATATGTCTTCCATACAAAAGGAATGCTTTCTAAATGTCTTATTGAAGCTTAAAGTTCCTGATGGATACGCATCCAATGTTTCACGATGTGTTAACATGAAGCAAAAAAAGCTAATAAATCTTAAAAGTCATGATCATCACATCATCATGCAAGATATTCTTCCAGTAGCCTTGCGAGCTTCTGGTGCAACTCAAGTTGTTGATGTATTGTCAGATTTGTCTTCTTTCTTCAAGTCATTATGCTCTACATGTATTGCTTTGGATGAACTGGATGGGCTACAAGAAAAAATTGTGGAAACACTTTGCCGTCTAGAGATGGAATTTCTTCCTCCTTTTTTCACTATTATGGTTCATTTGTTGGTCCATCTAGTCGACCAAGTCAAAGATGGAGGACCAGTTCAATATGCTTGGATGTATCCAATTGAGAGGTTAGAATTTATAATTTCATTTCATTTATCAATTTTTATATACTCTATCATAATATCTAAAACATGGATATTTTAATGGATAACCATGATAAATTCATATAGGTATCTTTCTCGATTGAAAGTCTATGTGAGAAATAGAGCTCGACCAGAGGGTTCTATTTCATAGGGTTATATTATAGAAGAGACCATTACCATATGTTCTAGATACATGGAAGGGACTGAGACAATATTTAGTAGACCTAAAAGAAATGATGACAATGATCCAAATAAGGCTCTATACTTGTTTAATTCTGGGGGACGTCGTGTTGGTGCTGAAAAGGTCATTCGTCTTGATGAAAAAAGCATAGAACAAGCGCATCACTATGTTCTACTTCATTGTGATGACATTATGAAGGACCTTAAGGAGTAAGATACATTAATAAAATAATATCAACATTAATGGAAAACTTATGGTTGAGCTTACTTGTATTGATGTTGTAGGAAATTCTTCTACCACAAGAAAGAAGAGTGCCTACAATAAGGAATTAGAGTCAATCAATCATTGGAAGCTTAGTGGTTGCTAGAAGATTTTTCTAGATGGCTTCATTCTCAGGTAATGGATACATGATCATTGGATTTAAGGGATGAATACAATGGCAACTAATATAGCTAATATATCTTTTTATTTTGGTAGGTACCATATATTGATGTGAGCAATGAAAAAGGAGTCTTACAAAGGGCCTTAGCTCGTGGACTTAATGTGTATGCTAAAAGGCTTAAGGGCTTTATAATCAATGGATACAAGTTTCACACGTTAGATCGGGAAAGATATCGAAAGTCACATAACTCTGGAGTCATGGTTGAAGCTGATGGAGATTCATATTATGGAAAACTCACTGATATATATGAATTGGATTATTATGGAAGTCATGAAGTTGTGATTTTTCGGTGTGATTGGGTAGATATAACTTGAACAAGGGGGTTTAAGATTGACAAAAACAACCATCCTTGTGTGAATTTCTCTAGGCTGATGCACACTGGCAGACCAATAAAAGATGATCCATTTATTTTTTTCAACCCAAGCGAAGCAAGTTTTCTATGTAGAGGATGAGATAGAAAAAGCCTGGTTACATGTTGTTCAACACAAGATTAGAGATTCTTATGATGTAGGCATTGTCCACACACAAGATGATGATGATGATGATGATGGCAGAGAATAATTTCTTTTTCTAGAAACTCTGAGATGTCCGTTGAATATTTTGTTAGAAACTCTAAGATGTTTTGTTTTTGAGACATGGTTGTTATATAAGATAGGATTTTTCCTTTTCATACAAAATATTATGTGTGAAATAAACATGTAAGAATTATCAGACATCTTGTACCAACTAGATAAGAAAATCTAATTTATCATTATCCTCTAAAATCCCATCCATCTTAGATCAATTGTATATAGATGTAGTACCTCAAATTATCATTATTCCCTAAAACTCAGTTTATTCCCTCAAAATAAAGTTCTTATCATTTTATATACTTCTTGTATCTATGACGCCTAATGTTACTGCTGTAGTATTGTACTTATTTTTAGGTGTTCACTCATTAACAGAGACAATGTGGAGACGTAGAAGAACTACTGCAGCTTTCGTTCCAAGTGATCCAATTACAAATGATCATTGCAACACAACCTCATCACATCAAGATAGAGATCATGATGGTGAAATGGAGGATTCACAACAAGTATTAGATCACTATCAATGTGAAACATGGAATGAAAACATTTCCTTTGAGGATGATGATGTTATGGAATTTATTGGTGAGTATTTCAGGTCATTATGTTTATATTAGTGTTCTTGTCCATTTATGATGAAAATTAAGGTTGATGAAGTTTAAATAATGGTGTAGATTCAGATGGAAAGATTGGGATAAAGAAAGGTCAAGTTCATCTTTCACAAGTATGGGTTCAAGAGGCATTCAAATTTGTTGTTAAGTTCAACAAATATAAACAACCGATAGGAAAAGGAGGCCATTTTCTTGTAAGATTTCTTGGTGAGGTGGCGAAGCGGGGAACTCTTTGTCCTATAGGTGAATCTAGTTGGCACTATGTCCATAAGTCCTTTAAACTTGAGATTCTGAGTTTAACTCAGGTAAGTTATTAGCCTTTTAGTGAAAAAGCTCATCTCATCTTTTTATTTATTCTTAAGAAAATTTCAAATAGTAATAAATGCTCAATAATATAATATTTCTATAATTTTTATTCATGTGCAAATGTTCGAAATATATACTTACTTAATTTGGGCTTATTTTGCTGAAATAGAGTAAGTTTCACATGCCGTAGGACTATGGGATTGATAAGAGGATCCTATCACATGTCAATGGAAAATGGAAAACCTATAGGTCTAGATTGAAAGCTCTATACTTGGATCCTAACAAAATGGAGGAACAAATTGCAAGCAGAGTGCCAACAAAAGTGATAAGAGAACAGTGGGTACGTTTGGTGAGCTATTGGTTTTCATATAAAGGGAAGGCATGTTTGAATGTTTTACTAATATTGGTTGACATATTGATATTAACTACTTATATTATCAAGTATTTGATTCATATGAATGTTTTTATGTTTTAGAAACTTTCACTAATAGGAAAGAGAGCACGTGCTCAAAAAGTTGATTGCCATACTACGGGGTCGAAAAGCTTTGCCCAAAAAAATATGATTTTGTGAGATATCATGTTATGAGTTTGCATCTCAAAAACTAAACTTGATATTCAATTTAATCAATATATCTAAGTATTTTTATAGGCCAAACGTGAGAATAGGGATCCTAGCATCTTGGAAGTTTGGAAGATCACTCACAAAAGAAAGGATGGAAGTTTTGTGAAAAACACAAATACAAAGGAATTTGTGGTTTGTAGATATTTTCATTTGTTTTATATTATTTCAAAAAATCAATGTGATTTTGAAAATATTATGTAGTAACGAATGGTCATGTCGACACATTCGATATAGGAAACTGCCGAGAAGTTGGTTGATGAACGTGTTGTTCAGAACCCTGAAATGCCAAAAGCATCAATAGAAGATGATGTTTTCAATGAGCTAATGTATGATGAAAATAACTCTAGTCAACGGTCGGTGGGTTATGGATGCGGAGTGTCAAGAAGTCAAGTATTTGGATTGAAGGCTGACTTAAGAAAATCCAATTCAGTTGATGACTCCCTAGCTGTAAAAGCTATTGTAGAGAAAGAGACAAAACACTTGAGGAGCGCATATGAAAATGTGCAGTCCCAACTCCGTCGTATGAGTTCTGCACTTGCTAGGAATGGAATTGTTCTTGATGATTCTATTGGAAGTGATGAATGCGGAAGAAACATGCCTAACGAAGAAGTAAGAACTCTTTTTTTTATTATTATTAGGAATGACAAAGTATGCTATCCAAATTCATTCTTCTAGGTTGATTTTTATACTGCTTAGAAGTTCTTACTTTTGTTAGGATGATATTTTTCATGTTCAATGTAGCTTAAAATGGTAATAATTATTCATGTCCTGGTGGATCTATCATTGTGTACCCTCTATTTATTTCTTAGGTTTGTTTCATATTGCAGGTTATTGCACATGCTCGTATTAGACGTGGAATTCCAGGCAGAATTCGCAGTAGATCAAGGCCTGAAGTTTGACTTCAAAGATTATCATATATTGAATAGATTTATATATGAATGAAGTATTTGTTTAAAGTTGTTGTTGCTTTCTGTGAACTATTTGTTTTTTCTAAACCTTGCAGTTATGCGTTCTTATTTGTTTCCCCTTTATATGTAATTCTTAAGACTGGATTTGAATATGTCATCTATTTCTTTTAATAGTATGTCAATGTCCCTTTATGGAAATGACTCAATTCAGATCACATTCTATATTTGAGTGTGTCACTTTGACCCTCCTCCCTTCTTGCTACTCAAAGCATATCAGGTTTGTAATTCCTTTTCAGATCTTGTTGGTTTTTTAATTTTGGAACTTTCTACTCAAAATTATAAGTGGGTTCAGTTGCTTATTCACTGTCCTTTATTGTTTCTCCCATTTTATGGCACACTCTGTGGAGACTGAATGCACATAGGTGAAATCCCTCCTAAAATAGGTCCAATGCATCCATTGCACAATGGGTAATATAACTTCTAGGAAGACATTCTCTGGTGGCCATCCAAGTGTAAGGTGTTCACTTCGAGGAGATCTTTACCCAACATCAAACATCATTGATGGTTGATTTTTTGTACCTTTCTCATGTTTAGATATCATCTTTTGATGTTTAGATCTATCTTGCAATCTAATCTCATGTATTATCTGATTTTTTGTTAGGGAATTTGATTGCAAAAGGAGGAAACAAGCACATTAGAATGGTTGCCTCTCTGGTGGTATGGTATTGGTAGTGAAGATACTAAAAACCTTATTTGAAATTATCAAAATATTCATATTAGAGATCATATGTGCACTAGTAGGGTTCTACTTTGCAAATAACAATCTCATTTTAGTCTATGACTTCTTGCCAAGGGGTAGTCTTAGAGAAAACCTCGAATCTTTACATATGATCTTCTAGATTCATTTGGTTCTTAGTTGCTTATTCAAGCTTCATATGATTATGTTTGTTTTAAGCACGCATTGCTGCAGTCTTTTACACATTGTACATTAGTATAACTAGAAAATTAATAACTTGCATATAGGATAGAGAAAAATAGATAAATGCATAATGCAACTACATCTTGGGCTCATACTTCAAGATACTAAATTGTACTATAACGATTGTAGCTTGTTTTGTAGTATGTAGTTTCATCATGGGATGAACTTAAACACATCCATCTTGTAAATGTTCAGTAACTTGATAAGTGCACTGCTTGGTTGTGCATGGTTTGGCCTGTATTTATTATTTAACATCACCAAATCTTCATTTTTAGTGCACTGAGTTGTCATCTCTTTTCCATGCAGGCATCTGCTTCTCTTAAATAGAGATGTGATGTGATTCCTTCACTGCAAAAGTAGGGTGAGCGTCTAATCTCATTACACATCATAGCCAATTATATCTATTTATTAATTATGGATATGATGATGTAGCTAAAAGGAGAGATCATTGAGGAACATAAGGGTGATGCAACTACTTTGAATTCTATATACTGAATTAAGTAATTTATTTCTATGTGATATGATAATACGACATGAAGTAATTAATGATTTTGTGATGTTGGTGAGTGTGGTGAGCATTAACATTCTTCATTAATAGTTGAAATTAAAACTTGCATACGATTTTCATGTGGCTAAGGAAAATTCAACATCCTACTTATAGTAGCTCTTGTGTTTATCTAGAGTTACTTGTAGGTCTTCAACAACAGCTACTTGTAGATCTTCAACAGGGAGAAAGTTAGCGAAGAACCTAAAATAGAGATAAGAGCTGCCAAGGAACATCTTGAAAGTGATCATTATGGTTTACTCAAAGTTAAGCGGAGGTTCTGAACATTTTGCAATCTAAAAGGTACAAAGAGATTAAATTCAAGCTCTTTTGACTTGATCTCTTTGACCTCTGCTTTCATAGGAGTGTGGTGACTATAAACTTGCATATGATTTTTAGGTGGCTAAGGAAAATGTAGCCTCAACAACCTACTTATAGTAGCTCGTGCATGTAACTAGAGTTACTTATAGATCTTCAACAAAGAGGAAGTCAGTGAAGAACCTAAACTAAACCTAAGAGCTGCCAAGGAACATCTTCACAATAATCATTATGGTGTACTCAAAGTTAAACAGAGGATCTGGATATCTTGCAATTTGAAAGGTACCACGAAATTTAACTAAAGCTCTTTTCACTTGATGTTTTTGATCTCTATTGTCATAAGTGTGTGGTAGTATTAATATTCTTCAAATATAGTTGAAATTCAAATTTGCATTTGGTTTTCAGGTGGCTAAGCAAAATGCAGCCTCAACAGAATGCTCATAGTAGCTCCTGTGTGTATGTAAAGTTACTTGTAGATCTTCAATGGGAAGATAGTCAGCAAAGAACCTAAACTAGACCTGAGAGCTTCCAAGGAGCGACAATTATCATTATGGTGTGCTCAAAGTTAAGCAGAGGGTCTGAATATTTTGTGATTTGAAAGGTACCACACTTAATTGATGCTCTTTTGGCTTGATCTTTTTGACCTATGATTTCATAAGATGTCATGTTCTTAACTCAATTTTAATACCATGACTTAAACTGATGTCAGAGGTCCAATTTTTTGTTTTGTTGGGCCATCACATGTAGGAAATATAAGATTGGCATCATCAATTGCTTCAGCTTTGATTAGAAAATTCATATAATGTCTTTGGGTAGTGTCAAGGATGAGGTAGATATTAGAAGTCGCCTGAGGACTTGCATTTAAGTATGCCTCTATGGCCTATTGATGGACAGAAGGTTGAGATTGATTGATTCTTGAATATGTTAATATATTTGAATCTCATTGTTATTTATATGATATATCTAAATTGTCATGATAATTTAAGGTAAAAATGTGCTATAGAATTTCTACTTCCATTTGTATTGCATTTTCTGATTTCTTAATGATGTTTATTTGATTTATCTGTCCAGTAACTTTAATACGTAATTATGATGATTGTTTTTGTTGTCTATAAATTTTTTGGTTATGCTCTTATATACTTTTGCCAATATGATATCCAAATTTTGTGCCTTCAGTACCTCAATTTTTCTAAATGTTTTTCTCTTAGTGTAGGTTGTACACTAAGATCTTGGACAACAATGCACTCACCTACAAAATCTTACATAAGAAGGACCACTACTACCAACGCCACCACCAATACAAGAGATAAGGACCAAGGCGCCAGACAAGGTTGTCATGTGGAGGAACAAGTTCCATATATGCAAACACCATGATATGTTCCTATGAACCAGAACCAATGGAAGTGTGGTTCCGAACAATGGGGGTTTGAGCACCTCATTATGTGTCATGATAAAATGACTTATGTGAAGATCCCAACACGATAGTTGGGGCTGGTTGTGGTTGTGGTGGCATCCCGTAGACCCCTCCCTTTGCGTCTTCAATAATGCCCTCCTCACTATTAAAGATTTAGTTGCAGAAGGGGCACCAACATGTTGTCCTCATTAGGGAGATGAGGATTAGCTGCTCCAGCAAAAACAACATTTTCAGTAGGTTTAGCTCCTCTAATTCAATCATGTGATAGATGGTGGCACAATATATACAACACCAGTAGTTGTGCGCCGTGCAGACCTTTGCATCTTCAACAATGCCCTCATCACTGCTGAAGATTTCATTACAGAAGAGGAACCAACATGTGGTCCTCATTAGGGAGATGAGGATTAGTTTCTCCAACAAAAACAACATTTTCAGCAAGTTTAACATCTCTAGTTCAATCATGTGACATATATATGGTGACACAATATATACAACACCAGCAGCTGTGCGTCGTGCAGACCTTTCATATGTGAGCATCCTCTATTTTTCTTTTTGTATCTAGTGACATGCCAAATTGTACTATACTAATGGGTAGCTACTTGCATGGTTTTTTGTTGTATGTGCATGATCCTATTGTTGCTTCTACTTCAGCTCAGGAGTTTCGTACCATGGACTTGGATGATGGTGGTGGGCACCAGATAAAATTTTGTTATCAGCAATCGAAGTCTATTTTTCTGTTGGTTTTTATGTTACCCTTGGGTGGTGATACCATCTACGTACACTCAACTCTTCATCTAGAGTGGTTCAATGTCAGTATTTACATGGTCTGTGTCAAGTACTTGATCAATGTTTTCTGCTTGGTCAATGGTCTAATTCAGCCTGTCCAAATCCCAACCTAAAGCTGTTGTAGCTATCATGTAATTGTACAAACATGTGACGATGGATGTGGTTGTTGTATTTGCTGAAATGAATAAAATAAATGTGATCCCTTTTGCAAATTAGTTCTGAATGATTTCTATGTGCATTTTGTTTTATGTAATTCTTAAATTTATCCAATTTTTTTGATCGAGTTAACATCGTGAGCTGATAGGTTCTTAGCTGGGTATGAACATACAATTATCAGATATTCTAGCTAGATTGGAAATGTTTTTTTCCTTTGATTAATAGCATATTTCTATGATTAATGTTTTCCACCCTTTTTAGGGTGGAAAACCCTTTCCTGCCAACAGAAAACAGATCTGAGAGTGCCAGTTCTCTTCACTGCAATAAGCGTGGAATTTTTTTATGCCACATCTAAATGTGTGCAAATAGAAGCGTGGTAAATTGTCCACTATTGATTTTTTCACTCTTTTGATTAGCATGGATGACATATATTGCCACTCATTTATGCGTGGAGAAACAAGTTTTTAAGTATGAAAAAACACATACATTTCTTGTAGGGGCAATAGAATCATGGAAGTAAAGAGGAGATATAGTAATGAATCTTTGAGAAAGTTGATTAGATGTCTAGTATGTCCTAGAGTCATCCATGTACTCCCAGGTCTGGGCAGGAAAAGTCTGTATATGGTGTTTCAAACAAATTGAACTTTTGTTAGCATGTTAATGCTTGTTTGTGTGGCATATATGAATATTGTTCTCCTTTGTATATATGTTTTGGCTAAGGAGATAGGAAAATTTGTATCAAATTATTGGCATAGTATGTATATAAGAAAGATGTTGGGATCTTATTAAAATGTTTCTTAGCAGGTGTTCATGTTGAAGTCAGTTTTAATTTACCCATATTTTTGGGTATGATTGTGTTTTATGTTTTGAGTAATCTCGTTTAGTGTAACAGGTTCTCACAAGTTGGTATCAGAGCTTTAGGTTCACTAAGTCTACATGGACACTAGGACTTAGGACTAGTATGAGTTCAAAATTAGGAATATTACATAAAAGTATGGTGCATACTGCCTAATCTTAGTATTTGGGTGCCCTGGCAAGGTATTCAATTATTGAAGAAAGGTAAGTATGAAACTCTTTGATTGTTATCATTCTGATTACTCTGATCAAGTAGTCATTTTGAGACAATCTAAAGAGCATAACAAATAAGAAATCATGGTGTGAATATCTCAATCCTACCTTAAAGAAGATGAGAATTGCATCATTATCTATCAAAACTTGAATGTTTGGTAACTATAAGAGAAAGATACAACACCATGAAATCTAAATCTGAATACAAATAAGGAGAATAGAACTTCTTGAAGATGTGATTCAAGAAGATAATAAAGTATAAGACAGATAAGTCTATGCTTATAAAGTGATTCAAGGTATGAAATCCACATAAAATGGAGAGAACTCCAACGATACGTATAAAATGAGAAGATAAACGAGAACAATGACAAAGGAATAAGGTGGAACATGAGTTAATCTCAAAGCAGCCTATATGTGTAAGAAAGTGTTAATGTAAAATCAACATTGCATGTGAAAGAAATTAAGGGAGATGATCCCTGTTTAATGAAGAAAATGAAGAATATGATGATTTACCTGTTGATAAGTGGTTGGAAAACATAATAAAATAAGAGAACATACACTAGTGGAATAAATAGTCATCAAGGAAGGAGTAATGAGATATGTTAGTCATGATGATTCCTATGCTAATGGCAAGGAACCTGAAATGAAAAAAGTAAAATGATATATATGAAATTGTAACCTGCATAATGAAAATAGAATTGGTTACCTTTTTGCTAGTGACCCTTGAACAATGTTGCTATGATGTGGGAAGTGTGTTTCCCTTATGTCTTTCCTTTCTAGGGCACATCTTTCAAGTGGATCATTACCACTTGGTATGTGTGGATTCACTGCAAACATGAGGGTGGATAGCTTATTATAGCATAAGGTTGCTTGGACTTTGGTTCTAAGATCATAAAGATTGTGATGAGTTTGTTTTTTAGCCTTCCAATAATTTGGGAGACTCCTTTTATATGTTTTGAAATTTATTATGTTGGTAAAAATAGATGAGATAAGGATGTGAGTTCCTTATAACACATGAGGTGGATACCAAGGTAATGAATCCTAGTATCTAAGATATATCAACAATATGGGAAGTATGTGAAGGTTGGAGATGTTTACTAAATCAATATATCAAGTATTCCTCCCCCTTAAAGAGAGGGAGAGAGAGTTGATGATGACCCTCTAAATGTTGTTTGGAAGGAAAAACAAAAGTTATTCTATAATGTTGTGTATGGTTCAGTGATAGCTGGGCAAGACCATTATCAAAGATAGATGGTTTTTTGGTCAACAAATATGTAATACCATGTTCATTTAAGATAAACCTATGATTAAATATCAATGCATAAGAGTTAGGTTGGATGACATAATTCACATGACCATGATGAGTTTGGAGTTATGTCTTTTAGACTAACTAATGTATAAATAGAATTTATGAATAGGAGGAAAAAAGTGTTCCTGTCATGTCATACAAGTTATATCAAGCTGTGAATGATGAAATGTCAAATGATTTCAAATATGGTCAAAAATATGATCAATATTTCTTCAAAAACCTTAGGGTTTCCGAAGCAGCAATAGCTATGAGACAAGTTGAACAAGAGTGAGATGGGGTTGATTAAATGTCTTTGTAGGATCATGATATGTCTTCTAAGTAGGCTGTGTAAATCCTAGTAAGGTGAAGATAGTGTTGTTGTTTCACCCCTAATAAGGTTGACTAGGAATTATGTTTCCTTGTATGGAATGACAGGTGCCAGCGTCAGCATTTCTTTTGTTGCTGAAAAAGAACTGATAAGTGTTCCAGTGACAGTTTATCTAGAAAAAAAGGATGGATACATCACCTTTTTTATGCTTCAAGTAATGGTATGGGACACATGTCATGATTGGTAAAAATCTAGCAAGTATGACTTTAGAGTAATGTGTTGATACAATAGATATAATTTTAGGGTGATATCTAGAATTTAAAGTTGAACATTACTACTATAGTTGTACAGATGACACAAGAAGTTTCTACATTCCATATTGAGAATGTCTTCATATATGGGGGTAGTTGTGCCTTCGATGTTGACATATATGTATGAATGATGTGACGTCACCATGCTATTCAAGTAACCATGTGAATATAATAAGATGAGGTGCAAAAGAAGTACCCATCTTTGTTTACCTTGGATTTTGGGGGCGAAATCCCTGTTAGGGGTTTATAGTTGTAAGGCCCGTAAACTTACTTAATGAGTTAAATAAGCTTAATTATAATAATTGAATTCTTATAACCCTAATATAACCTTTTTAAACTATTTGAAATCATAAGATAAGCTTAATTTTCAAATTTGGTCCAACTTGGACAATGTTTGAACTGGTTATGCAATTTTATGCCCATTTGGGACTTTTCTGCAATTTACCCAATTGCGAGGTTTTCTTGCAATTTATCACTTTCATTATGTTCCTTTGATATTCTATCATCATTCTTGAGCTTTTTGATCCATAGGGTACCTATTGAATCCTTAGTTTGAAGGTGTTTTCTCCAAGGGTATTTTAGGGTTTACCTCTTCGTGGATGAGCTATCTTTAGTAGCTATCAACTAATAAATTATTTGTTTTTCTTGGAAATTCAAGAAACGAGGGATAATCATGTCTCTATTTATGGTGGGGGAGCTTCTTGTGTGTGTTATTGTATATTCTTAATAGTTTAAGGCCATGGACACTAGGAAAGATACTAGAACTTCAACTTTTTCTTTATCTTAAAGTTTCATGTACTTATCTCTAAGCACCAAAATGATCCATTTTCTCTCCACCACATCCCTCATTATATGAACATCATTATCCCTTTGTCTTCTACGAATTTCCTTTCCAAGGAATAAGAAAGAGGGGATCTTCTTGGGAAAAGAATCTAGAGTTGCAATTGACTTCCTTTTAGGGTTTGAAAAGCTTCCTTCAAGTGATCTTGACCTAAAAGAGTAAGAATACCCTTATTTCCTCCATTTATTTCTTTGCTATCCTTCCTCCTACCTTTCTCCAGGTCGTAACCTTACTGTTCCATGATAAAAATTGCTCAAAAGCTCTAAACCCTACCTTTCTTGCTCCTTATGCTTAGGATTTGCTCATTTGATGAAGAAAGGTGCTAGATGGACGAGTTCATAGTACTTGAATTTTCTACCCTACCTGCTCAAGTTTTCTTCTGTTTGTGATTTAATCTTATCATTATAGGAAAGTTTTATAACTTTCTCCACGTTTATTGCTTACCATAAGCTTTCTAGCTCATGTTCTTGCTTGAAAATGATGATCCATGCACTAAAAAGTTATGCTTGACTTGGATTTTGATTTTTATAATGTTTCCTGTTCTGATTTCAGTTCTATATGAACCTTTATTCATGTGTACGTTATTACTAAGGTATTATATGACTTGGATCAGGTTGGTTTGACAACCTATGGTGCTAAGCACCTATCAACCAAGGTCAATTTTAGGGTTTAAAGTTGATTTCTTCTATAAATACATGACTCAATGGTGGTACCATTGCAACAACCGATGGTGTTGTCTTCATGACAACTAATGGTGGTGACCAAGGGTTTCAACTGACGTTCACCCCCTTAGGTCAGGTTTTGGATCAATTAGAAGTTTAATGATCAACCATTAAGTACCCTACTGATGTTATCAATCAATGATGACATTAGCTTAATAATTGATGCTGATTAAAGAATATAGTGCTGATCTAACAACCTATGGTGACTTAATGGTCACTACTGATGGTGGATCAGGTCTCCACAACCTATGGTGAGCTAATCATATAGTTGTAGAATCAATTAAGCCTTAGACCAATGGTTTCTTGGGTCACTTGATGTAATGGACGAACCTATACTATAATTGATGGTTTTAACATATGAACTTGACCTAATGGTCAAGATCTAATGTTTATTCCTCCAATAAATTGGAATGATGGTTAATATAATATGTTTGTTCTAATAATGTTATTTATATGATTTCCTTTATATGATCAACTTAAGGAGCTTACTTGTTGACAATGGATGGCTTGTTTTAAATGAATAGTCGATTGTGGGTTTTACCCTACTCTCAATGGAACTTTTTGTGTTGTTAATCAAGGGATGTCTAGGGTTAGATGGTGACTCTTTCTAGAGAACTAATCAAGGACTTCATAGGTGGTTTATCCAATGTGTTTACTTATGTAAACAACCAATGGTATTACCTTTTAAACATCCATTGGTTCTGGGTGACATTGTGGTATGGTGATATGGGCTGAATGATGATGGAACAAATGGAGGGTTACTCTTAATAAGGTAGTCTTGCCTATTCACTCATATGAATATAAGGGATGATAACCATATTTTGTTGATATGTAACCCTAATGAGGCATAGCTTGTTATACCTAGCTTTAATATAACTAAATGATGGTAATTGTGTATAAATAGTCCTTGAATATGACTAATACAATCATGGAGTACTCTCTTATTATTTGAAACCCTCGTATGCTATAACCCAATGGTTACACCTTGATTTATGTGTGGGTTCATACTTGAGAGTAGTATGGAATGTGATGGTAATGCTTCACCTTATGCATCCATGATCCAATTGGGGTGTCGTGAGTTAGGGTTTGGGTATAAGTTCTTATTAGTAACATTGATATAATTTATCATCTTGAACCTAACTCTAATGCAAATAGATAAAGATGAGTATTCATGTTTAACATTCTTATATGATGGCATGATGGTGAAATAACCTCTTTAATATGATCATAACCTTAATCTATTAATTGGTGGTTAACACAGCCACATGGTTGATACTTTATTATACTAAACATATGCATTATGAATATGATGAGGGTTAATCATATCTAGATTCCTTACATGCCGATGTAATAAATGAATGGTCTTAATGTTATTATAACCCTACTATGATTGTTTATGAATATCTCCTAGCTCATTAATGCAATATTGTGCTGATCTGGTGTATTATATGTAAGTGATGTTGTTGAGCCTTGTTATAATGCATGTAATGATAATTATGATCTTGCAGGGAATAGTATGATGGTCTTAATGACCTTTGGGCATGGTTGAGCCCTGAATAAGGTGTAATCCTCTTGTGTTGATACAGATTGATACCCTGTGATATTGTGAAAAGGATTTATATCCTGTGATAGTATGATGGTCTTAATGACCTTTGGGCATGGTGGAGCCCTAAATGAGGTGTAATCCTCTTGTGTTGATAAGGGTTGATACCCTATGATATAGTGAAAAGGATTTATAGCTTTCGATAGTATGATGACTAGTGTGTTCTCATGAATGGCAAGTCAATAGTACCATGTGATGATGGGATGAGAAATTATGTTCCACATATTTTATATCTTTTAAAAGTTGTGATATTTATATGCTTTCTATAAGTGAATTAGGGTTTGTATGTCCATTTGTTTGATGCAGCCTTAACTCACCCAATTGACATAACTAATCAAGTGCAACTCTAATCATGTAGTACCCTGTGTCGTCGAGCCATCTTTAGTATCAAAGCTTGCTCGATGGTGAAATGAGTATTCTTAAGGGAATCTCAGAGCGCATACGGTTGAGTATGTGTGGGTAACAAGTTGAGGATATATCCTTGTCATCCACAATGTAGGTTGTGGAGGATGGATATGGTCATGCCTCATACATATGATGTGATTGAAGACAACTATGGTTGTACCTCAGATTAGAGGGTTTTGTATATCCTGGTTTCTAGTGTCGTGACCTATACCAAGGGCAAACTAGTGGTTAGAAGCTTGACTATATGTCAATGTGGTGGCAACTTTGACTTATATGTCACTACCTTTTTACTCATACTGACCGAGGGGAAGAGATCTTAGGATACCGACACTCCTAGATCTTGTACGGAACCGAATAGCCCTTCGTAGAGGTCGGTTGGACTTTGAATGGTACGATTCAAATTCCCTAGGGTGTAATAAAAGATGTAATACATTTGTGTAGCATATTTGTTTAGGGTTATACATGACATTTCACATTGGGTGATAACCCTTGTTTGTTATCTTTACATAAAGATGATGCTTAGTGCAATTAAGAGTTAGCAGATATACCTATGTTGTGGATATTCTTAAGGTTGTAGATGCGTACATACAGTAGCCATGCTTATGTTTATAACTATATTTCTACTAGTAATTATAATCATGATGCTAGATATCTCATTTTGTTAGTTATATTTAGCATTCTAGCCATGCCTTTGTTACTAGAGATGCATATACTGCTAATCATGCTAAATGTAGATAGTTGTGCTTATGTTGTTAGCTCTTATTATGATGTTAATATGTTTGACCTATTAGACATGTTAATGTTGTTATCTATGCTTATGTGGCTAGACTTATTCATAATGATAGGGATTTTATGCCACTAGACTTGCTCATGATGCTAGATATGCATATGCTACTGAATTGCTTATGTTGTTAACAAGATAAAGGGTGATAGTCTGGATAATGATGATAATTATTATCTTCTCCTTTATGTATTCTGTCAATCATCCCTACTATTGAGCCTATTTGTTATATCTTATTAAACTGCTTAAACTATTTAATTACTTAAAATGTTGTAATCAATAAGCATTGTTGGAGGTTATATCTCTTGCTGGGACATGGGTCTCACCCTTTTGGTTCACCACATCTTTTTAGGTAATCAGCAATGATGGCAATGGAATCATGGAAGTAAAGAGGAGCTATAGTAATGAATCTCTGAGAAAGTTGATTAGATCTCTAGTGTGTCCTAGAGTCATCCCTGTACTCTCAGGTATGGGTAGGAAAAGTTTGTATATGGTGTTTCAAACAAATCGAACTTTTGTTAGTATGTTAATGTTTGTTTGTGTGGCATATATGAATATTGTTCTCCTATGTATATATGTTGTGGCAAAGGAGATGGAACAATTTGTATCAAATTCTTGGCATAGTATGGATACAAGAAAGATGTTGGGATCTTATTCAAATGTTTCTGAGCGGGTGTTGATGTTGAAATCAGTTTTAATTTACCCATATTTTTGGGTATGTGATTAATTAGTGATCAATTGTGTTTTATGTTTTGAGTAATTTTGTTTAGTGTAACAAGTTCTCACAAGTTGGTATCCGAGCTTCAGGTTCACTAAGTGTATAGGGACACTAGGACTTAGGACTAGGATGAGGTAAAAAATAGGAATATGACTATAAAATATGGTACATACTGCCTAATGTCAGTATTTGGGTGCCCTGGCTAGGTATTCAATTGTTGAAGAAAGGTAAGTATGGAACTCTTGGATTCTTACCTTTCTGATTACTCTGATCAAGTAGTCATTTTGAGACAATCTAAAGAGCATAATGAATAAGAAATCTTGGTGTGAATATCTCAATCCTACCTTAAAAAAGATGAGAATTGCATCATAATCTATTAAAACTTGAATGTTTGGTAACTATAAGAGAAAGCTAAAACACCAAGAAATCTAAATCTGAATTCAAATAAGGAAAAGATGAGTTCTTGAAGATGTGATTCAATAAGATAATAAAGTAAAAGACAGATAAGTCTATGCTTATAAAGTGATTCAAGGTATGAAATCCACATAAGATGGAGAGAACTCCAATGATAAGAGTATAAAATGAGAAGATAAATGAGAACAATGACAAAGGAATAAGGTGGAACCTGAGTTAATCTCAGACCAACCTATGTGTGTTAGAAAGTGTTAATGTAAAATCATCATGACATGTGAAAGAAATTAAGGGAGATGATCCATGTTTAATGAAGAAAATGAAGAATATGATGATTTACCTATTGATAAGTGGTTGAAAAACATAATAAAATAAGAGAACATACACTAGTGAAATAAATAGTCATCAAGGAAGGAGTAATGAGATACGTTAATCATGATGATTCCTATGCTAATGGCAAGGAACCTGAAATGAAAAAGGTAAAATGATACATAAGAAGTTGTAACCTGCATAATGAAAATAGAATTGGTTACCTTTTTTCTAGTGACCCTTAAACAATGTTTCTATGATGTGGGAAGTGTCTTTCCCTTATGTCTTTCCTTTCTACGGCACATCTTTTAAGTGGATCATTACCACTTGGTACATGTGGATTTGCTACAAACATGAGGGTGGATAGCTTATTATAGCATAAGTTTTCTTGGACTATGGTTCCAAGATCACAAAATTTATGATGAGTTTGCTTTTGAGCCTTCCAATAATTTTGGAGACTCCTCTTATATGATTTAAAATTTATTATGTTTGTAAAAGTAGATGATAAAAGGATGTGAGTTCCTTATATCACATGAGGTTGATACCAAGGTAACGAATCCTAGTATCCAAGATGTATCAATAGTATGGGAAGTATGTGAAGGTTGGAGATGTAACATCCCAGGATTTGAGGCCTCAGATAAAAAGATCTTATAAGGAATGATTGGACTACCCATATCACCAAGGTGCACTTCCTTTTCCGGGAGCCCATCTCTAAAGAACTCCATAGTTAAGCGTACTCAGCTTGGAGTAGTACTAGGATGGGTGACCCGTCGGGAAGTTGATCCTGGCTTGCGCGTGAGTGGACAAAAGCGTGCAGTTAAGGCTAGTGGTGGTCTGTGGGGCCAGTCGTCATTCCTGAAACCCTGCTAGAGCCTTGGGCAGTGGGCCCGAGCGTTACAAATGGTATCAGAGCCAAAACCCCTCTAGTAGGTGGGGCCCACATGGGCATGGCATGCTAGTCTTGAGCCGTGTGGTCCAGGCATGTAGGAAAGGGTTGTCCATGGTTGACGTAGCCACCCTTGCGCTGGTATTCCGTGATCGGGAGCTGGGTGTCCATGGGCCATTATGGGTCTGCACTGAAATGGGGTCAGATTATGAGGCCTTATAGTTGAGCCTTGACGAGGACGTCAAGAGTCTAAGTGGGGGAGATTGTGACATCCCAGGATTTGAGGCCTCGGATAAAAAGATCTTATAAGGAATGATTGGACTACCCATATCACCATGGTGCACCTCCTTTTCCGGGAGCCCATCTCTAAAGAACTCCATAGTTAAGCGTGATCAGCTTGGAGTAGTACTAGGATGGGTGACCAGTCGGGAAGTTGATCCTGGCTTGCGCGTGAGTGGACAAAAGCGTGCAGTTAAGGCTAGTGGTGGTCTGTGGGGCCAGTCATCATTCCTGAAACCCTGCTAGAGCCTTGGGCAGTGGGCCCGAGCGTTACAAGAGATGTTTACTAAATGAACATATCAAGTATTCCTCCCCCTTAAAGAGAGGGAGAGAGAGTTGATGATGACCCTCTAAATTTTGTTTGGAAGGAAAAACAAAAGTGATTCTATAATGTTGTGTATGGTTCAGTGATAGCTGGGCAAGACCACTATCAAGGATAGATAGTTTGTTGGTCAATAGCTATGTGATACCATGTTCCTTAAAGATAAACCTATGATCAAATATCAATGCATAAGAGTTATTTTGGATGACATAATTTACATGACCATGATGAGTTTAGAGTTATGTCCTTTAGACTAACCAATGTACAAATAGAATTTATGAATAGGAGGAACAGAGTGTTCTAGTCATGTCATACAAGTTATATCAAGATTTAAATGATGACATGTCAAATTATTTCAAATATGGTAAAAAATATGATTAATATTTCTTCTAAAACCTTAGGGTTTCCGAAGAAGCAATAGCTATGGGACAAGTTGAACAAGAGTGAGATGGGGTTCATTAAATGTCTTTATGGGATCATGATATGTCTTGTAAGTAGGTTGTGTAAATCCTAGTAAGGTGAAGATAGTGTTGTTGTTTCACCGCTAACAAGGTTGACTAGGAATGATATTTCCTTGTATGGAATGACAGGTGCCAACATCAACATTTCTTTTGATGTTGAAAAAGAACTGACAAGTGTTCCAGTGTTAGTGTATCTAGAAAACAAAGGATGGATACATCACCTTTTTTATGCTTCAAGGAATGGTATGGGACACATGGCATGATTGGTAAAAAGCTATCAAGTATGACTTTTGAGTAATGTTTTGATACAATAGATATAATTTTAGGGTGATAGCTAGAATTTAAAGTTGAACATTACTACTAGAGTTGTATAGTTGATACAAGGAGTTTCTACATTCCATATTGAGAATGTCTTCTTATGTGGGGGTAGTTGTGTCTTCGATGCAAACATATATCTATGAATGATGTGACATCACCATGATATGTAAGTAACCATGTGAAGGTAATAGTACGAGGTGCAAAAGAAGTACCCATCTTTGTTTACCTTGAATTTTGGGGGTGAAATCCCTGTTAGGGGTTTATAGTTGTAAGGCCCCTAAACTTAGTTAATGAGTTGAATAAGGTTGATTATCATAGTTGAATTCTTATAACCCTAATCTAACCTTTTTATATGCTTTTAACTCATAATAAAAGCTTATGTTTCAAATTTGGTCTAATTTGCACACTGTTTGAGCAAGTTATGCATTTTATGCACATTTTGGACTATCCTGTAATTTACCCAATTGAGAGGTTTTATTTGCAATTTATCATTTGTATTATGTTACTTGTATATTCTATCATCATTCTTTATCTTGTTGAACCATGGGGCACCTATTTAATCCTTGGTTTGAAGGTGTTTTCTCCAAGGGTATTTTAGGGTTTACCCCTTCATGGTTGAGCTACCTTTAGTAGCTATCAACTAATGAATTATTTATATAGATTGGAAATTCAAGAAACGAGGGATAAGCATGTATCTATGGATAGTGGGGGAGCTGCTTGTGTGTGTGCTTGTAAATTCTTAATAGTTTAAGGCCATGGACACTTGGAAAGATACTAGAACTTCAACTTTTTCTTTTTCTTTATCTTAAAGTTTCATATACTTATCCCTAAGCACCAAAATGAGGTATTTGCTCTCCACCACTTCCCTCCTTCTATGAACCTCATTCTCCCTCTGTTCTGCTACAAATTTCCTATCCAAGGAAGAAGAAAGAGGGGATCTTCTTTAAAAAAGAATCTAGGGTTGCAATTGACTTCCTTTTAGGGTTTGAAAAGCTTCACCTTCTAGTGATCTTGACCTAAAAGAGTAAGAATCCCCTTCTTTCCTCTGTTTATTTCTTTGTTATCCTTCCTCCTACCTTTGTCCATGTCATAACCTTGTTGTTCCATGATAGAAATTGCTTTAAAGCTCTATAGCCCTACCTTTCTTGCTCCTTACGCTTAGGATTTGCTCATTTGATGAAGAAAGGTGCTAGATGGACGATTTCATAGCTTATACTTGAATTTTCTAGCCTACCTTCTTAAATTTTCTTCTTTTTGGGATTTCGTATTCTCATTAGAGGCAAGTTTTATAACTTTCTCCACATTTATTACTTACCATAAGCTTTCTAGCTCATGTTCTTGCTTGAAAATGATGATCCATGCACTAAAAAACTATGCTTGACTTGGATTTCAATTTTTATAATGTTTCATGTTCTGATTTCAGTTCCATATGAACCTTTATTCATGTGTAAATTATTCCTAAGGTATAATATGACTTGGATCAGGTAGGTTTATCAACAAATGGTCAATTTTAGGGTTTAAAGCTGATTTCTTCTATAAATACATGACTCAATGGTGGTACCATTGCAACAACCAATGGTGTTCTCTTCATGACAACTAATGGTGGTGACCAAGGGTTTCAACTGACTTTCACCCCCTTATGTCAGGTTTTGGATCAATTAGAAGTTTAATGATCAACCATTAAGTACCCTACTGATGTTATCAATCAATGATGACATTGGGTTAATATTTGATGTTGATTAATGAATATAGTGCTGATCTAACAACCAATGGTAACTTAGTTGTCACTACTGATGGTGGATTAGGTCTCCACAACCTATAGTGAGTTAATCATATAGTTGTAGCATCAATTAATCCTTAGACCAATGGTTTCTTGGGTCACTTGATGTAATGGTCGAACCTATATTGTAATTGATGGTTTTAACATATGAATTTGACCCAATGGTCAAGATCTAATGTTTATTCCTCCAATAAAATGGAATGATAGCTAATGTAATATGTTGGTCCTAATAATGTTATTTAGATGGTTTCCTTTATATGATCAACTTAAGGAGTTTCCTTGTTGACAATGGATGGTTTGTTTTAAATGAACAGTCGATTGTGGGTTTTACCCTACTCTCAATGAAACTTTTTTGTGTTGTTCATCAAGGGATGTCTAGGGTTAGATCGTGACTCTTTCTTGAGAACAAATCAAGGAATTCATAGGTTTTTTTATCCAAGGTGTTTACTTATGTAAACAACCAATGGTCTTACCTTTTAAACATCCAATGGTTCTGGGTGACATTGTGGTATGGTGCTATGGGTTGAATGATGATGGAACAAATGGAGGGTTAACCTTAATAAGGTAGTCTTACCTATTCACTCATAACCCTAATGGGGTATAACTTGTTATACCTAGCTTTAATATAACTAAATGATGGTAATTGGGTATGAATAGTCCTTGAATGACTAATACAATCATGGAGTACTCTCTTATTGTTGTTGAAACCGTAGTATGCTATAACCCGATGGTTACACCTTGATTTATGTGTGGGTTCATACTTGATAAAAGTATGGAATGTGATGATGATGCTTCACCTTATGCATCCATGATCCAATGAGGGTGTCGTGAGTTAGGGTTTGGGTATCAGTGCTGATTAGTAATATTGATATAATTTATCATGTTGAGCCTAACTCTAATGCAAATAGATAAAGATGGGTATTCATCTTTAACATTCTTATATGATGGTATGATGGTGAATTAACCTCCTTAATATGATCATAACCTTAATATGGTAATTGGTGGTTAAGATAGACACATGGTTGATACTTTCTTATACTAAACATGTGCATTATGAATATGATGAGGGTTAAATATATCTAGATACCTTGCATGTTGATGTAATAAAGGAATATTCTTAATGTTATTATAACCCTGTTATGATTTTTTATGAATATCTCCTAGCTCATTAATGCAACATTGTTATGATCTGGTGTATTATATGTAAGTGATGTTGTTGAGCCTTGTTATAAGGCATGGAAAGATGATGATCTTGCAAGGAATAGTATGATGGTCTTAATGACCTTTGGGCATGGTAGAGCCCTGAATGAGGTTCAATCCTCTTCAGTTGATAAGGGTTGATACCATGTGATATTGTGAAAAAGATTTATATCTTGTGATAGTATGATGGTCTTAATGACCTTTGGGCATGGTTGAGCCCTGAATGAGGTGTAATCATGTTCTGTTGATAAAGGTTGATACCCTGTGATATTATGAAAAGGGTTTATATCTTGTGATAGTATGATGACTAGTGTGGTCTCATGAATGGCAAGTGAATAGTACCATGTGATGATGAGATGAGCAATTATGCTCCACACATTTTATATCTTTTAAAAGTTGTGATATTTATATGCTTGCTAGAAGTGAATTAGGGTTCGTATGTCCACTTGTTTGATGCATCCTTAATTCACCCAATCGACATAACTAATCAAGTGAAACCCTAATCATGTAGTGCCCTGTGCCATAGAGCCATCTTCAGTGTCAAAACTTGTTGGATGGTGAAACGAGTATTCCTAAGGGAAACTCAGAGCACATACTATTGAGTATGTGGGGGTGACAAGTTGAGTATATATCCTTGTCATCCACAATGTAGGTTGTGGAGGATGGCTATGGTCATTCCTCATACATCTAATGTGATTGAGGACAACTATGGTTGTACCTCGGATTAGAGGGTTTTGTATACCCTGGTTTCTAGTGTCGTGACCTGTACTAAGGGAGGACTAGTGGTGAGAAGCTTGACTATATGTAGTTGTGCTGCAAGCTTTGACTGATATGTCAGTGTCTTTTTACTCATACTGACTGAGGGGAAGAGATCTTAGGATATCGACACTCCTAGATCTTGTACAGAACCGAATAGCCCTTCATAGGGGTCAGTTGGACTTTGAATGGTACAATTCAAATTCTCTGGGGCATAATAAAAGATGTAATACAACCATGTAGCATATGTGTTTAGGGTTTTACACGACATTTCACATTGGATGATAACCCTTGTTTGTTATCTTTACATAAAGATGATGCTTAGTTCAATTAAGAGATAGTAGATATACTTATGTTGTGGATATGCTTAAGATTGTAGATGCATACATATAGTAGCCATGCTTATGTTGATAACTATATTGCTACTGCTGATTATAATCATGATGCTAGATATCTCATGTTGTTAGTTATGTTTAACATGCTAGCCATGCCTTTGTTACTAGAGATGCATATACTGCTAATCATGCTTATGTAGATAATTGTTCTTATGTTGTTATCTCTTCTTATGATGTTAATATGTTCGACCTATTAGACATGCTAATGTTGTTAGTTATTCTTATGGGGCTAGACTTATTCATAATGATAGAGATTCTATGTTACTAGACTTTCTCATGATGCTAGATATGCATATGCTACTGAATTTCTTATATTGTCATCAAGATAAAGGGTGATAGTCTGGCTAATGATGATAATTACTATCTACTCATTTATGTATTCTATCAATCATCCCTGCTATTGAGCATATTTGTTATATCTAATTAAACTTCTTAAACTATTTAATGACTTAAAATGTTGTAATAAATAAGCGTTGTTGGAGGTTATATATCTTGTTGGGACATGTGTCTCACCCTTGTGGTTCACCACATCTTTTTAGGTAATCAACAATGATGACAATAGAATCATGGAAGTAAAGAGGAGCTATAGTAATGAATCTTTGAGAAAGTTGATTAGATGTCTACTGTGTCCTAAAATCATCCCTGTACTCTCATGTCCGGGCAAGAAAATTGTGTATATGGTGTTTCAAACAAATTGAACTTTTGTTAGCTTCTTAATGATTGTTTGTGTGGCATATATGAATATTGTTCTCCTGTGTATATATGTTGTGGCTAAGGAGATAGAATAATTTGTATCAAATTATTGGAATATTATGGATACAAGAAAGATGTTGGGATCTTATTCAAATGTTTCTGAGCAGGTGTTGATGTTGAAATCAGTTTTAATTTACCCATTTTTGGGTATGTGATTAATTAGTGATTGATTATGTTTTATGTTTTGAGTAATCTCATTTAGTGTAATGGGTTCTCATAGGTTTATTCTACCACTATATAGTTTAGCTCAACTCAGAGACCCTTAGATAGGTTGAACCCTAGTTTTTACCTTATGTTCTTATTAGGTGACATTCAAGTCTACTTTCAACTATGTTCTCTTTGATTTGAGCATGCATAGATTAAATTTTTGAATTTTGACTTAAGTTTTAGTGTTATGATGTCCCGTCTACTAAGTGATAACCCTAGTTGACTCCATTTTATTTATCAAACCTTGCCTTCAACCTAGTGTTGCTTAAGTATCTTTTGTTTACCAAAATCTTCATGCTTGAAGAAAAAACATTATTTTCCCACACTTTTGATTTGTCACTAACTTGGTTTTTTATGAATATGATCGAGTATCCAGTCTAACCTTTCATAGGTGTCTCTCTCCCATCTCCACAAATTCAAGTCTAGTATGTGCCTAGGGAATCCCCTATGGCATATGGATACATACTAAACTAGATGGACTAAGTTATTGGAATGGATTCTCTTGTTGTCCCTAATAATTATAGGGACAATGATAAAGTATAGGATCCCAAGACTGAGAGATCCTAACCTGTTATGTATGATGATTAGGTGACCATGTGACTCCCCATTGTCTCATGATGGGGTTTATTTCCCTTCTTGGACAAGTAATTGGTTAGGATGAAAATGTAAATGGTTGAGGTTGTACCGTGTAGTATTCTAGTAGAATTTGTCATTATCTAATATGATATCATGTTTCCTTGATATCAACTACGTATGTTTTTGGTATAGCTTTATAGATGATTAATAAAAACTAAACTCCATTGGTTGAATGAAGTAAAGGGTTCCTTATGCTAAAAATGTGTATAATTGGGCCTCATAGTGATTTTCAACACCATCTTCCATATTTATATCAAAAGAAATTAATTGATAACCTTGTTTTTTGCTATTATATTATATGTATAAAAAGAAAAATATCAAAATTTTTATAATTTATTGAACCAACCACCACCATGTCAGGTTTCAAGAAGTAGAGAAACCCTTTATAGAAGAACCCCCTAACTGGTTAAATTGCACCATGAAACCCTAGACTTAGATGTGACATCATAGATGATAAAAAAATTCAAATATGCATGTTAGTTGGCTTATGCCTTGCTACCCCATGAAGTGGTTAGTGGGTTGTAGAGTAATACTTTTAAGGGGTGGTCTTTTACACCCTTTTGTTTCTATGAGCATTGATGCGATGATTTTGAGTCACATTTATAGACCTTTTTCATATGTGTTTTGTGCTCTAATTACTCATTTTTATGGATAATATTGCATAATTCACTCATTTCGGTCTTTGCCATCATTCTATGTCAAATCCCCTTTGTTTTACCATTTTTGAGCATCATTTATCATATTATCATAATTTGTGTGGATTTACTTGGTCTTATTGTGAAATTTCAGGAAAAACAAGTATTTTCTTCCGTCGATACCATCGACGGAAGTCGATACCATCGACCAAGCCACAGGTTGCCAGCCGAGAGGAGCAGCACAGAGTCGATACCATTGACACTCAAGTCAATGGTATCGAGATCCCTTCAGATTGCTGGTGAGGAATCCGTCGATACCATCGACCCAAGTCGATGCCATCGACACATTGAGGCTACAACGTCGCTAAACGACAAAAACCGACGCTAAAGAGAGTCGATATCAGCCGTCGATACCTTGGCGCGGATCGGTGACATGGATGTCGATACCATCGACTTGGGTCGATGGTACCGACTGCTTTTATTGCGACACCGCCGTTTTGTTGCATTCAACCTGTGATCATGTCGATACCATCGACGAGGCCGTCGATGGTATCGAGTTGACTGAGCAAAATTCGTCTGAACTTCTCCAGAGATCTCGATGGTATCGACTGGCATGTCGATTCCATCGACACTTTTATTGCAACCTGCCTGTAGGTATGTCGATACCATCGACGGGGCCGTCGATAGTATCGACTCAGTGCGATTTTTGCAGCTGTCAACCTGAACCCATGTCGATACCATCGACCAGTGTGTCGATGGTATCGACCCTGCCTGTGCCTGCACATTGAACAAATGGATCAAGGTATCTTCTTTACACTAAAATTAAACGAAATAAAAGCAATCTATGACTAAAATTAACCTAACCTAATGTACCAATGGTTGGGTTGCCTCCCAACAAGCGCCCTTCTTTAACGTCTTAGGCTAGACGGTGTGACAATCATCTCATTCATCCACAAGTGTAATGAGTTTGACCTCATTCACTTTTCTCTTGTAGTTTTCACCAAAATACAACTTTAAGCGCTGCCCGTTCACCAAGAACGTGGCATCTCCATCACGCACAAGAATCGCACCGTGCGGTCTCACCTCTTCCACTACAAAGGGTCCACTCCACCAGGACTTCAGCTTCCCGGGATGCAATTTGAGACGGGAGTTAAACAATAGAACACTATCTCCCTTCTTGAACGTGTGTAGCTCGATATGTCGATCATGGATCAGCTTTGTACGCTCCTTGTAGATGCGGGCATTCTCATATGCCGTCATGCGTAACTCATCTAATTCGTTCAATTCGAACATCCTCTTTTTCCCGGCTTCATCATAGCTCAAGTTCAGCCTTCTTAGCACCCAATGGGCCTTATGCTCCAGCTCCACCGGAAGGTGGCAAGCCCAGCCATACGCCAACCTAAAAGGTGTGGTGCCTATAGGTGTTTTGTACGCCGTTCTATACACCCAAAGTGCGTACGGTAGTAATGCACTCCAATTTTTCCTCATGGATGCCACTGTCCGTTCTAGAATCTTCTTGATTTCCCTATTTGAGACCTCCACCTGTCCTTGCGTCTGTGGATGATATGGGGTACCGATGTTGTGCTTGACCCCATATTTCTTCAGAAGTGTCGAAAATTTCTGATTCCGAAAATGTGTGCCTCCATCACTTATGATCATTCGGGGTATCCCGAACCTGCAGAATATATTTTCTTTCACAAACCTGCACACTACATTCGAATCATTAGTCCTCTTGGGGATTGCTTCCACCCACTTCGACACATAATCAACAGCAAGCAAGATATATAAATTTGAATTTGAGGACACAAAGGGTCCCATAAAGTCTATGCCCCATAAGTCAAATACCTCAACTTCCTGAAATACATTCAAGGGCATCTCTTGTCTCCTTGAAATGTTACCTGTGCGCTGGCACGGGTCACATTGCCTCACAAAATCATAGGCATCCCGGAACAAAGTTGGCCAATAAAGGCCGCTTTCCAACACTTTGGCTGCTGTCTGTGAACTAGCATGGTGTCCTCCCATAGGCGACGCATGGCAATGGTGGAGAACACTCTCGTACTCCACCTCCGACACACACCTGTGAAGAATACCATCCCTGCACTGCTTCAAAAGAATTGGGTCATCCCAAAAATAGTATCTCAAAGAATGAAAGAATTTCTTTTTCTCTTGATAAGACCAGTCTTCCGGGATGATCCCGCAAGCCAAATAGTTAACAATATTAGCAAACCATGGTTCCTTAGAATCAATTTTCAAAAGTTGTTCACCGGGGAACGTCTCAGTTATGGGTATGTGTAAACCTTGTTCATCTACCCTTTCTAACCTAGACAAGTGGTCAGCCACCACATTTTCAATTCCCGACTTGTCCTTGATTTCAATATCAAATTCTTGTAAAAGCAAAATCCACCTAATTAGTCTAGGCTTTGCATCCTTCTTCTCCATCAAATATTTTATTGCAGCGTGATCGGTCCACACAACTACTTTAGAACCCACTAAGTACTGCCGAAATTTTTCAAAAGCAAACACGACGGCAAGTAACTCTTTTTCTGTAGTTGTATAGTTCAATTGAGCATCATTAAGTGTTTTGGAGGCGTAGAAAATCACAACGGGCTTATTATCTACCCTTTGCCCCAAAACGGCTCCCACTGCATAATCGGAAGCGTCACACATCAATTCAAATGGTTTTGTCCAATCCGACGTTTGAACAATCGGAGCCGAAATCAACTTTTCTTTCAAAACTTCGAATGCGTGAAGACACTTATCATTGAAATCAAAAACTGCATCTTTTTCTAACAATTCGGATAAAGGTTTGGTGATTTTAGAAAAATCCTTGATGAATCGCCGATAAAACCCAGCGTGTCCCAAAAAGCTTCTCACCCCTTTTACAGAGTTTGGTGGGGGTAGCTTAGAAATCACCTCAATTTTTACGGGGTCTACCTCAAGACCTTTTCTAGACACCTTGTGTCCTAGCACAATTCCTTCCATCACCATCATGTGACATTTCTCCCAATTGAGGACCAAGTGTGTGTCCTCGCACCGCTGCAGCACCTTGTCCAAGTTATATAGACACTCATCAAAAGATGCCCCATAAACCGAGAAGTCGTCCATGAAAACCTCAAGACAACGCTCCACCATGTCAGAAAATATGGCGAGCATGCATCGTTGAAAAGTCGCCGGCGCATTACATAATCCAAACGACATCCGTCGGTAAGCAAAAGTCCCGTAGGGACATGTGAACGTAGACTTCTCTTGATCCAAAGGATCAATAGAAATCTGATTATACCCCGAATATCCATCTAGAAAACAAAAATGCGACCGACCGGCAAGACGTTCCAAAATCTGATCAATGAATGGCAAAGGAAAATGATCTTTAAGAGTTGCGGCATTCAATCGGCGGTAGTCAATGCAAACACGCCACCCAGTTACCAATCAGGTGGTGACAGGTTCATTCAACAGATTTGTAGTAACAGTAATTCCCCCCTTTTTAGGGACTACCTGTGTGGGACTCACCCACGTCGAATCTGATATGGCATATATGATCCCTGCAGCAAGAAGTTTTATGACTTCCTTCTTCACGACCTCCATCATGCTCGGATTCAACCGTCTTTGAGGCTGAATGACTGGTTTGGCTTCCTCCTCGAGCCGAATCTTGTGCTGGCAAAGTGTAGGGGAGATCCCCTTGATGTCCGCGACTGACCACCCAAAGGCTCCACGGTGGTTCTTGAGCACTACCAGTAGTTGCTCCTCCTCAGCCGCACTCAAGTATGCAGATACAATCACTGGTAACTTTTCCTTCTCAGCTAGAAAGACATACTTAAGATGCGGGGGCAGTGGCTTCAACTCCAACTCCGGCGGGCAAATAAGAGATGATTGCAGCGGTGGCGGAAATGTACCTAAGTCTTCATAGTGCCTCGTGTAGAAACATGGAAGCATCTGAAGCATTTTGGCGCACTCCTTGAGTGAAGTACTCCGCATCCAATCATAAGTGACATTTAGCAAACACGCCTCCAAAGGCAATTCCGGATATGCATCAAAAACTGAAGTAATAATCGCATCATCCTCCCAAGAAGGTGGAATGTCCTCATTCTCATCATTTGGAAACCCAACAGCCTTGCCTAAAGAGACAAATTTAGTTTGCTCCATAATGTCCACAGCTAAGGTCCCATTATCCATCTTGCTCATCACATGAGCCATATCCAAGAATGGCTTCCCAAGACAAAGTGAGATATTGTGTTCCACATGTTTCACCATGTTGCACTGTGCTTTTGCTTTAGTAGATGCATTGCTAGTGGGCATGACCATCTCAAAGCGATCATCCGCAATGCCCAAGGTCAAGCGACCTCTTCCCATCTCCAAGATCATATCGGCTGTTGCTTGGAATGGGCGTCCAAGTAGCAACTCATTGCCATGCTCGTCCTGCATTTCCATAACCATGAAATCAGCCAAAAAAACAAAACGGTCTACCTTTACCAAGACATCCTCGCAGATTCCATACGGTTTCACCACAGAATTATCGGCCAGTTGGATAGTCATGTTGCTTGGCCTTGATTCCTTTAATCCAAGCTTCTTGAATGTAGAAAGGGGCATCAAATTGATGCTTGCCCCAGAATCACAAAGTGCCTCTCCAAATTTGAACTTTCCGATAAAATAAGAAATATTGAAACAACCGGGATCCTGTCTCTTCGGCGGCAAAGTGCCCATAATAAAAGCACTCACTTGCTCCTTGAGCACCACGACCTCAGTTTCGGGTATTTTCCTCTTTTTGTTGATGACATCTTTTAGAAATTTCTCGTAAGATGGGATTTGCTCAATCGCCTCTAACAACGGAATATTTACCGATAACTTTCTAAAGCTGTCCAGAAATCTCTTGAATTGTGCATCCACCTTCCTTGCCTTTGCACTATTGGGATAGGGGACCGGAACGGTATGTGCCCTTTGATGAGGTGGCACATAGGGTGTCAATTTCTGCGGTTCCTCCTCAGCAGCTTGTTCTTCATTACCATTCTCAGCTATATCTTCAGCTTGCCCTGTGATAGGTGTGGGCTGCTCCTTGATGATTGCATCTTCAACTTTGTCCTGCAGTGTGCTTGTGTCATCCGCCCTTGGATTCAACACTTTCTTACCACTCCTCAGTAGAATGGCCTTGGCCTGCTGGTTTCCCCCGGGAACATTGGTGTTACCCGGAAAACCCGGATGTGCTGGCTTCTTCAAGCTTGCAATTTCAGCCGCCATCTGCGCCATGGAAGTCTCTATAGTTCTCATTTGAGCCCCATGACTCTGCAAAGTCTGCCCAAATTGGTTCATAAATTCACCCTGTTGCTTGATTTGTTGCCCAAATGTGTTCATTAACTCCTGGTTTTGTTTGATGACCTGATTGAGCAACTCCGTGCTCTTGTCCTCTGTGGCTGGTGCAGGCTTGGCGTCCGGATCCTACAGAAAATTGTTCGGGTCCTTCCATGAGAACTTTTTGTCCTTTCGCCATGAATAGTCATTGTTCCTGTACCCTTGTTGTTGCCTCATGTACTTGACTTGAGCCTCCTCCTCGGACTCATTGTCTTCCTTCTGCAGTAGCTTCTTTGCGAGAAGATCCATCTTCTCATTTAATTCTCTCATTGCCTTGGACTCACTGGCAACTCTTGCTTGCTCAACTGGGCCTCTCTCTCTTTCTCCCCAGGATTGCTTTTGTGCCATGTTCTTCAGTATTTCCCAGCATCTCGTATCAGTGTTGTTCAAGAAAAATCCTGAACCGGCCGAGTCCAAGTTGCTTCTATCATGCTCGGAGAGAGAAAAATAGAAGATCTTCACCTGTGTCTCCTTGTCCAGTCCATGATGTGGACATCTCCTCAACATGACCTGGAATCGCTCCCAGGTCTCAGAATATGTTTCACCCGCCTGTTGGGTGAAACTGTGAATCTTCCTAATCATGTCATTGGTCTTCTCAGGAGGGAAAAACCTCTCGAAGAAAACCTCCACCATATGATCCCATGATTCAACAAACTCATCGTCGAGGTTATGTAGCCACTCTCTCGCAACTCCTGCCAGGGAGCTTGGGAACAATTTGAGGTACATAACATCCTGTGGGAACCTGTCTATCTTCACCATATCGCAGTTTTCAACGAACTGACTGATGTGTGCCACTGGGTCCTCATTCTTCAACCCGTGAAATGCATTTGATTTAACCAAGTTAATCAACGCTGGATCAATCTTGTAGGTTGGAATGTTGAGCCCCTGTTTCTTGATAGGCCCCTTTGAAGTTGATGAAGAAGACGCTTTGATCTTTTCCCATATCGTCTGTGGTTCGGCCATTTCTTCTGCTTGCTCTTTCTCAGATTCAGAATCTATGTCGCTTTGGTGATCTTGCTCGTAATAATCCTCATCCTCTGGTCCCGGAGGTGGAACCTCAGGTGTGCGATTCGAGTAGTCTGCGCTACGTGTATGCACCATGCAAAGTACCTGAAATAAGAAAATCGGGGTTCAGTACTATGCTTTGAACGAGTAAACACAATTATAGAGAAATTTAAGAATATTTAAAATTGTTTCAAAATAAAAATAAAAAAAATGTGGCCTAGAGTGGCTGCTCTTAGCACTCAAAGTGCCAATAATTCGCTGTGTCCCCGGCAACGGCGCCAAAAACTTGACGTGTATTTTACTACGCGCTTAAACGCAAGTATACGCGTCGAGTAATATAGGCCTTTGTGAAGCCCGAGTCGAACTCAGGGACACGTGAATTATTGGAGACTTCTACTAACTAATCGCAATCAGCTAGGCCGAATAACAAAGTAAGGTTTGTTGTCAAAATTAAAAGAAAACAAAATGAAACAAAGAAAACAATCGATTAAAGATTAATTTAATCAATTCAAAAGAGTATCTTTAGGATTGCGGTTTCACCGCGGGTCAACATTGTATTAAGTTTTATATAATTCCTCACTCTTCTCTCTCTATCCGGGTAGTGGCCTGAATACAGAATTACCCACTGTCGTGGTGTAATCCACTACTTAGGTTTAGGTTGATTCCACCATCGTAGTAATCATTCCCCTAAACTAAGCGCATTACCTACGGTCTCTCAGTTTCCACCATTAATTTTACAACTCCTTTGTCAAGGGTTTTATCAATTAATGTAGGTTTCGTCTCTTTTCAACCGTTAATCCTTCTGTCGAAGTGATTAAGGGCATTAAGCTATTATTATGGTGATCAAGCATAACAATATATATGGAGAAAACGAATCTATACCACGGACTTGAGAGAGAAAATATGAATTATCAATATAAAATTGTCATACAATGCATTCCCGGGCTACTCCCGGACCTAAAGATGGAGGGTTTTAGCCTCTCATGTTCATATCACACGAATACATGGTAGAAATAGGGGAATTCATAAGAAAAACATGAAACAAGTGGGAAAACCCCTGAACGGAGAAGAACCGGTAGATCCTTGGCGTAGAATACGAGCTTCCCCGCCTATCGGTGGTGGAATTCGTCTTCGGCAGCGTCCGAATCACCCGGGATGAGCTTCTGGCCTCCGTTCTCCTTTCTCTCCTTCCTCGGCACTCGTACAATGCAAAATTCCTCCTCCTCTCGTCTGGGCGGCCGTCATTAGGTATAAGTCCCTAATTAGGTCATCAAGCAAACGTCAGCCGTCGATACTCGTGAGGGAGGCGGATACCAGCGAGACGCGTCGATACCATCGACCCGCGTCGATGGTATCGACGGGCGACAGTAGTGCCGGCCAAGTCTATTTAAGGAGACTTGCAACGTCATTTGACGTCACACCTTCAGAGCAAACGTCCTCCTTTGCGCCGAGCATCTCCCCCGAGCCTCCAAGACTGAAGAGAAGCGACATCGAGCAAGGATCTTCACCGAGCGGAGAATTTCTTCTCCATCTTCACCGAGCCCTCTTCTTCTAATCCCATCTTCTCACAACCATGGTGCATGTCGCCGGAGCTTCGTCATCGCGCACAAATCCCATGGAGATCGAGGAGTTCATTCCTCCCCCGACCGCTTCCGTTCCTCGCCCACGCCTGGTTCACCCTTCCATGGAGGCGAGGAAGGTCTACGAGGAGATTATGAAGCAGAAGATTGAGCCGACCCGGTATGTGGACCGGGGCATGCTTCAGGAGCTTGGTTTCGAGGCCAACTTGGCCTATGTGCTTCACGGACAAGCACGTCACACAAGCCGACGTCCCAACGAGCTGCAGTACCATGCGGATGGGCAGCCATTTTTCTGCGAATGGCCCACCTACAAGGAATTGGTGGCAGAGTTTATGGCATCCCTCGACGTCTGTGTCGTGCCAAACGACATGGTGGCGTCAGATCGTGAGTGGATCAGGGGCCGGGTGTCCTTCCGGTTGTTCAACAACAACTACAACATTACGCTGGTCCAGTTCAATAAAATCTTCAATTGGTTCCACTCTCCACATGATCACCGACGTCCGGACTCCCGCACCGACTACGACAAGATCTTCGCCGAGCTAGTTACAGTGCCGGCAGGAAAGACCGTGAGCTACCATAATGCAGCGGTAGCAGATTTTGAGCACCCTTTCGTCTGGGTTCTTCACCGGATGTTGAGCTTGACGTTCTTCGCTCGGAGTGATTTGGCATTGAGCAAGTTTCAGGAGAGCGATCTCTTCTTCCTCTACGCACTCCTGAAGCGACAACCATGCAAATGGGGGGCGTTCTGGCTACAGTGCGTCCTGGCGGTGAAGAGGAGTACAAGGAAGGCTCCGATCCATTTTGGTGGGCTCATCACCAAGTTGGCGTCCTACTTGGGGCTGAATTTTCAGTCCATGACTCCGATTTCCACAAAGAGTAAGGTGAACGTGCAACACTTGCACCGTTCAAACCTTATCCTTCTTCGGGATGGGTTGGCGTACGCACATTGCCACGTCAACCAAGCTTATCAGGAGCGCTCACTGCCGGACGACGTCTTCAACATCGAGGGCGCACAGCATTTCCGGTGGCCAATCATAGCCATCGAGTCCTCTGAAGAAGAAGGCGGCAACGACGAGCAAGGAGGCGAGGCTGAGGAGGAAGAGGAGGCTTTCACACCTCTTTGCGCACGAGTAGCACCACGGAAGCATCCTAGGATGCATTCAGGTGCGTCTTCATCATCACAGCCCCAGCCGCCATCACCACAGCCCTTGCAGCCAGGCGAGGATGTCTACTCCATGCAGGGAATGTACACAATGTTGCAGGATATACATCAGACACAGCAGCAACATCTAGAAATGTATACCGGTATTCATGATACGACGAGCCGGTTACTTAATAATCAACGGGCTATGTTCGAGAATGAACATCTCCTCCTTGACAACCAGCAGCAGATACACAATCGGTTGCAAAGGATGGAGATGCAACAGAAGCCCTTTTACGACCATTACTGGAGTCAGAGCTACTTTGGAGGCTATCCACAGCCTCCGCCGAGGACCCATTACGATCCGAGCTTCCAGGGGGAGTATCCTTCTTGGGATCCTACGGCCCCACAGTACCCACCTCCGCCTCCACAAGAATGATCAGGGTATCTCTGTTCCACTCTTAAGTTTGTTTTTGACTATGAGGCCATAGTCGAATTTAAGCTTAGGGGGGTAGCTGGAACAACTCTATCTTTTCTTTTGTTGGTTTTTAGTTTTTGCTTTGCTTTTTGTTCTTGCATTTTTAGTTTTTGTTTAGGATCCACGTCTATCTAGTGTAACTGTGGATGTCGTAAAAGTTGTCATCTCGCTGTGTATTCATGGGAAATTTAAGGGAATTTTAAAATTTTTGTGTCTTTTGGATAGCTTGACTTGGTTGTCCTTGGGGAACTTGTCCGATGAAAATGATTGATTATGTCAACTTTAAAACAATATGTCACACCTATACTCCCTATGACTCATGAAAAGTGGATAGTAACGGTTGTTTGAGCCTAACCTAACCAAATGGTAATGAGACCTTAATTGGACGTAAGAGAGAGAACCCTTTGAATCACTACACATGTCAGTAAGGAGGGACACATAATACTCTTCTAAGGTTCAGTCATCTAATCTTGTGATCATTCCACTTCAATTTTCCATAATCCACCTAAGAACTGGAAGTAAAGTACAGTTTTAATTTTTTCTTGTGTGCATAGCATTTAGATAGGAATTGCATTGATATTTTCCATACTTTTGCATAAAAAGAGAAAAATATAGGGATTCATGCACATTACCTTTAGGTGCATGCCATGTAGTTGCACTCATGACTTTCATGATTATCATGCATAAAGTACACCATGTATCTCAATTTTTCCTCAAAAGTGATCTAAACTGTTCCATACCTTCGAAATATCGCAAAGATTTCCAATCATGAAGAAAACAGCCCAATACATGTATCTCTAAGCAATTATGGATATGTGGGCTACAAGAAAAAAAAAGGAGAAGAAATTTTTTTTTTGCTGAAAATCTGAAAAAAAAATTGAGAAAAGAAGAAAAAAAAAAGAGAATTTAGAAGGAAATGGAATAAGAGGGAGAAAGGAACATGATATCACTTGCATTACAGGAAAATTGAGTACATGAGGTGGCTTAAGTAGATTTCCATCTCATTTTGAGGTGGAAGGTTAGTGCATGCATCATTTCACCCAATTTTAGGCATTAGGGCATTTCTAATGTGCATTTGCATCATTTACGACATTTTGTTTTTATGCATATTGAGACTGTGCAATACTTCCAAGTTCTTCCACGGACCAGCCATTCCATCCACCCGTTGCTCGGATTGGTAGGCCACCGTGAATTTCTCCTCACTAATGATTATCAGGAGAACTGCTTCCATGTAGATGGTAGTTAGGGCGAGCAATGTAGTGTAGGCGATCACAAGATGCACCAATGCTGAATCGGCAAATTTTATTATGTTAACTGCCTTATGTGATAGTGTTCATCGGTTTGAAGGATAATTTCTCTTATTGATGATTTTTGTCGCCTTTAGGGTAATTACTGTTATGTGGTTAGAGAAGGCCGGTTTGAGAATGCTCAGTGGGAGTCACATGGGATGTTGGGTTGGTGTGTTGATTTTTAGTTGACATCTGCAATTCTATTCTAAGGATCAGTTGCTCGAGGGCGAGCAATGTTCAAGCTTAGGGGAGTTTGATGCGATGATTTTGAGTCGCATTTATAGACCTTTTTCATATGTGTTTTGTGATCTAATTACTCATTTTTATGGATAATATTGCATAATTCACTCATTTCGGTCTTTGCCATCATTCTATGTGAAATCCCCTTTGTTTTACCATTTTTGAGCATTATTTATCATATTATCATAATTTGTGTGGATTTACTTGGTCTTATTGTGAAATTTCAGGAAAAACAAGTATTTGCTTCCGTCGATACCATCGACGGAAGTCGATACCATCGACCAAGCCACAGGTTTCCAGCCGAGAGGAGCAGCACAGAGTCGATACCATCGACACTCAAGTCAATGGTATCGAGATCCCTTCAGATTGCTGGTGAGGAATCCGTCAATACCATCGACCCAAGTCGATGCCATCGACACATTGAGGCTACAACGTCGCTAAACGACAACAACCGACGCTAAAGAGAGTCGATACCATCGACCCAAGTCGATGGTATCGAGATGACCACAGGCACTCATACGAAAAGAAAAGAAATCTGCCGCTAATACGCTGGGTCGATGGTATCAACGCCGACAGATATGCGTTGGATCTGTTTTGAGCTCGATCGGACGGCTGTTGTTATTTGATGACCTAATTAGGGACTTATACCTAATGACGGCCACCCAGACGAGAGGAGGAGGAATTTTGTATTGCACGAGTGCCGAGGAAGGAGAGAAAGGAGAACGGAGGCCAGAAGCTCATCCCGGGTGATTCAGACGCTGCCGAAGACAAATTCCACCACCGACAGGTGGGGAAGCTCGTATTCTACGCCAAGGATCTACCAGTTCTTCTCCGTTCAGGGGTTTTCCCACTTGTTTCACGTTTTTCTTATGAATTCCCCTATTTCTACCATGTATTCGTGTGAGATGAACATGAGAGGCTAAAACCCTCCATCTTTAGGACCGGGAGTAGCCCGGGAATGCATTGTATGACAATTTTATATTGATAATTCATATTTTCTCTCTCAAATCAGTGGTATAGATTTGTTTTCTCCATATATATTGTTATGCTTGATCACCATAATAATAGCTTAATGCCCTTAATCACTTCGACAGAAGGATTAACGGTTGAAAAGAGATGAAACCTACATTAATCGATAAAACCTTTGACAAAGGAGTTGTAAAATTAATGGTGGAAACTGAGAGACCGTAGGTAATGCGCTTAGTTTAGGGGAATGATTACTACGATGGTGGAATCAACCTAAACCTAAGTAGTGGATTACACCACGACAGTGGGTAATTCTGTATTCAGGCTACTACCCGGATAGAGAGAGAAGAGTGAGGAATTATATAAAACTTAATACAATGTTGACCCGCGGTGAAATCGCAATCCTAAAGATACTCTTTTGAATTGATTAAATTAATCTTTAATCGATTGTTTTCTTTGTTTCATTTTGTTTTCTTTTAATTTCGACAACAAACCTTACTTTGTTATTCGGCCTAGCTGATTGCGATTAGTTAGTAGAAGTCTCCAATAATTCACGTGTCCCTGAGTTCGACTCGGGCTTCACAAAGGCCTATATTACTCGACGCGTATACTTGCGTTTAAGCGCGTAGTAAAATACACGTCAATCATATTTCAATTTTAGGGTTGTAAAAGTTTAATAGGAATACTCTAGTGGATCATTGTTAAAGGATACCATGTTTAATGTTGATTGATTATGTTATTATGTAATCAGGGTAAATTGAGGACCTTGGTTAGATGTCCACCATGGAAAATTTTAGAATGATTAAGATAAGTTGGATAATTAAGTCCCACTTGCCCTGAATGGTGAATATTATTGGAGAGAGTTCTATGGTAGATTCATAACTGTAAGAAAACAAGTTTCTAGACAAATTAGAGTTATTTACCTTGGTCATGGTTATTTCGTAACCCCACCTAACACTTATCAACATGAGGGAATTTCAACTTATGCTTAGGATCATATTTAAATGGAAGATAGATGACATGTTTTGCAATCCATAACCTCTTCTTCTTAAAGTGAAGAGTAAGAGGCTTAAGTAGACCCTAGTAACCCCATCTACAAAATTTTATGAACTTAATTGTGCATAATAGAATAGGTGGCAATAGTATCAATATGATGATGCATCATATTGTTCATGTTATAGGAAACCCTTATAAAATTAGTGTCATTAGTGGCATCATAGGGATGAATGTAACCCTCCTAACTCCACATGCAATAGAATAAGACTATGTATTCATGATGTGTGAAATGGGATATTTACACCTTTGGAAAGGACTACAATTGGAATGGTGTGGTACGCCCAAACTACCTTGATATCCTCAACTAAATTATAACCTTATAATTTGTTAGGAATTGTAACTTAGAGCACTAGGATTTGGATTATATTATTAGGATGAAATCTTTTTAAGGGGTGTAGTGTTGCACCATAATGAAACCCAATTCTTTTCTAACACTTTATCTCATCTCCATTTTCTTCTAGCATTTGTTTTAATCCCCCTTGGACCTGAATTAGATGGTTATACACGCCTTAACATTGAGTTAGATCCCATGTAGTGTATGATATATGCCACTACAAATATGCTAACTTAAATGATATGATAATATATGGATGTGAATAAATGTGTTTAAACATTGAGTATTTGTTGGAATAACTCTAAAATAGAAGGATAAATAATAATTTAATAAATATGTATTGTTAATCACCCTATTTAACTTTATTGAAATAATTTTAGGACAAAGTAAGTCTAATTGATTGTTTTAACAAATAATCTTATTTTCTATGAAACTAGTTAACCCACTAATTTTAGTTAATATATAATCATTTAGGACAATACACCTTTTAAGTCTAAATTATAGCATGAATGATATTTTTACTCCTGGTGTATAAGTTCCTATCACTCTAAACTTCAAAATATAACATTTAATATAATATCATTTATTTTACTAACCTAATATTTTTAGATAATCATAAATATAAGAAATATATTATTTATTCCATTTTTACATATAATGACATTTATTTTTTTAACTCATTATAATCATGTTGTGGTACTTTTATATCATTATGTTATGGCTTTAGGAAAGATAATAGAGATTGACTTTAATGAACATCTAGATCCATGAAATGCCAAAATGCCCCTAATCTATTTATAACCTCATACAAAGACACAGACAAGATGATGTAGAAATCACCCACTACGTGGATCCACTCCCCTGACCTAAAAGACAAATTTGGCAATTCAAAGTCCTACCTAGAATTGGCATCTCTCTCAAATTTTATCTTATTTTAAGTTTTTTTGACCATTCATTTTATTTGATATGAGTTATAGTACTATGAATTATACTTATTCTATATATTTCCCTCTTTACATAAGTTTTTTCATCTTTTCCCTCAAAGTAACATTCCAAGCATTACTCTTCTCCTCTCACAAATGTTCCTTGTACCTTTCTTTTGATGTTCTCTATGTGTCTTCACCCACGAAAACCACCACTGATGGTTGTGTTACAGTGGGTGTTTATATCCTATTCTATTTCCATCCTCACATCCTCCCTACTTCTCCCTCTCCTTAACTTCCCCATCCAAATCCTAGAAACCATTTTGACATGTTACGCTTGCACCCAGTAGTATGACATAAGGAAACTCATCACCACCAACTATAGTTTCTGGTGAGGGCTTCCATGGTGACCTGAAACCATGAAAACTCCATATTCATCACCTATGGGATTTCTCCTCTAATGAAACAATGGTATCTTCCATCTACCACCAAATTCCTATATAGATCCATTAACAAAGTCTTCTTCTTCTTTTCTTTAAATATTCAACCATGTGTTGCCAGTGCGTCTCATAACAAACATATTCCCTCTATTTGTGGATATCAAAGATATCTTGAGTTTGTTTTCAAATATGATAACACCTTCCCCAACATCTATCCAAGAACATTTTAAAATACAGATCCTTCCTTATTTCCCCCCTTGTTTCTTCCTTCTCCATCATATGCTCTTATTCTTTTAGTCATGATGTTGCTTGTTCCCTTGGCATTGGATAACTTATAGATTGGCTGGTCTTGACTCGTATACCTAGTTCCCTATGGACATGTGATGTCCCCATATTTTCTAAAACTAAATCTGATGTGTGACGTCCAAATTGAAACCTCACCTTAGTGAGAATCCCAATTTAAACACCCCACACTAGGCTAAGAAGAAGAAAATCAAGGGAGTTAGAAGGAAACAATAGTAGCACATGCACATGAACAATAATAAAACCATACAACATATGTTCACCATTCAACATATAATTACAACATGAATTGTTACAACATTTGATATTACATATTGAACAACAAACATAACATATACATGTACTACCACTAAACTACAAGATCTTAAGACAACAGGTCCACCTGTGCATCAGCTCGCTATACAACTCTCAACTATCCTGGTTCTTCAAGATCATATGTCCACAAGCTAAACAATAGATTACATGTGGTACATGTCAGCACAATATTCAAGAATATTGTACTGAGTATGCCTACATGTCTTTTATATACCTCTCATTACAAAGCTTGGCAATAAGATAAAACTAGAACTTGGCAGCTATAAAGAAATATAAGAAAAAGTGTATACTTGCACAAAGATATTTATTAACAAAAATGAACACATATTTTAAGCTCATTTTGCATTATGTATCCATGCATTGACCATCGAAGGTTTTGATGCGTTCTCTTGACTCCCAAGGAGCTCAAGATTAAGGCCTTTATGATCGACTACCAAAGAGTTAGATCATATGTACAATGTGACCGACTACCAAAGAGTTAGGTCACTTCCAAGCATTGTACTACCAAAGAGTTTAGTTCTTTCATAAAATGGAACAAATATATTATGTTTCATGTGTTCATAGACATAAGTAAGGAAAATCAAGCAACATATCTTGCAAGAACAATCATTTCATCCAATATCATATGCCAAGTATTTACTACACATATAACACAAGCGTATTGTATAATAAGCCAAGTAAGAGGTAATGGTGTACCTTAGTTCAAGACAAACCTAATCATCACATATCACATTCATGATGTCAAATATGTATCCCAGGTCAAACCCTGATAAAGATAAGATCACATACTATCATCAGATTCACATCATCATTAACCCTAGTTATGTCCATTAGGGTTTAGATTAGTTCATTAGGATATGTGCATCATTACTTGCATTCTTTTCTTAGATTAATCTTATTGATGTCACTTTCTAGATTATGGTTCATTATCTAAACATTAGGTTCCATATCCTTTTTGTGCACATATTAACCCTAGTTTGTATACATTATTCAAATTAAGGTTACAAACCATGTATTAAGGGTCATCTTCATATAATATGAATTCTATGCATCATAATGATCTCATAATTAAATTTGAGGTTCCACATAATGATATGATCTTACTTTGTAAATTTCATCATTTATTGAGCATGAATGTATTTATTGTATTTTATTTAGGGTTAAAAGCCCTAATTAGACATATGGAGCAAATTACATCATTTCATGCATCAACATCATAATAACTGACATCATGTGGATTCTAAACATGATTTTAGATTTAGTGACATATTATCATAATTTTAGGTCATTATTTGTTATTTATAATTCATGAAATAAGTATTTCACAACTTACATGATATCACTAAGACTTAAGCATAAAAAGACTGATATCATTGTTTCATGTTATTCTATGCATTTTTTTGAGAATTTTGGTGCATTATTTGTAATTTTCTGATAAGTAGGCTATTTACTAAAATTTATTGAAGATATGCATATTTTTTTTTACCTTTTTGGCCAATCAGACGCCGACACGTGTCAGTGATGCTCCTCTCATCCCATGCGTAGCTGGTCTGGTTCATTGAATTAGGTTAGGGTTTGGCTAGTGCGGGCCCAGTCTTTCCCCTTCTTTTCTTCGTTGAGTGCTCATCCAAGTCCCGAGCGGGACTCGGTTCTTTCTACTGTTTGAGGGTTGTCGCCGCGGCAAGCACCTTCAGCATTAGCATGCGGAGTCACGATGCTCCTCATCACAACCTGCTATGACCAGAAGCTTTTCTGGTTCCTTTTGATTCCGCCTTGCTCCAGCCAATTTCTCATAGATCCGCTCAAAGCGCCTCCTCACGAGCTTAAGGATTTCATTGCCACATGCTACTGCCATGGCAGAACAAGCAAGCAACCAAAATCGCCTCCTCCTGCCTGCTGCGTCATCATAAGGGATGTCGTCCTCCTGTGAGTAGATGAGGACTCCTCACAGCTGCTCCTCCTCTGTGTTCTCATGCGTTAGTCCCAAGCGGGACTCTATTCTTTCAAACAGATCTGCCGCCTCCTGGGCTAAAACACCGACGAGAGGTCGACTGTGCTTTGCTTGTCTCCATCTCTCTCTCATGACGAGTTTGCAGTGGGAATCCCTACTTCCATGACGCAGCTTCCGCCTGGGACTACTCTGACGTGCGATCCTATATCACAATTCCACCTCCCCAGTGTCTACTTCTTCCTCACATTCACTCTATCTCTTTTCTCTACCTCCGATCACCACCTGCTCTTCATGGTGAAGAAGCAGTAGAGATGTGTGACAAAGTGGATTTTCACCAATCCTTGCTCAAATTACTCTTTTTCCCTCATTATACTCACTCATGGTCCCCGATCATTTTTCTTGACTCCTAAATCAATGTTGAGACTCAAATCCAGAATATGGTGATCATTGTGATCTTTGTACACATTATAACACATTAAATTTGATTAATTGATCACTTCGTCCAAAGAGGAAAATTGATCCATCAAACTTCCTTTTTTTGTTCTCAAATTTTTTCTAAAAGTTCTCCACGTTTTTATGAAGTTGTGGTCCAAATTTGAGAACAATTGCACCTTCCCATGATTTTCTATGAATTTTGGAAGTTATGTGCTCAAGATCCCTTTTTTTGCCTTTTTAATTGAGTTTGTCCAAGTCAGCGATCCGCTGGATGGACAAAGGGAGAACATTGACCCTCAGATCTGAACCCCATGGATTTGGGTCTGATCTGACGACTATCAAGTCATCTCCTACCTCCCGCAATTAGTGGGGAGGTGTCTTTATGGCCGAGACTTGCAATCTCATGCCCTTGACCATGATTCAAAGTTCCGAGCGAGCCAAAACAACCTGCTCACAATTTTGAACTCGGGAAGCCCTATTTTGATCATCTTTTGGGCATTGTTTTGCCTCCAAAACAAGTCCCCTACTCTCCCCTCTCCTTCCGGCAGCCATAGCTACTGCTATAAGTTCTTTAGCCCAAAACCTACCTCTCAGCTCTATAAAAGGACCCCTCAAGGTCTGCAAAAAGAACACCTTGCACAAGGCTCGGGTCTCGCATGCCAATTTGACCTCAAACACCCCATTTTCTGCCCCCGATCACCCACTAAACCTTAGCATTTCCGTCGCACATCCCTTTGGGCATTCCTCCTCCTCGACCCCTCTCATCAATCTGAGACTATCATTTGATTCGCACGTCCTCGACGAGTATGAACGACACCTTCTCCTGCCACGCCGACGTCTCCTGCCTCGATCCGCCCACATGTCGGTGAGCCTCCCTCCGCCTAGTTTCCAGGCTCACGAGGGAGTGTTGTGCGAGGAAGAGAGGTCCCAAACCATTCGATCCACGAAGGGGAGCCTCAGTCCAATACTTAGTTGAACTGAGGTCTGAAACACGAAATCAAGTCTGAACTGGCCATTTTAGCCTCTAAACCAGACCACCAAGCAAAGAAGCTACCTAACCCATGTGGAAAAATCTCGACCATCCTCTACACATCAAATGGCCCCTCTTTTCCCGATTTAATGTATTTCTGCTTCTCTCTACTCAAAATTCAAATAAATGGATAGATCTTGTAAAAATCGTATCTAATGCATCCTGACTCCAAATTATTCGAGTAAATAGTCATTTTTTATCAGAAAAATCCAATGAACCCATTAAAAATACTTTTGAAGCCTGATTATTAATATTTGTTACTGATATTCCTAGATATTGTTCCTTTGTTTATTTAATTTGTTTAATGATTCAACAATGATGATTAATCCTTGAGAAACTCTAATTATGACTCTAATGCTCATCTTGAAACTGAACTTGACTATGTATGAGTTTAGATCTGATCTTGAAACTCATCTCTCCTAAAATGTGAATCATGCACATTTAACTAAGGATTAACCTTTATATGGTGATAATGGATCTAAATCTTGTGAAAACCTTGATCATGTGTATGATTCATGACTCTACTTTAATCAAATTGATCTTGAATCTCAATTATGTTAAGTATCATGTGATTTAGGAATGTGATGATGACTTGAATATTGATTATTAGGGTTTACACGTATGATAGAAAACCTAAGTAGGGCATCCACACTTGAAATATTCTTGACACTTGAATAATGCTCGACATATGGAATTATTATGGATCATAAGTGAATCACCTAACCCTAAGTTTGACCTAGGAAAGTGTAACCCTAATATCGAATTTTGAAACATGATTTCCAAATATCTTGATCTTGACCCTTGATCCAAACATTGTGTTTTGGGATCTAACTCGAAGGATCGACCTATTACTTGTGGATCTGTACTCAAAACCTCGGTGAAAGGTACGCTATTATATAACTCCTTGATTGTATTGAAGATACTTTTATGTATCTCTTGATTGTACACTTGGATGATTACTTGGATGAGATACTGTTTCCTATGATTAGTCTTCCATTTTTCTATACTATATTTTGAAAAACATGAAAACATTAATTGCATGCCCATTATGACTGCATGTATATTGATAATGATGATGATATTGATAATGTTGATAATGTTGATATTGTGTGCAACAACCCCCTCATTTGAAAGTGGGACTTGTAAATTGGCCTCCTATGTTCCTATGGTGAGAAGGAGCCTAGTGACCTTCCCCATTGCGTTGGGGTAATAGAGTCACACAAAATATATGAGCATGCTTATTTGATTACAACATAATGGGAACTCTTAATAAATATTGAATTGTTGAATAACAAACATTTTATCGAATGATATTGGTTTTGGAAATCATTTGTTATTCTTTTCAATATAAGTTCTGCCAAGTATACTCTTTTGTTATAAACTTCTTTACTTGATTTTGATAGCGTACCGTGCAATTTCATGATTGTGTCTTGATTTTCTTGATTTTAGGCAATACAAATGGAAACAAAATAAGATCGCTTCCACACTCTACATACTCTAATGATAAAGACAAATCAGATATATTTCCATATTGGGTTAGTTTATTCTTTAAGTATCCATCTTTGAGTTATTATTTCTTATCGTATATGCCAGTGTGATAGATCCTAGTGGGCCACTCAGGGATGGGGGCTTCAATCATCTTACTACTGTCTATTCAATAGGATTGGGATTGGGGTAAGAACGGTTCTGTGATAGTTGGTATCAGAGCTTACACACTCCCATATACTTTAAGTAAATAATTTCTCAGGTCTCTTACACCCAAGAAACCCTAAAGTCCATAATGGTGAAAATTGAGGTGTCTAGGCTCGGGGTCCTGGCATAATTTTTCCTATCTGTCTTCATGGTGGCTGAGATCCCCCTCTCTACCAGGCCTCAATTGATCCAGAACTGGACCTAAAGGTTTTTTTTGTGAAACTTAGAGAGTCTTCTGGCATTTCATCTCTTCTTTAAGGACTAGCCTAAGCCACCCATGTAGATGACGGCTATGTAGTCTTCTCATCTCCTCATGTGGTCCTTTCTTGTGATCTTTTACCACATGATGTCTCGATTATGGGTAGCTTATGCATGGGAAAAATAAATATATCTAGATTTTGAAAGTCGATACCATGATCTGACCTTAATTTGAAAATAGATTTTGATCAATGGAACTTGAATACTCATGTATGACCCCTAATATCATGCAAACTCAATTAAGACAAAACTAGACTACTTGCTCCCTATGTTTGAGGTAAATGATAAAAATTATGATAAGGTGAAATACGGATGAATTATATCTTATACCTCATTGTTTATGAGGTTTCTATTTGATTAGTATTCATGTTGCTCTATTGTTGATTAAACCTCAAACATAGTTAAGCAAACAAATTTCCCTATTTGATGCACATCATGGCTATGCTATCAAGTGACTAAGCCTAAGACTCACTAGATCATGATGTAAGACTATGATGTGATTAGTTGTTTCCCTATTAACTATTGATGCCTTTTGCAATCTCAATTTTGATATGATGAACATGGACCTAAATCATGCATCTATTTTCAAATTATATCTTGATTATGAAATAAAGAGAATACAATTATACCCCAATCTTGAAAAATCTTGACATTATTTCCCTATTATGATCTTGAATTTTGATCTCATGACCTTATGTAATATGATTTAATCATTGATACTCTCCCTATTTGAATAATCTCAATGGATAACGACTGATGTAGGTAATGTGTAGATTAGGGTAGTAGTTGACTCATGACTCCCCTAACCTATGTCACATCCCTATTATGACTACCTCTAAGTTTTCATCATATTGATTATTTATAGATTGGAAAGGTATTCCCTTTCACCCTATTTGGACTAGTTGACCAAAGCCTAATAGGTTAAAACCATGGTTGATACTCAATCTTGAATATTGATTTCATAATAACCTTGATATATGACAATGTTGACTATAGCTTGTGGTTGATTTCCTAGATAGACCTAGGTCTAGATCATTCATCAAACTTGGATACAATGATAATGAAATCTTGATATGTTGCTCGAATATTATTTGAGTATTTTTGCTCAAAATTGAATATAGATGAGTGATCTCCACTAAGGTCTAAATAGGAATCCAAAACCTAGCTTCAAAATTATGGACCTATGACTTTTAATCTCGACTCTTGATACTGATATATAATATTATGACTCATGATTATCAAATCTCAATAATGATACAAATCCTTTGTTCACATTATTTGGACATTGAGATCACCCTAGATATATGACTAATGACTTCAAAATCCCAATTCTTGAAAATTTTGAAATGATGATTATTTTGACTCTCCCTCAATTTATGACTTAGGGTTTACATCGCATTAGGACTAGGGTAGGACCTCCCATTGATTATGAGCTTAAAATAATGATATTGAAAGTATGATGTTGTTACAAAATGTCGAAATATAAAATCTCAAATCATGGATGTATAACCCCACCTAGGCTAATGTAGAGGCAATGACCCTGATATTTTGGGATTGAAAGTGACCTTGTACATTTAATTCAAGAACTCTAGATGTTTGACTAAAATTAATGATCTCTCCAAATTTGTGAACAATAGGATGCTTTTCATATTTGTGACTCATATGATGATTCTGAACAATATATGCATTAACCTTGATACTCAATTTCTCGATGATGAAATGATGTTAGTACCAAGTTGATTATTATATGGAACATGGAATCCCAATTATGACTATTGGACTTGTTGAATTTTGAGGACATAATTTTGATTATATAGTTGAGAATGTTCTAGTAATTGAGGATATGATCTGGATTTAGATAATCCCAATATTTGAAGATAAGATGTAGATTATGTAGTCCCAATTTTGAGAATGTTTTTGAATTTTGGGGGAAAAATTCATTTTTAAGGAAGGAAGGATGTGACAACGTGGATTTTCACCAATCCTTGCTCAAATTACTCTTTTGACCTCATTATACTCACTCATAGTCCCCGATCATTTTTCTTGACTCCTAAATCAATGTTGAGACTCAAATCCAAAATATGGTGATCAATGTGATCTTTGTACACATTATATCACCTTAAATTTGATTAATTGATCACTTTGTCCAAAGAAGAAAATTGATCCATAAAACTTCATTATTTTGTACTCAAACTTTTTATAGAGGTTCTAGACGTTTTTATGAAGTTGTGGTCCACATTTGAGAACAATTGGACATTCCTATGATTTACTATGAATTATTGAAGTTTATGTATTGAAAACCCCTTTTTCCCCTTTTATTTGAGCTTTTTCTTAGCTTTGCCATGTCAACGATCTAGACCAAGCAATCCGGGCTGATTTTGGACCCTTGGATCTACCCCACATGGATTGCAGCCTTGATCAAATGGCCAGGAGATTGTCTCCTACCTCTCGCTGATTGCGGGAAGGAGACACGCCGGTCTTAATGGCCAATCTCCCGCCCGGAACCTTATTTCAAAAATCTAAGCGAGCCAAAACAACCAGCTCACAATTTTAAACTCGGGAAGCCCTATTTTGATCAGCTTTCGGGCATTTGTTTGCTCCCAAAACAAGTCCCTTACTCTCCCCTCTCCTTCCGACGGCCATAGCTGTTGCTATAAGTTCTTTAGCCCTAAACCTACCTCCCGACTCTATAAAAGGACCCCCCAAGGTCCGCAACAAGAACACCTTGCACAAGGCTCGGGTCTCGCATGACAATTTGACCTCAAACACCCCATGTTCTGCCCCCGATCACCTGCTACACCTTAGCAGTGTTGCCGCACAGCCCTTTGGGCATTCCTCCTCCTCGGCCCCTCTCATCAATCTAAGACTATTATTTGATTCACATGTCCCCGACGAGTATGAACGAGACCTTCTCCTTCCGCGCTGACGTCTCCTGCCCCAATCCACCCACATGCTGGCGAGCCTCCCTCCCCCTAGTTTCTAGGCTCACGAGGGAGTGTTGTGCGAGGAAGGGAGGTCCCAGACCGACCGGTCCAAGAAGGGGAGCCCTGGTCCAATACTTAGTTGAACCGAGGTCTGAACCAAGAAATCAAGTGTGAATCGGTCGTTTTAGCCTCTGAACCAGACCACCAAGCAAGGAAGCTACCTCACCCATGTGGAAAAATCCTGGCCATCCTCTACACATCAAATGGCCCCTCTTTTCCCGATTTAAGGTATTTCTGCTTCTCTCTGCTCAAAAATCAAATAAATGGATAGATCTTGCAAAAATCGTATCTAATGCATCCTGACTCCAAATTATTCGAGTAAATAGTTATTTTTTATCAAAAAAATCTAATGAACCCACTAAAAATGCTTTTAAAGCCTGATTCTTAATATTTATCACTAATATTCCTAGATATTGTTCCTTTTCTTATTTAATTTGTCTAATGATTCAACAATGATGATTAATCCTTGTGAAACCCTAATTATGACTCTAATGCTCATCTTGAAACTGAACTTGACTATGTATGAATTTAGATCTAATCTTTCAACTCATCTCTCCTAGAATGTGAATCATGCACCTTTAACTAAGGGTTAACCTTTATATTGTGATAATGGATCTAAATCTTGTGAAAACCTTGATCATGTGTATGATTCAAGACTCTACTTTAATCAAATTGATCTTGAATCTCAATTATGTTAAGTATCATGATGATGATTTAGGAATGTTATGATGACTTTAATATTGATCATTAGGGCTTACACATATGATAGAAAACCTAAGTAGGTCATCCACACTTGAAATATTCTTAACACTTGAATAATGCTAGACATATTGAAATATTATGGATCATAAGTGGATCACCTAACCCTATGGTTGACCTAGGAAAGTGTAACCCTAATCTCAAATATTGAAACATGATATCCAAATATCTTGATCTTGACCCTTGATTCAAACATTGTGTTTTAGGATCTAACTTGAAGGGTCGACCTATTACTAGTGGATATGTACTCGAAATCTCGGTTAAAGGTACGCTATTATATAACTCCTTCTTCATTATATTGAAGATACTTTTATGTATCTCTTGACAATATACTTGGCTACTTACATGGATGAGCTAATGTTCCCTATGATTAGTCTTCCATTTTTCTATACTATATTTTAAAAAACATGAAAACATAAATTGCATGCCCATTATGATTGCCCGTATATTGATAATGATGATGATATTGATAATGTTGATATTGTGTGCAACAACCCCCTCATTTGGAAGTGGTACTTGTACATTGGCCTCCTATGTTCCTATGGTGAGAAGGAGCCTAGTGACCTTCCCCATCGCATTGGGGTAATAGAGTCACACAAAATATATAAGCATGCTTATTTGATTACAGCATAATGGGAACTCGTAATAAAAATTGAATTGTTGATTAACAAAACTTGTGTCGAATGATATTGGTTTTGGAAATCATTTGTTATTCTTATGAATATAAGTCATGCCAAGTATACTCTTTTTTTATAAATCACTTTACTTGATTTTGATAGTGTACCATGCAATTGCATGATTGTGTCTTGATTTTCTTTATTTTAGGCAATACAAATGGAATATTGAACAAGATCACTTCCGCACTCTACATACTCTGATGACAAAGTCAAATCGGATATATCTCCATATTAGGTTAGTTTGTTCTTTAAGTATCCAATTTTTTAGTTATTATTTCTTATCGTATATGCCAGTGTGATACATCCTATCAGGCCACTCAGGGACGGGCACTTCAATCCTCTTACTACTGTCTAGGCAGTAGGATTGGGATTGGGGTAAGAATGGTTCTGTGATAAGATGGGTGGGTGGCTCTCCCTCGGGTATTCTCCAACTACCCTAAATGAGACGTCAGCATGTAGGACTTAGCAATACAAGGAAGAAACCACCCACTTACTTTACTTCACCGAACCATGACCTGTGATGACGGGGTGGTTGTTGCCTCGTCCTCCCCCACGTTCTCCGTTCGAGTGATGGTAGGAGGAGAGTATTTTGTCATCCGATCAAACCATGTGAAAGATAGGATGGTGCCACACTGCCAAGCCGTGGCTATGCTCCCGTAGAATAATTGACTTGGGCGCAAGACATAACAGTTGATCAAGCCTAAGTTTCTATAAGAAGTGATTCTTGGTTCTAAAAACATCAATGGTGCACATTATTTCATAACATTCAAATCTGCATAACTTCTCCTAAGAACCTCGATTAATCATGAATATAATACACATCTTTATGATCACCATGGTCACATTATATTATGTTTTGATGCTAAATTTACCACTTTTTGGTCAATCAAATGCTTACCCTGAAATGACACAAAGTGATTATTCCAATCCTCAACCCATGATTCAATTATTGAATTGAATAACCAAGAACCTCAAAGTTTTATTCTATCACATCCTACACACCTTAAAAGAAATTTCTTCCTTGAAATTAAGCCATCCTCTTACTTCAAGGAAAAACCAAAAGTTCTTCATCCTTATGTAGGACATTACTCTATGTGCAACATATCCAAAAACAAATATCCATAATCATATCCAAACCACTATTAAAAGGTTTTCAAACATCTTGGTTGAAACATCCCTTCATAAAAGATTGAGACAACAACTTAGAAATTCTAGTTATGTCATGACATATATTCTATGTTAGGGTTGCATCCTTATCTTTACCCATGCATTAGGGTTCCCATATCATATTATCTTATTATAAAGGAGTTAACTAAAATTAGCCCATTATATCAAGGTGTCATCAACATTTTATTGAGCTAATTGTTAGAACATGTTCATCATTAACATATGCCTTTTAGGAGGGAGTTAACTATAGTTAACACACTTTATCCATCTAGATCATATCAAGGTGTTTTAATCATTATGTTATGTTAACTATCAAACTATATTTTTCATCTTAATTAAGCACTAAGATTAACACCTCATGTAACATGTTTCATTCACATGACCTTATTTCATTGCTCATAATAAATTGCAACATTTACTAATGATTTCATCACAATATTAACCAACAATATCACATTATCATCATTATTCATGTATATGGTTAACCATTTATACACTAATATATATATTAAACATCTCTAGGTTTCCATCATATCATGTCTGTATATCACGTCTTGAGATTAGATCACATCCTTAAATATATTATATCATGGTGGTGCTAAACAAAATTATGTGAGTGGCTTGTTAAACATATATTGAAACTTCATCTTGCCCAACTGAGGTTCTCTTGACCCATAACATGAGAGTAGTGCCATGCTTAGTCTCTCTGAGCTAAATCAACTCTATGAGTATCACATATGCATATACTTTATCTTTCTTCTTGGTCTAGGGTTATCGGATTACCTCATTGGCACTTGTGATAGCCTTACAAGCTCTATCTACATAAACACAAACCAAAACATGATATGGCATTCTCTTCATAGGTTTCTACCCATGAGACATCTATATATCATCTCTCTCTTATATGTACACCACTAGAGTCCTAGAAGGAACCGCCAACCCGAGCATGAGGCTTAACAGAACTAACATAGCTACCTCCTCCAGGGTCTTGGGCTCTCTCCCTCACCAGATGGCAGGCACTCATATTCATTTTTCACTTACACACATATAACAAGCCTCTCTATATCTCTAGGGTTTGGTCCTCCCAAGGACATCTAGGGTTCAACAAACTATAGGAATCATACATAAAGCAACTCATCTCAATCACTCAGGAGTATTCTAGTTTAGGACATATCATATCACATATTTCTCATCATCTCATATCTTAGAGTTTAGGTTCTCTGACCTTCTCCCAATGGGTCTCACTCTCTCTAGAGTTAACCCTAAAACTGGTCCTAACACTAGATGTCCTCCTTTGTAAAAGATCTTGAGGCTCATGCTGACTCACAACTTTGTCTTAGCTTATCTTATCTTACCTCATAAAAGCCTAGTTACTTGCATCATCAAAACTTATCTCAAATCCTCAAATCTGAACTTAAGTCCTCAAAGACAAACATTGATCATCATAAACCATATTATATCATCTATATAAGACCTACATCATATCATCAAAACTTATTGCATCTATTCCATCTATCATATATTCCAAACAAAGCTCTATACATCTAATCTAGAACTACTCTCTCTTCTAGATTGATGTCATTCACTTTCACTTATGTTGCATGACCACCTCCTACTCGTACATGTATGGGGACACATTTTTGTAATACTTACATATATAATAAAATATTATATAGCTTTTCTCTGATAAATCAAGCGTCAGAGAAAACTATCAAGGTTCAATCCGTTTGGAATCAAAAACCAAATCTAGAAAATGAGTGTCCCACACATAGTAGAGAGCATAGCGCCATAAAAACTAATGAAAAGGGTGAGAACATGGTGTAGACTAGTGTATCTACTCTAGACAATGAGCGTCATATGTCTAGGGTTTCTCTTCCTTTGATGGACGTCATTTCCAAACAATGCAACGTCCCATACCACTACACTATAAAGAAAGAACGACATCTAAGGCCTTTCTATACAACAAGCACCAGTCTAGACCTAGTTCTCTGACATCTAGGTAGTAACCTAGGAGCTAGGTCGGATCTAGTCTCTAAAGATGACTAATCTAACCCTAAGGTTATTAAGTTCAAGGTTCTTTAGTTTTGCATTGCATGGTGAGCAAATGTCAGGCTTTGCTATTGTTCATGCTCTGATACCACCTGTGACGTCCCTGGATTTTCTAAACTTAATCTGATGTGTGACGTCTAAATTGAAACCTCACCTCAGTGAGAATCCCAATTTAAACACCCCACACTAGGCTAAGAAGAAGAAAATCAATGGAGTCAAAAGGAAACAACAGTAGCACATGCACATGAACAATAATAAAACCATACAACATATGTTCACTGTTCAACATATAATTACAACACGAATTGTTACAACATTTGATATTACATATTGAACATCAAACTTAATATACACATGTACTACCACTAAACTACATGATCTTAAGACAATAGGTCCACCTGTGCATCATCTCTCTATACAACTCTCAACTATCCTGGTTCTTCAAGATCATATGTCCACAACCTAAACAAAAGATTACATGTGGTACATGTGAACACAATATTCAATAATATTGTACTGAGTACACCTACATGTCTTTTATATACCTCTCATTACAAATCTTGGAAATAAGATAAAACTAGAACTTGGCAGTTATAAAGAAATATAAGAAAAAGTGTATACTTGCACAAAGATATTCATTAAAAAAAATGAACACATATTTTAAGCTCATTTTCCATTATATATCCATGTATTGACCTCCAAAGGTTTTGATGCATTCTATTGACTCTCAAGGAGCTCAAGATTAAGGCCTTTATGATCAACTACCAAAGAGTTAGATCATATGTACAATGTGACCGACTACCAAAGAGTTAGGTCACTTCCAAGCACTGTACTACCAAAGCGTATAGTGTTTTCATATAACGGAATAGATATATTATGTTTCATGTGTTCATAGCCATATGTACGGAAAATCAACCAACATATCATGCAAGAACAATCATTTCATCCAATATCATATGCCAAGTATTTACTACACATATAACACAAGCATATTGTATAATAAGCCAAGTAAGAGGTAATGGCGTACCTTAGATCAAGACAAACCTAATCATCACATATCACATTCTCGATGTCAACTATGTATCCCAGGTAAAACCCTGATAATGATAAGATCAAATACTATCATCAGGTTTACATCATCATTAACCCTAGTTATGTCCATTAGGGTTTACCTTAGTTCATTAGGATATGTGCATCATTACTTGCATTCTTGTTTTAGATTTATCTTACTGATGTCATTTTCCAGATTATGGTTCATTATTTGAACATTAGGTTCCATATCCTTTTTGTGCACATATTACCCTAGTTTGTATACATTATTCAAATTAGGGTTACAACCCATGTATTAAGGGTCATCTTCCTATAATATGAATTCTATGCATCATAATAATCATAAATTAAATTTGAGGTTCCAAATATTGATATGAGCTTACTCTGTAAATTTCATCATTTATTGAGCATGTATGTATTTATTGCATTTTATTTAGGGTTAAAAGCCCTAATTAGCCATATGGAGCAAATTATATGATTTCATGCATCAAAATCATAATAAATGACATCATGTGGATTCTAAACATGATTATAGATTTAGTGACATATTATCATAATTTTAGGCCATTATTTGCTATTTATTATTCATGAAATAAGTATTTTACAACTTACATGATATCACTAAGATTTAAGCATAAAAAATTGATATGATGGTTTCATCTTATTCTACGCATTTTTCTGATAATTTCAGTACATTATTTGTAATTTTCTGATAAGTGGGCTATTTACTACAGTTTATTGAAGATATGTATATTTTTTGGGTTTTTACCTTTTTCATCCAATCAAATTCCGACACGTGTCAGCGTTGCTCCTCTCATCCCAAGCGGAGCCAATCCAATTCATTGAATCTGGTCAGGGTTTGGCTAGCGCAGTCCCAATCTTCCCCCTTCTTTTCTTCCTTACGTGTCTGTCCAAGTCCCGAGCGGGACTCGGTTCTTTCTGTTGTGTGAGGGTTGCCGTCGCGGCAAGCACCTCCGGCGTTAGCATGCAGAGTCACGATGCTCCTCGTCACAACCTGCTACAACCAGAAGCTTCACTAGTTCCTTTTAATTCTACCTTACTCCAACCAATTGCTCATAGATCCACTTAAAGCGCCTCCTCGTGAGCTTAAGGAGTTCGTTGCCGCATGCTACTTCCATCGCGGAGCAAGCAAGAAACCAAAATTTCCTCCACCTTCCTGCAGCGTCATCACAAGGGATCTTATCCTCCTGTGAGTAGATGAGGACTTGTCACAGCCGCTCCTCCTTTGTGTTCTCATGCATCAGTCCCAAGCGGGACTCTATTCTTCCGAACAAATCTGCCGCCGCCTGGGCTGAAACGTCGATGAGAGGTCAACTTTGCTCTACTCGCCTCCATCTCTCTCTCACGTCGAGATTGTAGCTGGACTCCCTACTTCTACGATGCAGCCGCCGCCTGGGACTGCTCTGGCATGCGATTCGATGTCATGATTCCTCCTCCCCACTGTCTACTTCTTCCTCACATTCACTCTATCTCTTTTCTCTACCTCCGATCACCACCTGCTCTTCATGGTGAAGAAGCAATAGAGATGGGCGGGTGGCTCTCCCTCAGATCTTCTCCAACTACCCTAAATGAGACGTCAACATGTAGGACTTAGTTATACAAGGAGAAACCACCCACTTACTTTACTTCACCGAGCCACGACCTACGGTGGCGGGGAGGTTGCTGCCTCATCCTCCCCCACATTCTCTATTTGAGTGATGGCAGGAGGAGAGTATTTTGTCATCCAATCAAACCATGTGAAAGCCAGGATGGTGCCACGCTGCCAAGCTGTGGCTATGCTCCCATAGAATAATTGACTTGGGTGCAAGACATAACAGTTGATCAAGCCTAAGTTGCAGAAGTGATTCTTGGTCCTAAAAACATCAATGGTGCACAATATTTCATAACATTCAAACCTGCATAACTTCTCCTAAGAACCTCGATTAATCATGAATATAAGACCACATCTTTATGATCATCATGGTCACATTATATTATGTTTTGATGCTAAATTTACCACTTTTTGGTCAATCAAATGCTTACCCTGAAATGAAACAAACTGATTATTCCAATCCTCAACCATGATTCAATTATTGAATTGAATAACCAAGAACCTCAAAGTTTCACTCTATCACAACACATGTGATCAATATCATACTACTACAATAACATTTATCACCATTCTGATACTTATTTTGTTCCAATATTTCTCTTCATTGTGTAACCAAGATCTACATACTAGTACCTATATGCATATGATTTGAGTCAGATATGTTGTTGGATCTAGGGCTCTGGGGGGGGTGAACATGGCTTCAAAAATTCTCACAAGATAGATTAGTAGACCTTCAAATTATATCAAGTAAAACCAATATCTTAAGTGCAATTTGAATTCCTAACTAACAACCATAGCAAGGATGAGAAAAATGATACAAGCACTTGGACAAGGTCGTTTAGAGTGGTTCCACTCTCCAAACTAGGAGAGAGTCAATCCACTACCTAGAGAGGTCAACCTCTAGGACTTTGCAAGTGTTTTCCTTTATATATTAACCAATAAGATTTACAACACAAGACCAACCAAAGGACTTACCTTTCCAATACAAAGAGTCTTCAACCTTACCAAGGACTTACCCACTTTGCAAAGAGTCTTCCACCTTCTTCCAAGGAATTACCTACTCTTGAAAAAGTCTTCATCCTTCAAGGGATTACCCATTCTTCTTGGATCTTCATCCTTTGCCTTCTCCTTCACCTGGAGAAGATATTCACCTCATCTTCAACCTTGAACAAGAAGAACAACAGCTCAAACTTCACTTGAAGTAGCTTGCTTCGCCTTTGCTTTTTTGAGAAAAGGGGTAGGGAAGATGGAATGGAATGAGAACTTTACAAGCATAAGGAAGTAGCTCTCTTACAACTGGCCTAACTCACTCATAAATCAACAAACTTGGAATGAACTCCAAGGGGTCATATTTATAATTGGGGGTGTTCCCTTGAGTGTGGGATAACTTAAGGGAGAAATATAGCCATTTTCCAAGTTGCAACATATCTATTCTCACTCAAAACAACTCTCCAATAGTTATAATAACTTTTTCTGTGTTTTCCCTATAGTACATTTAGTCGATTTTCAATAAAGGTAACTTGATCGATCCAATAAGAGACAAAGCTAATTTTCAAGCTATTGGTCGAGTTTGATCTGGGGAACTCGACCGATGTGCCAAAATCATTTTTTCTCAGTGATTCAGTCGATTGAGTATTGTGAGTGTGCAACTCCATCGATTGGTCTCTCTAGAAAATCCATCATTGGATCGGTCGAGTTTCCAACTCGACTGATAAACAACCTGTGACAAATTTTCTAAATTGACATTTGAGTGATCAAACATTGGAATTAAGTGTCCCTAATTTTTTCTCGTCTTAGTTTCAAATCATATCATCAATACAAGTGATTACAAAAATCATCTAAGGTCATTTAGAGTGATTTCCCAAAATGCACACTTGCATTGCTTTTGACTTGAACTTGAACAAGCTAGGGCTTGTGCAATTTGATCCTTATAATGTACCTAAAGCCTGAAATCAATCTTGAAGAAACATATTAGATACATAGCAATGGAATGGTTATGTCATTATCAAAATATGGACACTATAGAACTCTCAAGTCAACATATTTGACATAATCTTATATGTATGCTTGATTAAAAGTATCTACTCTTGTATAGTAGTCAACATGGTTATATATTGGTCATCCATTATAGTGGTCGATTATATATATATATATATATATATATATATATATATATATATATATATATATATATATATATATATATATATATATATATATATATATAATGTACCGAGTCATATACCTGTTAACAGTAGCCGTTACTACAAGTTTTATGTACCCTCTTGACATGTGTTTATGGTAATATATATTAATGGTTTAAACTACTTTAGAAACATCTTGTAATTTTATTATAACACTTATTCCAAAATTATATTTCCTATAATACATGGTCGGCCCATTAGGAAATAAGCTACTACCTTGATGTAGTTCTCTACATGGCCAATTGGTCAAGTGTACATGGTATGTCGAATACATCTCATTCAATTTTCATGACTTGTATTTGGATTAAAACCTATAATATTATATATTATCATTACTGTGTTTTACCTTTATTATAGGTTGTTTATTATTGAACTATCCATAAAACCCAATTTTTTATATCAACCTAGATGTTGTGTTGAACCTCATATTATTATCATATCGATAACCATGATTTTAATAATGTCCTTAAATATCCAAATACATAAACCCTCTCATGCCATTAGGTGACTAAAACTAGGATAAGAACAACATAAATAGCTATATTAGAAGGAACATGCATGTTTTCTTTGATATGACTCACATGCATAATGTGTAAAATGTCACTTTTTGGACCAAAATACATTATCAAGGGTAGTTTTTTGTCATGAACAGGTGAGTGCATACCCCTATTTTATATTATGGAATTCATTTAAATAAAGAAATATTTCTTTACAATGAGCCATGAAACATAAGCAAATTCTATTCTAAAACATTTTTGGAATATCAACTTATTGTTCTTTTATATATCCTTTGTTGATTAGTTAAGTTTATTTGTATTTCTTTGAAATTCTTATGGAACCATATTCCCTTATGTATTGTTTAATCACTATTGGACATAAAATTTTTGTTCTTGTTTAAGGGTGATGTGCCTAGATGATAAAATACAAGTCAAAATTATGCAAACTAGATGATAAAATAGTATATCTCAAAAAATGTGCTGAGATGTTTTTAATACAAAATAGACTAGAAAGATATATATGATCAACATCTAAATTAGAAAACTAGAAAATCTAAATATCTAGGTCATATATGTCCACATCATCAACAACATCATTAGCATCAGCATCTGAGGCTTTTGACTCATAGTCATCATCTCCGTCTGAAGGTGCACTAGAGAGAGCAACATGCTCATCACCAGAGTCACCAGCAGAGCCATCATCAGAAGCATCACCATCATCCTCATCAACCTCCTCATCAGAAGCAATAGCCTCCTCATTAACTTGGTCTGGCATTTCCTCATTAGCAAGAGAACAAAAACCTCAATTGGGCCAACGAGCATTCTGCTCATCCCAAGACATGCTAAGAGAATGGAGCTCATTGGCCTATGGGAAGGAAGGAGCAGAACTACCAAGACTAGCAAGCAGAGTGTCCAAGGGGCCAGCTGTCAGAGGCAACACTCCAGGGATAGATTCCCCAACAGTAGAGGGTGTAGCAGTGGAAGCAGGAGGGGCAGGGGCAGGGTAAACGTGATCATATGCATAGGATGCATAGTCATCGCCAGGGTAGGCCTGATAGGTAGGGTAAGGGTGTGCATATGACAGGCTCATGTTGGACATGATGGAACAGAGGTCCTAATGTAGGTTCTCCTAAACATGAAGGTTGTATGCCTATTGATGCATCATGTAGCCCATAATGGTTTCGTTGGATACATGGAACGAGACACGGGAAGGTCGGGTAGGATGAGGTGGTGGAGGTGCATAGGTAGAGGTAGAGGTAGAGGTAGAGGCACCAGGTGTGGTAGAGGATAGGATAGGCATGGATTTCTGAAGTGTGGTCTCACTTATGCAAACTCGTTTCCAGGTAGGTTTGTAGTGCAAGTCATGGAAAATATATTTTCCAGTGGCAAGCTAAAAAAGACCACATATTAGGGTAGGGTAGCGTGGGTGGGTGCCACGGGTGTTCTTCCCTGAGTCAAAGTAGGTCATATGGTGGAGAACGTATCTTGCCCACTTGATGTTGATGTGCTTCAAGAGAATGTACATAATGACCGCAATGTTTTTTGCAATTTTAGTCTGAATTTTCTTAGGATGAATATTGCAGTTAACAAATAAGGCAAGTATGCATCTCTTGAGGTCTAAGGAAGAGGAGGGAAGGGTGTACTTCTTCCTATAAGGGAATTGAGGCTTCTTCAAGAACTTATGCATGGTCAAATAAAATCCTTCCTTATTGGTTTGGAAGGGCACAAAAAAAAACATTGTGCAAAGGTTATTATAGAAGGCCTCAGGCTTGACTAGGTCAAAATACTCTAGTTAGTCCTTATGCCAGGTGCCAGTCACTTTGAACTCAAAAAGAAGATGTTCAGGGTATACTCATAGACTTGGAATTTCTTCTTGGCGATCATAGATGTGAGGACTACTTGAGTATTGGGTGGAGGTACGAGTGTGTCATAATTCCATTGCAAGTTAGCATAGAATTCATGAACTGCTTTTATGCTAGTTATGGAATTGTTGGAGCAAAAGCACTCAACACACAAGGTAGAGAGGTGGTGGTCATAGTACAACTCAACTACTTGGTCAATGAGATCTTGTCATTATGGGAATGGCTCAAACAAGGCACGAAATGGGAAGGGGTTCCTATGGAGGAGCTCCTTGTACCTATTTAGAGCCACATTTGAGACAAAGAAAGTGTCATCAAAGGGAATCAAGTGAGAGTTGGATGAAGATGAAGGCACATTAGCTGGAGCGGCCCTCTTCCTCCTATTTAACACCATGGAGACAAAATGGAGAGAATGAAGAGAGAAAAAGCTAGAGAAACACCACAAAAACCCATCCATACACCTAGGGTTGATAGGAAAGAGGTCAAGGAAGGTCAAGCTAGGTCAAACTAGGGCTAGGGAGAGGAAGGTCGGGGCTAGGGTTGAGAGCTTAGGGAGCTAGTGGTTGGATCAATTGACTTTTCTCTAGTTGAGAGGGAGAAAAGTCGGCTGAACCTATCTTATGTTTGATCCAGCCCTACCATCGGTCAAGTTTTGTGACCCAAAACTCGACTAATAGGCTCTTTAAAAAAGTTGTCGGCCTCTGACCGGTCAAGTTGGCAACACGTTGATGGTCAACCTGAACCAACTTTAGAAATTCTAATTTCTAGCCATTAGAGTACTAATTAAATTTATTTTTCAAGTCCATTTTGCATTTTGAACATACTTAGGCACATATCACTCATCATTGGGTACTATTTTGTGATAAAACAAGTGTTTGCAAAAAATACCCAAAAAAGAGAAAAATAAGGCAAAAAGAACATGAAAACCAATTTTTAGATATTAGCGGGCAAGGGTGATCAAACATTAGCAGAGCATATAGGATAGTTGAAAACTAGCTAGAAGGCATATCATATTCATTCAAATCAGTTATGAGTAGTTTAGATCTAATAAAATTAAATTGCTCTCTTGCCAGAGGTTTAGTGAAAATGTCCGCCAACTGATTTTTTGTGTCCACATGCGTGATATAGATATCCTTTTTTGTAATATGATCATGAAGAAAATGATGGAGAACCTCTATATTCTTAGATCTACTATGCAAGATAGGATTATATGATAAGTTAATTACACTAGTATTATCACAATAGATAGGAGAAGCATCAAAATGAATGTTAAAGTCTTAGAGCATTTGCTTCATCCATAGGACATGGGCACAACAACACCCGACTATAATGTATTCAGCCTCATTGGTTGATAATGCCATTGTGCTCTATTTCTTGGAGAACCAAGACACCATACATGGTCCTAGGAGAAAGCAAGTTCCACTTGTGCACTTTCTATCAATCAAGCACCCTACGTAATCCGCATCACTATAAGCAGTAAGAGTAAAGTCCCTTGACTTGGGATACCATAGTCCAAAATTTTGAGTTTTGGCTAGGTACCTTAAAATCCTCTTAACAACTATAACATGTGATTTCTTAAGATTTGATTGAAAGCGAGCACACAAGACAACATTAACATTATATCGAGTCTAGAGGCAGTTAAGTAGAGTAAACTTCCGATCATACCTCTATAGAGCTTCTCATATATGTTTTCACCTTCTTCATCTTTATCAAGTTTGGTGGTGTTTGACATGGGTGTGTCCATCGGCTTGGTGTTCTCCATCCCAAAGCACTTAATTAGCTCACTTGTGTACTAGCTGTAAGGACCCTGACCTTCATTTTGGGCTTATCCTGTTTGCTTTGCCTAAACCTTGTGCTTAGTTGCTTGCTAATCACCCTTAGTGGTGATTAGGGTTTGCTTGTGCTTTGTTGAGGGTTGGAGGTGCTACTTGCAAAATAACCTAAGTTTAAGGTTGATGAGCAAGTTTGTCACCTCAAGAGATGCTCTTATCTCCCTTTGATACCTCTAGAGTTGAGAGGAAGGGTTGGGAACATTTCTTGAGTTGCCTTGGGCCTTGTAGAGCTCTATTGGGCTTTGTTTCACCTTGTTTGGGCCTTGCCTTGCCTTGATGAGATTTATATCGGGCAGGAGCACCTTGTGTCAGCCATGGGGGGGGTGTCTCCCATGGGCGTGTCGACCAAGGTGGTGGTGTGTGTGTCAACCTTTGACCCCTTTGACCTCCTTACTTTGGTTGTGTCACCATACCTTGGACATGTGGTCAATCTCTTGATGAGTGGTGGCATAACATGTTGCATGTGGTTTGCAAGGTGGCAAGACATTGGACAAGTGTCCCTAAGTAAGATGACACCTTGCCATGGTTCACCTTTGATCCTTTTCTATATATATCTTCCCTTTCACTTCCTTAGGATCCCTTTTAGCTCTTTGTTGCTCTTCTCTTCTTTAGTGCACGACACACCTTTCTTTGGTGTTCTTAGTGGTCGATCCCCCTTGGTGGAGATCTCTTCTTCTTCCTCTAGCTTGGTGGCTGAACCCTAGGTGGACCTTGCTTCCTTGGTAAGCATCTTCCCTCTCTCCTCAGCATCTTCTTCTCCATCTTGCCTACTCTTCGGCCATAGTGGTTATGATCTTTGTTCCTTTTCTTGAGGTGGTCGAAAGTGGTGTGCTTTGGAGCTAGAAGCTTAGAGCTTGGAGCTTTAAGAGCTTGTTTAAGGCGAGTTACATAACTTCTAACCCTAATTATACTACCCTCCCTTTTTTGTTGTATGTTCATGTATGATCATATTCGGCCATGCAACTTGTTGAATATACTTCTTGCTAAATTATACCTTTGATCTTGTTGATATATGATCTTGTTTGCTCTTTTGGATATGATGTGGATGTACCTTTGGATCTAGTTGGCTAAACCCATAGTTGAGGGTTCCTTTGGTGTCAATACCCCTTTCTCTCCTTGGTCATGAGAAGTGAGTTTGAGGCCTAGTGTTATAGACAACACCCCTCTCTTGGTTGTTGAGAGGTGAGTCTATACACTAGAAGCTTAAGCAACACCCTTCTCTCACCATGGATTTGATAGGTGAACCTAGGTGGAGTGTTGACCTAGATGTGGTGGTGATCCATCTTGATGCCCGATTTGTGATAAAGGATTGTGTAAAACCCCTCTCTCTTGGTTGTTGAGAGGTGAGTCAATTCCTTTGATCTTTTAGGGTTGTAAAAATGGTCATCTTGAGGTTGATGATGACCCTGTCGGGCTATGCTTCATGCTTTGCATGACATGCTCTTTAGTAGTGCTTCCTGACACCTATTTGTCTAGGTTTTAACTCTGCGTCGATACATTAGGTTGTGTTGTTGACTTGGTGCCCGATATGTCCCTCTTGACCTAGGTTGTGAGCTTGGGTGATACACCTTAGACCTAGTGCTCTGCACGATACCCTCTGGGGAGAGGTTGCCCGATACCCCCTTGCCTTGAAGTTTGGTCCAGGCCGATATGATGAAGTGGAGATGAGCCTTGGTGGCTTGGTGCCTGTTATGGTGTTTGTATGGTGAAACCCTAATAGGTGCCTTTAAGGGTTGGACAATATGATGCTACCATGCTCATGGACGATATGGTTTGATGTTGTGGGCGATAGAGTGCCTTGATCGATAGATGTTGCCCCTTGTGCATGACACACACTCCTCTAGTTCTAGCTGCACGACACACCTCAGTTCTAGCTACTCTCTAGTGCATGTTAGAGTGCAATTTAATTGGCCGTCATGGTAACACGTGCTTTAGGGTTTGAAACCCTAGCCGTTTAACTTTTGGTGAGGGTATGACCTTGCCCAATACCGTCTTTGGTGAGGGATAGGTCTAACCTGGAAAACCTTGTTTATGGTTCTTTATCTTATAGTCACATATTTGTTGATAATGTGAAATGGATAATGGTTTGTAAACCAATGAATTGTTGGATGCTTAAAAGTAATGTCAAATAAAGATAGTATGATGATAGTTTATGTATATGAAAGCATAAAGAGATGCCGACGTTTTGATAGTAAGTAATGTGATTGATATAATAGGACCTGATGACATGATAAATAGTGGAGTTGTATGCCTAGTGATTTTAAAGATGTCTCTTTTATACTAACCATGCATATTACAAGATGAATTCATATCCAGGTAACAGCTATGAGGCACAGGTGTTTGAATGACACTGTATCATGATGATAACTCTTGTTGATGAGATAACATTCATCACCAGTATGGTAAGATAGGTCTGAGGACCTGATGAAGGTTGAGTGCCTAGTAAGGTGTCATCCTCAGATGATGAGATAAGGGATTATTATCCCAGGTGATGATGATGATGCCTTAAGAGGTAGTGGTTTTTTTTAATAAGGGATTGAGATCCCAAGACGATGTGATGATCAGAGTAATAATAAAACTCATTGCTTGTATGTTTTACAACTCGGTTGCCTCAACAATCCACTTTAAATATACTAATTAATTACAGTAGAATATATCATGTAGTTTTCCCTGTCCATACATCCATCATCATCAGTAGCTGGTGATGGTGAAATGGGTTCTCCTGCGGGTTAACCTATAGAGTATATTGTTGAATATGCAGGGCTTCACCTAGCTGAAAATAGGAGGATTTGAGTGCAACTGCGGTTGCAGACTCGGGCTATATAGAGCATGGTGAACAGGCTTGTGGCTCAAGTTTTACTAGAGCCGAGATCTATACCAAGGTGGGCTAGAGTTATGGGTAGCTTGCGGAGCTGACCCTGTGGCTGAGGCCACTTAAAGCATGAGACTGTGGTCCTTCTTTGGTTCTCGTGCACTGACCATGAGGTGGTGAGGTCATGGAGTCCGGCTCTTCCATTGACCTTGTATGGAACCAGATCCAGGTTTCACAGCCGTCGGTTGGATCTGAGCGGTACGACTCACTTCCTCAAGGCATAATAATATGTAATTCAGTCGAATAGTGTTTATTTCTTAGTATAAATACAGAACATTGGTTGAGACCTTACTTGTGTAGTTGATCTTGTTATACCTTGAAGTTACTTATACGTTCCTTATGTTTTGTGATAAGAACTTATAAATCTTATCTTGTCAATCATGTTCCATAAAGAAAAATCAGGTTATATGCCTCCCGTAATCTTGGTGAGATGGAAGATATAGTAAGTTCTTCTCAGTATGCCACTCATATAATCTACTTATATCAATTACATGCTTTTCTTTCTTTAAGCTTTCTGGAGTTTTATAATTTTGGTGGGAGTTATGTTTCTCGTTGGGACTGGGTGTCTCACCCTGTTTGGTTTACAACCTTTTTAGGTGATCGTGCTAGACGTGGTGGTCATGAGGTTGTGGGTGAGCAGGAAGAAGAGGAGTAGGAGAAGGCAAGAGATGGACATGCTGCATGTTTTGGTGTTTTCTAGTAGAGTCCTAGAGTCATCCCTGTACTCTCAGGTCCTCAGGGTGTTTTGACAATGTTTCATGATGTATAATTGTTGTACTCTTGTTCATTCTGTTGTTGGCCTTATGTGGCTTGTTACAAGTGATGAACTCATGTGCTGGCAAGCCAGCTGGTTTCTGTAAGCTGTGAACTTATATCAAGGCTTGCATATGTTTATATAACTTGTTTCGTTGTAGGATCTGGATGTAATAAGCTTTCTTTTATATGTCTTTCTGCAAACAGTTTTAATTAACCCGTGTAGTTGGTAATATGTGGTTTATGGAAGTTCCGTGCATTTTCACGTGTCACCTTGCTGTTTGTGTGATGGTAGGGTGTCACAGTTAGTTTGGTATTAGAGCCCTAGGTTCGTTGAGTCTACAGGGATATAGGACTAGGTTGTGTCTATTCTTGTGAGTTTCCCAAATCTTCTTACAAAAATCTTCTGCCCTCTAGTGGAAGAAAAAGCTTAAAGATGTCTGGAAAGCATGAAGAACATGTTGCTGAGGGCAGCGAGGCTGCATCAGTTGATGGAGCTAGAGTGTAAGCACATGAAGATCGGGTGTCTGAGCTCCCCCAACTTGACCCAGCCATTCTCAAAAACCCTGCCTACCAGCAACTTATGGGGCAGATGATGGCTACGATGAATCTCATCGTAGAGAGATTTCTAGTGCCTCCTCCAAGAGCACAGGCTCCGCATGGTGAAACATCAGGTATTGGGAAGACATTTGAGCAGCTTCACTGAGTTGGAGCTTCGGATTATGCTAGAATGGTTGATCCAGCAGATGCAGATCTGTGGCTGACATGTCTTGAGAAGGCCTTCCAGATCCTCGACATCCCCGAAGCAGATAAAGTAAAGCATGTTGTCTACCTTCTAAAAGGTAGTGTTGGCCACTGGTGGGCCATCGAGGAGGAGAAGCGACCCAATGAGGTGATCGGTTGGGAATTTTTCCGACGAGAGTTCATCAGCAGATACTTTCCAAAGACATATCTGGACGAGAAGATCAACCAGTTTGAGTGTCTGTGCTAAGGATCGATGAGCATCACCGAGTATGAAGCCAAGTTTATGGACCTAATGAGGTTCTGTTCTCACATGGCGGTGACAGATGACGAGCAGATCAGACGGTTTGAGAAAGGTATGAGTGTTGAGATGACAACACCTGCTTCTACATTAGAGAACCGGGAGCGGTTTGCCACATTTGTGGATTCTATCCGAAGGATCGAACAGTCAGTTAAGGAAAAGAGAGAGAACATTTCCAAGATAAGGCCTGCTCAGTTCCAAAGGCAGAGGTTTGATGGCTTCAAGAAGCCAAGGTTTTCAACACCTTCTGGGTTAAGAGGTTCCAGTGCACCGTCACATGGTCCCCGAGTAAGGGAAGAGGATATGGTTCTTCACCGTCGAAGGCACGTAGAATAGCTTCAGTGGTAGTGACAGGGCCATCTAGGCTACAGTTTGAGGATAGGGCATGCTATATCTATGGACAGATGGGGCATTTCAAGTTAAATTGCCCAAGGAGAGATGTTGAAGTGACAAAGCATCCAAGACAAAATCAGCAAGGGTCAGATAGACAGTAGCCCAATAGTAGCAGAGGGCGAGGATGCAATCAAGCGTCACAAGCAGGATCGTCTGCCCAAGGAGGACAAGGATGAGGATAGCAGCAAGCAACAACTCGATTCTATGCTATGAGTCAATCGGAGGCGATAGTCAACCCGTGAGTGGTGGCAGGTTAGATGGAGTTATTTCATTCTGATTTGTCTTCTTCTTGCTTTATATTTGTTCTGGTTGACCCGGGTGCTACACACTCTTTTATCTCATGAACTATGCTTGAAAACTATCTTTTACCTATTAGTTGTAAGAAAGATAGCATGTTGTTAGAAACCCCTCTTGATGGTTCCTCGATGCTTCGAGAAGAGTGTCCATCTTATGTCTTATCTTTTTTGGGACACAGTATACAAGTGAATCTTATACCACTTGAGATGCATGGATTCAATGTGATCATTGGGATGGATACCTTAGAGAAGTATAAGGTTGTGTTGGACTGTGGTTCCAAGAAGGCAGTGTTTGATGACGACAGAGAGAAGTGGATCTTCCAAGGAGATAGGAAGATTCTTCCGACATGTTTGGTGTCAGCTATGGTGGCAGAAAAGATGTTGCAACAAGGTTGTAAGGAGTTTTTAGCTCACGTTGTGGACACCAAGGTGAAAGGTTCTAACCTTGAGGAGGTTTTGGTTGTCTGAGAGTTTGCGGATGTGTTTCCCGAGGAGTTTCCCGGTGTTCCCCCACCTCAAGAGATTGACTTTGAGATCAATAGGGTGCTAGGAACATAGCCAATTGCCCAGACACCATACAGAATGGCTCCAATTGAGATGGCAGAACTGAAGAAGAAATTACATGAGTTGATGGATAAAGGTTTCATTAGTCCTAGCACATTTACGTGGGGTGCTCTGGTCCTGTTTGTAAAGAAGAAGGATGGATCGATACATTTGTGTATAGATTACCGGCAATTGAACAAAGTCATGATCAAGAACAAGTACCCATTGCCGAGGATAGACAATCTATTTGATCAGTTGTGTGGTGCTACAGTGTTCTCGAAGATTGATTTACAGTCTGGATATCATCAATTAAGGATTAAGGCTGATGACATACCAAAGTCAGCGTTTAGGATGAGGTATTATCACTTTGAGTTTGTGGTTATGCTGTTTGGGCTAACCAATGCACCTGCTGCTTTCATGGATCTGATGAATAGGGTGTTATGTCCATTTCTAGATCAGTTTGTTGTAGTCTTCATAGATGAAATCTTGATCTATAGTTGGGACAGGCAAGAGCATGCACAACATCTTCGACAAGCGTTGACTCTTCTTTGCCAACATCAGTAGTATGCCAAGTTCAGTAAGTGTGAGTTCTGGTTGAAGGAAGTGGCTTTCTTGGGTCATGTGATATCTGCAAAAGGAGTCAGAGTGGACCCTAAGAAGGTGGAGTCAGTTGCAGATTGGGAGCAACTGAAGATGCCGACGGAAATTCGTAGTTTTCTGGGTTTGGAAGGATACTACCGGAGGTTTATAAAGGATTTCAGTATGATCGCATTTCCGTTGACAAAGCTGACCAGGAAGGATGTACCTTTTGTCTGGGATGATCATTGTCAGCAAGCTTTCCAAAGCTTGAAGGAGAAGTTGACTAGTGCTCCAGTGTTGGTGCTGCCAAAGCCTGGGAAGGGCTATGTTGTTTTCTGCGATGCTTCCAAGAAAGGCTTAGGTTGCGTGTTGATGCAGGAAGACCATGTGGTTTCTTTTGCTTCACAATAGCTTAAGAAATATGAGGAGAACTACCTGACACATGATTTGGAGTTGGAAGCAGTGGTCCATGCATTAAAGATTTGGAGACACTATCTTTATGGGGAAGTGTGACAGATCTTTACAGATCATAAGAATCTGAAGTACATCTTCTTGCAGAGTGAGCTGAACATGTGAGAGCGTCGCTGGATGGAGCTGATCAATGATTATGACTGCACCATTGAGTATCATCCTGGTAAGGTGAATGTGGTAGCTGATGCGCTTAGCAGAAAGTCTCCTTCTTCTCGCTCGATGAAGAAAGCACAGTTGAGTTCTTTGGAATGCCATAGGCGGGATATGTTTGTTTCCTTGCAGTAGATGAATGTGCAAATGGAGGTTTCTTTGTTGGTATGTTTGTTGGCACATATGCAAGTCAAGCCTATGTTATGACAGCAGATCAAATATGCACAACAGAAATATGCTTTAGTTCAGTTGATCAGATCAGAGTTAGGCAGCGAGAAGTGTGATGGGTTCCATGAGCCGAAGATGGACTAGTTTGTTATCGTAATAGGATGGTGGTCCCTGATGTTGATGATCTGAGAAAGCTAGTGTTTGAGGAAGCGCACACACTGATGTACGCTATGCATCCGGGTGTCACCAAGATGTATCACAATCGTAAGGATCTGTATTGGTGGCCTAGCTTGAAGAAGGATGTAGTTGAGTTTGTGGCTAGGTGTGCGGTATGCCAGCAAGTTAAGGCTGAGCATCAGAAGTCGGCAAGTACGTTGCAACCTATGTCGATACCGTAGTGGAAATGGGATCATATAACCATGGATTTTGTAGTTGGTCTTCCAAGGACAGCTAAGAATCATGATTCCATTTGGGTGATAGTGGACATATTGATGAAGTCTGCCCATTTCATACCTATAAAAACAACATATATGGCCAAGAAGCTTGCTCAGGTGTATGTAGACGATATAGTGCATTTACACGATGTACCAGCAATGATATTTTATGACAGAGGTCCTCAGTTCATGAGACATTTCTGGGAACAGTTGCACAAAGCATTGGAAACATAGTTGAGGTTCAGTACTACTTTCCACCCACAGACAGATGGGCAGTCTGAAATGACTATTTAGACTTTGGAGGATCTTCTCCGAGCATGTGTTTTACAATTTCTAGGTAGTTGGGTTGTGCATCTCAGTTTGATAAAGTTCGCCTACAACAACAGTTACCATCGGAGCATCGACATGGCTCCTTATGAGGCTCTATATGGCCAGAAGTGTAGATCTCCTCTATGTTGGTATGAGTTTGGTGAGTATCAGCTTTTGGGGCCTGAGTTGGTGCATAAGACAATAGAAAAGATCAAAGTGATACAACAACAATTGAAAGCGGAACAGGACAGACAAAAGTTGTATGTAGATAATTGTCGATGACCCTTAGAGTTCCAGGTGGGAGACAAAGTGTATCTCAAGATCTCACCTTGGAAAGGTGTGCTAAGGTTTGGACGAAAAGGAAAGCTGGCACCTAGATATATGGGCCATATCCGGTGATAACACGTGTTGGCAAGGTAGCTTACAAGTTAGAGTTGCCTCTAGAGTTGTACATGTTACATCCAGTGTTCTATGTCAGCATGTTGAAGAAAAGTCATCCAGATACAAGAACAGTGATACATCTAGTTGAGGTTGAGCTCGATGAAGATGTGACCTACGAGGAAGGTCCAGTGATGATCCTTGACAAAAGAGTGAAGAAGTTGAAGAGGAAAGACTTGGTTCTTGTGAAGGTTCTTTGGCATCATCGTGGCATTGAGGAAGCCATGTGGCAGCTTGAGGAAGAGATGAGGAGGAAGTATCCCACTCTTTTCTCTTTAGATTTCGGGGGTGAAATCCCTTTGTAGAGGTTTATGGCTTGTAAGGACCTTAACCTTCGTTTTGGGCTTATCCTGTTTGCTTTGCCTAAACCTTGTGCTTAGTTGCTTGCTAATCACCCTTAGTGGTGATTAGGGTTTGCTTTTGCTTTGTTGAGGGTTGGAGGTGCTACTTGCAAAACAACCTAAGTTTAAGGTTGATGAGCAAGTTTGTCACCTCGAGAGATGTTGTTCTCTCCCTTTGCTTCCTCTAGAGTTGAGAGGAAGGGTTGGGCTCTTTTCTTGAGTTGCCTTGGGCCTTATAGATCTCTGTTAGGCTTTATTTCACCTTGTTTGAGCCTTGCCTTACTTTGATGAGATTTGTATCAGGCAGGAGCACCTTGTGTCGGCCATGGGGGGGTGTCACCCATGGGTGTGTTGGCCAAGGTGGTGGTGTGTGTGTCAGCCTTTGACCCCTTTGACCTCCTTACTTTGGTTGTGTCACCATACCTTGGACATGTGGCCAATCTCTTGATGAGTGGCGGCATAACATGTTGCATGTGGTTTGCAAGGTGGCAAGACGTTGGACAAGTGTCCTTAAGTAAGATGACACCTTGCCTTGGTTCATCTTTGATCCTTTTCTATATATATCTTCCCTTTCACTTCCTTAGGATCCTTTTTAGCTCTTTGTTTCTCTTCTCTTCTTTGGTGCACAACACACCTTTCTTTGGTGTGCTTAGTGACCGATCCCCCTTGGTGGAGATCTCTTCTTCTTCCTCTAGCTTGGTGGTCAAACCCTAGGTGGACCTTGCTTCCTTGGTAAGCATCTTCCCTCTCTCCTCAGCATCTTCTTCTCCATCTTTCCTACTCTTTGGCCATAGTGGTTATGATCTTTGTTCCTTTTCGTGAGGTGTCTAAAAGTGGTGTACTTTGGAGCTAGAAGCTTAGAGGTTGGAGCTTTGGAGCTTGAGGATCTTGTTTAAGGCGGGTTACATAACTTATAACCCTAACTATACTACCCTCCCTTTTTTGTTATATGTTCATGTATGATCATATTCGTCCATGCAACTTGTTGAATATACTTCTTGCTTAATTATACCTTTGATCTTGTTGATATATGATCTTGTTTGCTCTTTTGGATATGATGTGGATGTACCTTTGGATCTAGTTTTCTGAACCCATAGTTGAGGGTTTCCTTTGGTGGAAATACCCCTTTCTCTCCTTGGTCATGAGATGTGAGTTTGAGGCCTAGTGTTATAGACAACACCCCTCTCTCTTGGTTGTTGAGAGGTGAGTTTATACTCTAGATGCTTAAGAAACACCCTTCTCTCACCATGGATTTGATAGGTGAGCCTAGGTGAAGTGTTGACCTAGATGTGGTGGTGATCCATCTTGATGCCCGATTTGTGATAAAGGATTGTGTAAAACTCCTCTCTCTTGGTTGTTGAGAGGTGAGCCAATTCCTTTGATCTTTTAGGGTTGTAAAAATGGTGATCTTGAGGTTGATGATGACCCTGTCGGGCTATGCTTCATGCTTTACATGACATGCTCTTTAGTAGTGCTTCCCGACACCTCTTTGTCTAGGGTTTAACTCTTGGTCAATACATGAGGTTGTGTTGTTGACTTGGTGCCCGATATGGCCCTCTTGACCTAGGTAGTGAGCTTGGGCGATACACCTTAGATCTAGTGCTCTGCATGATACCCTCTGGGGAGAGGTTTCCTTATACCCCCTTGCCTTAAAGTTTGGTCCTGGACGATATGATGAAGTGGAGATGAGCCTTTGTGGCTTGGTGCCCGTTATGGTGTTTGTATGGTAAAACCCTAATAGGTGCCTTTAAGGGTTGGCTGATATGATGCTACCATGCTCATGGACGATATGGTTTGATACTGTGGGTGATAGAGTGCCTTGATTAATGGAGGTTGTCCCTTGTGCATGACACACACTCCTCTAGTTCTAGCTGCACGACACACCTCGGTGCTAGCTGCTCTCTAGTGCACGTTAGAGTGCAGTTTGGTTGGCCATCATGGTAACATGTGCTTTAGGGTTTGGAACCCTAGTTGTTTAACTTTTGGTGAGGGTATGACCTTGCCCAATATCGTCTTTTGTGAGGGATAGGTCTAACCCGAAAAACCTTGTTTATGGTTATTTATCTTATAGTCACATCTTTGTTAATGATGCATAATAGATAATGGTTTGTAAACCAATGACTTGTTGGATGCTTAAAAGTAATGTCAAATAAAGATAGTATGATGATAGTTTATGTATATGAAAGCATAAAGAGATGCCCAAGTATTGATAGTAAGTAATGTGATTGATATAATAGAACCTGATGACATGATAAACAATGGAGATGTATGCCTAGTGATTTTAAAGATGTCTCTTTTATACTAACCATGCAGGTTATAAGATGAATTCATTGCCAGGTAAGAGCTATGGGGCACAGGTGTTTGAATGACACTGTATCATTATGATAACTCTTGTTGATGAGATAACATACATCACCAGTATGGTAAGATAGGTCTGAGGACCTGATGAAGGCTGAGTGCCTAGTAAGGTGTTATCCTCTGATGATGAGATAAGGGATTGTTATCCCAGGTGATGATGATGATGCCTTAAGAGGCAGTGGTTTTTTGTAATAAGGGATTGATATCCCAAGATGATGTGATGATGACAGTAATAATATAACTCACTGCTTGTATGTTTTAAAACTTGGTTGCCTCAACAATCCACTAAAAATATACTAATTAATTATAGTGGAATATATCATGTAGTTTTCCCTGGCCATAGATCCATCATCGTCAGTAGCTGGCGATGGTGAAATTGGTTCTCCTGCGGGCTAACCCGGAGCATATATTGGTGAATATGCGGGGTTTCTCCTAGACGAAAATAGGAGGATTTGAGTGCAACTGTGGTTGCAGACTCCAGATATATAGAGCATGGTGAACATGCATGTGGCTCAAGTTTTACTAGTGCTGAGACCTGTACCAAGGTGGGCTAGAGTTATGGGTAGCTTGCGGAGCTGACCCTATGGCTGAGGCCACTTAAAGAATGAGACTGTGATCCTACTTTGGTTATCATGCACTGACCATGAGGTGGTGAGGTCATGGAGTCCGACTCTTCCATTGACCTTGTATGGAACTGGCTCCAGGTTTCGCAGTCGTCGGTTGAATCTGAGTGGTACGGCTCACTTCCTCAGGGCATAATAATACGTAATTCAGCCAAATAGTGTTTATTTCTTAGTACAAATATGGAACATTGGTTGAGACCTTGCTTGTGTAGTTGATCTTGTTATACCTTGTAGTTACTTATACGTTCCTTATGTTTTGTGATAAGATCTTATAAATCTTATCTTGTCAATCATGTTCCATAAAGAAAAATCAGGTTATATGCCTCCTGTAATCTTGGTAAGATGGATGATATAGTAAGTTCTGCTCAGTATGCCACTCATATAATCCACTTATATCAGTTATCTGCTTTTCTTGCTTTTAGATTTCTGGAGTTTTATAGTTTCGGCGGGGAGTTATGTTTCTCACTGGGACTGGGTTTCTCACCCCATTTGGTTTACAACCTTTTTAGGTGATCGTGCTAGACATGGTGGTGGCGAGGTTATGGCTGAGGAGGAAGAAGAGGAGCAGGAGAAGGCAAGAGATGGACATGCTACATGTTTTGGTGTTTTGTAGTAGAGTCCTAGAGTCATCCCTGTAGTCTCAGGTCCTTGGGGGTGTTTTGATGACGTTTCACGATGTATAACTATTGTACTCTTGTTCATCCTACTGTTGGCTTTATGTGTCTTGTTACAGGTGATGAACTCATGTGCTGGCAAGCCAGTTGGTTTCTGTAAGCTGTGAACTTATATCAAGGCTTGCTTATGTTTATATAACATGTTTCGTTGCAGGATCTGGATGTAATAAGCTTTCTTTTATATGTCTTTCCGCAAATAGTTTTAATTAACCCGTGTAGTTGGTAATATGTGGTTTATGGAAGTTTCGCGTGTTTTTGTGTGTCACCTTGCTGTCTGTGTGATGGCACGATGTCACACTTACCTTGGTTGGTGAAGTTCCCATCTTTAGTTTGATTGATTTGAAAGCCGAGGAAGAATGTGAGATCACCCATAATACTCATTTCAAATTCACTCTGCATAAGATCACTAAATTCTTTGCAAATATCAAGGTTAGTCCAGCCAAGAATGATATCATCAACATATATTGGAATGATAAGATTATTTTTAGAAGTGTGCTTTAGAAATAAGGTGAAATCTACTTTTCCCATGATATACCCATGATCTAACAAAAAGTTCTTTAATTTCTCATACCAAGCTCGAGGTGCTTGTTTGAGTCTATAGAGATCTTTTTGCAACAAATAAACATGGTTAGGTAAACTATCATGTTCAAAGCCAGGGGGTTGTGCAACATACACTTCCTCCTCAATTGCACCATTCAAAAATACACTTTTCACATCCATTTGATAAAGAATAAAGTTTTTATAACTATCAAAGGCAATTAACATACGAATGGACTAAAGTCTAGCTACAGGTGCATATGTTTTATCAAAATCTATACCTTCCTGCTAATTGTAGCCTTGAGCCACCAACCTTGCTTTGTTCCTTACTACTTTGCCACTTTCATCAAGCTTGTTGAGGTAGACCCACTTGGTGCCAATGATCTTTCTCTCACTTGGTCTTGGCACTAGGGTCCATACTTTGTTCTTTTCAAATTTCTCCAACTCTTCTTACATAGCTAGGATCCACTCATCATCCCCAATAGCTTCCTTGACGTTATTTGGCTCAAGTTGTGAGATGAAGGTGTTGTTGGCTTGTTCTTTGTTGAATGCATCCTGCATCTTCACTCTTTCAAATGGATCACCTAAAATTAGCTCTTTTGGATGATTCTTTACAAACTGGGGAGTTGGATCCTTCTTCTCTTCATCTTTCTCTTCTTCTTGAGTGGCCACCTCTTTTCCCTTTTGGGTGATGTTGAGCTCTTTTAGAATAGGAATTACTTCACCTGCAGCATCATCATTTAGAACAATATCTTTGAGAATAGAGGGGTTAGTCTCAATAAAATTAACATTTATATTGTGATGACCCCGACTTTAGGGTTCATGTATTGAGGATAGTTTGGGGGACTTGTTGTGAAGAATGATAAACATGATCAAATAATGGATATAATTAGTATCGAACTAGTCATGGTTATCCACTAAGGTTTAATTCTCATGACTTTTGGATGAGTCATTGGATAGATTTTGATGTTTGAAAATTTCATTAGAGGACTTAGGTTTCATAAGATTTCTAACCTAGGTTTGGTTCTCATATATGTTGCACGGCCACTCCTATTCAATTGGTAGGTGATTGTACTAAAGCCATGCTTGGCTGATTGGCTAATCAAATCCTAGCTCTGGAATCTAAGGAGAATGTGGCTACAATGTGAACTATTAAGGAAAGAGTCTTCACGAGGAATCTGGGATAGCTGTTACGCCTCCCCTTCCGGATCTCATCAACCTATGAGGTGGGTTGTTTTTTCGCATATTTCCTTAGATCTGGAGTCCCACCTCACCATCTACGCTTCCTCTCCACCCACATGCATAGACCATCAGGAGGAGTTATAGAATGAGAACTAGATGGAACCAGAGAAAGGAGAAGGGGATCTGCCATGGTTGCAACCTGCAACTGTGACCTCTTCAATCCATGAGGAGGATCTGCGATGGCATGGAGTCCCGACGGTGCTCACACAGGTTCGAGAGGAGCCACTTGCAAGGACTGCGGGTGTACACATGGTAGGCGGCGGTGCCTGAACTTGGACACGGAGGAGGAACCTCCAGCAGCGAGGATGATGGCGCAGGTGCAAGACGTGGAGGAGGAGCAACATCCAGCAGTCGTCATCAGTAAGCTGAAGGATGGAGATCCGGATGCGTCGAGCTCCCTTGCAGTCGGCGGAGGACGGTGCCTCAGCGGTGGCCATTTTCCAGGAGGCGACACACTGGGCTGCGGGCGTCGTGCGACGCCAAGAACAAACACACTCAAGCGGCAACGACCGTTCCCTGGAAACGACGCACACATGCGTCGACTGATCGGGAAGGAAGTGGACTTGCGGAGGAGGAAGAAGACAGAGATCGGGCGTGCGATCAGCATGAAGAAGGGATGGGTGAAGTTCAGGGCAGAAGAAGGTCACTGGGAGAATAGGTGCACGGCGGCCTACCTTCTCTGAAGATGTTGTCTAGGAAGCACCCAGGTCTGAGAGCTTTGCGCTGGTGATAGCGTGAGCAGACCGGAGTAGAACCTTGGAACTGCAGCTCGTTCCTTGTCGGATCTGGGCCGGCGGCGGTGGCTTGTCAGGGGACAAACAGAGAGCCGCTCAACGCGACTCGTAGGGTTCGCATGAGAAAGAAAAGGAGAAAGTATGAGCCAGTTCAAATCCACTCAGACCCGAGGTGAACTAGACAATCATGCTTGAATCGGCTCCAGACCAAGAAAAACCACCCGGTATGACCCTGGCTGTAGCAGAAGGACATGTGGCGCACCATGATTGGCCACAAAAGGTAATATTTTAGTAAATCGACAGTTCTTACATAATTCATAGCAATTAGCTCAATGATCAGAAAAATACAAATAATATACCGAAATTCTCAGAAAAATGTGTAGAATGATATGAAATCATAATATCAGGCTTTTGATCCACTAATATCAGTGATATCTTGTTAGTTGTAAAATGCTTAGTTCATGAGTAATAAATATCAAACGAAGTTCTAAAATTATGATAACATGTCAGTAAGTCTATAATTATGTATAGAATGCATATGATGTCAGTTATGATCATGTTGATGTACGAAATCATATAATTTGCTCAATATGACTAATTAGGGCTAATAACACTAAAGATAATGTATTAAATGCATACCTGCTCAATAAATGATGAAATTCACAGAGTAAGGTCATATCAGTATATGGAACTTCAGTTTTAATTATGAGATCATAATGATGAAGAGAATCCATGTTATATGAAGAAGAATCTTAATACATGCTATAAAATCCTAATCTGGGTTAATGATGTAACCTAGGGTTATTATGTGCACCAAAAAGAATATGGAACCTAATATTCAGATAATGAACCATAATATGGAAAATAACATCATTAAGATTATTCCAAGACAACAATACAAGTGATCATGAGGATATCATAATGAGATAGGCAAACCCTAAAATGGATATTAATAGGGTTAATGATGATGAGAACTTAATGATAGTATATGATCTTGTCTTAATCAGGTGAAGACCAGATATGTAGATGATCCAGAATGTAAATAGGAATCTCTGAACTCAGGTACGTGGGTTTTATTAAGTATAAGACTAGTTTTCATGAATGCATAATGATATGATGTACTTTGGATGCTTGTGTTTGCATATAAATTCTTGGATGTGTATTAGTAGTATATGCTCCGCAAAACATTACAGAACATAAAAGAATATAGATGGTTTGTAGCTACTGAGTGGATATATTCTCTCTCCCTCTCCCTCAATCCTCTCTCTCTCTCTTCCTCTAAATATAAGGTCGGCACTCGGTCCCCATAGCCCAAGGGGCGGGGAAAAATGAAGTGCGACATCTCTCTCTCCCCCCTCTGAATATAAGGTCGACACTCGGTCCCCATAGCCCAAGGGGCGGGGAAAAATGAAGTGTGACACCACTTAGCAGTACAAATGCATCAAAAGGCATCTAAAAATGTGTTTACCTGATTATCGCTTTAAATAATGTTTTCTTTTACTCTTTCTTTCTCAAGATTATTTCAATTATGCAAGCATATTAGTATGTATCTTTTTACCCACGTGCACAACACCTTGTGTGTTGATTCGTTGTTTCACGTATGTTTTAGGTTCAGAGCTAGCTTGGGATAAAAGACGGGAAGTGAGAAGTTGTCCAGGTTGTACCTATTGTGTAGATCCTAGTTTAGCATACATGTTCTTAGACTGTAGAAACTTTCATTCAATATGTAACTGTAAACCATTGTGTAATAAATTCATGTTGTATAAATCTTCATGTTGAATGTTGAGAATTTTATGGTTGTATGTTCATGTATGTGTATTATGCTTCCGCATTGCTTTCTGATATGATTGGATGATGTTTTCAAATTCTGACATCTCATTCCCAATAGGGTTTGGAGAAATAAAAATCCGGGGACGTCACATATATATTCTTCTACTTTAGCAAAATCAACATTAAATACTCTATAAGCCTTGCTAGTAGTGTTGTAGCCAAGAAAGAAAGTCTTGTAAGAATTTCGATCAAAATTTTTAAGAGAATCTTTTGTATTCAAAACAAAACAAGGACATCCGAAAACATGGAATTACTCGATAGAAGGCTTCCTACCACGCCATAGCTCATAAGGGGTTTTCTTTAAAGAAGGATGTGTACAAACCCAATTTTGCACAAAACATGAGGTATTGACGGCTTCGGCCCAAAACTTCTTTGGAGTGTCCTACTCTAAAAGCATGGTCCTAGACATCTCCTATAGTGACATATTCCTCCTCTCTACAACCCCATTTTATTGAGGTGTATGAAGTGAACAAAAGTTGTGTGCATAGCCAGATTCTTGACAAAAGCATTCAGAAAGATCATTTTTAAATTCTCCCCCATGATCACTATGGATGGAAATTATGTGGCAAGAGGCTTCATTCTTAGCTCATTTACAAAAGCTCGAGAAAACATCAAGGGTATCACTCTTGGAAATGAGAAAGAACGTCCAAGTATATCTAGAGAAGTCATTGGCAATAACAAGGCAATAATTGGAACCACAAAGTGATTGAGTTCTCATTGGTCTAAATAGATTAATGTGAATAAGTTCAAGATCTCTCTTGGTACTAAGGACTCCTTTGGATTTGAAGGAGGACTTGGTTTTCTTTCCTTGGGTACAAGGTTGACATTTCTCATCCTTTTCAAAATTCAATTCTGGAAGTCCCTTGACCAAGTCCTTTTTTCTCAACTTCTTCAACTGATGCATATTTACATGACCAAGCAGACAATACCAAAGAGAAATATCATTCAAATTGACTACTAGGCATTTACCAACAATAGGCTTAATAGAGTCAAGAACAATTACATAAACAATACCACTTCTAGTTCCCTTATATATAACTTGATAGGTGAGAGAATCTAGAATCAAGCATTCAAAGGAAGTAAATAACACAAGGTAACCATTGTTACATAATTGACTAACACTAATTAAATTGTGATGTAGGCCATCCACAAAAATAACATTCTTGATACACAAGGATTCACCTACATCACCCTCACCTTTGACTTTGCCTTTCTTGTTGTCCCCAAAGGTAACTGAACCTCCTTTCTTTTTGGTGAAGTTGTTGAAATGGCTTATATCACATGTCATATGCTTAGTGTAGCCACTATCAACAATACATCTTCCTTTTTCCTGCAAGAAAGGAGAGTGTCAGTTCCCAACTCAAACTTTGGGATTTAGAGTTAGCTTGCGGACCCATTTTGTCTTTGTATTGGTACCCTTAGGCTTGTAAGGACAATAAGTAAAGTAATGATCATCACACTTGAAATAAGAAGAAATGATAGGATTCTTAGTTTTAGAAGATTCTCCAACAAATAAAGAGGTCTCCTTGCTCTTTTTCTTACCTTTGGCTTTGTTCTTGCCCTTTGGTTCTCCCCCTAAAAATCCCAAACCACTCATACCACTTTTTTTGGTAATATGGTCAAGGATTTCATTTAGGGAGTTTTTCCATTTGAGGAATTTCTGTAGAGAAGCCCTTAATCTATGATTATCATCATTAAGAGATATGATAGTAGAAGACAAACTAGAAGTATCATCTCTAGCTTGAACAAGGTCAACCTCTAGACAGAGAGCTTTAGTCAAGTAAGAATCTTTCTCAAGATAAATAGAAGCAATATCATTACTACCCAAGATAGGTCTATTAGATAAATCATTAACTTAACCAAGAAACCTAGCATTTTTAGATTTAAGCACTTGAATTTCCTTAAGATAAAAATATCTCTCACCTCTACGAGCATCAACAAGAACCTTAATTTCAGCATTTTCAATTTTAAGAGTTTCAATCTCCTTTAGGCAATTTTGGTTATATTCCGTAAGAGTTTCAATGTTCTTAAGTGCACACCATTCTCTACTTCAACCTCATTGTATTGGAGCTCAAGATCAAGATATTGGCCTTGCAAGTTATCAATGCTCTCAAGATGAGTTTTCTCATAAAGCTCAAGAATTTCAAGTTTAGCATACAAATCATCAATAATTTTTCCTAACCTTTTTCGTTTAGATTTACACTTAGCAAAAGAAGAACGGGTAGAAACAAGCATATCAATAATATCTTCCTTGGATAACTCATGCAAGCTTACCTCACTTACCTCACTGACCTCACGAATTTCTTAACTAGTAGAGGCCATGAGTGCAAGGTGGCACTCTCCATCTTCTTTGGAGCTTGAGATACTTGAGGATGAAACTTCCCAAGCTGCATGAGCTGCATTCTTGTGTCTTTTATCCTTCTTGCTCTTCCTCTTATACCTTCTCTCCTTCTTATTCTCTTCCTCCTTCTTGGAGCTTCCCCTGTGGTGTGACTTTCTTGACTTGGGACATTCACTCTTGTAGTGCCCCTTTTGTCCACACCTGTAGCACCTAGGAGTAGAGGAGGAGGCTTGCTTTCCCTTGAAGCGATCCCCCTTGATGTAGTTGGCTTCATGCCTACTAAGGCCATCATCTTCACTATATGAGGAGGGAGATGTCCAGTCAGAAAGTTGTTGTTGAAGGAAGACTGCCTCCACTTATTCTTTAAAAGCACTATCTTTGATATTCTTGGCTTCCTTCTCTTCTTGCTTGGATTCTTTTTCTTGCTTGTCAATCCTTGGCTCATGAGCTTGCGGGTTAACAATGAGCTCTTCAGTTGGGATGTCACCAAGGCTCCTCACTTATTCAATAAATGTCACCTTTTACTCCCATCTATTTGGTAGAGTCCTCGAGATTTGGGAGTTCATTGCACCTCTATCCAAAGTGTTGCCCAACACAACTAGAACATTGATGATGACATTGAGCCTAGAGTACATCTCCGCAATCCCTTCTTTCTTTCCCATCTTGAAGTTCTCTACAAAGATATTCAACATGTAGATCTTAGCCTCCTTGACTTGCTTTCTACCCTCATAAGTGATGTATAATTTGTCCCAAATCTCATAGGCGATGTCCCAAGATGAGATGTGTTTGAACTCCATTGGGGTAAGGGCTGCATAGAGGATACTTATGGCTTTGGCATTGAGTTGGGATTCTTTAAGTGTAGCTTCACTCCATGTTGCAACAACTCTAGTTGGCTCCTTGTATGGTGTTACCATCACCTTCCACATATCAAAGTTCATACCTTGAATGTAGAACTCCATACACCTTTTTCAGTAGAGGAAGTTGGTTCCATCAAAGACCAGAGGACGCATGGAGAAGCCTCCCTCTAGGTTGAGTGAACCAAGTAGGTTGTCGCCCATCTTCTCATCTCGTGGGAGATTGTTGGAGAAGATCCTAAGCTATGATACCACTTATTGGATCTAGGACTCTATAGGGGGTGAATAGAGATTCAAAAATTCTTACAAGATAGATTAGACCTTCAAAATTATATCAATTAAAACCAATACCTTAAGTGCAATTTGAAGTCCTAACTAACAAGCATATCAAGGATGAGAGAAAAGTATAAAAGCACTTGGACAAGGCCATTTAGAGTGGTTCCACTCTCCAAACTAGGAGAGAGCCAATCCACTACCTAGAGAGCTCAACCTCTAGGACTTTGCAAGTGATTTCCTTTATATATTCACTAATAAGAGTTACAACACAAGACCCACCAAAGGACTTACCTATCCAATATAAAGTGTCTTCAACCTTAATAAGGACTTACCCACTTTACAAAGAGTCTTCCACCTTCTTACAAGGACTTACCTACTCTTGCACAAGTCTTCATCCTTCAAGGGATTACCCACTCTTCTTGGATCTTTAGCCTTTACCTTTTCCTTCACCTAGAGAAGATCTTCACCTCTTCTTCAACCTTGAAGAAGAACAGCAACAACTCCACCTTCACTCGGAGTAGCTTGCTTCACCTTTGCTTCTTTGAGAAAAGGGGTAGGAAAGATGGAATGGAATGAGAAATTTATGAGCACAAGGAAGTAGCTCTCTTACAACTGGCCTAAATCACTCATAATCATGAAATGGTGTGTAAATGTGAGAGAGAAAGGGTCTCAAGGAGTTGCAACACACTCAACTATAGTAAGGACTTAGAATAACATTAATTAGCAAACTTGTAATGAACTCCAAGGGGTCCTATTTATAGCTGGGGGTGTTCCCTTGAGTGTGGGATCACTTAAGGGAGAAATATATCCATTTTCCAAGTTGAAATGGATCTATTCTTACTCAAAACAACTCTCCAACAGTTATAATCACTTTTTTGTGTTTTTTGTATAGTACATTTATTCGAGTTTCAATAAAGGTAACTCGGCCGATCCACTAAGAGACAAAGCTAATTTTCAAGTTCTCAGTCGAGTTTGTTCTGGGGAACTCGACCATTGAGCCAAAATCAATTTTTCTCAGTAAGTCGGTCAGTCGAGTTATGTGAGTGTGCAACTCGACGGATTGGTCTCTCCAGAAAATCCATCACTGGATCAGTCGAGTTTCCAACTCGACCAATAAACAACCTGTGACAAATTTTCTAAATTGACATTTGAGTGATCAAATGTTAGAATTATGTGTCCCTGGTTTCTTCTCATCTTAGTTACAAGTCATATCATCAATACAAGTGATTACAAAAATCATCTAAGGTCATTTGGAGTGATTTCCCAAAATGCACACTTGAATTGCTTTTGACTTGAACTTGAACAAGCTAGGGCTTGTGAAATTTGATCCTTTTCATGTACCTAAAGCCTAAAATCAATCTTGACCAAACATATTAGATACACAGGAATAGAATGGTTAAATCATTATCAAAATGCAGACAATGTAGAAATCTCAAGTCAACATATTTGACATAAGATAATATGTATGCTTGATTAAGAGTATCTAATCTTATATAGTAGTCAACATGTTTATATATTGATTCCATCCATTATAGTGGTCAATCTACAATATATATATATATATATATATATATATATATTATGTACCTAGTCATATACATGTTCAGAGTAGCCATTACTACAAGTTTAATGTACCCTCTTGACATTTGTTTATAGTAATCTATATTAATGGTTTAAACTACTTTCGAAACATCTTGTAATTTTATTATAACACTTATTACAAAATTATATTTCCAGTATTACCTAGTTAACCCGTTAGGAAATAAACTACTAACTTGATGTAGTACTCTAAATGGAAAATTGGTCAAGTGTACATGGTATGTTGAATATATCTCATTCAATTTTCATGACTTGTATTTGGATTAAAACCTATAACATTATATATTATCATTAATGTGTTTTACCTTTATTATAGTCAATTTATTATTGAACTATCCATTAAACCCATTTTTTATATCAACCTAGATGTTGTATCGAACGTCATTATTATCATATCAATAACCATAATTTTAATCATCTTCTTAAATATCCAAATACATAAACCCTCTCATGCCATTAGGTGACTAAAACTAGGATAAGAACAACATAAATATCTATATTAGAAGGAACATGCATGTTTTCTTTGATATGACTAACATGCATAATGTGTAAAACGTCACTTTTTGGACCAAAATACATTATCAAGGTTAGTTTTTTGTCATGATCAGGTGAGTGCATGTCCCTATTTTATAGTATGACACTGATTTAAATAAAGAAATATGTCTTTATAATGAGCCATGAAACATAACCAAATCCTATTCTGAAACATTTTTGGAATATCAACTTATTGTTCTTTTATATATCCATTGTTGATTAGGTAAGTTTATTTTTATTTCTTTGAAATTCTTATGAAATGATATTCCCTTATGTATTTTTTAATCTCTATTGGAAATAAATTGTGTATTCTTGTTTATGGGTGATGCGCCCCAATTTCCATTGTATGGATGTTTACATAATTTTGCATTTGAAAACGATTGTTAAATGAATGAATTGTTAAAGTTGCCTTCACTATTTATGTATGTGTGGTTTAAACAAAATTATCTAGGGTAGTGGTGCTTCTTCACTACCATACATTTAGGCACTAAGGTTATGTCCCCTTTCCACATGTTATATTTTGAAACCGAGTTTAATTTATCATGTCAGTCATTGGGGTTTTATTCCACTACCATTTTTACATATTAGGATTGAGGCTTTATTACTCTAGCATGGATTGGGATCTTGGTGCTATATCCCTACTTTAGATAGTTTTGTTTGTGTATAATTAACATACATTGATTAATCTTTTACAATTTATGGGTGATTTAAAAGGGAAGTAATTCATACTTGTTTATTATCTTCTTTGACTAAACTACCTAGTCCTCATTGGATTCATTATTGTTTTGTTATTATTTCTCTCAAACTCACACAATTTTTATATCCTTCTTTTGACTGGGAACACCCTTACTGTTGCTCTTGAATCTTTAGATGCCTAAATATTATTTTCATCTCTTGCCAATATTTTATTGACGCCTACCTTTCTTCTTATTTCTTCCCGTTATGGGTGTTGTTCCAAGCCAACTAGGTGTAGGTAATTAAGAGGATAATGACTCATGTGGAACATGTACCTTGGTTATTGACTTTGAGGATATCTTGGGATTGCCAGGCTTCGCTATGCAATGGTGTTTTGTATAAATTACATGCACTCTTTATTTTTTTTGTAATGACCCTTTGTGGTGAGGAACAATGTAAACGAAATATTGATATTGTAACAATATAATCTTTCACAGCTATGTAATCACATTACTTTTATGTATGATACTTTTGAGATATGAAATAAAATGCCTCCATTTCATCACACTTATTGTGTGTTTGTATTGGATGATGTTTCATTACTCATTTAACAATGAGTAGATCCCCTCTCAAGTCCCACTCAACCACTCTATAGCGAGAGTTTCATATATCTCAATCACATTCAATATTTTACATGGTCAATTAACTTCTAAGCAAACCCTAGTTGAGTAAATTATCATTTATATTGGCTATAAAAAAATTGATGACTACCTTTGTATATCCTATATTGAATTGAGCTAGGGTTATGATAATTTTAACCAATAAAAAGATCATTTCCATTAAATATTTACATATACTCTCCAATTCTAGTCATTAATATTTCACATATTAGTAACAATGTTATTTAGATCCCTAACCTAAAAAGGTATCACATTCAACTAATCAAACTTAAGTAATTTGGTTAGTAAATATATAAATGATTCCATATTAGCAAGTTTCCATAAAATAGATGTACATCTTTTCCAAACACTAGAAATTCAAGATTTTTTACATTTGATAAAATCAAAATCCATTTCCACCTATAATAGTATGTGTTCATATATTTGATTAGTTGGTATTAGTCCCATAGTGTTTCCCTTAATTCTATTTAGCCCATGTACTCCTCAACTCCTATATATTGGAGACTGAATACTATTATTTGACTTATTGAAAGCATTCCATCCTACATTATATTAAGAGAAAAACCTTAAACCCTTCCATTTCCTCAACTCTCCCTACCAACCCTCCCTCTCCCTTGCCTGACAGTCACCCACCACCACCATCCATCCTTCCTCCGCCTACCACACTCCCCTCCCCCTCTCTTCCCCTTATCGTGGAAGCCACTGGTCGGGCCGCATAGCACCGCTGGCGGCACCCAACTGCTCAAGCGACCAATGGCTTTCCTGGCAAAGGGAGGCCAACAACCTCTCCATGCACCTGGCCTCCACTACTGGTATCGGGCCATAAGTACCCATGGTAGCCTGACGTTTATAGGCACATCTAGTTGAATTTAGTCACCACCAATCTAGGGCAATACCTGATGTGGTCTTTATTTGCATGGTGTTCCAAAATACCTTTATCTTATTCTTTTTCCTTCTTTTGTATATTCTAGATTTTGAAAGTTGTTATAAACATATAATAAAATAAGTTTGAAAATACCCTATGTTGATTTATAAAGCACCATAATAAAAGGAGGCAAGGCTTTACTTTTCTTCCTCTCAATGTGGTTCTCCTAATCCACATGGTTGTGTGTTTTTCTTAAAAAATTGGGGATTTAATGCTCTTTATCTTACCATTTAATCTGGTAGCACCTTCTGTTTGCCTACCAAGTTCCGCTCAAGTAGTATCACTGCACTTTCTACTAAGCTTCATTCAAATAGTATTACTTTCTTCCTATGAAGTTCCATATTGATAGTGCTACTCCTTCTACCGGTTTTCATTCCAGTAGTATTTCGATTTTGTGCTTTTGTACTGTGGTGCATTCTAGTATCTTTATTTTTGTTTATACCATGCTATATTCTGGTACATTTATCTTCTGTCTGTAACATGCTCTGCATTACGACACTTTTATTTTCATATCATGGGTGACATTTCCAAGCCAACACCTAATGTTATCTATAATGAGATGCCCTGTATCACTGCTTTCAAACTCAATGGTGAGAATTATCTGCTTTGGATGAGTGATGTTCAATCATTCATGGAATCATGGGATAAACTCAAGTTTATCCCCATAGATGTCCCTGATGTGCATGACACCTCGTGGACTATAGGAAATACCCAGGTTCTCTCCTATCTCTTGTGGTGAATGGATCTTGAACAAGCATTCAAGTAGATCCAGCATAGGTGCAAAAAAACAATGTGGGATGAATTGAAACAATTCATCACTTGGGAGGACAACTTCTAGCACATCTACAATTTCATGAAAAAATATTTTCTAAGTATCAAGGGGTTCTTGTCTTGTCAATGTACTATGATGCGAGGAAGGCCATGTAAAATCAGATAAATTGCTTCTCTCCAATGACCTTCGTTCAGGTCACCAAAGAGAGGGAAACTCATCAGACACTTTCTCAATGGAATTCATCCCTACTTTGTTGCAGTATGAAAACTAATCCTGGTTGTTACAATCCTTCCATCTATGGATCACACAAATGCATATTTGGCCTAGTCTGATATGCACTTATTGTGGCACCTTTGGCCACATTAAAGAAGTCTTCCACTTAAAGCATGGATATCAAGCACACTATGGGAGAGAATGTGGTAGAAGCTCTACCTATGATCCTCAAGCACATGCCCACATTGGTTAAGCATTTGCCTCTACATCTGGTCATGCACCTCCTTTACCATAGGAATCTTCTCAAAATTCTCATGTCTCATTATCTCATGTGGGTACGAATTCCTTCACCAATATGATCAATATTATGGGGATTCTCCCCTCCACAATAACATGAACACATTTTGTCTCTTCTAATTGGAACATTGGGGATTGAACTACTACCAGTTCTTCTATTCACTTGGTCACCACTTCTCAAGGTAACTTTGGGGTGTCTATTCTCACTTATACTTCTAACAGGATTATTGATTCATGTATGTGATAATATATGATCGATATGCCCCATCTTCTAACCACATTTGATATGTTTATCCCTCACTCCTCTATCACCATGTGGATGGGTCAGTTAAATGAGTAACTTGGCATGGCAATGTTCCTATATCTTCTAGAATCAAGTTGATTGATGTCCACTTTATTCCAAACATTCCATACAATTTAATGTTTGTACAAAAAAAATTTTGATTCTCTTTGATGTTTTGTAACTTTTATCCATCCAATTTTATTTTTAGGGAGGAATTTGATGACAATTGGGCATGGAGTGCGCTTTGGTGGTCTCTACTACTGTGAAAGACTGGGTCTTTGGCTTAATTCCGAGGATGGAATTTCTTTTAAGCCGTGTAGGATGTGATGGAGTGGACTTTTAGAGTCCTTAATCGTCCAATGACATAAGTGGATTCATATATTTAAGTAATTTTAAAGAAGTTCCAAGTGATTTGATAAAGCATGGATGCTATTGTTGTTGAAATCATGATTATGATACATAAGGTTATGACTTTCGGTGGAATTTAATTAATTGGTCTAACAGTTGAGTCTTGGCACCAAAGTTTAACGGAATGCAACTATGGTGATGATAAAACTATGGTTTGGGTTTCATAAAGTTTTGAGGTTCCTAGAAGGAGATGCTATGGGTTGACATTGGTATAATAAAGTAGGTATGGGTGACTTCAGAACTAGGTCTATCAATTATTTATCCTAAGATTTGATACAATACAGTGTCACGCGAAGCACTGGCTTGTGAGCCACGGACCTGATGGGCTTTGGTTTGGCTTGGTGGCTATGCCTCAGCCGTAAGATGGGTTGGATGGACAACTCCCAGTTGCCTACTATCTTACGGTTAGAGAGATAGAGATAGCAGAGTGGATGGAAGTTCTGGCCATCCATGATCGCACGTTGAGGAAGACAGGCTACGTGCAAAGTTAACAGATCAGTTGAGGTGGGGTTATCGAGAGGAACAAATAGAACCCTCAGTTGAGACTATAGGGTCAGAGGCGAGGGAAAACAAACTCCCTCTTCCTCTGCCTTCTCCATGGCGATGTATAGTTTAGAAGAGGGGGAAGATGAGAGGAAGAGAGTGGTTGGAAGATGAGCTAAACAGATCTAATGGAAGACCTGACGCATGTGGTGCACGGACCTCACAGGTCGTGGAGGAGGATAGCACCGCGGCGGAGGCCATCACCGGCGACATCTCTTTAGAGCAGTAGTGGTGAACGCTTCCATGTCGGGTTCTAGCTCGCGGCGGAGGCTGTGTGCATGCAGCAATTGAGTCCTCATTGGAAGGAATGTGAGGATTGGATATCCTGGCTCTCACGCCAGAGAGGAGAACAGCGACGACACGAGGACTGACACAACCGTGTCGACGCCGTCAAGTGGAGAACGATGCACACAGGTGTCGGGTTCATGCACGCAGCAACCAAGCTCGACTTCCCACTGGAGATCTTTTCCACAACGGCGCTTATGCACTCTCAGAATAGAAAGAACGAGGAGGAGGATGGGGCGGCTGATCGCCGCCAGAGGACGTCTGCCGTCTGCAATGGTGGCTTGGGCAGAAGAAGGCACCACCCTATGGAGCACCCAACGCACGGCGGAGTCCCTGTTCCTGAGTCACGCGAACCAGAGGGGAGCTTGCGGAAGTGCTTTCGGTAGAGCGGTTGCTTCGGCGGCGGCAGTCTGTGAGAGAGAGAGAGAGAGTGGGCACACACTCGCGTGAAACCAGAGAAGTCGAGAACATGGAGTGCGGTCGAACTGGATCCAAATCACCAATCTAGCCGGTCCAACACAACAGACACTTGAACCGCCGAGCCAAATAGAAAGGAGCAGCACATCCTCAAGACCAGGTGGCGGCCTCCAATTGACCAATAAAGGTAAAAACTCTAATAATTCTCAGATCTTAGAAAATGCATAGCAATTAGCTCTGTTATCAGAAAAATACAAGTAAGGTACCGTTATCCTTAGAAAAATGCGTAGAATAATATGGAACCATCGTATCAATAGTTTGAGGCTTAAATATCAGTGATATCATGAAAGTTGTTTAATACTTGTTTCATGAATAATAAATATCAAACCATGGCCTAAAATTATGGTAAGATGTCAGTAACTCCATAATAATGTTTATAATGCACCTGATGTCAGTTATGGTCATGATGATGTACGAAATCATGTAATTTGCTTAATATGGCTAATTAGGGCTAATAACCTTAAATAAAATGTATTAAATGCATACATGCTCAATAAATGATGAAATTTACAGAGTAATCTCATATCAGTACCTGGAACCTCAGAATTAAATATGAGATCAGGATGATACCCATAATCCATGTTATACAATGATGTTTGCTCTTAATACATGTTATAAAACCCTAATCTCGGTTAATGGTGTAATCTAGGGTTAATTAATGTGCACAAAAATGCTATGGAAGATAATGTTCAGATAATGAACCATAATCTAGAATATGACACCAGTAACAAAATCTAAGACAAGAATGCAAGTAATGAGGGGAATATCCTAAAGAGATAAGCTAAACCCTAATGAATACGATTAGGGTTAAGATGAGATGTAAGATGATGAGAACCTGATGGTGATATGTGGTCTTGTCTTAATCAGGGTTGACCAAGGATGTAGATGACATCAGGGATGTGATTAGGATATATCTTTGGAAGGTACGCCATTACCTCTTACTTGGCTTATTATACAATATGCTTGTGTTATATGCATAGTAAAATACTTGGCATATGATATTGGATGAAATGATTATTCTTGTATGATATGTTGCATGATTCTCTGTACTTATGACTATGAACACTTGAAACATAATATATCTGTTCCATTATATGAAAGCACTAACTCTTTGGCAGTGTGCTTGGAAGTGACCTAACTCTTTGGTAGTGGTCACATTGTACATATGACCTAACTCTTTGGTAGTGGTCTGACCTAACTCTTTGGTAGTGGTCACCTTGTACAAATGATCTAACTCTTTGGTAGTGATCATAAAGGCCTTGGTATATAATGGAAAATAAGCTTAAAATATGTGTTCTCTTCTGTGAATGAATATCTTTGTGCAAGTATATGCTTTTCTTATATTTTGTTTATTGCTGCCAAGTATTAGTTTTATCTTATTGCCAAGATATGATGAGAGGTAAATAAAAGACACGTAGGCGTACTCAGTACAATATTCTTGAATATTGTGCTGACGTGTACCGCATGTAATCTTTTGTTTAGGTTGTGGTTATGCTCTTGAAAATCCAGGATAGTTGTGAGTTGTGTGGCGAGCTGATGTATAGGTGGACCTGTTGTCTTAAGATCCTATTGTTTAGATGTAGTACATGTATATGTATAGTTTGCTGTTCAATATGTAATATCAAGTGATGTAACAATTCATGTTGTAACTATATGTTGAATGGTGAACATGTGTGTATGGTTTTATTATTGTTCATGTACATGTGCTACTGTGTTTCCTTTTGACTTCCTCTGATTTTCTTCTTCTTAGCCTTGTGTGGGATGTTTAAACTGGGATTCTCGCTGAGGTGAGGGTTTCGATTTGGACGTCGCACATCAGATTAAGTTTTAGAAAATCCGGGGACGTCACAGGTGGTATCAGAGCATGAACAATAGCAAAGCCTGACATTTGCTCATTATGCAACTCAAAACTAAAGAACCGTGAACCTTAATAATCGTTAGGGTTAGATTAGTCATCTTTTAGAGACTAGATCTGACCTAGCCTCTAGGTTAGCACCTAGATGTCTGAGAACTAGGTCTAGACTAGTGCTTGTTGAGTAGCAAGTCCTTAGATGTCGTTCTTTCCTTGTAGTGCAGCGGTATGGGACGTTGCACTATTTGGAAATGATGTGCATCAAGGGAAGAGAAACCCTAGACATATTGCGCACGTTGTCTAGAGTAGCTACACTAGTCTACCCCTTGTTCTCACCCTTTTCATTAGTTTTCATGACACTGGACTCTCTACTATGTGTGGGACACTCGTTTCAGGATTTGGTTTTTGATTCCAAACGGATCGAACCTCGATAGTTTTCTCTGACGCTTGTTTTATCGGAGAAAAACTATATAATATTTTATTATGTATATGTATTACAAAAATGTGTCCCCACACATGTACGAGTAGGATGTGGTCATGCAACCTAAGTGAAAGTGAATGACATCAGTCTAGAAGAGAGTGTAGTTCTAGATTAGATGTCTAGAGCCTTTTTGATATATATGATAGATGGAATAGATGATATAAGTTTTGATGATATGATGTAAGTCTTATATAGATGACATAAGATGTTTATGATGACCTATGTTTGTCTTTGAGGACCTGAGTTTAGATTTGAGGTTTTGAAATAAGCTTTGATGATGCAAGTAACTAAGCTTTTATGAGATAAGATATGTTAAACTAAGACAAGTTGTGAATCAGCATGAGCCTCAAGCTCTTTTACAAAGGAGGATCTCTAGTGTTAGGACCAGTTTTGGGGTTAGCTCAAGAGAGAGTGAGACCCAATGGAAGAAGGTCAGAGAACCTAGACTCCATGATATGAGAAATACGAGAAATATGTGATATGATATGTCCTAAACTAGACTACTCCTGAGTGATTGAGATGAGTTGATGTATGCATGATTCCTATAGTTTTGTTGAACCCTAGATGTCCTTGGGAGAACCAAACCCTAGAGACAGAGAGAGGCTAGTTATATGTGCATATGTGAACATGAATATGAGTACCTACCATCTGGGTGAGGGAGAGAGCCCAAGACCCTGGAGGAGGTAGCTATGTTAGTTTCTACGAAGCCTCATGCTCGGGTTGGTGGTTTCCCACATAGGAATCTAGTGGTGTATATAAGAGAGCTTTGGGTAAGATGTTTCACGGTTAGAGACCTATGAAGAGTATGCCATATCATGTTTTGGTTTGTTCTTTGTGGCTAGTGCCAATGAGGTAATATGAGAACCCTAGACTAAGAGAGGAAAGATAAAGTTTTTGCATGTGAGATACTCACATAGTTGAGTCATCTCAGAGAGATTGAGCATGACATTACCCTCATGATATGGGTTAGGAGAACCTCAATTGAACTAGATGATGTTTTGATACATGTTTCACAAGCCACTTGCATAAGTTGGTTTTGCACAACCATGATATAATATATATAAGGATGTAATCTGATATATAGACATGATATGATGGAAACCTAGAGATGGTTTAATAGATATCAAGGCATAAGTGGTTAACCATGTACATGAATAATGTTGATAATGTGAAAATTGTTGGCTAATATTGTGATGAAATCACTGGTAAATGTTGTAATTTAGTATGAACAAGGAAATACGGTCATATGAATAAACTTGTTGCATGAGGTGTTGATCTTCGTGCTTAATAAATAAATAAATAAAAAACATATAGTTTGATAGTTAGCACAACATAACGATTATGACACCTTGATATGATCTAGATGGATAAAGTGGGTTAACTCTAGTTAACTCCCTCCTAAAAGGCATATGTTAATGTTGAACATGTTCTAACAAATTATCCCAATAAAATGTCGATGACACCTTGATAATGGGTTAACTTGGGTTAACTCCTTTAAAACATGGAATATGATGTGAGAACCCTAATGCATGGCTAAAGATAAGGAAGCAACTCTAATATTTGAGTTATGGAATGACATAAGCTAAGCTTCTAAACCTTGAGTTTAACCTTGAATGGAGTGTTTGTGCACCCAAGATGGTTGTAAACCTCCTAATAGTACTTTGGATACATGGTTCTAGGTAACCTTTGCGGATATGTTACACATAGAATAATGCCTACATGTGGATGAAGGTAAGATAAGGTTTTCCCTGGAAGTATGAGTATGGTGTACTTTCGAGGACGAAAGTTCTTTTAAGATGTATATGATGTGAAAGACTGGGTCTTTGGCTTAATTCCGAGGACGGAATTTCTTTTAAGCCGTGTAGGATGTGATGGAGTGGACTTTTAGAGTCCTTAATCATCCAATGACATAAGTGGATTCATATATTTAAGTAATTTTAAAGAAGTTCCAAGTGATTTGATAAAGCAAGGATGTTATTGTTGTTGAAATCATGATTATGATTCATAAGTTTATGACTTTCGGTGGAATTTAATTAATTGGTCTAACAGTTGAGTCTTGGCACCAAAGTTTAACGGAATGCAACTATGGTGATGATAAAACTATGGTTTGGGTTTCATAAAGTTTTGAGGTTCCTAGAAGGAGATGCTATGGTTTGACATTGGTATAATAAAGTAGGTATGGGTGACTTTAGAACTAGGTCTATCAATTATTTATCCTAAGATTTGATACAATACGGTGTCACGCGAAGCACTGGCTTGTGAGCCACGGACCTGATGGGCTTCGGTTTGTCTTAGTAGCTATGCCTCAGCCGTAAGATGGGTTGGATGGACAACTCCCAGTTGCCTACTATCTTACGGTTAGAGAGATAGAGATAGCAGAGTGGATGGAAGTTCTGGCCATCCATGATCGCACGTTGAGGAAGACAGGCTACGTGCAAAGTTAACAGATCAGTTGAGGTGGGGTTATCGAGAGGAACAAATAGAACCCTCAGTTGAGACTATAGGGTCAGAGGCGAGGGAAAACAAACTCCCTCTTCCTCTGCCTTCTCCATGGCGATGTACAGTTTAGAAGAGGGGGAAGATGAGAGGAAGAGAGTGGTTGGAAGACGAGCTAAACAGATCTAATGGAAGACCTGACGCATGTGGTGCACAGACCTCACAAGTCGTGGAGGAGGACAGCACCGCGGCGGAGGCCATCACCGGCGGCATCTCTTTAGAGCAGTAGTGGTGAATGCTGCCATGTCGGGTTCTAGCTCGCGACGGAGGCTGTGTGCATGCAGCAATCGAGTCCTCGTTGGAAGGAATGTGAGGATTGGATATCCTGGCTCTCACGCCAGAGAGGAGACCGGCGACGGAACGAGGACTGACACAACCGTGTCGACGCCGTCAAGTGGAGAACGACGCACACAGGTGTCGGGTTCATGCATGCAGCAACCAAGCTTGACTTCCCACTGGAGATCTTTGCCACAACGACGCTTATGCACTCTCAGAATAGAAAGAACGAGGAGGAGGATGGGGCGGCTGATTGCCGCCAGAGGACGTCTGCCGTCTGCAATGGTGGCTTGGGAAGAAGAAGGCACCACCCTGCGGAGCGCCCAACGCACGGCGGAGTCCCTGTTCCTGAGTCACGCGAACCAGAGGGGGGCTTGCGGAAGTGCTTTCGGTAGAGCGGTTGCTTCGGCGGCGGCAGTCCGTGAGAGAGAGAGTGGGCACACACTCGCATGAAACCAGAGAAGTCGAGAACATGGAGTGCGGTCAAACCGGATCCAAATCACCAATCTAGCCATTCCAACACAACAGACACTTGAACCGCCGAGCCAAATAGAAAGGAGCAGCACATCCTCAGGACCAGGTGGCGGCCTCCAATTGACCAATAAAGGTAAAAACTCTAATAATTCTCAGATCTTAGAAAATGCGTAGCAATTAGCTCTGTTATCAGAAAAATACAAGTAAGGTATCGTTATCCTTAGAAAAATGCATAGAATAATATGGAACCATCGTATCAATAGTTTGAGGCTTAAATATCAGTGATATCATGAAAGTTGTTTAATACTTGTTTCATGAATAATAAATATCAAACCATGGCCTAAAATTATGGTAAGATGTCAGTAACTCCATAATAATGTTTATAATGCACCTGATGTCAGTTATGGTCATGATGATGTACGAAATCATGTAATTTGCTTAATATGGCTAATTAGGGCTAATAACCTTAAATAAAATGTATTAAATGCATACATGCTCAATAAATGATGAAATTTACAGAGTAATCTCATATCAGTACCTGGAACCTCAGAATTAAATATGAGATCAGGATGATACCCACAATCCATGTTATACAATGATGTTTGCTCTTAATACATGTTATAAAACCCTAATCTCGGTTAATGGTGTAATCTAGGGTTAATTAATGTGCACAAAAATGCTATGGAAGATAATGTTTAGATAATGAACCATAATCTGGAATATGACACCAGTAACATAAATCTAAGACAAGAATGCAAGTAATGAGGGGAATATCCTAAAGAGATAAGCTAAACCCTAATGAACACGATTAGGGTTAAGATGAGATGTAAGATGATGAGAACCTGATGGTGATATGTGGTCTTGTCTTAATCAGGATTGACCAAGGATGTAGATGACATCAGGGATGTGATTAGGATATCTCTTTGGAAGGTACGCCATTACCTCTTACTTGGCTTATTATACAATATGCTTGTGTTATATGCATAGTAAAATACTTGGCATATGATATTGGATGAAATGATTATTCTTGTATGATATGTTGCATGATTCTCTGTACTTATGACTATGAACACTTGAAACATAATATATGTGTTCCATTATATGAAAGCACTAACTCTTTGGCAGTGTGCTTGGAAGTGACCTAACTCTTTGGTAGTGGTCACATTGTACATATGACCTAACTCTTTGGTAGTGGTCACCTTGTACAAATGATCTAACTCTTTGGTAGGGATCATAAAGGCCTTGGTATATAATGGAAAATAAGCTTAAAATATGTGTTCTCTTCTGTGAATGAATATCTTTGTGCAAGTATATGCTTTTCTTATATTTTGTTTATTGCTGCCAAGTATTAGTTTTATCTTATTGCCAAGATATGATGAGAGGTAAATAAAAGACACGTAGGCGTACTCAGTACAATATTCTTGAATATTGTGCCGACGTGTACCGCATGTAATCTTTTGTTTAGGTTTTGGTTATGCTCTTGAAGATCCAGGATAGTTGTGAGTTGTGTGGCGAGCTGATGTACAGGTGGACCTGTTGTCTTAAGATCCTGTTGTTTAGATGTAGTACATGTATATGTATAGTTTGATGTTCAATATGTAATATCAAGTGATGTAACAATTCATGTTGTAACTACATGTTGAATGGTGAACATGTGTGTATGGTTTTATTATTGTTCATGTACATGTGCTACTGTGTTTCCTTTTGACTTCCTCTGATTTTCTTCTTCTTAGCCTTGTATGGGATGTTTAAACTGGGATTCTCGCTGAGGTGAGGGTTTCAATTAGGACGTCGCACATCAGATTAAGTTTTAGAAAATCCGGGGACGTCACAACTACTTCTCTGTCTCACCCTCTAGCCTGACACAAACTCTTCTTGCCTCCACACCACTTTAGTTGAATCTATGCCATGGCCATTTACCTTTACACAAGATTAAACTATTTGATAGTTATCTATCTTTGTGTTATTCTATCCCTTGCAATGCCTACAAATAGGGAATCACCATCATGTGTCCTTCCCGACCCATACCTACAAACAATCATCTCATTTATTTGATTTAGTTCAAACTAATGTGTGTAGTCCATTGAGGACTACTAGTTACAATGGATATAGATATATTCTTACGTTTTTTTAGTAATTTTTCGAGAATGACATGGCTTTATTTACTTCAAACTCATGATGAAGTTTTTACATTAATTCATGAGTTTCACAAGTGAGTTTGGGTTCAATTTTCAATGTCCATTAATATTCTTAGAACCAACAACGCCCTTGAGCATACTCAAAAGAATATTGTTTCCTTTTTCCATGACACAGAGGTGATTCATCAATGCTCATGTAGATACTCGCCACGGTAAAATAACATCACTGAGTGTAAAAATTTTCATTTACATAACATTACATGCTCTCATGTCATTCATGCTAAATTGCTTAAGATTTTTGTTTTTGATGTGGTGGTCATCACCACTTTCTTTTGTTTCAATTACCAACCTTCCTCTATTCTTACAAAGTGCACTTCTTTTTCCATTGTTTACCCTCAATCCACAATGTTCCCTTTACCACCTGTATTTTTGGTTGTTTCACCTTAGTTCATAATTTTGATCCCAAGGCCAACAAGCTTTTCCCCTAAACTATTTCAATGATGTTTCTCAATTATCCTTTTTCTTAAAAAGGGTACAAATGTCTTGAACCTAGATCCAAAAGAATCTATATCTCTTTTAATGTCACATTTCATGAGGATGAAATATTCTTTTCATCATCCTCACCCTCCATAGATCATATTGATACTAAGAAAGTAGTTGAAGATAAATGCCCTCCAAAGTAGTGCTTGTTTATAGTCGGGTAGCTTGACTCTTGGACTTCTTATTCAGCATATGGAGCATCAGGGAAGTCCATGTCCACTTTCCTCACGATAAATTTTTCTTCATAATATCACTTTAGGTGGTGACCATTGACTGAGAATGTGCCTGACTTCTCGCTATGAATGTCCATCTTTCCATAAAAATATATGGTTACCACTATAAATGGCCCAAACCAAAGAGAACGTAGCTTTCTCATAAAAAGATGGAGTGTAGAGTTGAACAAAAGGACTTTGTTGCCTTCAAAAATATGCTTCTAGTTTATGTGAGAATCATGTCAAATTTTGGTGTGTTCTTTATAAATCTTGGTATTCTCATAAGCATGGAGACAGAGTTCTTGTAACTCGTGTAGTTGCAAAAAGTGTTTTCCTTTTACTAGATTGGTATCCATATTGAGAGCCTTGATTTCCCAATAAGCTTTATGCTCCAATTCTAGAGGAAGGTGACATGACTTACCATATATGAGATGATATGGCATAGTTCCGATCAAAGGTTTATAAGTAGTTTGGTATGCCCAAAGAGCGTCATCAAGTTTTGTGGACCAATTATTTTTGGATTTTCCCACTGTGATGAGCCCAATTCCTATATACTTTCCATGATGACATTCCTTAGATATGCGTGCACTCATATCTATAAGATGTCAAGATGGAAAATATAAGGGATTTTGATTGTCAACTAGTATACAATAAGAAGTTAGATCGTTGTTCACAAACATCAGTTAAGTAGACACACAGCCATCATTCGTAGCAATAAAAGGTCATATTACATTATTCACTGGAATAAGAAATGAGATATTAAAGAAATAAAATACATAGGACATAGACATCCTACACATTGTCTAATGAAATGAAACAACTAACTAAATAGAAATAAGATGAGAGGCAGCCATCTAACTAATCACCCTTCATGAACATTAGTTAATATCTTCGGGTACTTTGAGATGCATTACTTGTTCCTTGTACCTAGAAAATACGAGAAACAAATGATCAACATAAAGTTGGTACGTGATTGAAAGATATTAATACTATGTTGGCATACTTAAAATACTGTAAAAAAGAAGAAAAGAACTGAAAACATTATTAAGGCAGAGAATCAGATAAACCCAAGTTATTAGTCATATTCCAATGGAAATGTATTACTATTGTGGACTTAGCACAATCAATACTTATATTTTTGGGCCCATTCCCTACGTACCTTGTACCATTAGGGATCTCCCCATGTACCATGTACCATTAGGGAGGTGTTAGTCAACATTAATACTTTCCCTCTCTTATAGGGAGATTAATGAACACCATCATTAACTGCATTCCATTTTCTTTCCTTAGTGTTCTTAGTGTTCAAGGTAGAATAGTATCAATATGTATAGATATACATCCAAGCATGATTATGCAATTAAATCCAAGCAAGTACTCATAATTATATCATCCAGCAAAACTAGTCACATAATTATATCCCCGTACCATGAATCTTGATTTCAACAAGTCTAGATTAAGAGAGTACATCACCCTAAAAGAGAAATAAAGACCTAATGTCATTATGGGTTCTCATCATCCCATATTATGGTTTTTGGGTTATTAGGGTTTAATCTTTAATTGGGGTTACTTTCATATTCCTATGATTAGATCATAGATTATCTTCGACTTTTATCTTATTTTGGAGTCACAAGATTAGATCTCAAAATTAGGTTTTCATCTAAATAATGATTCCTATATTATGTAACAAATAAGCATTCATTTTTAGGGTTTCTATAGAGGTTTCGATCATTAATGGTTTCCCTTTTAGAATGCACATGATCTAAGGGAAACATGTTTGGACCTAGGGTTTTTGAGGTTGGTCATGACCATAAGGAGTCATGAGATAATTAGGGTTTGGCAATAAATCCATGAAAGTACACATATCAGGAGAGAGAACCGAAAATTAGGGTTTTCTATGATCTTGAGTTAACTATCCATACTTGATTAGGGTTTTGACACATGTGAGAGTTAGGGACCCTATTAGGGTTTGATTATCATAAAAGGTTAGTTTGCATCATATAATGTCCATTATTGCATATTAAATGCCATGTATGAAATCATTAGGCCATGGCTAATATTTTGGGAAGAGAGTAAGAATCAGGTCATGAAAATGGTTCCATTTGATTCCTCACATTTTTTAATGATTTGATTATATAATATTGCTATTTTTTGATGCTCCAAGCATTTTATAGGTTTTTTTTAAAAGAAAAGGTTTCTATTTAGTTAAATAGAGAAAAAGGGAGATGCGAGCTTACGTGGAGGCTCATGATTGGTCCACAGATGTGAGTAGCCCCTCTCTGACTTGCACTGACCCATGCCTTTGCTTGCTGAGATGGAAACCTCTAAAGGTCCACCTCAGTCCATGTGGTGCTACGTCCCCCCTCTCCTCCTATGTGAGCTTACAAGCTCGCCCAGTTCCTAGAGCAACTTTTGACGAGCTCCTTCTTGGGTTGGGATCCTAATCTCGACACTGTAAGGGTATGGTCTCCTTCAAGATGCAACCCCACACTAGGACGGTGTTGTCTCAACATGTGGCTCCTCCTAGGACTCTGTTATACCATTGGAGATGGTGAGCTCATTGGCGAAAGAGGGAACATGGAGGAGAATTGTTAGGGGTGTAGGAATAGGGTGCCACAGGGCCTTGTGGAGCTCTTGGGAAGGTGGAGGGCCACTCAATTGGGATGCAAAGGCAGGCTTCAACAAGATCGAGGTCAGATGGTGGAGTAAATGAGATGGGTTTGGTATCGATGCTCGGGAACTTCTTGCATCAAAATTGGAGGTGGTGAATGACTAAAGGGAGGGCGGCGAAGCTCATGGGGTCCTTAAATAGATGTTAGGAGGTGTAGATGGAAAAGCCCTAAAATGGGAGCCACGACTAGTGAGAGGCACAAATTTGCAGGAGGTCATTCTCCCCATTCCGTGGGTGAGAGCACACATGGGAGGGGTTGTTGGGTTTGATTCGATCCACAGAGTAGAGAAATCCCACTGGTGATGGGGGTTTGTTGGCTAGATAGGCGCGGGGAAGGGGTCCAGGTCGTTGAGTTGTTGGGAGTGAGTCTCGTGTCCGGTAGGAGGTTAGGGACAGAGTCTTCTCCATTAGATTAAGAGTGGATGGTCGAGATTCAAAGTCTTAGACAAAGGGGGGTGCGCCTGACTAATGTAGTCATATGTGTAACACATATTTGATTCATTTAATACACAACTTAGGTTCTTGGGTTCCAATAACTGATAAAATTTACACTAATTTTAATTTCTTATAATTCTCAATTAATTCATCCAAATGGGGTGAGATTTTAAATGCAGCTTTGTGTTATGGTTATATAACAATGGTGAAAAATTGAGATTCAAATTCAAAGGTTGACTATGTATCATAATACATATAGTTCACCTTAATGTGAAATTAAGATTTGTATTATCTAGAAATTTAGTGAAATATTTTGGTCAGAGTAGTGAGGGATATGATTGAGGGTACATTTGTTAATAAATTTTATGAAACAAAAGTAAGAGAGAGAAAATAATATAAAAACTCATTCTATTACACCCACAATTTAATCTAGAGTTTGCTAGATCATCCTGTTAGAAACTTCAACTTGTCTTGTTGTCTAAGGATGGTATGGAGTTGAGATTTTATTTTTTACTCTGTATCTCTTCAAGAGTGTTTCAATTTGTTTCTCTGTAAAATGTGAACCACCATTATTGATGATGGTCCAAGGAACTCCATATCTTGGGAAGTTATTTTTTGTAAAAAAGATGTATTATTGTCTTTGAGTCACAAGTTGGTGATGGGATGGATCTCACCCACTTGGAAACATAATTCACTTCTATGAGTATGTATTTAATTCCAAATGATGGTGGAAAAGGTCCAAAAAAGTCTATACCTCATACATTAAAGAATTCAATGTCAATCCATTCGCCCAAAAGCATTTCATTCCTTTTGTTGATGTTCCAGATTCATTGGCATGAAGCACATTGCTTAGTGTAAAGTGTGAATCTTTGAAGATTGTTTTCTAATAGATACTAGAATTTAGTATTTTTAAAGAAAGATTTTTAGCTCCCACATGGACTCCACAAGGGAAAGTGTGACACTTCTCCAATATGCATCGGGCTTCATCATGGGTGACACATCTATGAGAGAAGTTATTTGCACACTTCCTAAAAAACATGGGTCATCCCAATAGTAATTCTTTAAATCTAAAAATATTTTTTTATTCTAAATATAAGCCATGTCTAGGGGCAACTGTTGGCATGAAAGGTAGTTATAGAAGTATGCATACCAAGGTTATATCTGATCCAATATGTGGATTACAAGAATTAATTTGTCATGATAAGATTCATTTATGGGGAGAGGGTTGATTTCTTTGACCCATAGGCGATAAAGGTGATCTACAACCACATTCTCATATCCCTTTTTATCAATGATTTCATGATCAAACTCTTGTAGAAGGAGGGCCCACCTGAAAAGGCACGACTTAGTATCCTTTTCCTGTATGAGATAGTCTATTTCTGAATGGTCGATACAGATTATCACCTATCCTCCTACATATATGATCTAAATTTATTAAAAGCATAAATGATTGCCAACATTTGTTTCTCTATTGTAGTGTAATTAATTTGTGCCTCATTCAAAGTTTTGCTATAATACTACATCACTTAATGTTTCTTATCCTTCTTTTGTACCAAGACTACTCCAATAATATAGTCACTAGCATCACACATGAGCTCTAATGGAGATCCCAGTTTGGAACTTGCATAATTGGTGCGGAGGTTAGGGTATCCTTAAGAGTATGAAAAGCCTTAAGACATTCATCATCAAAAATAAATGGTGTATCTTTCAAAAGAAGTCGAGATAGGGGTTTTTCTATTTTAAAAAATGCCTTGATGAAACGATGATAGTATCTTGCATGTAACAAGAAGCTTTGCATAGAGGAGACAGAAGGGGGGATCTTGGAGATAGCTTCTAATTTTCTCTTGTATGCTTTTTTGACTACTTCAGATACTTTGTGCCCAAGGAAAATTCCTTCACAAACCATAAAATGGCATTTCTCCCAATTGAAAACAAGCTGATTTTCTACGCACCTTTAGAGAATAAGAGATAGGTTTTTTATACAATCTTAGAATGAGAACCCATATATTGAAAAGTCTTCCATGATGACCTCCATGATCTCTTCTAGAAAATCAAAAAATATATCTGACATACATCTTTGAAAGGACTAGGCATTGTAGGCTCTAAAGGGCATATGACGGAATGTGTATGTCCTGTTAGGGAAAGTAAATGTGGTCTTTTCTTGGTGATCCAGATGAATGGGCACCTATTATAACCCTACTTACCCATCTAGATAGAATAAGTGTGAATGATGAACTGATCTTTCTAAGACATTGTTAAGAAATAGAAGTGGAAAATGATCTTTGTGTGTTGATGCATTAAACAATTTATAGTCAATGCACATATGCCAACCAGTCACTGAGTGAGTGTCCAGTTCTTTTCCATCTCCATCTCTTACCATTGTCATCCCTCCTTTCTTGGGGTCAACATGTACTGGGCTCACCCAATTGATATTACTAATAGTATATATGATTCCAACATCGTATAGCTTAATCACTTCCTTGCGCACCACTTCATGCATTTTGTCATTAAGCTCTTTTTGACCTTTTACGTGTGGTTTAGCAGTTTCTTCAAGGTTAATGATGCATAAGATAGTTGGGCTAAGTCCCTTGATATCATCTATACAGTACCCAAGGGCTTTTCTCTAAACCTTAAGCTCATTCATGAGTTGTTGTTGTGGTTTAGAAGATAGATGGGCATTGATTAATTACTGGATTCCTCTATCCTTCATCAAGAAATATGTACTTCAAACCCTCTAGAAGGGGTTTTAGCTCAGGAACCAGCCTCTGTGTGAAAGTGTCTTCTGCTTCCCACTGGAGTGATACAGACTTATCTGTCTGAATGAATCCTTTTGGTTGAGAGTTTTCTTCTTCAATGCCTACCAAGTATGCCAGAATTTCTTCAACCTCGAGAGTAGTGATCCCCAAATTTGGGTTGATCAATGCCATCATCAAGGGATCTATGATGGTTTTGTGCTCTTGAATTTCAGCACATAATGAACTCTAGCAATAATCAAAGTAACCTGTCTCCATTTGAGAGGGGCCTTTCATATGGTCGAGCACATTGAAATTGATAGATTCATTACCAACTCTTATAGTAATCATCTGATTGGAAACATAAATTAATGCATGAATTGTGGAAATAAATGGGATTCCAAAGATCATTGGGCACATAGGATCTTCAACCACATTAATTATGACAATATCACAAGGTATAAAGAATTTTCCGATCTGTATCGGGACATCTTCCACCACCCCAAAAGGTTTGGTAAAATAGTTCTCTGCTAACTATATTAACATGTTCAAATGAATGATATCTCTCTACCCCAATTTGATGGCCAAGATAAGTGGCATGGGGCTTATTCTTGCCCCCAAATTTTCTAGGCCATATCTTTTTGAATTGTCTCCTATGTGAAACTGGATAGTTAAATCTCCAAGGTCCTTTTGTTTGGTTGTCATGTTTGATTGAAAAAAGGTGGAGGTCATTCTGGCTAAGCGTATTGTTTCTACCTACCCCCTTATTTGCTTTCTTGAGGTAAGATCTTTCAAAGCTTCATTGAGACGTAAAAACCAATCCTTACGGTCTGACATCACCATCTTCTCAAGAATAAGCTTTATCTCTTGATTAGCTAACTCAACTTGACCACTCGTTTGAGGGTGGTAAGGAGTAGCCATGTGATAATTCACTCCATACTTTTTTAGTAATCCCTCAAAGGCTCTATGGATGAAATGGTTTACACCATCACTAATCATTGCCCGTGGTACACCGAATCAGCTGAAGATATTTGACTTTACAAAATCACAAACCACTTTATGATCATTGGTTCTCATGGCAATTGCTTTGATCCACTTTGATATATAATCAAAGGCCACCAAGATGTACACATATCCAAAGGAAGGAGGAAACAGACCCATAAAGTCAATTCCCCAAACATCAAACACCTCAACTACAAGAATGGGTGATAGAGGCATCATGTCCCTCTTGGAGATAGTGCCCACCTTTTAGCACTTCAAACAACATTTGCAATACTCCTGAGCATCTTTGAACAAGGTTGGCCAATAAAATCCACTTTGAAGAATATTGGTGGTTGTGTGTTTCCTGCCGAAATGACCTACCACATACTCTAGAGTGGCACATGGATATGATCTCTTACTGTTCAATTTCTGGGACATACCTTCTAATGAGTTGGTCGGGACAATATTTGAATAGATATAGGTCATCCTAAGTATAATTTTTTACCATAAAAAACAACCTCTTTCTCTCTTCCCTTGTCCAAGTACTTGGTATCCTCCCAGTAGCTAAGAAGTTAGCTATGTGCTTGTACTATGGTCTTTGGGTGGATGAAAGTAAGAAAAACTACTCATGTGGCATTGTTTCCTTGATTTGGTTCCTATCATCATACGGTGCTTCAATGCAGGAGAGATGATCAGCTGCAGAATTTTTGACTCCCTTCTTGTCAATAATTTGTAAATCAAACTCTTGGAGCAATAGAATCCATCAGATCAACCTTGTCTTAGAATCTTTTTTTGACATAAGATATTACAAGGTTGCATGATCCGTATAAATGACCACCCTATTTTGTAAGAGATAAGAATGAAACTTGTCAAGAGAAAAAATCACAGCAAGCAACTCCACCATGATATTCAAACTGGCTTATTGAAAAATCGGCCATCTACTGGTGGATATGAAACACAAAGCACTATGGGCTTTGAAAGCCATGGATGTGGATGGAGACATTGCCAGATTGAAAAGAAAGTTGTAGCTGCATGAGCTTGAGGAGATGAGACATGAGCCTTATGAATTATCCAAAAGCTACAAGGAAAGGACAAATTTTCTACATGATAAGCTGATGAAGAAGTACAACTTTGAGCCCGGACAATGGGTATGGTTGTACAACTCTAGGATGAAGTTCTTTCCTAGGAAGCTTCGGTCTATATGGGAAGGACCTTATCTAATCAAGAATGTGTACCCATCCAGGGCTTTTGTGATATGTGAAAAAGACAGAGAAAGAAAGTTTACCATCAACGGGCAAAGATTGAAAGCAGTTGTTGAAGTAGGCCCGAATAAAGGCAATCAAAGTTTTGATATTGTGATATTAGTTGATGAACACCATCTTGATGAAGAGATGTGCTTAAATGCACATGAGAGATATATTTACTGAAAAGATGCTTTGAGAGTTCTGAGAAGATGATTGAGTTCAAGAATCAATAAGCTCGGTTGAAGGCATAAAATTTAATCCTAGTAGGAGGCAACCCACCTAGGTTTGGGAATTTTTTCACCCAACCTTCACTTTTTGATACTTTTGCTTTCTTTTTCCACGAAATACACACACACACTTATGCTTGATAGTTTTTTGTTTAACTTTTAATGAGATGAAGGTGACAGGTCAAAGAGAGAGAAAGAGAGGGAAAGGCATGGTTTTTGATGTTAAAATGTGGAAAAAAGTCAAAATAGTGCAAAAATATCAAAGTTTTCAAAATTGCATTGACAAAGTATAGAAGGAAGACCCACCACGGTCGTGGTGCATCAAAATGGCTGTGGTAGAATTGAGTGAAAAAGTTACAGTAACATGGCAAATTTTGTGAAGGATTGGCCATGGCTGTGGTGTCCAAAACAACCATGGCACATGCAGGACAACACGGGTGTGGCCACATGAAGGCAACATGGTCGTGGAGTGCACCACAGCCATGGTGATTTAATTGCAAAAGTTCAAAGAAGTTATAGGGATGGAAATATTTTTGTACGTGAACAACCATGACCGTGGTGACCACCACGGTTGAGGCAAGAGGAGGACACCACTACCGTGGTGAGCGTCAAACCGAATTTGTCTTCACCAACCACCATGATTGTGGCACCTGCCACGACCGTGTCACCAAACCCACACCACGACCGTCGTGGGGCCCGAACCACCCAAATTTCTCTTAAACTCCAAAAATAACCATGACCCCCTCATTCTTTTACACCTCCCCTTGCCCTTGGCGACATGCGGTAGCCACAACATCCCCAATCTTGCTCCTCCAACCCAAATATTCCACCCAATCGACCTCCACACTTACTACAACTCCACCACCTCTCCCTCTTCCATTTCCACCCCAAATACTCCATCAATCTAGCCACCATCTCCATTTTCGTTCTCCACCCCATCTACATCCATCCCACTCAAAAACCCACAAAAATCCACCAAATATCGCCCAAAACAATTAGCCAATCCATCCTCCACCATCACAACAACCATTCTAACCCATTCCACCAATCCTTCATCACCCATTACACCCTCTCCTAAAAAATCAAAATATCACGACTCTATCACCACCACCACTTCCACATAATGTAGGGGATAGGAAAGGCTATGAAGAAGGGGGCTCAGAAGGGCCATGAGGTGATCACTGGAGGCAAAGTGCACACCAAGAGAGCCTCCTATCAAGTCCCAATGCTGTAACGCCTGGGCCGACTGCCCAAGGCTCTAGCAGGGTTTAAGGAATGATGAATGGCCCCACAAACCACCACTAGCCTTAACTGCGCACTTTGTCCACACTGACATGCAAGCCAGGATCAACTTCCCAACTGGTCACCCATCCTAGTACTACTCCAAGCTAAGCACGCTTAACTGTGGAGTTCTTTAGTGATGGGCTCCCGGAAAAGGAGGTGCACCTTGGTGATATGGGTAGTCCAATTATTCCTTTTAAGATCATGTTATCTGAGGCCTCAAATCCTGGGATGTTACAATCTCCCCCACTTAGACTCTTGACGTCCTCGTCAAGGCTCAACTATATGGCCTCATAATATGACCCCATTTCAGTGCAGACCCACAATGGCCCATGGACACCCAACTCCCATCCACGGCTACCAGCGCAAGGGTGGCTCCATCTCGTCTCTACGGATAGCCCTTTCCAACTTGCCTGGACCGCACGACTCAAGACTGGCATGCCACATGCCCATGTGGGCCCCACCTACTGGAGGGGTTATGGCTCTGATACCATTTGTAACGCCTGGGCCGACTGCCCAAGGCTTTAGCAGGGTTTCAGGAATGATGACTGGCCCCACAAACCACCACTAGCCTTAACTGCGCACTTTGTCCACACTGACGCACAAGCCAGGATCAACTTCCCGACTGGTCACCCATCCTAGTACTACTCCAAGCTGAGCACGCTTAACTATGGAGTTCTTTAGTGATGGGCTCCCGGAAAAGGAGGTGCACCTTGGTGATATGGGTAGTCCAATTATTCCTTTTAAGATCATGTTATCCGAGGCCTCAAATCCCGGGATGTTACAAATGCCATCCCACATTCCATCACCATCAAATTCCATTTCCCAATCACTCCAATGTTCGGCATCAGTGAGTGCTTCCCACACCCAGTCGTCGGACAACCACCACATAACCAATGAGACATATTGGGTGGAGGAGGAGGCATTCGAGGAGAACCTTGATGTCATGATTGATGAGGTTGAGCCAGAGGTCACTACTCACCAAAAGTGAGGCAAGGGGGAAAAAAACCCATCTTCATCGAGGTTATCTCCACAGGCTATGTTGGCTTGCCACTCTACCTCTTCATTGGGAGAGAGACCATAACAGCAACCACAAGCAAGGCAGAAATTGATGATTGAAGAGGAGAATGAGCCACAATGATACCCTGAGCAACATGTACTGCTCAATCTTGACACGAGCTCGGGGTTAAGATCCTACCAGGCTGATGAAGAGGAAGATGGTACTAATGAGGAAGAGCTAGATTCTGAGCCAGAGGATACCTTGACCTACATAGAGGAAGATAGATTGAAAGGATTTGGTAAATCTCCTGCGGGGACTTCTTATGGTAGGGGTCAAAGGAAAATTCAAATCACACCCATATATCCTGAATGCATGTCAAGGAGAGTCATCTCCACAAGGTATGGGTGCAAAAGGTGATTGATGACTTGTGCAATAAAGTAGAAGTGCAAAACAAGCTGAAAAAACTTGGTTTGTAGAAGGTGTTCACGGCACAAACCACATACGTGGAATTGACTTAGCAGTTTTTCACCACGCTCGAGAAGGTCAAGGTAAAAGGAGAGGAAGCCATCAAATTTGGAATGTTTAATAGAATGCACACGCTGACTGCTTCTAAATTGAACTGCATATTTGCAAAGGATCCTAAAGAAGCCGACAAGATGAATGATGGAATAATTGAGAAAGAGGTTGACTTGGACTATGGTGACTTCTAGCATAGTTTGACAACGGAGCCAGGATACACAGCTAGAAACTCAAAGACTATGTTCATCAACAATCCCTTGGTCAGATATGTGTGGAGAGTCCTTGCCAACTCCATTGTGGGGAGGTATGATAATTAGGACAGCATTTCATAAAAGGACTCTTTGTTTTACATGGAATAAATAATAAGTTACACATTAACCTAGGGTCACTCTTGATAGATCACATGAGGAAAATTCCTTTCAAAAGCAAAACTCCATTTTTTATGGGAGGGATTGTGACCTCAATTAATCTAGTCCTAGGCTCTGATGTCACCAGACTTAAAGAGGTCGAGGGGGATTAATTTGTTGATTTGAAGTATCTCATTTTCTCTCAAATGATCACGATCGGGAATAAGAGGTTGATAAGTAATGTGAAATCCTTAGAACCACAAAAAATTCTTGAGTTGTCCTGTCATGCTACCCCTCTCCTCTCTTCTTTGGGGGTCCTCGACTTACTACGTGAAAAACTGAATTGTTGGAAGAAAGACAACCCCTAGAAAAACTATAACCCCACTACCGCACAAGAAGAAGTGGGAGAATCAAATGCACAACAGCAAGAAGAAGAGCAAAGAAGACATACCTAAAGGGTGAAAAGAAGAGATGAGGCAACATCCCAGCTACAGGAGCCTTCAACAAATGTCTATGATATGTCATCCATCCAGGCACAACTTGAAGGTATTCAAAAGACGCAACAAGAAATGCAGCTCACCCGATAGTACATGTTGCATGACCAACAACAAATGCACCATCAAGTCAACCACTTGTACCACTACCACCATACTCAGGCATAGAGAAACCCTGAATGGGGTGAATACTTCTGGGGTGGTATTTCTAGATATCAGGAGACCTACCCTCCCCCTCATGATACATATTGGGGCCACTACTACCAGTTTCCTCCAACTTGTCTAGGTCATCCACCTCCTCATCAGTGCCAACTAGCACAGCCAGACCAGCCACATCAGGGAGACCTACCTTTTGATCAACACCATCAGCCTTGATCCTCACCCTAATATCCCAAAGGACAACATGATTCAAAAGTTTGAGGTAGTAGGGAGGTATGTACCACCCTGAATTTGACTCTCATTTTTCTTATGTCTGTTCCACCTATTTTTGGATTGATTCACTTTACTCTTTTTAGTGTAGATTTCTTCTTGTTAGCATTCATGAATACGTGTAGTTTGTTTCATGCATTTTTGCATAATTTTTCAAAATGTTTGCTCTTTTTGCTCTTCCATGTCATGCATTGCATTTCCATATAGATTTCGGTAATTTTTTGTGTTTTAACTAGGACTTGCTTCTTTATGTTTTAAATTTCTCTAAATGTAGGTTTAAATGTGATTGATTGCAAATTGGCACCATTTTGGCCAACTTTGCCCTAACTGGAATATCCTTATTCATTAGTATGTTTCAATTGAATCTCTATCTGTTGTGATAACTTGCTTTTGATGTTTGTGGCTAGAATGAGTCCTATGTAGAAATTTTGCATGTGCTCCAAGCCTCTTGAAATAATTTTTTGTTTGAATAAAAGGGTGATTCTTGCAAGTCCTAAACGTTTGTGTTTTATTGTTCTTTATGAAAAGGTTTCCATCTACTATTCTGTTCATTTTATGCATGAATTGTTTGATTGGTGAATGTTACATGGATTGACTTGCTTGAGTGAGATTATACATGAATATCCACTGCTTGTGACCCTTCTTTTATATGACATTTCTTCCACCATCTTCTTACCTCTCTGCCTCATGAAAGGATGCCAAAGTGCACATATCAGCCTTGGCCACCCCCAAAAGTTTGGGGTGGTCATACATGTACCTCTCTGCTTCACTCTTGTCATCATATGCCCTACCTACACCAAGGGTAAATAAAACAAAAAGAAAAGAAAAAGAAAAAAGAAAAATAAAGGGTGGTCCTTTTTAAGAGCATCCAAATAAAGAAAAGATGAGTGTAATATCACTCCACTCCCTTCCATAACCATTTTTTCTCTTTTTATACCTAGTAGGGATAGTGTAAATCAACTCTAGCCATCATCCCCTACACAAGCCAAGTGGGTCATGAGCAATGAAATGAAGTGTATGAGGTAGATTTAGTAAGTGAAATAGTAATCCTAACCTTTTGAATGTATTTCATGCATGATAAGGTTTACACAGAGCATTATGAAAATTTCATTACTTGCATATGTGAATGGTGATCCATATTCTAAGCTCTTGTAATATGTGCTTGATTCACACTTGAAAAGAATGAAAATGAGGAGAGAGTAGTGGAAGCATGTCTGATTCCTCATGTGAACTCATTTTAGCCAATAAACATCACAATGATTAGATAATCATTGCTCCTTGATTGATTTGAAAGAGAGATTAAGTTGGAGAATACTTGAGGACAAGTATGTTTTAAGCTTGGGCTGGTGATGCAGCCCTATTTTAGGACTTCATCTTGTGTCTTTTTACATGATAATCATATCTAAAAACTATAGATTGCAAGCTATTTCCTTCAATGTGCTCTTTTATGTCAAATGCACTTATGCCTCCTTTTGTGTGTTTTTAGGGTACTTAAGCAAGCATTGGTGCAAGGGAGAGAGATGAAGAACATCTTTCGGTCCTTGCACCCCAAGATTGGACCTACCTCTTCCCCGAGATTTCTTTGGATGCACTAGAATCAATTCAAACCAAAAGGAGGCCAAATGAAGAAGTTGAAGTGGAGATCAGCAACAAGAAGCCACAAACCAGCCATGGTAAACCACCACAGTCATGAGGAATTAATCTCCAAAAGTTATAATAGCATCGCCAATTTTGTACATGAATGACCACTATCGTGGCCATCAAAACTGCCGTGGTCACTGAAGACACCACGTTTGTGGTCATCCGAATCACAGTGGCCAGCGCACTCCAAGTCGCATGTGGCCCCTACCCCGACCGTGGCAATTTATCCCTCAAGACCCCAAAATTCAATAGTGACTCAGCTCATTTTACACGTAAATGACCACGGTCGTGGCCATCAACACGACCGTGGCCACTGAAGCCCACCTTGTAGGTGGTGACTGCCATGACCGTGGTGAGTCAAAGACAAGATGACCTCAGAAGCAACCCTGCCCGTGGCCACCTCCTCCAACACGGCCGTGCTACACAACACTTATGCGGTACCCCCTACCCCACAGAAATGTGGCACCTGTCATGATTGGGGCCACCATACATCCTTACATCTCACCTCCACCTTCCATCTCATCCATTCCATTGTCAACGATCATGCCATGCAACCCCACCATGGTTGTGGAACCCCACCACGGCCGTGGTGACCACCTAACCTACACTTTTTCTCCACTGTTTTTCCCATTTCCCCCTCTTACCCTAGTGCCTCCCCACCACCTATATATAGATAGGTGGAAGACACATCATGAAGGTTAGTTTTCCTAGCACCTCTCTAGAAACTCCTTAGCCATTTCCTTGCTTTCTAAACCTTTAACCTACCTCCCACTCCATTTCCACTCCATTTTCACCATACAAACCTAGTTTTCTAGGTCCCCTACAATAATCCCCCATATCTTCATAATATTCACCTACCTTGGACGAGGAGCCACGTCCTACAACAGCTAGGAGGTGAAGGAGAAGAATCTTCCACAAGCTCCATGGATTGCTATCCCTTTCTTCTCCTTTCTTTTCTCTTTTATATGACCATGTCTAGCTAGGCCCCAAGTGGTGGGCTGTTTGGGGTTAAAATGTTACTTTGATACGATGTTGGGAGAAAATAATTTGTATTGGACATATTTCCATTCTATGATGATTGCCTTTTACTTCTATCTCATTTCCCATTATCTTGCTTGTGGTTTGTGCTTTTAAACATAGATTGCTTGTTTTGATGCTTGATAACACTTAAATTCTAGGGGAAAATAGAATATGTGTTGCTATCTTAGGAATGGCTCCTAGGTCCAATTAGTGGATCCCTAGATATCCCCCTTTATTACTACCTACAACTCCCTTCTCCTACAAGTATGTGTGAGATCTAAGTAGCTAGTGTAAGTGTGATTAATACAATTTCCTAGACTTTTCTGAAGGCTAGATGGCAAGTAACATGAGGTGAAACACCCTCATCTCTACTCCCATTCCTACCCTTGTCTCTCAATTGCCCTAATACTACTTACTCTAGAAACCTAGACTTGCCAAGTCCTATTAGAATTACACCTAGCCCTAGTTCTCCAACTAGTAGCATATGGTATATTCCAATAGAACTTGCCTTGTTGTTTGGTTTGGTAATCTAGATTGAAGATATAAAACTTGCTTGTTGTGTAACCTCTCCCAACTAATATCAAAGTTTCATTCCCAAACGGCCCACTTGTCCATCTTATTGCTTAAAATCCATACTTACCTTCTTAGCTTGTTAATGCTAGTTTAGTTAATTTCCTTTATTACTTCTTAGATAATTGCTTCTCTCTTGATAGTTAGGTCTTTCTTAAGTAGTTAGGGCTCTTTTGAGCTTGCTTGTGTTAATTTAGTTAATTAGTGATAACCTATTCTCTCACTTGCTTTAGTGCTTAACTTGTTTCTTAGTTTATAATTTTCCTTGATAGTACAGTGTAACTCCTTTCTCTTTCTCTTTCGCTTGTCATGCCTAGTTTATTAGTCTTAACTTGCTCAGGGTAATATAGGGTTGTTGGTAATCTAGTTTCTTTCTTTCTCTTAAATTGCTTGCAATCGTAGTTTAATCAAACAAAATCAACCTTTAAATCCTCAAACCCTACACTTTGCTTTAGGAACGTATCTCACATTAACTTATCTCTAGTACCCCCTCTCTCCCTGAGGATCAACCCTTCTCTTACTGCTTTCATGTACTATAAAATGACCCCGTGCGCTTGTGGGTATGTGTGATTAGTTAAGCCAGTGTGTTGGACTAGGTCCATATATAAATTTTGAAAGATCCATCGTGTGTGTTTGTTCGGGGGGTTGCATATATTCAAACTCTAATTGGGTAGTGTGTAACACCATTGGTAGAAACACACCATGTGTGAGCTAGATGCAGGCCGAGGGTCACTTTGGCTTAGCCCACGGAGCCCAACCGCATGGCCCACATGCAAAGCACTGCTCTAGCCCTCTCCTTCAACCCTCAGATCAAGATCCAGAGGCCCATATGAACTGAAATAAGGTAAATCTTAAAAAAATCACCAAGCATGCACCCCTTGTCCAAATATAGTTATGCAATCTATCATTTTGATCAGAAAAATAGGATATTTTCATTAAAATTACTTCTAGAACCCAGATCTGCTCGTTATTCTACTGATATGCTAAAAATGATAACTTTTGATCTCTTCCTAAATATTTTGTCATTTAAACCTCAATGTTGATCCTTTATGGCCCAAAACATGATGTTAGCTTAATATTAGTATCTTGATACATTTAGATGCATGCTAATTCGAACTTTATCTACTTTGATACCCAAAGATGCTCTGATCTTACTTAAATAACCCAAAATGGGCTTTTATGCTCAAGGTTACTCCTTTAATTCCTTATCTTGATTGAACGTGCCCTAAATCCTTATGCTTAATCCAAATCAGTAACTTTGAATGCATGTTATACTAAGATTTGAACTTGTTCCTACTTATACCCCACTTTTACCTTATGATGTGAAATGATCTATGAAATGTGTTATATGAAGACTTTGGATGTTAAATCTTGCACCTTGCTCAAATATTGATCCAATGTTACATGAATCCTTTATTTGATCTCTAAATCAACAATCCTACTTTCCTTGTAACCCTAAATTATATGAGGATCATTCTTGTACACTTATGTAACTAAATACCCTAATCTTGACTTGAAATGTAATCTTGTATGCATGTTGATAATTAGTAACTAACCATATGTAAATCTTGCCTTAACAATCATCCATGTTATATTATGATTGACAATCAGTGGATTGATAATGCCTATGAGATGCCTAACTCAAATGAATCCCATCAACACTCTAATGATAATCATTTTACATGATAAAGACTCAAAATGACTAGTTTGAGTATGTTGATGCTCGCAGAATAATCTTGCTTGAATCTTATGATCACTCCATCTATGATCTTATAATCCTAGTTTTATGAAACCTAATCTTAGTTGTGATGTGTCATCCTAAGTTCTAGATGAATCCATGATGTATGAAGTAACATGATAATGAACATGCATGACTAGTGGAGACTATGAAATCATTGTTCAAAGATACAATACCTAGTCTTAGGTGACAAATCCAACCATCACAATAATGACTATATGGTACTTAATCTTGCTGATATTAATCCAACTATACTCATTTGTAATGTTAGGATTTCTATGATGAATCACTTGCCAAGATCTAGTGTAGTTGCTAATTATGGGTTTCTAATCAAATTATTAATCTTGTGCTTCTATCAAGGTATGATTTATCCTCCTATTGGCCAGGATAGTGGTATTCAACTTGCTTGTATGTATGTCTTATTAAACTTCTTGGCTTTATATACTTGTTTGAGGTACTTGTTCAATATGATAAGTATGTTCATTTTGCTTAAAATATGTTGAACACACCTTGAACATAATTGAACTTGTCTATTATGCCGACATTGTACGCCTACCTGAATTCTTAAGGTAAGGGAACAAGGCATGTTGAAACAAGGTTAGCTCATTGACTTAGATCTTGAGGTCCCTAAACTATAAAAAAAGGGTTAGCAAATCTTGAGCACCCTTATAGACAATTCCTTTGAGGAAGTTATTAAATGACCATATATTGTTGTTTAAGTATAATGGAAATGCACCTAAAACATGATTCCATGTTAATAAGAAAATGTTTACTGTAGTTGATTTCTTTGATGATATTATATCAAGTTTTCCCAAGCATATATGTTCTCTTAAACTTGTGTGGTTATGTATTCTATAACATACTCAACATAGTTGTGTTGATGTGTACCCTTTTTATGATTTTAGGTAACATGTAGACTAAGAATCTCATACAATGTTTGTTGCTTCTACTCTTGTATTATTATTTTATGTTGTTGCTGATATCTAATGACTTGCCAATGTAATTTGTATGAGTTGACATATGAGACTTAGATCTTGTGTGAGGTACTAGTTTAGTTTCTTTTATGCTACGTTGTTTCTTACTTCGTTCTTTGTTTTGATTGTATTCATGCATATTGTGACACCCAACGTCACACGAATAAGACTAATCAAAATCAAACACACGATTAACAACTAATTATCAATGCAATAGAATATAGGGTAAAGTAAAAGTGATTTCCTACATTACTTATCATGTGTGTAAACATTATATAAAGGTCTAGCATCGTACATATCAACACATACCATATCATGTATATACATCTATCCAGTGGCTGAGGCCACAACTTGTATAAAAGATCTTGTTTCACATATACATGCCATCTACACAAACGTAGGCATATTTCCAAAACCATGTGTTGATATTCATAACCCACAAAACATTCCCTCCCTAGACTTGGGAATACATGGACGACACTAGGACTCTGCTACAACTACTAGTATCTACCTAACCTTCTACATCTACCAATATCCAAGCTCCTCCTCCTCAACACCATGATCTTGACCATGTCATTGATGACCACCTAAAAAGATGTGGTAGCCCATGAGGTGATACCCATGTCTTAGCGAGAGATATAACTCTCAACCAACAAATATTGTTTACAATAGTAATCATTATTATATAGGATGAGTAGATTCAACTAAATAAATAGTTTAAAAAGATTACACATGTTAAGTAGGTTATGAAGCTAAAATAGATAGGCATAGAAACATATATGACTGGAAGGAATATGAAGAACATATATGTCTATCACCTACCAAACGATATATGAAACAAGGCAAGATTAACATCCAATGTGAAGCATGTTTAACCCTAAGAAAATATACTACACAGATGTATTATGTCTTTTATTAATGCCCCAAGGAATTAAAGTATACCACTCAATTCCATCTGACTGATGCTAAGTCAAAATTAGTGCCATACAAGATCTATAGGAGATATAGATTCCTAAAATCTCATCTGCCCTCGGTCCGTACAAGCCTATCACAATGACATGTAAGTCCAACTGCAAATCATCCTAGTCCGTCCTTAATATATAGGTCATGACACTAGTGAACAACCTAGTCCGTTCTTAAAAAGGTCATGGTACTAGTGACACTAGGGTATGCAAACCCAATCATCTAATGTAAAACCACAACTGTCCTCTAACACATCATATATACTGAGACACATGATATCAATTCCCTGTCAGATCATATATAATGTTTCATTCCCATACATGAGTCCATCATCATCATCATACCACCAAGGGATATTAATCCCCTATCACATCATATAGAAGATATAACCTCAATTACAGTAATCAACCCTATCCAAGACCATAAAACCATTCACATCATTTCCTACAAGAACATCATCATCTCTCCATGACTCATCAAGGTTCATCAACATCACCACATATGTGATACACAAGCTGATATAACAACCATTCATTAGCTATGATGTTTATTTAACAAAAATTAGGGTTACAACATTAGGAGAGAGGAAGTACTTACATCATCATGCTAATTACTCAAGCATGCTTAAGCAACATCATCATGTACTTGCATTAGGGTTAAGTTTTAACAAGGCAAGCCGAGTTAGGTTTCAAAATAGAAAACTAAGATAAACCCTAGTTACCATAACCTCCAACAATCTTGGTAGCAAAATGGTCAAATCTCATCTTTACATAGTCAACAACCATCATAACCATATAGACTCAAAAACATCATCAACCACTTGGGATTAGTGGTGTTATCAACCATTGAAACCTAGGTTACACCACCATGGTGACCGAAGACGTTAACCACCTTAACAACCACTTAGGTCAAACACATTGGTGTCTGATGAAACCACGGTCCACCACTGTTATCAACAACTGAAAATGGAGCAAGGTTAGCGACCACTAAGACTAGAGTCACAACTCTCATCGACTACTGAGGGTGACCATCTTCAATGACCACTTGGGTAGGTGACATCATCAACTAAACATAACATGAAACCATTGGCGACTGATGAGAAATCATCATCCTTAGAAACCACCAAGCTAGTAAACATAGCAACCTCAAGGAGGTGTAAAACTTATCAACCACTAAATAAATATTGGAGACAACTCAACATCAACATACTTGGTGACCATCATGAAGAGAGATGGGAAGTTGACAACATAGAATCCAAAATAGGTTGTTCATCACCATGAAATTGAAAAGACATAAAGGTTTAAACTATAAGAACAAGATCAACTTCAAAACCCTAAAATAGCCACCATCACGAGAGAAAGCAAAAACCATGATTTGAGAGAGAGAAAATCGACATTTCCATCATCATGCATGTATCATAAACTTCACCACCAAGTATAGATACCATGCACCAAGATTAGGATTCATCTAAAGGGGTATGATTTCAAGAATCACCATGCAAACATAAACCCTAGATCAAAGATACTATCTCTCTACTTGTAACTACATATTTAGGGTAGATTATGTGCATGCATGTTAAGTGTAAGAAATAATAGTAGAGGAAGTTATATACCTCGCCTCAAAGGAGATGAAGCAACTACAAACTGCAATATAGCTCAAAGGAAATATGAAGGAAACTCTAGCTTAATCACCACTCTTAGTCAAGCTAGCTCCACCACCAAAAGAGAGCAAACCTTAGGTCAAAGGAGCAAGAAAAGAGATGGTGTTCAAACTCTAACTCAATCACTACCATGAAGGACCATGTATTTGGCCAAGAAGAGAAAGAATAAAGTTAGTATAGCAAGGAAATAAAGTTGGATAGGGAGATCACTTACCAAGATCAGGAAAAAAGGTAAGGATTGCACCAAATAATCACAAGGAGGGTTGCTCCAAACCCTAGCTCAACATGCAAGATGGACTGGTCACCTTGTCCAAGTTTGAGCTCCACATTCACCACCAAGCACTAGCGTATGAGCTCTATGGATAAGAAGAAAGAAAGAGCGTGCAAAGGGTTTAGTTGTATGCAAGGAGAAAGAGTTATATAGTATGGGGTTGGAGAGAGACAAAGAAGGTTAAGTGTCATGCTAACACATTCCATGTGTACACCAAAACTCATCCATGAAAGCACTACACTCAAGCATGAATGCAATGTGTTAAAACTAAGAAAACTCAGCAACCAACATGGTCCAAGAAAATCCATCAACTGTTGAGATTCTTAGGGACCAACTTGGCCAAAAACTCAAACGACTGCGAAGACCAAACCCTATGGTTTCATGGCAACCTAGAGGGGTTATGGCCTCATCAACTGCCAAGACTAGGGGGACGAAACAAAACTCATTTATCACCAAGAATCGTGAATCACAAGATCATTGGAAACTTCCAAAACACAAGCTCATCAGTCAAATACATATCGAGGTCAACCATCCACTTAGGGCATCCATGCAAACCCTAATCCTCAACATGAAACATCACCACATCATACCAAGGAATGACAAGGCTCCCCAAAGAACCAATCTCTCCAACATGATGACAAAACATTGTGATTCATAATAAGCATGTCACAAATTGCAAGAAAAACCACAAAAATGGGTAAATTACAATTTGATCCAAAATAAGCATATAAAAGCATAACTAGCTCAAACAACATCTAAATTGGGCCAAACTCGAAACATAGGCTCATCACATGTTATCCAAGCACATAATCAGGTTATATTAAGATTTTAAGCATCTAATTATGATGAGAAAACAAGTTCAAACCAAAATCTAAGTCTAGTTCTTACAAACATAATCCCCTAATAAGGATCCTACAAAAACAAAGAAGGGTACTTCCTACACATCTCATCCTCTAACTCCCATGTGTCTTACGCCATGCCAAAGTGATGCACAAAACCTTAACTAAAGCTATATCCTTCTTATTAAACTTCTTCACTCTCCTATCCAGTATCAACAAATGACCCTCAACATACAACACATTCTCCTCCAACTCAACCTCTTATGGCTGCAAAGTTAGCTTTGTATCCGAGTGACACTTCCTCAAAATGGAAACATGGATAACATCATGCAACTTGTGCAAATATAGAAGTAAATCCAACTTTTATGCCACTTTTTAAACATGAGCCAAAATAGGGTATGGTCCCATAAACCTGGGAGCCAACTTACCCTTCTCACAAAACCTCAACACATGTAATATTTTCATTTTTGGTTAATATTGAATTATAAAATATGATGCATGACTTAATTCGATAATTCCCTAATAGTATTATTGGTGGAAAATAATGTTAATCACATTTGTGGCATGTGTGCTTGTAGCACAAGGGAAATATATAAAAATAGATTTGTACACTGATTAATGATAATGGCTTTTGTTGCCAAGTCCATGTCTTAATAAGAATATGGTAATGCCTTTTCATGACTTTTGTATTTATTATAATTAAATCCAAGAGCTTTATAGAAAAGTTTGAAAGAGGAATATATTCTCTTCTAAGATTATTCCTTACTTTCCCATAATATTAGCTGTCGTATATACAGATATATTTTGATGCTTATGCGAAAAGGAGATATAGTATACATTGCCTTTTTGGCATTTTTCTTGTATGCAAAGAAAAGGATAAGAAAGGAAAGGAGAAGTAGGTAAGTCTTTATGAACCATCCACCAAGAAGCAAGCATGGTGGAAGGATTTCATCAAGTTTATATATATATATATATATATATATATATATATATATATATAGGTGTGGGAAGTGGGAACATCTCCTCTTTTGCCTCCAAATTCTTCCTTCTTCAAACTCTAGGTTTTTCCCAAAACCTATATAAGAGACCGTGGGATCCCTCACCCTCCACAGATTCAGTGGTGCCCTCGTCCATCTCCTTCTACCAGACCCAGATTCATGAGAATCATGAACATGGGCATGATCTTGATAAGACCATGTGCCTAATCCTTAACTTGGTCCTGTAGACCTGCAAATATCAACCTGCCGACCTCTACCCTTTGCCATGTCTTTCCCTCCCTCAAAATCGCCTGATCACAACTTATAAGTTGGCACACTTTGCTCGATCTCTCCCGCTGGCCACTTTGGCCGCATGTAGCGCCACCATCACCCTGTCGGATCATGGCCAGGAGACGACCTCAACCCGCCTCCTACTTTAGATGAGAGAAATGTGGTTGCAGTTGACCTCACAACAATGGCCAAGTAAGAAACGACCTGCAATAGGATAAAGAGACCGATTTGATAGAACGCTACCAAACCCTAGATCTAGGGTTGCTTCACAAAGACAATACCTTTGGATTCGAGAGGAGAAAGGCACCGGTGTGGGATAAGCCTTCTCCTCGCCCGAGTGGATGGGTCGGAGGCACAGTCATCCTTTGCAAACCTGCCAAGTCAACCCACCTTTGAGTGTGTAGGGGATGAGTGGGGGTGACTAGGAGATCCCTTGGTCCTACGGTGACCTGGAGAAAGGGATTTAGGTCTTGATGGACCGTATCAGGGCCAGGAAGCAGACATGTGCATCAAAACTCCCACGGCACCTACAACACGCCCTGCACCTACAGAGGAGCGAGGATGTAGGAGGGAGAACCCTGAGGCGGCGTCTGGGATCCTTGCCTCCGACCACAACACCTGAGGGGGATGAAGCATGTCGAAGAACCGCACCCAAGGAGCGGGATGACAGAGTCACGAAGGAAGGAGAATCCCACCACGTGTAGCTTGTGCTCTGCAGATGGGTGTCGGGTTGGGGAATGGGTTTGCGTGAGGAAGAAGAGAAAGGGTATAATGACCCTAGTGCCCCTGCATGCATGTTCAAAGACTAGGGGCACAAGTGTCTTTTCCTAAAACTAGCCGGTCACCAGCATGGATCAGAAACAAGTAAGTTAGCTGATGTGGCATTGTCTCATTAGCCCAATAAGGATTATTATTGCAAAAAACAAAGAAATTGCTAGGATGCTCAGATGAAAATATGTTTTATATGAAATTTGATCAGGAGAACGAGAGGAATCCTAATAAAATAGTTTGAGAGTCTAGTAATTCTTTTTGTTTCAAAATTATAGGCAATACATGTTTAGATGTGATTTATAGAAAAGAAAGCCTAGATTTACTTTAATATGATGCTTAATTGATTAGAATTGGTTATGTTGAGCTAATACCAGATCTTGTAATGTATAATGAAGAAAATCCTTAATAATGATGAATAAATGACGATTCTAGATTGATAATCTTATTCATCCTGGTTTAGGGTTTTCAAACCAATGTTGACATCTTGCTATGATTAATGCTAGTAATATAATCTAGGTATCATGGATAATCTAATATGCTACAGATGATGAATAGGGTTTCAACTAATATGCATAACTAACAGTTATAATCTTAGAAGTCATGATATGATGGAATTAGGGTTTGTGACCCTAATCCCTAGTCCAAACATAAGATAACCCTAAACCCTAGTTTAGGAGTGCATCTAGATCTGATTAATGTAATGTGAATGCATGGTGACACATATGTAGTATGTATATTTCATATTGCATGCTTTGTTACTTGGATGTTTGGATGCCCTCTTAAAGTACATATGATGTTCTACATGGTTTCTACAATGACATAAAGTACATGGTTACGCTTATGAATACATGTATCAAATTTTGAGTTTGCTAAGGTTTCTCGATGAGATTGAACGAAAGATAAACTGCTTGCTTGTTTATTTACTTCTTGTAAATGATAAAGTTCCTATGAGTATCATGTAAAGTAAATAACAATATTTTGAACCCCATGTTAGACTGATCTTAAGGGTAATGCACACGATCCCCGCAGGGACAGTGATTACACCTGAGGTGGTAGACGAGATATGGGTTAGAATACAAAAACAAGTTTATGTTCTTATATGCAAGATAAAGATGTCTGCTTATATGTGTACTTGTGATTATTGTTTGAACCCACGTACTAGTATAGAAATATACTGATTGTGTATTTGTTTATAAATGTTTTAGGTATCATGTATACTTGATTCATGCACATGAGGTTACAGATTAAAGATGTTGAAGATATTAAAGTTAATCACAAAGGTTTAGTCATAACGGTATATCATCATACATGTACAGGTTAACTCTTTCTAAAGTTTTTGTAACTCCTTAGAGGAGCTTTTTTTGCGAACATGTAACTATTTGTTCATTAATGGAAATTGTTTACTATTATGTATTATTTTTAAAATATGATCCTGGAATTTATGAGTAATGATTCACAACTTTAAGGTCTTTTAGACACTCAAAAGTGTGGGTCGTTACATTTGGTATCAGAGCCCAGATTCATCAACTAATACTTAATAGTTTATAATTTCAAATCATCCTTAAAAACTTAAGAGGAAAATTATTAAAGCATAATGTATCTTTTAGGTTTCTCATCTCACATTTCATCTACTTCTCATCTCCTTGCTTAAAAAGCCTTGAAAAGAAATTGTTAATTAGAGAAGTAAAAGGTGAAAAGATGTAACCTTTTGTGTAGATCCCTCTAGAGAGGGTAGACACTAGAAAGATACATGTATGGGTAAGCCCTTTCTTAGAGGATGGACTTGGTTTAGGGTATGAAAACTCTAGTGGGTCAAGGGATATGGAACTCTGAGAGGTAGAGTATAGTCCTTAACCCTAACCCTAAAACATTAATCTTAAATAATGAACATGGTGTGGTGGTATGGGACACCACCCATGTGAAACTTGAGGAATAAGAAAGATAAAGGGATGGGTTTTGGTGACCCAGTCTCCTATGCATATGTGCACGAGAAGCATAACACTTTTATAAGAGGTCTTGAGAAATATATGAACCCAATATTTATACATATACAAAACTGAAAGTTTGAATATAACTTTCTCAAGCCCTTATGTGGTCTTTAGTTGCTTGGTGATGGTGGCCAAGCCCCTGGAGGGGAAGGCTTATGTGGAACTAAGACCCTAGAGGGGAATGTGACCCAAGTTCACTGAATAGACAGAAACCATGAGGGGTAGTCTAGAAATTAAGAAAACATGGGTTGATAGGTTATAATGATGAATAGTTATGCCTGCTAAAAATATATATATATCTATGGAGCCATTAGGGTTAGTGTGCCAACCTGGGGTGGTCAACCCAAGAGTGGGAAGATGACCTAGGAGGGAGGTAAAACCTTAGATCTTGGGATCAGGTTGTGGCTAGAGAGCCTAACCCCCTCCTATGAGACAAGAAGGCATCCTAGGCTAGGACTTTCCCTTAAAAGGTAAGTGAATAAATGTATTAAAGTATGGAGATAACCTTAATCCTCACCTAGAGGGGTGAAGAGTTAAAGATATAAAAATGAAAGAACTTAAATTCTTTGAACCCAAGGATGCCATCTTTGAGTGACACAACTGGTCAACCCTAGGATTGGGAAGACTAGTAAGGCACCAATCCCAGGTGGGAAGGTGGCCTAAGTGGACGACCAAGCCCAGGAGGGAAGGTCATGAAATGGTCATGCCTAGGAGGGAAGACCAAAAAGGCACCAAGCCTAGGAGGGAAGGTGGCCCAAGTCCACAGTGTAGTTGTTTAGGATCAATCCCCTAGAGGGGAATATTACAGAAGGTCAAGCCCTAGAGGGAAGACCGACGGGCACCAAGCCCTGGAGGGAAAGTGGCTCGAGCCCAATGTTGGGACTACACTGCATAATGTGTACCCAGAATAGAGAGATGAAGGCAATCTGGGTTAAAGAATTAAATGAGATAATCATGTGCTTAAAATATGTGACATCTCAAAAGAAACCCTTAGGGAGGGTAGAGTCCTAATGCAATCCTAGGGTCAAGTAGGGTGTATTTGAGGTACATAGGACTGATGGGTTGGGAGTTGATTGTGCCCTGAATGCACAAGACCATGTGGTCGGGAGGTAACAACTGAGTTTGCCCAAGGTCCATGTCTCTTGAGATTAGCTACCTCCATGATGATCATGAAGCCTAATGGGTGAATGTGAAAGGCACTCCCTTGATGCATAAGGATGAGATCACTCCAAAGGTACCTACATCCCTAGATACCTCAAGGAATTATCTAAGACTTATAAAACATGAGGTGTAAATATAAAAGATATAATGAAGTCATGAAAATTTGAGAGTAGGTCCATGAAAGATACATTCACTCTGATTCTGTGTGGGCTGTGGAGAGAAAACCTAGTTCTTCATGGCTATGGAGGAGGCTTCTTAAGTTCAGAAATCTATTGAAGATAGATGTCGACTTTCAGGTTGGTCGAGGTGACTCTTTTCTCTTGTGGAGAGATCCTTGGCTCACCTGGAAGAAAGCCCTATGTGAAGTGTGTGATAACTAACTGATTCTTAGACTTGGTCATGGACAATTTTGCAAAGTTGGTGTTTGCCTACTGGATGGGAAATGGAATGTGCCCAGGATTAGAGGGTACTCACTTCTAGAAGATAAGACCTCTGATGTTAAAATTCATCCTAATGTCAATGACTACATATCCTATAGGGGTAATACCACCTTTTGTTTGAGAGATGGTTGGAATGTGGTTAGGAAATCTAATCCTCAGGATGGTTGGGCTAGCTGGGTCTGGGGGAAAGACATTCCCAGAAATTGGTCAGTTTTCTTATGGAAGTGTTTCCTTAATAGACTTCCCACGACTCTACTCATGAAGAAGTTTGGATTTTTCTTGGCATTGAGATGTTGTTTCTACCATTCTATGGAGGAGGACTCCCACCATCTGTTGTTTACCTGTAATCTTGCTAAAGAGGTATGGTCCCTTTTTCTGGCTTATTATGATTTTTGTCCTTCCAGATTAGAAGATGCCCTTCATCTGCAAGGAGAGAAGAAACTTATGGAAATCTCTGCTCTTTTTCAACTATGGAAAGAAAGGAACTTTAGGATCTTTGACAGCTATAGCAGACCTGCAGAGAAGATTTGGTCCTCTTGTTTGAGGGAGGCCCAAAGTCTTATATAGTATCTTTTCTTTCCTCTTTTGTATAGCTTCTTATAGTTTTTTCTTTCCTTTGGATTGTCACCCTAGCAATCCTCTTTTCTTCACTTGTAAATACCCTTTTTACATAGTAATGAGAAGATCAACAAGTCGTTACCATCAAAAAGAAAACTTAAAAGTAAGAAAAAGGACTCTTGACTTCATGGAATATAAGAATGTTATGAAATTAAGAACAAGTAAGTTTAGAGTCATATCGAGTATGATTCAACTTAATATGTGAAATTGAAAGGTAATGTGTGGATGTACCATCTCCACTCTTGGAATGGAATGAAATTTGTGTTTGGGCTGCAGTCAAATGCTTATTTCATCTCATTATGAGGGAGGGAGATTGGATAGACACACATTTTGCTTAAAAATTGAGAGAAAGAGGATGAATATCCTACATTGAATGTGTAATGGCATGACTTAGGGTTAGAGGTGTTACCTCACCCTTGTGTGAAAATAATGAATAATAGATTGGAAACCTAGGTGAATAGAGAAATCACCTAGTAATAATGAAATCACCAATGAGAATGAAATCATCAAGTGATGATAAGATGCATATATTATAGATGTGGATATACTTGAATTTCAATTCAGGTGCTAATCTTAGTAATAAAGAAAAAATTGTTATACTAAAGAAAAGTTGCTAAGCTATCTAAGTGGGGTACTAGCCCTAAGTTTTGAAGATAATATGAGCTATAGTTCACCTAGGCTTAGCAGGCCTGAATTTTGAGGATAAAATTCATTTTAAGGAGGGGTGAATGTAATATCCTCATCTTTGGTTAATATTGAATTATAAAATATGATGCATGAATTAATTTGATAATTCCCCAATAGTATTATTGGTGGAATAATAATGTTAATCGCATTTGTGGCATGTGTTCTTGTAGCACAAGGGAAATATATAAAAATGGATTTGTACACTGATTAATGATAATGGCTTTTGTTGCCAAGTCCATGTCTTAATAAGAATATGGTAATGCCTTTTTATGACTTTTGTATTAATAATAATTAAAGCCGCGATAGAAATTTTTGAAAAAGGAATATATTCTCTTCCAAAATTATTCCTTAATTTCCCATAATATTAGTTGTCAGATATATGGATATATTTTGATGCTTATGGGAAAAGGAGATATAGTATACATTACCTTTTTGGCATTTTTCTTGTATGCAAAGAAAAGGATAAGAAAGGAAAGGAGAAGTAGGTAAGTCTTCATGAACCATCTACAAAGAAGCAAGCACGATGGAAGTCTTTCGTCAAGTTAATATATATATGTGTGGGAAGTGGGAACCTCTCCTCTTCTGCCTCCAACATCTTCCTTCTTTGAACTCTAGGTTTTGCTCAGAACCTATATAAGAGACTCCACAGATTCACTGGTGCCCTCGTCCATCTCCTTCTACCAGACCCAGGTTGCATCATGAACATGGGCATGATCTTGATAAGACCTTGTGCCCAAGCCTTAACCTGGTCCTATAGGCCTGTAGACATCAACCTGCCAACCTCTACCCTCTGTCATGGCTTTCCCTCCCTCAAAGTTGCCTGATGGAAACTTACAAGTTGGCACACTTTTCTTGATCTCTCCCATTGGCTACTGTGGTTGCATGTAGCGCCACAATCACCCTGCCATATCGTTGCCAGGCGATGACCTCAACCAGCCTCCTGCTCTAGACGATAGGAACGTGGTTGCAGTTGACCTCACAACAATGGTCGAGTAAGAAATGACGTGCAACAGGATAAAAAGACTGATTTTGATAGAACATTACCCAAAACCCTAGATCTAGGGTTGCTTCACAAAGATAGTACCTTTGGAGTCGAGAGGAGCGAGGCACCAGTGTGGGTTGAGCCTTCTCCTCGCCCGAGTGGCTGGGTCGGAGGCGCAGTCAGCCTATGCAAACCCACCGAGCTCAACCCACCTTTGAGTGCGCGGGGGGTGACTAGGAGCTGCCATGGTCCTGTGGTGACATGGAGAAAGGGATTCATTCCTCGATGGACTGTACTAGGGCCAGGAAGTAGACCTATGCACTGAAACTCCCACGGTGCTACCAGCACACCCTGCACCCGCAGAGCAGTGAGAATGTAGGAGGGAGAACCCTGAGGCAGCGTCTCAGATCCTTGCCTCCGACCGTGACACATATGGGAGCCAAAGCGTGAGGAAGCACTGTGCCCAAGGAGGAGGATGATAGAGTCAGGAATGAGGGAAAACGCCACCGTGCATAGCTTGCACTCTGCAGACATACGTCAAGCTGGGGAACGGGTTCACGCGAGGAAGAAGAGAAAGGGTATAATGACCCTAGTGCCCCTGCATGCATGTTCAAGGACTAGGGGCATAAGTGTATTTTCCTAAAACTAGTTGGCTGCCAGCGTGGATCAGAAACAAGTAAGTTACATTGACGTGGCATTGTCTCATTGGCCCAATAAGGATTAATATTGCAAAAAGCATAGAAATTTATAGGATGCTCAGATGAAAATATGTTTTATATGAAATTTGATCAAGATAATGAGAGGAATCCAAATAAAATAGTTTGAGAGTCTAGTTATGCTTCCTGTTATAAAAGTATAGGCAATACATCTTTAGATGTGATTAATAGAAAATAAATCCTAGATTTGCTTTAATATGATGATTAATTGATTAGATTTGGTTATGTTGAGCTAATACTTGATCTTGTTATGTATAATGAAAAAAATCCTTGATAATGATGAATAAATAATGATTCTAGATTGATAATCTTATTCATGCTAATTTAGGGTTTTCAAATTAATGTCGACATCTTGCTATGATCTTAATGCTAGTAATATGATCTAGGTATCATGGATAATCTAATATGCTAAAGATGATGAATAGGGTTTCACATAATATGCATAACTAATGGTTGTAATCTTAGAGGTCATGATATGATAGAATTAGGGTTTGTGACCCTAATCCCTAGTCCAAACATAAGATACCCCTAAACCCTAGTTTAGGAGCACATCTAGATCTTATTAATGTAATGTGAATGCATCGTGACACATGTAGTATGTATATTTCAGATTGCATGCTTTGTTTATTGGATGTTTGGATGCCCTCTTAAAGTACATATGATGTTCTACTTGGTTTCTAAAATGACATAAGGTATGTTGTTATGCTTATGAATACATGTATCTAATTCTGATTTTTCCTAGGTTTCTCGATGAGATTGAATGAAAGATAAACTACTTACTTATTTATTTACTTCTTGTAAATGATAAAGTTCCTATGAGTATCACGTAAAGTAAATAACAATATTCTAAACCTTGGGTTAGACTGATCTTAAGGGTAACACACACGAGCCCCAGAGGGACACTGATTACACCTGAGGTGGTAGACCAGATATGGGTTAGAATATGAAAACAAGTTTATGTTCTTATATGCAAGATAAAGATGTTTCCTTATATGTGTACTTGTGATTATTGTTTGAACCCACGTACCAGTATAGAAATATATTGATTGTGTAGTTGTTTGTCGGCATTTTAGGTATCAGGTATACTTGATTCGTGGACATGAAGTTACAAATTAAAGATGTTGAAGATACTAAAGTTATTCATGAAGGTTTAGTCTTAATGGTATATCATCATACATATACAGGTTAACTCTTTCTAAAATTTATGTAACTCCTTAGAGGAGCTTTTTATGCAAACATGTAACTATTTGTTCATTAACAGAAATTGTTTACTATTATGTATTATTTTTTGAATATGATCCTAGAATTTATGAGTAATGATTCACGACTTTAAGGTCTTTTAGACACTCAAAAGTGTGGGTCGTTACAAAACACCCTTCCAAGGAGAAACCTTAAGATACACATAATCTCCCAGTTGGAACTTCAAAGCCCTGTGAAGGTTGTTAGCATAAGACTTATGTTTATCCTGAGCCACCTTCAGTTGATGTTGTATCACTTTAATCTTCTCTATAGTCTGTTGCACTAGCTCAGGACTCAAAAGTCGATACTCACCTGTCTTGTACCAACAAAGTGGTAATAGAAAACATCTTCCATACAAGGCTTCGTATGGTGCCATGTCTATATTTCTTTGATATCTATTGTTGTAGGCAAACTCTATGAAACTCAGGTGCACGTCCCAACTGCCAAGAAACTACAAAGCTCAAGCTCTCAACAGATCCTACATGCACTAGTACATTTTTGGTCTCTAACATCGCTTCCGTTAGCGTCACTTATATTAGAAAAACTGACCGAATAAGCTAAAACCGAAGCAACAAGTCAATAGAAAAAATTCGGGTACCGCTTTTAGCTATTGGGTCAGTTTTTTAAGGTTAATCGACGCTAGAAAAAGACCCGCGAAATCATCAAATTCATGGCACGTATAAACATAGCATCAGTTTTATATAAAAACCGACCCCACATGCTTCCCACGAAGAAAAATAATTAATTTTTGCCTTTCGCGCGTCGATCTATACCCTCTTGGGTAGGTTATTCTCTTTAACCATCCCTATAAGCTTACGCGAGCACTCTCTCGGGTCGATTTTCCTTCTTAGCCATCCCTAGAGGTCTCCGGGCAAAGACCCTTTCGGGTCAGTTTTCCGAGACAGACGTCCCTAGAAGTGTCGCGCAAAGACCCTCTCGGGTCGGTTGTTTGAGATAACCGTCCTCAGAGACATGTTGGGTCGGTTTTTTGCTTAATCGACCTGAGAAGTCTTAAAACCCTTAATCTCTCACTCGCACTCTCACTAACACACACTCCCCACTCTCGCACTCTCTCTCCTAGCCTCACTGTCGACTCACATTCTCACTGTCGCTCACACTCGCCGACGCCAAGGTCGACGCCTCCAAAGATTCACCGCCACCAGCGTGCCATTCGTCGCTCTCCGCTCGATCACCAGCCTGTCGTTCGGGTCGTCGCCGTCGTTGTTGCTCACTAACTCGCCGCCAAAAGCGCTTCCAAGGTCTCGTCGGGTCATAGCTCACCAGCTCGCCGTTGTTGTCGAAGCTCACCAGCTCACCGCCAAGATCTCTCTATCGTTGCCATAGACCAGCTCGTTGCCAAGGTCGCTATTGCTTCTCAAAAACCGCCCGCCGCCGACGCACCTTCTCTCGCATGGCCCAGCCATGTTGATAACAACAAATGAAAAGATTTTCCTCCACGCTCGCGCCTGACAGGTAAGATTTTCCATTTCCCATTTCAAGCTCTATGTTGTCCTTTGCACGGCTATGTTTGTTCTCTTCCATATGTTGGGGTGTAGCACGGCCGTGTTGGTGTCTTTAGCACGGCCGTGTTGGTGTCTTTTGTACGACTAAGTTGAAATGCCAGTGTTGCACGTCCATGCTAGGTACACTAGTCGTGTTGGCTGTCTTTTGCATTTGAGTTGTACCACGGCCGTGCTAGGTACACTGGTCGTGTTGGCTGTCTTTTGCATTTGAGTCTTGATTTACTGTTATCTATTATGAAAGATCATGCATGGTGTTTAATTTACGCCTTTCTATTTATTTCTGTTAAGAGCACCTAATTAATTATTCAATTCAGTACTTATAAATGAATGTTTATCTAGTAAACCAACCAATAATAAAAACATGTATTCTTTTTATATGTACATTTTATTATCAATCACATATGTAATTAATCATTGTATACAATCTAAAAATACAAGGGTAGACATTGTTTAGTTTTATATTGACACTTTAGGGTTTATAGATGAGACCACCTATGCATAAATATGACAAATACATTTATATATAAACTTAGAAACCCGTTCAAAATTTATTCATTAGGAGTAAATTTTGGATAGTCCCCGATATGGGACTGTTTTTGGATATTTAATCTCACTTAGGATGTAGTTGTATAATGTATGTTTAGTTTTGAATAAAAATTTTAGTAATATTTCCTCATTTGTTCTCTGGGTACATATGTGAGTGGTTATTTGCCATTTACATTGATGTACTTGGAGAACTAAGGGGAAATGCTGCTGAAATTTTATTGAAAACTAAACATACATTATACAATTACTAGTGAGGTTAAATATTCAAAATGGGATAGGTGGTACACTTTAGTATAAAAGTAATGAATTTCCTATCAAAAAAACCTTACAACTTATAGTATCAATATTAAATGCTCAGTTTGATAATTAATTTTAATGTGATCTAGAAAATGGATCGAAGTTGGATGTCTATCAAGAACCTTTGCAGTCCAGAGTTTATCAAAGGTGTTCATGAATTTATCAGATTTGCTGAGGAACATAGGAAACTACCTACAGATAGGTTTTATTGTCCATATAGAAATTGTGGTAACAATTTGAAAGTTGATACTATTGAGGAAATTAAGAATCATGTCATATGCAATGGGATCATACAAGGTTATAATGAATGGTATTGGCATGGAGAGAAACTTAATTATGGATCAGAAAATGTCGATACTAATAATGGTGATCTAGAAGATATAGATAATGATGTTAATGTCAATGATGAACCGATTCAGGATGACCCGATTCAGGATGATATGGTTGATGAGATGCTACGTAGCTGTCAGGACAATGTCATTGATCCACCTTCTTTATTTGCAAACATTGTCCATGATGTTGAAAAACCATTATATAAGGGTTGTACTAAGTTCATGAGGTTGAGTGTTGTGATGCGATTATATACTATTAAAGCTCAAAACCGGTGGAGCAATAAGAGTTTCACTTTATTGTTGTCTTTGTTAAAGGAAATTCTGCCTGAAGGCAATGAGCTTCCAATTTCTACATATCAAGCAAAGAAAATAATGTGCCAAATGGGAATGGAGGCTAAGAAGATTCATGCATGTCCAAATGATTGTGTGTTATTTCAGAAGGACTATAGTGATTTGATAAATTGTCCAAAATGTGGTGCGTCAAGGTACAAGACTACAAATTCAGCTAAGGCTAAAAATGGCTCTCCTGCCAAAGTGATGTGGCATCTACCAATAATACCACGATTTCAACGCTTATTTGCTAATACAGAAGATGCGCAAAATTTGTCTTGGCATAGGGAGTTAAAGGTCAATGATAATGGCATCCTACAACATGCATCTGATTCACCACAATGGAAGAAAATTGATTTATTATACCCTCAATTTGGTAAAGAAACTAGGAACTTAAGACTTGGACTCTATACAGATGCAATGAATCCAAATGATACATTAAGAAGCCAACATAGCACGTGGCCTGTTATGATTGTTATATACAATCTTCCTCCTTGGTTGTGTATGAAAAATAAGTATGTCATGTTGTCAATATTGATATCAGGGCCCAAGCAACCTGGAAATGATATTGGTGTTTACCTTCAACCTCTAATTGATGACTTAACGAAATTATGGGAAGAAGGTGTTATGACATATGATGCTGCACGTAAAGAGATCTTTACTTTGCGTGCTATGTTGTTTTGCACGATTAATGACTTCCCAGCTTATGGAAATTTGTCTGGATATAGCATAAAAGGATACAAAGCATGTCCTGTTTGTGAGGAAAATACTGATTCAATTCGACTGAAACATGGTGGTAAAATCGTATATCTTGGTCATCGGAGGTTTCTCCCACCAGTGCATCCTTATCGAAGGCAACACAAAACCTTTAATGGGTCAACTGAGGAATGAAGTGCTATGTTTTTTTATTATATATCACCACTTGTTCTTTTATTATCACTTATGTTTTCTTTTATCATGTATATTTGCAGGTTGTTCTAAAATGGCAAGTGAAGATGAACATTCTGATCATGAGCATGAGGATGCTAGTGGTGATGTTAAGAAGAGTAGAGGTCCCACAGTGATGCGTCGACTGCAAGAGCTTAGGGGAAAAGGGGAGAAATTGCCAATCCAGTTTGAAAGGGGAGGAGTACCTATTGGGGAACACGCTAGTACTTTTAAGCATTATGTAGGGGCAACCACATGTAGTAAGGTGCCAATAGATATAGAAAATTGGCATGATGTTCCTATTGGCTTGAAAGACCTCCTTTGGAAAGATATATCTGTGAGTTGAATTTTGATACTATATTATCTTGTTTTTTGTTTATTGATTCTAGTTTTTTGTTTTGAGATATACTTTTTGAAATAAGATTATTGCTTCATTTGTATATAGGGTGTTTTTCATTTAAATGAAAAAGACCATAGGAAAAGAGTGATGCAGTGTTGTGGTGTATGATGGAGGGCATTTAAGACATATCTCAAAAGGGATTATATAGATAATCCTAATCAAAAGAAGAAAGCAACAGACGTATATATTTTTATAGATCCTGAGGTGTGGGACAGATTTGTTGCACAAAGGAATTCAGAAGAGTTTCAGGTATACAATTAATGTTTTTATATATGTATATGTTTGCCAAGTTGTAAATTGCAATACCTCATTTTAAATGATCAGGCTATTGACGAGGCCCAAAAGGAAAGACGGGCCAAAAATGTGCATAACCATCACATGGGATCCCTTAGTTATGCCCAGCGCTGAGAACAACTGGAGAAGCAAATCTCTTCTGGAGAAGGGTATAGCACAACTCAAGTTGAGTGTCCACCCCGTTATAAAATTTGGCTTGATGCTAGAAAAAATAAAGCAGGTGAAATTACCAACCCTGCAACTAAGGAGGTGGCACAAAAGATGGTAAGTTCATCACAATTAAGTAATTAAAGAGTAGGATTTAATAATATATATCTAATTGTTTGTGATTTAATATTTTCATTAAATATGAATAGGATGATCTCTAATTGTTTGTGATTTAATATTTAATTAAATATGAATAGGATGATCTCTAATTGTTTGTGATTTAATATTTTCATTAAATATGAATAGGATGATCTCTATGAGCAAAGAAAACAAGGAAAGTTCATACCAATTGGAAGCATGGATGAACTATCAGTTGCTCTTGGTACGAAAGAGCATCATGGCCATGTTAGGGGATTAGGAGCTGGCATAGGATTCAAGACTTATTATGGGCCTTCAGAATCTAGAAGAGGTCGTACAGTTACACATGACGAGGTTGAAGCATTAGTATCACAGAAAGTGCAACAGATATTGTCTTCATTTTAGCCTATTCAACCTTCTCAACCTCCTCAAACCGTGTGTCTCTCAGATGATGAGGTACAAGCTCGTACTCCAATTGTAGAAGGTCATAGGAGCACTCCCAATGAACCACCACAACAATCTGCAGTAAGTTTTTTCTATCTATGTTAATATGATATATATAATATAGTAGGTATCTGGTTTACCGCTTTGTATATAACTTATATTATTTCAACTAGGTTGGTATGAACTATAAACTTGCAGTGGAGGTTCCAAAGTACAATGTTGTGGCAGTGGGTAAGGTATACAACATCGATGGTACATTGCATTGTCAATTAGTTTCTGATGACATTTGTCATGTGTCCATCCATCTTGTGTATGACGGAATGGGGGACAAACCACTACCCATACCTTCTTCTAAATATGGTACAATTGATGAAGCAGAGGGACAGCCATTTATATACTGAGATGACAAACTTTGATATAAAGAATGTTGGATTCTTAGTTCCTTCAGTCACTAGTCAAGTGCAGACACAAATGGATGATGTGAATGAGTACTTCAGTACTGCATTCAAATATTTTGGTAGTGTGGGAAAGGAAATTATCCTAATTCCTTTTAACATCCAGTAAGTATTATAATTCAATAGAATTCTAATATTGACTAAATTATAATTCTAATTTTTGTTTTCAATATAAATTTACTCAGATCTAGACATTGGGAACTAGTGCTGGTTGTCCCAAAATTGATGACTTTCTATTATCTTGACCCAATGGGAAAAACAACAAGGAGTCACAAATTGAGATTGCCAACTATGGAGTAAGCATAAATTTAGTTTCTATAACATCAATTTTTATGCTTCAACATGATATTTATACTTAGAATTTCTATTTTGACAACTATCGTAATCAAATTGATTGATAGGGGTATAAAGGCTTATCGTGAAGGTGGAGGAATAATACCCACAAAATTAAAGACACTGACTTTGAAAAATGTCAAGGTAACTACTTTGACTGCTTAGTTGTATATGTACAACTCTTACAGTAATGTATTAATGTCAAATTTTATATGTTAACTCTCTTATAGTCTTATTTCTTTATTTGTACAACTCTATTTGTAGTAGTTTACAAATATTAAGTTATAATTCTTTATTTGTAGTGTCATATACAAAACAATGATTGGGCTTGTGGCTACTACATAATGAAGTATATGCAAACTATTTTGAAAGAAGCATCACTAGACATTCAGAGTATAGATAAGGTAATTAATAAAGAATAACATCATAAATTTACAAGTGAGATTTGCATCATTTTATAAAATATATATGAGCATGTGCTTTTTTTTGCAGATCTTTACAACTCATCCTTACTCACTTGATGGGTTAAATGAATTCCGAGAAGAATGGTCAGATGCTTTTCTTAATGAAGTTACTATAGCATTGGATTGAATTCATAACTTCATTTGTGTATGTAGATTTGAAACTCTATCAAAATTTACTTTTTGTAGTATGACATTAAATTTAATATCACTTTTAAACTTGCAATCTATCATTGTTGTTAGTATGTGCTATGTGTATGAATGTTAGTATGTGCTATATGTCTCATTTGAATGAATCTATCTTAGACTTGCAAGAATGTTAGTAAGTGTTGTGTATGAAGATGTCCCAACTCAATATATGTGAATAATTGTTGTTATGAATGTGTGGTTTGGAGATTTACATCAAATCAAAAAGGATTGGACATAAAAGTTTTCAAATGGCTTTGGAATGCATTTTTGGCTTGCATCATTGCATTTGCAAGTCTATTTCTATTGCAGGTTTTGAATTGCATAAAGCAATTCTATTTTGTAGGTTGTTGTACTGAATATTTCTGGTTCTGCAGAATTTTTCTTAAAAAAATGTAACTTGTCGGGTCGGTTATTTAAGAAAACCATCCCTATAGACTTCTTGGGTCCGTTATACACAAAACCGACCCAGTAGGTTCATCCCAAAATTCTACAGCTATTTGAAGACTTCTACGGTCGCTTATGGAGAAAAACCGACCCAATAAACACTTCTTGGGTCGGTTATACACAAAAACTGACCCAGTAGGTTCATCCCAAAATTCTACAGCTACTTGAAGACTTCTAGGGTCTCTTATGGAGAAAACCTGACCCAATAGACACTTCTTGGGTTGGTTATACATAAACACTCACCCAGTAGGTTCATCCCAAAATTCTACAGCTACTTGAAGACTTCTAAGGTCGCTTATGGAGAAAAAACGACCCAATAGACACTTCTTGGGTCGGTTATACACAAAAACCAACCCAGGAGGTTCATCTACAGCTATTTGAAGACTTCTAGGGTCGCTTATGGAGAAAAACCGACCCAACAGATACTTGTTGGGTTGGTTATACACAAAAACTGACCCAGTAGGTTCATCCCAAAATTCTACAGCTATTTGAAGACTTCTAGGGTCGGGTTTTTTACCTCTTTTGGATCGTTTTTTACCTCTTTTGGGTCGGTTTTTTACCTCTCTTGGGTCAGTTTTTTTACCTCTCTTGGGTCATTTTTGTTCCCTCTAGGGTCGGTTTTTGTACCTCTCTAGGGTCGGTTTTTCTACCTCTATAGCGTTGCAAGTACTGTAGCGATGCCCACCTAGGCGTCGCTTAAAAAGTGACGATGTAGGCTTCAAAAAACCGACCCAAGAGACCAATATTGTACTAGTGATGGTCTGAATGGTCCTCTGAGACTGACCAATCTGTTTGGGGGTGAAAAGCTACAGTGAACCTCAACTGTGTCACCACATCTATATCCAGACGTTCAAAAAATGACTGGTAAACTGTGGACCTCTGTCAGATACTATGGTAATTGGAATACCATGCAGACAAACTATCTCATCAACATATATATGTGCCAACTTTTCTACTATGTACATCATATTGACTAATAAGAAGTGAGATGACCTAGTCAACCTATCAACTATCACCCAAATGGAATCATGACCTTTGGTAGTCCCAAGAAGACCAACAACAAAGTCCATAGTGACATGATCCAATTTTCACAATAATATTGACAATGGTTATAACGTCCCTATAGGCTTCTGATGCTCATCTTGAGCTACTGACAAATTGGACATCTAGAAACAAACTCTACCACATCACTCTTCAGACTAGGCCACCAATACATGTCCTTCAAGTTATGGTACATATTAGTATTTCCAGGATGCATCACGTACATTGAGGAATGACCTTCCTCAAGTATCATCTTCCTCATACCATCAACATATGGAATTACTCTTCGGTTGTGGAAACTAACTATCCCACCCTCGGTGTCATGAAAACCATCATACTTCTTGTTGCCAAACTCTACTGGGATATCTTTGTTGGTATGTATGCCCTGAGAGCCAATCATGGGATGATTGGTGGGATACATTAAGATTGATTTGATAAACATCAAAGGTAAGCTTCCAATTCTTTCTGGGTCAGTCATATGAGATAGTGATAGAACAGATTGAATGTCTAGAGAATGATAGTACTCAATGACGTATGCTTTCAGGTTGAGGACCTGAACGATGAGATCATACGGATGCTAAGAGTTTGTACATTCTTGTTATGTCCCTAGTCGGATGTCATTGTGGAAGGTAGATAGACAGCAATGACACACAAGACTAGATTGTGGTGTTGGTTGATGACAGAATCTCATTAGTCATGATATAGAGATATCAAACCAAACACATAGGTACTTGTTAGAGAACAAGTGTACCAGACAGACCCACCGTGAGTTTGACACATGGAACCATGACATGGTAGTCACAGTCAGTACTCACAGTGATGGTGGTGAGTGTGATTCTTAGACCTGAAATCACTACACTCAACACATGTCGTTGGGCACACTTTGACATCATCAAACGTAGTCCTGAAACATGGGTTGTTATAAAGGTGATGATTGGGTGGCTTTGACACATGGGGCTCTTAAGGGGTGAGTGATAGATATGGGATTTGTCCCTCCTGAGGGAGTTTGATATCCATGGCCACTTGATGAGTAGGATTGAGATAGGCGTGCGCATACATGTGTGAATCAGTATGTGATATTGATGTCATACATATCTCGTTCAATCTACTCTGAGATCAAGAAAGTGAATGAACGTTGACAGGATGACTGTTCCATGCCTCGAGTTCATTCGGGATATCAGTGACAAAGGAATTATACACTCGCTATAACACCATTCACGGATTATAGGATTGAAAGTTGTTCTCCAACTTTCTACTTTCACTTGGGTAGCACTGATGTGTGACTAGGCACCGCTCTTTTCTTGTGAAGTCATGTGTTATGGACTTTCACTACCAATGTGAAATGGACCTGCAGGGTCACACACATAGGATTTAACCTGGAAGAGGAGTTTTGTCCACAAACAATGTTTAGATTGATTACTAAAGGAGTTTAGTAGTTCAATTAAACACTCAATCAATTGATAGCTCAATATCATATTGTTCAAGGTGTTGGACATATTGATTGGAGTATCGTATTGATTGAAATTGCATTTGACTGATTATGCACAACCTGTACTCCCAACCGATCGGTTCAAGTGTTGAAACGATCGTCTGAGGTTGCTGAACCGGTCGGCTCAAGTGTTGAGTCGATCAGCTCATGGTCAGAGTGAAATGATCGGTTCAACTGGTGCAACCAGGCAAGTTGGGAAAGTCAGGTCGGTGAGAATTCTCCTTGTGTTTCACTTGCCCAATTTGATTGGAACAAGGATTGGTATTCAATACCAATTAGAAACAAAAGAAGGAAAGTCAATCGGGAACTGATCAGGACCATGAACCGACCGGTTCAGAAGTGAACCGATCGGCTCATGGGTCCCAACCGATTGGTTGGTGTTCCAACTGACCGGTTCAGGTCCCCAACCGACCAGTTCACTTGTGAACCGATCGGTTCAGGTTGCGAGTTGATTGCTTTTGTGGAAAATCTCGAACCCTTCTACTCCTGCTTTTAGTCCCATATTGTCGGGGACAGAGAACCCTGTCCCATGTCCCGCCTATATATATAGGGGTATTGGGGGCTTCTCAAAGTACAACTCAGTGCAACCAGTTGCTCTGCAAAGTTTTCGTTCTCACTGGTTTTGGTAACCAAGAGAGAGCCCGAGCAAGTGCTTCCCGCAAAGGGAGGTGCAGTAAGGAAAGGACAACTGCAGTTGCAACTGGAGGCAGGAGAGTGTGTTGGTGACTAGTACGTCAACAGGAGGGTGTGACTCCTTCCACTTCCTTGTGGGACAAGGAGTGTGGAGTTCCAGGTGGTCTGTGTGGACTACTACAGAGGAGGGAGGACACTGCCGCTCAGGAAGACAACTGTCATCCAACAGTCCGGTAGGAGGAGGAGTCGTCAGTCCCGGTGCGACCAGGAGCTGCACAGACGTCGTCCAAGACCGGAGGTGAAGACCGCACATAGAGCGAGTTATTGTCGCCAAGCAATCCTTGGGACAAGGTATGATTCCACAAACCATCCTTTCCTATTATATAGACGTTCACGCGTTTCCTTGGTATGGGTTTGGGGGAGAAAATTTTTGTTTCCGCTGCCTTCTCTACCTCCCCTAAAACCCAACAGTGGTATCAGAGCCACGTCAACTGCTCTATATTTTGGGAATATCGATATGATCGATTTTGTTTTGTCACCTTTATTTATTGCATGGGATGTGAATAATATTGGCTTTATGCATGTCCAATCCTAAATCCACAAATCCCAAATTACATATATGATATGTATTATTAATGCACTCGATATGCGTCGCCCTTAAACGAGTTTTGTGGTGGATGTGTTTAGCATGATTATGGCCTATAAACCCCTATCTGTGTGTGGTTGTTTGTGGTTGCTTGCATCTCGGTCTGCGCACCGATCTTCCCTCTCTTATTCTTGATGTAACTTGAAATAATTTGAGATTCTTTCCTACCTTTGCTCCCCCCGAATGTAACTCGGGGTTTCTTCTTTTAAGCAATGTAATAATAGGATAGATTTTATTTCTTGTTATGTCGAAGACCGGCGGACATCAAGACAACACCTGAAACGATCGGTTCAAGGCGTGAACCGATCGGTTGACGTTCCAGACGGTCGGTTCAAGGAGTGAACCGATCGTTTGATGACCGATCGAGGAGTGAGACGACCGGGTGGCGGACATGACGAGATGCACGATGACCAGGCGAACCGATCGGTTGGAGGAGCCAACCAATCGGCTGGTGGCACCCAGACGACCGGCTAGAGAGAACAGATCATTCATGTGATGAGTTTATCTACTCGGATGGCAAGGCACAGAGTTCATCTTGTACAGGTTGCATGTGATGTAGACCTAGATGACTGTGATTCTTCTTGGCTCGAGGAATCACATTAGGATGGCCATAATCATCGCTTTTATCATTTGTGCATATTTTCTGTGGGATATAGCATGTATATGATATGTACTATGTATTGTGGTGATTGGATATGTATATGTATATAAAAACCAAATCCCTCATTAAAATATTAAGTTTTAGATGCCTTCCAAATGCGACACACGTGAAAAGCTTGATCAACCAAGTGTGGGCACACCCTAGCGTGGTGCACTGTCTATCTTGTGGAAGCGTGAAGGATGAATGTGTGGGTCTGCCCTAGCAGGGTGCATGTTCATTGTGTTTTCTTTGGGTCAGACTTAACAAGGTGACCTAGATAGGATCTAGCACCTTGAGGCATGGAGATGATCATGGCAAGGAGTTGCATATGACATCTTATCAAGAGTTTCATATGATGTAATTGGCAAAAGTTGCCTACCTGAGAGATCTATGTTGTGGGTGACAGCCCTAGCTGGTCCATGACTTAGAGGATTTCAGGATCTTGCCCACTAGAAGGTTGTACGCTGCAATCTTCCGAATTGATGGTGAGGGCTATCAATTTGAAGTAAAATAGTGGGAGCAATAGTTAATTAAAGGCCTAATTTTATTGTCAACTTTTCAAATCAATCAAACAAGTCAAAAGCGTTTTGGACTAAAATTGCATATATTTCCTTTTGTTAAAATCAATGGTTAATCAACAATAATCACTTTATTTGCGATCGGTCTTTGAGACCAACAAATTAAATGGGAATAATTCCACGATTGGTTAGGATGATGAGAAGTGTTCTCACAGAGCGAAAGCTCTAAGTCCTAGTTATACCAGAACCAGATGAACTTGATCCCACCACATCAATGGCTGAAAGTATGCTTATGGAAGCATACCGAGGATGACATTGATGAGGAGTGCTTGATGTTGTGTTTTCTAAACTATGAGTTGCAGAGACAACATGAGACATGTGATGTCTCCAAAACACTGTCCTAGTATACCATTACAGAAGGAGATCCAGTAAGGTATTCACACACTCAATGTGATTGCGTATGTGGAAAGACCTGACTAAGAAGGATTCCCTCTGAGCCAAGAGTTGGCTATTGGTATGATATTGCAAATGTTGCGAGAATCATACAATTCGTGATAAACTACAACATGAACAACTTTGACAAGCGTTGACAAAGTTGTTGGACATGTTGAGGATAGTAGAGGCAAAGATGAAGAAGGGCAAACCATAATCTTTGATGTGATCAAAGAGAAAGGTAATTCTTAAGGGCAAGGACAAGGGCAAAGAAAAGAAGTCTTCTGATGCTAGCCATCAATCCAAGCTGTCTTCAGCCTCAAGGCACATGGGGAAAGGGTGTATGAGGCAATTGACCTCTATATCTGGAAGAACAAAAGAAGATGAAGGAGGGGATGGAGATCTCCACCTAAGGTATCATGAAATGAACCACTTCTTTATCTGAGGTATATGATACTAAGATATGGATATGTCATATATGATATGCAATATCCACAAAGAAGTGATGGCCTTTGTGAAAGGACCAAGAAAGAAGTACCCATCATTGGAGCAAGTGTTGCTGCCATAGATAGGAGTATCTTTCAGTTTATTTCATCCTAAAGGGCACGAAATAGAGTTGAGAATTGCTATTTCATATATTGCCAATAGATAGAAACACTTTATTTTTCCATATTGTATGACAATGATGGCAATTAATAAAGTTGATGTTTCAATCTTAAAGATATGATCTTTGTGGCAATGCCTTGTTTATCTTGTGATACATGGTATGCATAAGATAAAATGATACCTAAAGTTATTGATAACTCAAACAATCAAATTAGCATCAATCATGAGAAATTCATTTCTAGTTTCCATATGATGGATAAATCTAGACTCTTTTGGTTAAAGAACCAGTAAGAGACATGAATATCTTGGACATGATTAATCAATTTTCACTAATGGTAGTGGGAAAATGATTATCCTATTAGGTATAATACATGTGATGTATTTACATACCTATTGGAACAAATGCTAATACTTCAAAAGGTGTTTAGAGAAATACCAATATGAATATCTTGAAATGTTCAAGAATATCATAGACGAAGTACGAATTTGGTAAAGTGTTAATTCTTGATGAGATCAATGAATGAAATACCTGGACCAAATGTTTGAGATCCTTTCGAGTGATTATGATAATGTATCATAGTGAACTCATGATTAAGGCATGGTGATGTCTAAATCAAGAAGGAATCATACTCTAAGGAGTTAGAGAATGATTATCAAATAACTGATTTCTTCTTAATAAAAGAATACCCCACACTAATAAAGGACATTGAGAATCACAAGGAGTTGTGAGTTCTTATATCCTTGACAGATACACCTCGATTATTTATTTGATGAGTTTTTCATGTGATGAGTCAACTATCCATATGAATATGAGGAACCGGATTTTGAGTTATGGTATATGACCATTACATCCTAAATGACTTCCATGTGAACCATAAGGTATGACCTTGATGGTAGCACTCATTGGATGAAATCCATAAGTGCAAATGAGTCTTAAGTGTTAAGACACATGGATAACATTTTGAGAAGGATGATGCTTGTTGATTGAAACTTAATGACTAAGGCATTAGGCATATGGATACTAAAATCGCATTCCTACGAGGAATAAAACAAGGATGTGTATGTGATACAACCTATAAGGTTTATAAATCCACTAATGCAAATAAAGTCTATAAGTTACAATGGACTAATCAATGTGATTGATTGAGTACAAGCAACTCAGAATTGGATATTTACTTTGATGATATAGTCAAAGGGTTTGACTGATATGTTAAAGATAAAGAAGGGATCTGTGATTTAGTGGGAGTGTATTCACATTCCACATGTTGATGCGAAATGGAAATGTTCTATAATGGAAATCCAAAAGTGGAAATTATCTTTAAGGAAGATAGAGATGTTTCCTATGTGATAGGAATAGAGATCTATAGAGATAGTTCTTGAAAAATCTCTTGACCTGAAAAGAGAAAGCATACATTGGCAATCTGTACTGAAGGGTTCAGTATGCATAGATTCAATGGGAGAAAACTTGCCCATGTTACATGGAGTTAGTATCCCAAGGGCCAAGTGTCCAATTCTTATGAAGAATGGGAACACTAAGAATAGATATGGATCTATCATGTATGTAATCATCCCATTATCTTGCATGTATGGACATGGCAAGAATAAAATGCATTCATCATCTTGTATGTAGAACATGACAATATGATGTGCTCATCCTGATAACTCGTATCTGAGACATGACGAGTGGATGTCTGTCTACTTCCAGTAAGAGTTACTGGAATACCATGAGAACTTGATAAGTACTTGTGAAGTACTAGTTCTATGGAGATAAGGAAGAGTTCGATGTAAAGAGTTACATTGATGCGAACTTCCGAAAAGATAGAAAATTAATCGCAAAATATATATAGGATATATAAAAGTGAAAGTTTGTTGATAATTGGAAGTGTTCCAATAAAACCACTTAAAAGGAAATGTCGGGTATCTATGCGTTAGAAAACACCAGTAGATACTATATGGATCTGGAAGTTCATGAGATGAACTTATAGATATTCCGCTCATTGATGACAAGTCTGGAATCCTTGATCATACAATGTGGCTAAAGGTTAGCAAAGGAATACTAGATCGCATATTACGGCAACTCCATCTCATACGTGTGACGTACAGTGAAGAGATGAGAGAAATGCAATTTATACTGACTTTGGCAAGGTGTTGTCATTACTCACTATGTTTGCACTAAGAGCACAGTAACATGTGGGACATGTTTGAGGATCACTATGAATATGATTCAAGGGTGATTGGCTCGCAGTACAAGTGGGAGTTTGTTGGTATGTATGCCCTGAGAGCCAATCATGGGATGATTGGTGGGATACATTAAGATTGATTTGATAAACATCAAAGGCAAGCTTCCAATTCTTTCTGGGTCAGTCATATGAGATAGTGATAGAACATATTGAATGTCTAGAGAATGACAGTACTCAATGACGTATGCTTTCAGGTTGAGGACCTGAATGATGAGATCATACGGATGCTAAGAGTTTGTACATTCTTGTTATGTCCCTAGTCGGATGTCATTGTGGAAGGTAGATAGACAGCAATGACACACAAGACTAGATTGTGGTGTTGGTTGATGACAGAATCTCATTAGTCATGATATAGAGATATCAAACCAAACACATAGGTACTTGTTAGAGAACAAGTGTACCGGACAGACCCACCGTGAGTTTGACACATGGAACCATGACATGGTAGTCACAGTCAGTACTCACAGTGATGGTGGTGAGTGTGATTCTTAGACCTGAAATCACTACACTCAACACATGTCGTTGGGCACACTTTGACATCATCAAACGCAGTCCTGAAACATGGGTTGTTATAAAGGTGATGATTGGGTGGATTTGACACATGGGGCTTTTGAGGGGTGAGTGATAGATATGGGATTTGTCCCTCCTGAGGGAGTTTGATATCCATGGCCACTTGATGAGTAGGATTGAGATAGGCGTGCGCACGCATGTGTGAATCAGTATGTGATATTGATGTCATACATATCTCGTTCAATCTACTCTGAGATCAAGAAAGTGAATGAACGTTGACAGGATGACTGTTCCATGCCTCGAGTTCATTTGGGATATCAGTGACAAAGGAATTATACACTCGTTGTAACACCATTCATTGATTATAGGATTGAAAGTTGTTCTCCAACTTTCTACTTTCACTTGGGTAGCACTGATGTGTGACTAGGCACCACTCTTTGCTTGTGAAGTCATAAGTGTTATGGACTTTCACTGCCAATGTGAAATGGACCTGTAGGGTCACACACATAGGATTTAACCTGGAAGAGGAGTTTTGTCCACAAACAATGTTTAGATTGATTACTAATGGAGTTTAGTAGTTCAATTAAACACTCAATCAATTGATAGCTCAATATCATATTGTTCAAGGTGTTGGACATATTGATTGGAGTATCGGATTGATTGAAATCGCATTTGACTGATTCTGCACAACCAGTACTCCCAACCGATCGGTTCAAGTGTTGAACCGGTCGGCTGAGGTTGTTGAACCGGTCAGCTCAAGTGTTGAGTCGATCAGCTCATGGTCAGAGTGAAACGATCGGTTCAAGTGTTGAAATGATTGGTTCAACTGGTGCAACCGGGCAAGTTGGGAAAGTCAGGTCGGTAAGAATTTTCCTTGCATTTCACTTCCCCAATTTGATTGGAACAAGGATTGGTATTCGATACCAATTAGAAACAAAAGAAGGAAAGTCAATCGGGAACTAATCAGGACCACGAACCGACCGGTTCAGAAGTGAACCGATCGGCTCATGGGTCCCAACCGATCGGTTGGTGTTCCAACTGACCGGTTCAGAAGTGAACCGATCGGCTCATGGGTCCCAACCGATCAGTTGGTGTTCCAACCGACCGGTTCAGGTCCCCAACCGACCGGTTCACTTGTGAACCGATCGGTTCAGGTTGCGAGTTGGTTGCTTTTGTGGAAAATCTCGAAACCTTCTACTCCTGCTTTTAGTCCCATATTTCCGGGGACAGAGAACCCTGTCCCATGTCCCGCCTATATATATAGGGGTATTGGGGGCTTCTCAAAGTACAACTCAGTGCAACCAGTTGCTCTGCAAAGTTGTCGTTCTCTCTGGTTTTGGTAACCGAGAGAGAGCCCGAGCAAGTGCTTCCCGCAAAGGGAGGTGCAGCAAGGGAAGGACAACTGCAGTTGCAACTGGAGGTAGGAGAGTGTGTTGGCGACTAGTACGTCAACAGGAGGGTGCGACTCCTTCCACTTCCTTGTGGGACAAGGAGTGTGGAGTTCCAGGTGGTCCGTGTGGACTACTACAGAGGCGGGAGGACACTGCCGCTCAGGAGGACAACTGTCATCCAACAGTCCGGTAGGAGGAGGAGTCGTCAGTCCCGGTGCAACCAGGAGCTGCACAGACGCCATCTAAGACCGGAGGTGAAGACCGTGCATAGTGCGAGGTATTGTCGCCAAGCAAGCCTTGGGACAAGGTATGATTCCACAAACCATCCTTTCCTATTATATAGACGTTGACGTGTTTCCTCGGTATGGGTTTGGGGGAGAAAATTTTTGTTTCCGCTGCCTCCCCTAAAACCCAACAATCTTGTATCACAGTATCTTTCCACTACACATCCCAGATATACTACATCAAGGTAGGCTTCACTTGAAACTATGCTAAAAATCCTGCCAATACAGAAATCTCCAACTGCATGTTCATCTGGCAAAGCAAAACTAACATGTCCCTCTTGTGGCACACCAAAGCATGTAATGGTGCCTTATCAACAGATGATGATGAACTTGACTTCCCACTCAAAGAATCTACCACCATGTTTGCCTTCCATGGATGGTAGTCTATTGTGCAATCAAAGTCCTTGATCAACTCCATCCATCTCCTTTGCAGCATGTTCAACTCCTACTTTGAGAAGATATACTAAAGGTTCTTATGGTCAGTGAAGATCTGACACTTCTCTCCATATAGATAGCACCTCCAAATTTTCAAGGCATGGACCACAACTGAAATCTCTAAATCATGCATCAAGTAGTTTTCCTTGTGTTTCTTAAGCTGTCACAAAGCCAAAAAAATCATTTTCTTGTCCTGCATCAGCACACATCCCAAACCATTCTTCGACGCATCAGTATAGATGATGTAGTTTTTCCCTTGCTCTGGCAGAACTAAGACTGATGCACAGTCAACTTCTCCTACAACATATGAAAAGAACACTAACACTGGTCATGCTAGACAAAAGGAACATCTTTCCCTATCAACTTTATTAGGGGTGACACTACAACAGTAAAGTTCTTGAAAAACCTCCTATAGTAGCCTACCAAGCCTAGGAAACTACATACTTCTGTTAGTGTCTTGGGCTATTCCCATTCTAACACTGGTTTTACTTTCTTCAAGTCCACACAAACACCTTTAGCAGATATAATGTCACCCAAAAAAGACACATTTGACAACCAGAACAACACTTACTAAACTTGGCATACAGTTGTGCTTCCTCAACATCATCAACGCTAGATGTAAATTCTACTCATGCTGCTAACTACCTATGGAGTATATTAAGATGTCATCTATGAATACTTATACAAGTTGATCCAGTTACAACTTGAACACCATATTAGTTAGATCCATGAAAGTTGCTGGTGTGTTAGTTAGCCCAAAAGGTGTAACCACAAACTCAAAGTGACTATACCTAGTCATAAAAGCTAACTTGGGTATGTCATCCACCTTGATACTCTACTGGTGTATGTTGAACTCAGATCTATCTTCAAGAACACTATGCCACCTCTCAACTGATCAAAAATACATCTATCCTCACCAACATGTACTTGTTCTTGATCATGACCATGTTCAACTACCAATAGTCTATGCACAACCTCATAGAACCGTCTTAATTCTTCACAAACAACATGGGAACACCCTAAGGGGAAGTGCTCAGTCTGATAAAACCCTTCTCTAGCAACTACTACAACTATTTCTTCAACTCTTACAAATCTGTTGGTGCAATAAGGTAGGATGACTTTGCTATGGGATGTGTTCTAGGAACATGACTGATCTCGAAATCAATCTCTCTAGGAGGGGGAACACCATGAAACTTTTTAGGAAAGACATTCTCAAACTCACACACTATAGGCATCTCTTAGATACTAGGACTTCTCACCTTAGTATCCACAACATGTTCCAAGAAAGCCTCACAACCCTGTACCATCAACCTCTCAACTATCATAGACGACACCAAACACATAGGAATAATATTCATATCTCCTTGTAAGATCCATAAAACATCCCCATCATAGAACATAGACACCTTGGAACCACAGTCCAAAATAAGCTTGTACTTCTCCAACGTATCCATCCCAAGGATCACATCAAATGCATGCATGTCAAGTGGAATAAGATCCACTTGAATCTTGCATCTTGAGAAAGAAAGAACACAAGATGGACACACCTCCCGCAACTTGGTGGAACCAAAAAGAGGGGTTTCTAACAAAATACTATCAGTTTACTACAAAAAGGCAGATAACAACTATTTATCACCTCTCTAGTGACAAAAGAGTATGACATACCTGGCTCAACCAAAATAGATACAAAGAAGACGCAAAAAAATACAAATGAAAACATTTCACCTAACCTATCATGAGAACCTATCATGAGAAGTGCATTGACCACTCGATCTGCATGAATCATAGCATAGAATCTAGCCATCACATGTTGTCCATGCCCTCTACTCTCTTGTCTAGAAGACCCCACCTATGACGCCTAACCAAATCCTCTACCACCACCACTACTGAATAGTTTCCATTGGAAACCTCGCTGACTCTGTCTTGGTTGTCGCTTCACCTCCTCACCCTTAATAGGGAAAGACATCTGATATGCCATACTTGTCCACACTTTTGAAACATCATGGTATCATATTGGGACCTAGATGACCCTATCACTGATACTGATGTTGTGATGTGAGATCCATCTAGTAGAAAACTTTGGCCTCTACCCTTGCTCGGGGACCAATGTAATGACACCATTGATCTTTGATCAACGAAAACCGACCTCTACTATGACTATGGTGACGGAAACCTTAGATTCTTAAAGACTCCAAAAGACTACCCCTAAAACTGAGATGGCATCTTCTTAGCATTTGCTTCATGCTTCTCAATAGCATACATCTCAATCCTCCTCACCGACTCCACAATGCTAGAGAAGCTCTCCCTATTTTCCAAAACAGACACTATCGTTGACAACTCCGTGCTCAACCGATTTCGAAACATGTGGATTCTCTCCTTATTCATCGCCGCCATGTGAGCAAAAAAACCTCAACAACTCCATCAACTTGGCCTCATACTCGTTTATCAACATCAAACCCTGTTAGATCTTCTTAGACTATGATATCTTCTCATCTAGATCTGTCTTGGGAACTCCCACCAAAACTTTTCCCAATTGATGACAAATCCATGTCTTTTCTCCTCCTCTATGATCCACCAGTGGATAACACTACCCTTCAGTAGATAAACCATGTGCTTCACCTTGTCCTCTTCCAGAATATTAAGGATCTTGAAAGCCTTCTCAAGCTTCATCAACCACATGTATGCACCCATCAGGAATACTGTACCCGCATACTCTATCATTCCAACATTCCTCAACCACTCAAATATCTTCCTAGAACCCTGAGATTCTTCATTAGGGATGTTTTCCCTAGCCTGTGTACGGACGCTCTATCTACCATATCGGAAATCGTGGCCATCAACTGTCCAAACAAGGTCTGGAACACTTGATTGTCCATGGTTGCTGAGTCAAACTGAGGCACCATAGGTTGCTCCGGCCCCATCTCCGACACTCTATCCTCCCATTCCAACCTCCTCACAACACCTCCTGGCACAACATAACTACTCTCAGCATGCTCTTCATGTTCTCCAAACATATTTTCATAAGCAAAAGCTATAATCAGATATTTGGATTACATAAGAATAGAGACAAACCTAAGTTCTTTCTCCCTGTAGAATCTATGTTGTGAGCTTTCCACATCAACTTCTTATGTGATTTCACACACAAATTCAGTTTATTTTGTTTTCATTTAGCCTCTATTAATATTATTCTTGCCACCTTTTTGTTATTTTACTTATTGCTTGATGTGTATTGCAAATATGCTTGAAAAGGATAAAATTGGAGATAGCCAAACTCAACTCTGACATCATTGGGGCTTCCCCATACCTTACATACATTCAGAGTTTCATTTCTACTAAAATAGCATCGTACACGGTGTGTTGGAATTAAGACACACCATGCACGACTCCAGTCGGCCGTACTTCCAGCCGAAAAGAAGTAGTACATGGCGTATTCACAATAGACACGGTGTACTAATTCTTTTCAACAGGAAGTATGGCCGACTGGAGTCGCACACGACGTGTCTTAATTTAGACACTCCGTGTGCGATGCTATTTCAGCAGAAATGAAATGCTAAATGTCTAGGGGAAGCCCCAATTATGTCAAAGTTGAGTTTGGCTATCTCCAATTTGATCTATTTCAAGCATATTTGCAATACACTTCAGGTGATAAGCAACATAACAAAAAGGTGGAAAGAATAATATGAATAGAGGCTAAATGAAAACAAAATGAACTAAATTTGTGTGTGAAATAATATAAGAAGTTGATGTGGAAAGCACACAACAAATCCCCCTAAGCTTGAACTATTGCTTGTCCTCAAGCAAAAAGAGCACAACCACACAAATGAAGGAATAGCCAAGCTCGTGCATGGATTAAATGAAATGAATATGTGCAGTAAACTCAACCAACCATGTACATTAGGTTTATATTTATATCCATCACCTCAATCTAAACATCCAAGAGAGAAAGGTTTTAGTTCAGCATGGGTGCTCACAAACTAAGCAAATCAATAAAATAGACAACACTAAAAAAATTTGGATAATCAAGCCAAACAACTAGTGGATGTACACCACAAAAAATTTCAGCTATTATGGATACAATTGATGAAATCTTAGCTAACTTTAACAATCTCAGTTGTGCTCTCTTATCAAAAACATATGACAATGGATTTTTGGAATTCCGGCACTCGGCTGCTAATTTAGGCTTATGCACACGTGGAGTGTCGTTGGGGTGTTATTTTTACCCTCTTTTGATTTTGTACCACCTAACCATCGTTTCCGGATTGGACTCACTAGGCTAGCATGATATGTGGGCTGTAAGCCATCTTTTATTGGGTAAAGCGAGAAAAGGATAAAAGATATTTTTGCACAACACAAGAGAGTCAACTAGAAAGTTAAGTTAACAAGATTCCATTCATTGTTTTGCAACTTTTTCAGTAAAAAATTGATTGTATATGCACTAAGGGTTTCGTAAGAGTATCCCGTATTCTAAGTAGAGTTGTAGAGTTGATTTATTCACTAAAATTTGAGACGGTTACATGTATGTAGCAATCAAAGATGTGAAAATTGAAAGTTCAAGCTACAATTATAAACCAAGATCATGTACATGGGGAATTTCATTTTCCATTTGATTCATGCATGCTCTTTACTAATTCTTTCATATGGCCAAAAGAAGTAAAAGGGACGAGATGGTTCAAGCATACAAGGTACAAGAGTTCATTCCAGCACAGTAGCCTCATTTCATATTAAACTTCCCATGAAAGAAAAATAGAACATAGAACAAAATGAAATAAAAGATTGACATGACTAACACTAACAAAAGTGAATGCAAATTAAAACTACATTACGGGCCAGTTGTGCAACTTGTTGGTTGTTACACTAATGAGTTTCAATCATAAGAATGATCTTTTACTCAACTGGCCAATTCCCGCAAGTATACAAGAGTAGTTGTAGTCGAGATCGAACACAAGGAGCTTTGGCAATCAATTAAACGCAATAGTGCTAAGGTTCAACAATCTAGATCTTTTTAAAGAGTGATTTGGTTGATTGAGCTAAAATTTCATAACTAAGCAAAATAGTAAATGGATTACTAAAAGAGGGTTGATTTTTGATATGGAAGGATCTTGGACTGAGGATTTCACCAACATATCATAAAATAGGATCATGAAATTTAAACATACTAAGCACTTGTTTTAAAGGAGAGTTGTATGTTGCACTTCACCTCTCAATGCAATTACAACGATCCTAACTCAATACAACATTCTCATGTATGAATTTCATTTTGGATCACAAGCCTACTCCTCAACTCCATAATTTCCACTCCCGTGGTAAAGGAGGAGTTGCCAAGAGAGTATCTCCTACCTATCTTCTCAGATCAAGCAAGAAAGCATAAAACATGCACACATAGTGGCCAGCCATACATGCAAGAAGCAAGAAATTGGTACTCGCATGGTAGAAAAACAAGCAACTTAGCATTTAGTATGAAATTATCATGTTCCATATAAGCTATGACATGGGAGCTACTCTCCCATGCCCAAGAAAAAGAGTCTACTCGTCAATGATGATGTATAGTAGAAAATATGTAGAATTTTCAGAGTTTAACATGGTTTAGAGTAGGAAAAGCTAAGAGAACCAAAAGTGTAACCCAAGAAGAGTAGAATTCCAGCTTGGGGATGAAATTCCACTCCTACAACTACTCCAAACCAGGCAAACTTCCCTCCCGAGAAGCTTGGTGAAGAGAAGAAGCTCTATTGCACCTTTCGAGAAGAAAATGGAGAACAAGAGAAGAAGAATGGAGGTTCTTTGGTAAGAAACCACCTTATTCCACCCAAAATCACCTTCCTTTGCTCTAGACCTACTCTTAGACGAAAGACTTTTGAGTTATGACCCTTTATAACTGTTCCATAAGTTGGTTTTTTCTTTAAAAATGAGAGAAGTTGTATTTCAAATTTGTTGAAACTGACAGAGACACGACGTGTCTTCCTTGGGACATGTCGTGTCCTAGTCTTCGATAGTTGCTCCAAGTGTAAGGCACATGGTCTGTTTGAATTAACACACGTCGTGTACATTACCAGAAATATACAATCAAACTCTAAATTCCTAGGTACATGATGTATCTATTGTGAACACGTCGTGTACTACTTCTTTTCAGCAGGAAGTAAGGCCAACTGGAGTCTGAATTTTGAATGTCTGCAAGGTGTGGGGAAGCCCCAATGATGTCGGAGTTGAGTTTGGCTACCTCTAGTTTGATCCTTTTGAAGCATATCTACAATACACATTAGGCGATAAGCAAAATAACAAAAAGGTGGCAAGAATAATATGAATAGAGGCTAAATGAAAACAAAATGAACTAAATTTGTATGTGAAATCATATAAGAAGTTGATGTGGAAAGCACACAACAAATCCCCCTAAGCTTGAACTATTGATTGTCCTCAAGAAAAAAGAGCACAACCACACAAATGAAGGAATATTCAAGCTCATGCATGGATTAAATGAAATGAAGATGTGCAGTAAACTCAACCAACCATGTACATTAGGTTTATATTCATAGCCATCACCTCAATATTAACATCCAAGAGAGAAAGGTTTTAGTTCAGCATGGGTGGTCACAAACTAAGAAAATCAATCAACTTGACAACACTAAACGAAATTTGGATAATCAAGCCAAACAACTAGTGGATGTATAGCACAAAAAATTTCATCTATGATGGATACAAATGATGAAATCTAAGCTAACCTTAACAATCTCAGTTGTGCTCTCTTCTCAAAAAGATATGACAATGAATTTTTGGGTTTCCGACACTCGGCTGCTAATTTAGGCTTATGCGCACGTGGAGTGTCGGTTGGGGTGTTATTTTTATCCTTTCTTGATTTCATACCACCTAACCATCGTTGCTGGATCAGACTCACACTAGACTAACTTGATATGTGGGCTGTAAGCCATCTTTTATTGGGTAAAGGGAAAAAGGGATAAAAGAATTTTTTGCACAACACAAGAGAGTCAACTAGAAAGTTAAGTTAACAAGATTCCATTCATTCTTTTGCAAATGTTTCACTAAAAAAACAATTTTATATGCACTAAGGCTTTGACAAGAGTATCCCGTATTCTAAGTAGTGTTGTAAAGTTGATTTATTCGCTAAAATATGAGACCGTTACATGTATGTAGCAATCAAAGATGTGAAAATTGAAAGCTCAAGCTACAATTAAAAACCAAGATCATGTACATGGGGAATTCAATTTTCCATTTGATTCATGCATGCTCTTTACTAATTCATTCATATGGCCAAAACAAGTACAATGGATGAGATTGTTCAAGCATACAAGGTACAAGAGTTCATTCCATCACAATAGCCTCATTTCATATTTCACTTGCCCTTAAAGAAAAAAGAACATAGAAAAAAATGAAATAAAAGATTGACATGACTAACACTAACAAAAGTGAATGCAAATAAAAGCTACATTATGGGCCAGTTGCGCCCCACCTAAGCTTGAAATATGCAGTGTCCTCATTGCATCAATCAAACTCATGGAGGTAACAACCAAATACATGTCAAGGATAAAATCAAAAAGAGGGGCCAGCATCCCCATGGTCTAGCGGAAAGAATTGGCTAACAAACTCATCCTCAAGGACGTCCATTAGCGTGGGATGTGGAGCAAACTCGGGTTGTTGAGGCAGCGATGGCTGATACAGCTGCGAGATGGAGTAGTGGCCCTATGAAATGTGCCACAAATCCATGCGGTGGACCATGTCGTGCATCATAGTATACTGCATACCCAGCTGATCCAGGCGGCCGTCAATGTGATCAAAATGTTGTTGCACATAGCCATACAGATCCCTGACATCAGGCATCACCCAGGAGTACTCTGTCTGAGTGCTAGTAGAGGGAGGTGGTGGAGCAGTAGGGGGTGAATCAGTATCATCAACAACTCTAGCTGCATCAACTTCTTCATCAGTGTTCAGCATGACCTTCTAGTTATCCTTGTTCTCCAAAGTGATATGCTCAGGATCTCGAATGTCAATGTATTGATCATCATCAAAGAATTGCCAAAATTTGGTGTCACTATTGGCAACCCTTGAGATCAACCCTATAGAAAGAAGGTACTGAATGTCTACCAGGTTTCTACCTAGTGCAGCTTCAAGACATGTCAGATCAACATCCAACTTTTGTGCCATCAAGGTAATCAAACCACCACACATTATGTCGCCTGCGTCCCTCTTCTTCACTTTCTTAATGTCTAGGAAACATGTAAGAATATACTAAACAACATTGATCTCATAGTCATACATAATTCCCCACAAAAAGAAAAGATCCTACTTTCCAACAACCCCTTGAGTCTCTTTCTTAGCAAAAACTCTGGTACTAAGAAGGTGGTGCATGTACCGAAAAATACAGTTTGTGAATAGAAGACGCCCTAGCTTGCTTAGATTCATGGCGTTCATCATCAGATATCTTAAACTATAATTAGTCACTATTAAAAGCAGGAAGGTAACTAATCACCCCGTCGTAGTCGCACTCCAACATCTCACAAAAATGCTTGAAGGTAAGCTTAAAACCACGACCCAAAAGCTAGAAATGGATAATATCATAAGGTTCCAACTTATTTTATGGGTCTTTCTCTGTAGTGAGAGTCATCAAAAATTCATAAACCAAGTGGGGGTAAGTATTTGATACCGTGCAACAAATGTATCTTAGCCCAAAATCTTGTAGGTGCATGAAGACTTCATCCTTGAAGCCGAGAGTTGTGAGAGTTTGCTCATAGGAAAAATGTGTAGGAAGCACCCTCCTTGCAATAAGGAACTGGTACGTCGAGTCTTCTTTAGGAGTGACCCAAAATTGAGTCATAGAGATGTACATCAGTGCTTGGGAGGATCTGGCACCATGCTTACAGTTGGAGGTTTTCTTAATAGGTGCCATTTGTTGTTGACGACCTGAGACACGTCATGTGCTGAGAGGGACACAACGTGTGCGGATGTCGAACTTTGACTGAATCAGCGAAACAATTGACGTGTGTGGAAGGGAACACAGTGTGTGCCTGGATAATTTCCCTAGTCTGCAGATGGAGACGGCAGCTCTTGGGGAAGATGAATAAGGAGATCAAGTGGCGGCGATGAGTTTATGCTACGAGGAGGTGTTGAGCTGCACAGAGAGGAGTGCAACAACGATGACATCGAGGGCAAAGAGGTTTGGCTGCGTACTGGAGAGGGGTGTGGCTGCACGAGCACGCAGGAACACAACTGGGCACATAGAGGCGGCGTGGTAAGAGAACACGACTAGATCACATGGCGGTGGCTAGAGTATCTAGGAGAAAAGGATGGTGGCTAGCTGCTGTGTAGAGGAGAGGGTGGCGGTGTGACTAGAGCCTGGCATCCTTGCACTTGAGCTTGAAGAAGACACACCCAATGAACACGGCGGTGACTGTAAGGTGTACTAGGGTATACGGCAGCAAGGGAGCAAGGGGGATAGGGCACTAGGGCACACGTCAGTTGCGAAGCTCTCACACAGCTCGAATGAAGGTGTGAGTGAGAGGGGTGTCTCGTGTGCTAGGTTAAAAACCCATATTCTCATCAAAAGACACGATGTGTCTTTCAAAAGACACAGTGTGTGTTTTGATAGAACTTCATTTGTGCGTTATAAGACACGTTGTGTTCCAAGAAGTACATGACGTGTCCTAATCCAGTAATTCAAAATGCCCCCTTTTCACTGATAACTACAGGCATGTTCAAATAAAGACATGTCGTGTTCATTTCCAGATAACTTATTCTTCCCTTTTCTTCTATGGTACACGTCGTGTCTAAAGGAGGACACAGTGTGTTCCTTTCCAGATCAAGTAATACTTTGTATCTTCTGGACATTGACACGACATGTTTTTTTCTGACACGTCATGTACCTGGAGATATAGCTCGGTTGTTGTGTTTCTGGGAGTAGTGACACGCTGTGTCAAATAAAGACATGTCGTGTCTTTTGTAGTTTTTGTAGAAAATAGCTTCTCGTCAGCACAGAATTAATGATACATATGGCAATATAATTGTCTAAGTTATTACATTCATCCATGACAAGCTTATTCATGAAACTAAAGAGTGTTATTGACTCAAATAATAGAAAAGAAATCTATCCTAATGTGGGTTTAACTCCCATGAGGTCCTCCATTTAGAGTCAGGAGTGAGACTCTTCTATCTGTCCATCATGCATCTTAGAGGGAGTAAGAGGCTCCCTTGTCAACTTCATCTCCAGAGGTATATAGCTTGCAATGTTTCCCATTTACTTTGAAAGCTCCATCCTTGCCTTGTAGCTCAACAACTCCATATGGAAATATCTTCAACACAAGAAAAGGACTAACTACTTGGACTTTAGTTTTCTAGGGAATAGCTTGACTCTAGAGTTAAACAACAACACTTTGTCTCCTTCTTTGAAGTCTTTCCTACATATTCTTTTGCAAGCACTGGATGCAAAATCTATAGTCAAGCTATTTCATAAAATCATTTTCCCTCAGTTTGGAGTTCATAGAGCTGTAATTTCTGATGGAGGCGCACATTTTTTTGAGAAGAAATTCAATAAACTTCTATCTAAGTATGGAGTCACTCATAAAGTCTCTATGCTCTATCATCCTCAAACTTCCAGGCAAGTAGAAGTCTCCAACCGGTAGCTAAAAAGAATTCTAGAAAAGACAATGTCTAGCTCAAGAAAGGATTGGGCATTGAAGATAGACAATGCATTATGGGCGTATCGGACAGCTTATAAAACCATCATAGGCACAACCCCATTTAAGCTAATATATGATAAATCTTGTCATCTTCCGTTGGAGCTAGAACACTGTGCTCTATGGGCTATCAAGATCTTAAACTTTGACATGAAGAAGGTTGGTGAAAAGCATCTATTGTAGCTACAAGAACTAGAAGAATTCCGGCTAGATGTGTATGAAAATACAAATCTCTACAACCTCTGAATAGCGGGGAACCCTCTTCTGACTATGAAGATGCCTCGATTTAGTCTTTCCTGTGTCCTTTTTCTTGTCTTTGCTATTGCTTATCTGAAGGGAGTCCCATCAATCAGAAGAAAAGGATGTTCTACAAAAGAAGGGAATGAGGCCTTATCTTACATTTACCTCAACCCATTTAGATACGTACTCACAAGAAACTAAGATATATTTATAGCCACAAGAAGATGGTAATGGTCCCATATAATCAACTCCCCACACATAAAATACCTCAATATCCAAGATAGAGTTTAGAGGCATATCATCACGTCTAGATATTGCTTTCAGTCCTTTGGCATTTATCACAAGCTTTGACAAATAAATTGACGTCTTTGAATAATGTTGACCAATAGAAACCAGCCTGGAGAATCTTTGTTGCAGTCTTCTCTCCTCCAAAGTGACCTTCGTAAGGAGAGGCATGACATTCAGAAATGATAGTGGCAATCTCTTCTTCAGCAACACACCTCCGAATGAGTCCATTACTCCCATGTTTGAACAATAAGGGATCGTCCCAATAGTAGAACTTTACATCATGGAAGAACTTCTTCTTCTACTGGTATGTCAAACCCGGTGGCAGATGTCCTGTAGCAAGAAAATTCACAACGTCTGCAAACCATGGTTCTTGAGTGGAGGATAATGCATAAAGCTTCTCAATACGAAAATGGATCTCAATAGGCAATAAGTCTCCAACATCTGTAGTCAACCTAGAAAGATGATCAACAACATTGTTCTCTGTCCCCTTGTTATCTCAGATTTCTAGATCAAACTCTTATAGAAGCAATATCCAACGGATAAGACATGGTTTAGCATCCTTCTTGTTAAGCAAATACTTAATGGTAGCATGATCTGTATACACGATTACCTTAGATCCTACCAAGTCCTGCCTGAATTTGTCAAAGGCGTACACCATAGCAAGCATCTCCTTCTCGATGGTTGTATAATTGATTTGTGGCCCATCTAAGGTCTTGCTTGCATAGTATATGGCATGAAGTTTCTTATCTTTCCGCTGTCCAATAATTGCCCCTACTGCATAGTCACTCGCATCACAAATAAATTCAAAAGGATCACTCCAGTCTAGTGGTTGGATGATTGGGGCTGAAACAAGATGTTCTTTGAGCTTGTTGAAAGTTGCACGGCAGTCATCATTGAATATGAATTCAGCATCCTTTGCAAGTAAAGAACATAATGGTTTCACAATCTTGGAGAAGTCTTTAATGAATATTCTATAGAACCTTGCATGTCCAAGGAAACTACGTATGTCCTTCACTAATGAAGGAGTAGACATCTTCTCAATAGCTTCCACTTTTGCCCTGTCAACCTCAATACCCTTGTTAGATAAAACATGGCCTAATACTACACCGGATTGTATCATGAAATGACACTTCTCCTAGTTTAGTACTAGGTTAACCTCTTTACAGTGGGCTAAGACTAATGACAAATTGCATAAAAATTGTTCGAATGAATCTCCATAAATGCTAAAATCATCCATGAAAATTTCCATTATGTTTTCAATAAAATCAGAGAAAATAGCCATCATGCATCGCTGAAATATCGCAGGAGAATTGCAATGCGACGGTAAGCATAGATTCCATAGGTGTATGTAAAAGTGGTTTTCTCTTGGTCGGGAGGGTAGATAGGAATCTATAAAAACCCAGAATACCCATCCAAGTAACAAAAATAAGAATGTTTTGCAAGACATTCAAGCATCAAGTCAATAAAAGGCAGCGGAAAATGATCCTTGTGAGTCACTTTGTTCAAACGTCGGTAATCAATAAACATATGACAACCTATGACTATATGTGTTTGTATTAACTCATAATTATCTCCCTTAATGAAAGTTGCACCCCCCCTTCTTAGGTACCACATGAATGGCACTAACCCAAGGGCTGTCACTTATAGGATAAATAATACTGACATCAACCAACTTACAAATTTCCTTATTAACCACTTCAAGCATGTTTTGATTTAAACATCTAGGTGGTTCAATAGTGGGTTTAGCATCATCCTCCATGTTTATTATATTCATGCCAATGGAGGGATAAATGCCTTTAAAATCATCAATAGAGTAACCAATGACATCTTAGTACAAACGCAATTCAGCAAGTAGTTTATTTTCTTGTTCATTGGTTAACATATCATTGATTATGATAGGAGAAATAGAATCAGAGTCAAGAAATGCATACCTCAGCCCTGGTGGAAGGTCTTTGAGTTCTACCTTTCTCCCAGCTACATTTTCCTTAGCTTTGTCATCAACAAGTGACGTGTCTTCATTAATAGTATCTACTTGAGCAATAGAAAATACTCTAGAATTTTCAGGTTTGTTGTTTGTACCCTCATCATCATCACAGTAGTTTAGTATCAAATTAGCAAAATCATGATCTTCTTCTACAATAGAATCAATAGAGTCTATGAAACAAAGTTCTTCTACTCTTGAAGGTTCCTTCATGGCATCATATATAGAAAACTCCATGGCTTCTTCACCAACACAAAGTGTAAGTTTGCCTTTTTGGACATCAACAAGGCATCCAACTGTTCTAAAAAAGGGCCTCCCAAAAATAATGGGATTGGAAGGAGTTTCTTCGACGTATAACACAACAAAATCACAAGGAATATAGAATTTACCAATTTGCACTAACACATCTTCGCCAATACCTTTGGGATATTTGATGGAATGATCGGCTAGCTCAATGGCCATCTTTGTAGGTTTTAAATCTCTAATATCTAGCTCCTACCACAAAGTAGATGGAATAAGAATAATTGTAGCTCCAAGGTCTACAAGACCTTTGTCAAATGTGGTGTTGCTAATCTTGCATGGTAGAGTGAAGGCTCCCAAATCATCTATCTTCTTAGAAAGTCTGTTTTGAATGATAGAACTAATTCTCTCAGAAAGCATCACGGTTTCAACCTGGTCCACCTTCCTCCTCTTGGTGAGGATGTCTTTTAGAAACTTAGCATACGATGGCATCCTAGCTATAACTTCAGCTAGAGGAAGGTTTACATGGAGTTTGTTTAGGATATCCATCAATTTCCTAAACTTTGAATCCTCCTTCTTGTTGGCAAGTCTTTGTGGGAATGGTGCATTGGCTTTATAAGGAGGTGGCACCTCAACTGTACCTTTACCTTTATCGCAAATAGGGGTGTCAAGCTTCTCTTCATCAGCTATCTCAACACTCTTCTCCTTTGGTAGAGAAGGTCTTTGGATTTCAACTCCACTTCTCAAGGTGATAGCATTCGCCTGCTGTCTTGGATTCACCTTCGGTTGGCTTGGAAGAGAACCAGATTGTGTGTTCTTTTGATGTACTAAGGCTTGTTGGGAAATTTCATTCTCCAACATCCTTTTATGTGTGGAAATGCCATCCACTTTTGTGGAGAGTTGGGAAATTGCATCCTTCAAAAGCTTGTCATTTCCCCTGAACTCTTCATTTTGTTGTGCCTGAGTGGAAATAAATTTCTCCATCATGACCTCCAAGGAAGAACTTTGGGGTTGTTGTTGCTATTGGTAACACCTATTGTTGTTGAAACCCGGTAGATTCCCATTGTTTTTTTGGTTAAAGTGTTGTTGTTGTTGTGGTTGTTGTTGTCCTTGATGAAAGTTCTGAGAATTGCTTGTGTTCCGGTAAGAGAAATTAGGATGATCTCTCCAACCCAGATTGTAGGTGTTGGAATAGGGATTGTATTGCTTGTTCCCCTGTATCCCAACTGCATGCACTTGGTCTCGATTGTCTTGATTCATATTAGGATCAAAACAAATAGAGAAGTATGTCTGACAAATCCGCAAGCTTTAAAAATTACCTCAGCTGCTTGGATCTGCATGGTAGTCATCTTCTCAAACTTTTAAGGACATCAAGCTTGGCTGCAATCAAATCAACTGCATCAACATTTTGTTTTCCTGCTTGCTTTTTGGTTGAAGAACCCAGTGTATAAGATGATTTTTCTTTTCTATCCGACCCCCATTGATAGTGGTTGAGTGTTATGTCTTCAATGATATCATAAGCCTCCCTTTAAGACTTATTCATTAAAGCTCCATTAGTTGTGACATCAAGTGTCATGCGAGTATTGTAGAATAGTCCATTGTAAAATGTTTGGAGCAGCAACCAATTGGTCAATCCATGGTGAGGGCAAAGGTGTTGCAGGTCCTTAAACTGCTCCCATGTGTCATACAAAGTTTCTCCATCGGATTGAGAAAAGTTTGTGAGCTGATTCCTTAGTTGGGATGTTTTGCTTGGCAAAAAATACTTTTCAAGGAAAGCATTTAAGAGTTTATCCTAGCTTTTGATGGACTTCTTAGGAAGATATAAAAGCCACACCTTGGCTCTATCTCTCAAGGTGAATAGGAACAACAGTAGCCTTACTCCATTGGCGGATACACCATTGATTTTAAAAGTGTCCATATACTCCAAGAATTCAGCTACATGAAGATTTGGATCTTCATTAATGGTACCCCAAAATAGTTTTTTAGGATCATCTGCATCATTGAAGGAGAAATAGAGAAGTTGTTCACTTCCATCATAGGTAGATCAATGGCTCCACAAATGTTTGTGGCAACCGGCATGACAAAGTCTTTCAAAGGGTGGTCGTCCTCCATGGTTGGATCTTCTTGTGTGGCTTCTTCAAAGGATGAAGAAGATGGTGATGGGGATGATGGAACACCCTTTAGTAGTGGTTGCTCTACTCTTCTTTCTCTTCTTAAGCATGAAAGAGTGCACACATTTTTAGGATCTAGAAACACAGATGGTTGAAGACCCCTTTGCAAGCGACACATACAACCTGAAAAGAAGCAAGAGATATTGAGAACACAACTAAAAGGTATATGAAATTTTGAAAATGGAAGTGGTGATCTAGTCTCGAATACTAGCTAGCACTTTTTACTCTAATTAGATTAACCATAGCTCCCCAGCAACGGTGCCAAAAACTTGTTGGTTGTTACACTAATGAGTTTCAATCATAAGAATGATCTTTTACTCAGCTAGCCAATTCCCGCAAGTATACGAGAGTAGTTGTAGTTGAGATCGAATACAAGGAGCTTTAGCAATCAATTAAACACAATAGTGCTAAGGTTCAACAATCTAGATCTTTTTAAAGAGTGATTTGGTTGATTAAGCTAAAATTTTAGAACTAAGCAAAACAATAAATGAATTACTAAAAGGTGGTTCATTTCAGATATGGAAGGATCTTGGACTTAGGATTTCACCAACATATCATAGCATAAAACATGAGCATGAAATTTAAACATACTAAGCACTTGTTTTAAAGGAGAGTTGTATGTTGCACTTCACCTCTCAATGCAAGTACAACGATCCTAACTCAATACATCATTCTCATGTATGAATTTCATTTTGGATCACAAGCCTACTCCTCAACTCCATAATTTCCACTCTCATGGTAAAGGAGGAGTTGCCAAGAGAGTACCTCCTTACTCTCCTACCTATCTTCTGAGATCAAGCAAGAAAGCATAAACATGCACACATAGTGGCCAGCCATACATGTAAGAAGCAAGAAATTGGTACTCACAAGGTAGAAAAATAAGAAACTTAGCATTTAGTACGAAATTATCATGTTCCATACATGCTATGACATGGGAGCTACTCTCTCATGCCCAATAAAAAGAATCTACTCATCCATGATGATGTACAATAGAAAATATGCAGAATTTTCAGAGTTTAACATGGTTTAGAGTAGGAAAAGCTAAGAGAACCAAAAGTGTAACCCAAGAAGAGTAGAATTCTAGCTTGGGGATGAAATTCCACTCCTGCAGCTGCTCCAAACCAGACAAACTTCCCTCCTGAGAAGCTTGGTGGAGAGAAGAAGCTTTGTTGCACCTTCAAAGAAGAAAATGGAGAAGAGAAGAAGAATGGAGGTTTTTTGGTAAGAAACCACCTTCTTGCACCCAAAATTACCCTCCTTTGCTCTAGACCTTCTCTTGGATGAAAGACTTTCAAGTTATGACCCTTGATAATCTTTCCATAAGTTGGTTTCGTCTTTAAAAATGAGAGAATTCATATTTCAAATTTGTTGAAACTGACAGAGACATGACATGTCTTCCTTGGGACACGTCGTATCCTGGTCTTTGACAGTTGCTCCAAGTGTAAGACACACGGCGTGTTTGAATTAAAACATGCCTTGTACATTACCAAAAATATACAATCAACCTCTAAATTCCCAGGTACACGTCGCGTCTATTGTGGACACGTCGTGTACTACTTCTTTTCAGTAGGAAGTATGGCCGACTGAAATAGCATCGCACATGGTGTGACTTAATTCAGACACACCGTGTGCAATGTTGTTTTCGAAGAAATGAAATTATAAATGTCTGCAAGGCGTGGGGAAGCCCCAATGATGTCAGAGTTGAGTTTGGCTATCTCCAATTTGATCCTTTTCAAGCATATCTACAATACACATCAGGCGATAAGCAAAATAACAAAAAAGGTGGCAAGAACAATATGAATAGAGGTTAAATGAAAACAAAATGAACTGAATTTGTGTGTGAAATCATATAAGAAGTTGATGTGGAAAGCACACAACACTCTGCAAACCTAGAGCTCTGATAGCAACCTTCTCTTGTGACCTCTAAGGCCATATGAACAAAATTACTCAAAACCAAACATGCGATTAGCAACTAATTAACCATGCACTAGAAAATAGGGTAAATTAAAACCAATTTCCTACATTACTTATCATGTGCGGAAACATTACATAAAAGTCCAACTTCATACATATCAACACATACCATATCAAGTATATACATATGTGGATGAGGCCACAACTTGTATGAAAGATCTTGTTTCACGTATACATGCCATCTATACAAACATAGGCATACTAAACCACATGTTAATATACATCATCCACAAAATATTCTCTTCCCGGCCCGAGAGTACATGGATGACACTAGGACTCTACTACAAATACTAGTAGCTATCCAACCTCCTACCTCTACTGATCACCAAGCTCCTCCTTCTCTACATCACGATCCTGACCATGCCACTAATGACCACCTAAAAATATGTGGTAATCCACGAGGTGAGACTTGTGTCCTAAAGAGAGATATAACTCTCAACCAACAACTATTATTTATAGAAGGTATCATTATTATACATGATAAGAATATTCAACTAAATAAATAGTTTAAACAAATTACACAAGTCAAGTACGTTAAGTATCTAAAACAGATAGGCATAGCAACATATATGACTAGAAGGAATATGAAGAAGATGTAAGTATATTACCTACTAAATAGTATAAGAAACAAGGAAAGGTTTAACATCTAATGTGCAGCGTGTTTAACCCTAAGCAGATATACTACACAAATGTATTATGTCTTTTATTGAGAACATGAGGAATTGAGGTATACCACTCAATTCCAATTGACCAATGCTAAGTTAAAATCACTGCCATACAAGATCTGTAGGAGAGCTAGATTCCTAAGATCTCATCCACCCTTAGTCAGTACGAGCCCACCACTACAAGATATAAATTCTACTATAAATCAGCCTACTCTGTCCTTGGTATATAGGTCATGACACTAGTGAACAACCTAGTATGTCCTTAAAAAGGTCACCATACTCATTTCTTTCCTTACATTCTTTGTTATCTTCCACTTATTATGAATACTATTAGTTTTATAATGTTCTACCTTGTTTGTGTGTCACCATTGCAATGGAGTAATTCCATTTGTATTTGGTGCCTAAATGGCACCTATTAGTCATGTGAATCATCTGAGGACCAATCACAACTATCTTCTATCACATCATATATACTAACACATGGTCGCATCCGTTCTCCTATAGAGGCATGACCACAACCATCCTCAAAACCTTGAGATCAAGATATCAAGGACACTCCGTCACTTGCACCTCACATACTCAACAATATGCGCTCTGAGTTTCCATCAATGGAATACTTTTTTCACCATCCAACAAGTGCTGACACTAGAATAGATCTATGGCACATGGAAACTATATGATTAGGGATTCACTTTATTAGTTAATGTCAATTAGGTGTCTTTTAACACCATCAATCAAGTTACATAGAAACCCTAAAAAGATTCTACAAAGATAAGGGTAGATTGCAACCTTAGAAGATATAAAATGTATAAAGGATGAACTTGTCACATCATCACATGATATTGTTTCATTGCCGTACATGATTCCATCATCATCATACCACCATGGGATATTAATCCCCTGTCATATCATACAGAGGATATCACCTCAATTAAACCTTGTCCAAGGCCATAAGACCATTCACACTATAACCTGTAAGAACATTATCATCTCTCCATGCCTCATCAAGGGTCGTCATCATCATCATACATACATAAGGTGATATAACAACCATTCATTAGATATGATGTTTATTTAACAACAATTAGGATTACAACATTAAGAGAGAGAAAAGTACTTCATTATCATGCTAATTACTCAAGAAGGATCAAGCAACAACATCATATACTTGCGTTAGGGTTAAGTTTTAACTAGGAAAGATGTGTTAGGGTTTCAAAATAGAAAACTAAGATAAACCCTAATTACCATTATCTCCAACAATCTTGGGAGAAAAAAGGTCAAATCTTATCTTCACATAGTCAACAACCATCATGACCATATAAACCAGAAAACATCATCGACCTCCAAGAAAAGAAAGAAGAAAGGTAGGATAGAAAGGAAACAAACATGGAGAGGGAGATGACTTACTACGATCAAGAAGAAAGGTAAGGATTGCATTAAATGATCACAAGGAGGGTTGCTCCTAACCCTAGCTCAACATGAAAGATGCATCAATCACCTTCTCCAAGCTTGAGCTCCACCTTCACCACAAAGCACAAGGGGATGAGATCCAAGGATAAGAAGAAAGAAAGAGGGTTCCAAGGGCTTAGTAGTATGCAATGAGAAAGAGTTATATAACATGGGGTTGGAGAGAGAGAAAGAAGGTTAGGTGTTAGGCTAATACATGCCAAGTGTCCACCGAATCTCATCCTTGGAAGAACTACACTCAAGCATGAATCTAGGGCATTAAAACCAAGAAAACTTCGTGACCAATTTGGTCCAAGAAAATCCATCGACAATTGAGAGCCGCAGCGACCAACCTGGCCAAAAACTCAAACAATTTCTAGGACCACACCCTAGGGTTAATTTCTTGACGACCTAGAGGGGTTATGGCCTCATCAACCACCAAGACTATGGGGACACATCAAACCTCATTGAACACCTAGAATCATGGATCACAAGATCCTTGGCGATTGCCAAAACATAAGCTCATCAGTCAAACACATTTCAAGGTCAACCATCCACTTAGGGCACCCATGCAAACCCTAATCCTCAACATGAAAGGTCACCACATCAAACCAAGGTATTAAAAGGTTCCCCAAAGAACCACTCTCTCTAAAATGATGTCAAAACATGTGATGCACAACATGCATGTGAAAAGTTGCAAGAAAAACCCTAGAAGTGGGTAAATTGTGATTTGGTCCAAATATAAAAGCATAACTAGCTCAAACAACATCCAAACTGGACCAAACATGAAACATAGGATCATAACATGTTATCAAATCACATAATAAGTTTAGATTAAGGTTTTAAGAATTTAGTTATGCTAAGAAAGCAAGCTCAACCAAAAAACTAGGTCATAGGTCTTACACATATGTTATGTGATACATTCTAGGGACGAACGCCCAGGTCCACCCGCCTTTGGCTATGTATCCACTAGGAGTGTGGAGTTAGTGTAATAAACAATTATGTGAAATCGTAATTATTTGGTCCCTTAGAATACAAATGGAGGGAATTATAATATACTAAAACATAAGAATATTTATTGAAGAACCACTATTTATTGGAAGCATATATGGATCTGACGACATTATAAGTAGGTTCAATACTAAATTTTGGAGAGGGAGTAATGAGTAAGAATAGGCAAGCAATAAAAATTCACCATGTTTTATCACAAAACATGGTAACAAAGGGATGGGTCTCCAGTAGCTTCAGTAAAGAACATTCATGGAGCCGTTTACCACCGATTCCATTTTTGAGTTAACATGACCTCAGAGGATCACTATCAGGGTCTAGCTAGTTGGTGCAGAAAGTGGAGGGTGGAGAAGGCCAAGAAGGATATGAGGAAAGGGAGGACGATGTACTGGCAGTTGTTGAGGAATGAGTCAGTGTGGTGGGATCAGTGGTGGGATGATGAGAGTTAGTTGTGCTACAATACATGAGAGAGGGAGTATATCACATGTGTTGGTTACTTAGTGGGTTTAGATGAAGAGAAAGGATGATGGAATGAAGCATCTATAATTGATTTTTTGGTGCTAAAAAAATTGGTAGTGGGGTGAGTCATGGATGTAGAGGGGGGTGAATAGAGAAGGAGTGCTCGCATGTGTTGGTTACTAGATTTTTCCAAAAAAAAGACTCAAAATATTGTGAGAACAGGGATAAGTAAGGAGAATGCAACATTTTGAAATGCTATTGTGTGATTGGTTGGAGGTTTTTTAGAAAAAAGAAAATGGAATACTGATAACATCAGTTTTCATGCACATTTCATGCCTTTTTAATAAATAAAGTTATCTGATTTAGTGTTTAAGATATCATGTTTCATGTATTTTATCTTTAATTTACTAAATTCATAGTTTTCATTAAGTTTTGTTGCAATTTTTAAGAAATTCAGTACAAAATCATCAAGATCGACAGCTTAACCATCGATGCTCAAAAGTGATCATCGAATCACTATATATTCCTACTGGTCATCAACCTAATTGGTTGACATTCAACCCCTTCATCAAAAAAGGGTCGACAGACCCATCGAGATCCAACCCATCAACCTGGACAAAAACTCAAACAATTTCTAGGACCACACCCTAGGGTTCATTTCTTGATGACCTAGAGGGGTTATGGCCTCATAAACCATCAAGACTATGAAGACACATCAAACCTCATCGAACACCTAAAATCATGGATCACAAGATCCTTGGTGACCGCTAAAACATAAGCTCATTAGTCAAACAGATTTCAAGGTCAACCATCCACTTAGGGCATCCATGCAAACCCTAATCCACAACATGAAAGGTCACCACGTCAAACCAAGGTATAAAAAGGTTCCCCATAGAACCATTCTCTCCAAAATGATGTCAAAACATGTGATGCACAAAAAGCATGTGAAAAGTTGCAAGAAAAACCCTAGAAGTGGGTAAATTGTGATTTGGTCCAAATATAAAAGCATAACTAGCTCAAACAACATCCAAACTGGACCAAACATGAAACATAGGATCATAACATGTTATCAAATCACATAATAAGTTTAGATTAAGGTTTTAAGAATTTAGTTATGCTAAGAAAGCAAGCTCAACCAAAAAACTAGGTCATAGGTCTTACACATATGTTATGTGATACATTCTAGGGACGAACGCCCAGGTCCACCCGCCTTTGGCTATGTATCCACTAGGAGTGTGGAGTTAGTGTAATAAACAATTATGTGAAATCGTAATTATTTGGTCCCTTAGAATACAAATGGAGGGAATTATAATATACTAAAACATAAGAATATTTATTGAAGAACCACTATTTATTGGAAGCATATATGGATCTGACGACATTATAAGTAGGTTCAATACTAAATTTTGGAGAGGGAGTAATGAGTAAGAATAGGCAAGCAATAAAAATTCACCATGTTTTATCACAAAAAATGGTAACAAAGGGATGGGTCTCCAGTAGCTTCAGTAAAGAATGTTCATGGAGCCGTTTACCACCAATTCCATTTTTGAGTTAACATGTCCTCAGAGGATCACTATCAGGGTCCAGCTAGTTGGTGCAGAAAGTGGAGGGTGGAGAAGGCCAAGAAGGATATGAGGAAAGGGAGGATGATGTACTGGAAGTTGTTGAGGAATGAGTCAGTGTGGTGGGATCAGTGGTGGGACGATGAGAGTTAGTTATGCTACAATACATGAGAGAGGGAGTATATCACATGTTTTGGTTACTTGATGGGTTTAGATGAAGAGAAAGGATGATGGAATGAAGCGTCTATAATTGATTTTTTGGTGCTAAAAAAATTGTTAGTGGGGTGAGTCATGGATGTAGAGGGGGGTGAATAGAGAAGGAGTGCTTGCATGTGTTGGTTACTAGATTTTTCCAAAAAAAAGACTCAAAAAATTGTGAGAACAGGGATAAGTAAGGAGAATGCAACATTTTGAAATGCTATTTTGTGATTGGTTGGAGGTTTTTTAGAAAAACGAAAATGGAATACTGATAACATCAGTTTTCATGCACATTTCATGCCTTTTTAATAAATAAAGTTATCTGATTTAGTGTTTAAGATATCCTATTTCATGTATTTTATTTTTAATTTACTAAATTCATAGTTTTCATTAAGTTTTGTTTCAATTTTTAAAGAATTCAGAACAAAATCATCAAGATCGACAGCTTAACCATCGATGCTCAAAAGTGATCAGCAAAGCACTACAGATTCTTACTGGTCATCAACCTAATTGGTTGGCATTCGACCCCTTCATCAAAAAAGGGTCGACAGACCCATCGAGATCCAACCCGTCAAGAAGGGTCGACAAACTCATCCAACTTTGATCAACAATCTCAACTCATCAACATTTATATTGATCAATTCCCATTGATTACGATGTTGTTGAATAGAATCATCGACATTCTTGTCGACGAAACAACCCTCGACACCTTCATCGATAGATCTGATATTGACCATCCTATCAACGTATAACTGTCGATCCCATAAAGATTGATGAAGACCTTATCGAATGATCATGTCATCACCCCTCAAGGTCGACAGTAAGAAGACAAAGAGTCCATGCTACATGGACTAGTCAAAGATCAACAAAGCACAAGTCAAATCCAATAAGTAGGCCTCCAAGGCGTCACATCAAGGCATCTCAGATTTAGGAATCAAGGAGATGAAATCCTACCTCCAAGTTCAAAGCCCAAGACTAGATCCATCAACTAGTCTAGTGTCATTAATCTAGATGACCATCGACCTCTGTCGTTTGGTTCAATCCATTTCCATCAACAGATTCACAAACATACTCACATCAAGTTTGGATGGAAGGGTAGAATAGATCCACCAACTTCTGGCCCTTGAGAGCCAACAGTCGACCTCTAAGTCAGATCAAGCCGAAAGGTTGGTAGATTGATCACTAGATCTAAAGTATCAACCTCTTCCCTCTCTTTCCATTATCATGATTTTCTCAAACTATAATCCATTTTTTTTCTATACCATGAGTGGGTAAACTCTATAACTTGGGTTGGGAGTACCCGTCAGGCACTCCCAACCACGTAATTGTTCTTTCTTCTATCGTATGGCATATGTTCTTACAAGCTTTGTTTCTATACTCTTATTTTAATTTGTCACATGATGATTAGATACCTTCTTGTGATGGATGACATGGATTCATTTTAGAAAATAATTTCATTTAGATCTTGAATATAGATTAGTAACAAGACACGAGAGTAAGGAGTTACTATAACAAAAGCCATAAGGTTATTATTGATTTGTTCAATTATTAACTCAAGAGAGAGAAAACTTTTGAATAAAAATCTACCTAGATCTTAAGAAACGGAAGGAGTAGATATATTTTATGATTGTTAGCAAAACAAGTTAAGGATATATATAAATTAGAAGTGAAGGTTTCATTTGGTTGTGGTTAGTCTGATTGGTGAAAACCAATCCAAGTTTCTTCTTTTATCGTTTAACAACTTTGCTTCTTCGTTTCAATTTTCTATAATTTAGATGTATTTCTCGATTAGATTAATATGTTCCTTAATTAGGACACCCATTTCACTCATTTGGTTTGATTAAACTAAGACAAAACCATTCATTCTTATTCTATTATTCTCCCTTTCCCTGTGTTTGACCCCTCACTACTATAAAGACTCCATATCGAGTTGCAGACGTCTCTTATAGTCGGGTATAAATTTAAAGTATGATATATTTGACTAGACAATCATATGTATACTTTTTAACCATGAAAAAGAGTTATCAACTTTTGGCACCATTTCCAGGTACAAGGCAATGAATAACCTCTAAGAAGTTGTGGTCTACTTACCACTAGTCATTGCTTTTAAATTTTGCAAAAAGTTTATTAACATCCCTTCTTACATTACACTATCTATCTGTAAATGTATCATTTACCATTCCAGTCTTGGACTCTAATATGTTTGATATCTTGTTTTTTGGTAGTGAACTATCATACCTTTTCATTACCATAGTTCCTTGATGAATTTCCATAGACAGATCATTGATCAACGCTTCAACAATCCAATGGTTGCACAACTGCCACCTACTGGTGATGCTCCTGAAAATAGGCCTTCCCTCTTATCATTGGCCACTTCTTGTGCCAATGACAATAGAGAGCCTATCATCATACATCACAATCCTATGGTAAACTTTGAACTAAAACCAACCCTCCTCAACATCATTCAACATTACACTTTTGGAGGAAACTCTATTGAGGAGAATCCATACCATCACATAGATGCCTTTAAAAATCTTTATGGCACCCTTAAGATGAACATGGTCCATCAGGAGGTCATCTATATGAAAGGCTTCTATTTTTCTCTAAGGGACAAGGACCTTTCATGATATCTGTCACAAAAAGGAATCACCTCATGGCAAAAACTATCTGAAGATTTCATGAATAAATTCTTCCCTACTGAAAAGGCCTCCGATGCAGGCATAAAATCACTAGGTTTAAACAAAACCCACTGATAATTTGTATGAATTATGGGAGAGATATCAAGAATACCTACGAGATTGTCCACATCATGGCTATGACAAAGTTTTTCTCGTTATTACCTTCTATGAAGGTCTCCTTTCCATGGAAAGAACATTGCTCAATGCAACAACAGGAAGTGATTTCATGAAGCATGATGTTGTAAAAACCAAGGAGATCATTAACAATATGGCCACACTACAAGCATGTAGGGATTATGACAAGAGTATTGTCATTGTGGCCTCTACAACATGAACTTCTTTGGAGTCAAAATTACTTGAAAGCTTGAATAACAAACTTGACAGAATTTCAACTGATGCACAAAATTTGAAAGATGTCCAATCTAGATATCATGCCGAGGCAACAATGAAGTGTGTCACTTATGGCGAGGGAGGTCACAGAATAGATCACTACATTTACACTCATGAAATTGAAGACACCCAGAAGATTCCAATAGAAAATGTGTCTTATGTGAACTATAAAAGGCCCGACCATCTAGGATTTTTCTTATGGAAATTTCTCTACTGTAAAAAACTCTTTTCAACTAAATAAAAAATCAAAAGTTATGGATAGGGGGAAAATCATAGGAAGAGGAACTCAGCCCATATTTTATCATAATAGATCCCTACAACAATGGTCAGCAACTTCAATGGTCAACAAAGGAGGAGCTTGTTTCAACAACATCAAAATCCATCACCAAACTACACTCCCTGTCCGAAAGACTAAGGGTCACACACATAGGATACCCCTAGAAGAGGAGATTGTCCATGAATGATGTTTAGATTGAGACTAAAAGATTTAGGTACTCAATTAAACATACAATTGACTGACTAGACTCAGAACTATCAAGTTCAAGTGTTGAACTAGCTGGTTAGAGTGTCAGGTCCATTGGAGACTGCATTGGCAATGTCAGGACTGCCAACCGACCGGTTCACCCTTGTGAGCCGATCGGCTGGTATGAGCCAACCGAATGATTCACTTGGTGAACTGGGTGGCTCACAGTCCTACCAACTGAGGAAGTAAGGATTTGCCCAGTTGGAGAAAAACTTTCATGTTTCACTTGTTCAATTCGATTGGAATAAGGATTAATCTTTTCATTAATTGGAAACAATTGAGGAAAGTCAATTGTCGAAAAGTCAATTACATGCCCAAACCACCGGTTTAGTTACGAACCAATCAGCTCACCTGCCCAAATGATCAGCTCAGTTGTGAAATGATCGGTTCACTTGTCGTAGTACAAACTATTCACAGAATTTTCAGATCCTTCTACTCCCGAACAGATTGGGAACCCTGACCCCACCCTCTACTATAAATAGAGGGGTACTGGGGGCTTCTCAGAACACACAACTCTAAACATCAGTTTCTCTACAAAGTTATTATCCTCTCTAGTTTTGGTAACCGAGAGGGCTTGAGAAAGTACTACCTGACTAGGGAGACACAGTGAGGGAAAGACAATTGCAGAAAAATAGTCTGAGTTCAGGAGAGATGGTTGGTGCCAGTACACCAACAGGAGGGTCGTCTCCTTCCTGCAAGTTCTTCTAGAACAGAAAGAGTTCCAAGTGGTCTGTGTGGACTATTTTTAGAGGTGAGAGATGTCTACCACTTAGGAGGACACGTCAGCCACAGTCTGTGGTGGTGGCCAAAGTCCATAGAGAAGACCAGGAGCTGCACAAACACCATCCAAGACATGGCATTGAAGACTGCACATGTCTGCAAGGTATTCTAACTGGACAAGCCCTAAGACCAGGTATATCTCAATAAAACCATCCTTCCCATTACATAGTCATTGATGCAATCTCCTATTGTTAATGGCTAGTAAATTTTTTGTTTTCACTGCCTACTCTGAGGCCACAAAACTCAACACTTGGACCAGCCACGGGGTACTTCTATTAATAGTGCAGCCAGTGATGACAGAGTGGATACTGTGATCAGGGATGTTGATACTGAGATTCAGGTTGAGGATACTATGATAGGAACCTGAGTTGATACTATGATACAAAGGGTTGATAATGTGATTCTTGTGATACTGCTTGATGATTCTGTTGGTTTGTGCCATTTGGGAGCACAACTCCCCTCCCCCCATTCCCATATGCACTTGAGGAAACATTCACTGAAAGAAGGAAGAAAACGTACACCAAAGACATCATGGAAATTTTTAAATAGGTCAAGATCCATATTCCTTTGCTTGATGCAATCAAGAAAATCCTATCTTATGCTAAGTTCTTGAAAGACTTGTGCAAATTCAAGTGGAATACAATAGGAAGAACACCAATGAAGGTCAAGCTCACTAAGCAAGTGAGCTCAATTCTGCAACACACCATGCCAAGGAAGTGAAAAGATCATGGTGCTCCCATCATCTCATGATACATTGCAGAACACCGCATAGACCAAGCTCTTCTTGACTTGGGTTCTAGTGTAAATATGGTGTTGTATGATGTGTTTGTTGAACTGCAAATGGGACAACTAGGTCCAGCTCAGTGCACTTTGTAATTGGCTGATTGATCTATGAAAACACCTACAGGGTGTATTGATAATGTTCTGGTCAGGCTTGATGATGACACCTCCGCATTCTTCCCTTCTGATTTCATTGTTTTAGACATGGAAAAAGATTGGAGGAAAGTGCATATTATCTTGGGGAGACCCTTCTTGGCTACAACCAATGTAGTGATCCATGTGAGGACTGACACCATGTATGTGAATCTCATGCACATGAAGATCCGGTTAAATATCTTCAAGTCTTCCACTAAGGCTGAGGTGATAGGTGCTATAGAAGAGGATTGTTATCTTATTGAGATCGAGTCACATCATTATTTAGACATCTATCATGTATGTGTCATCATCTCATGAGTGAGACAAACATAATAGATGGAATTACCTTTATCATTATCGAATCAAGTATCATATGACTCATTGCAATCATCATATGATTGGCTCTCTAGGCATACTATACCAATAGACTCCCACTTGCACTTAGAGACAATCACCCACGAATCATATTTCAAGTGATTTTAACATCTCCATCATGTTTCTACTGCACAAGTGCTTTTATAGCGGGTAAGCAACATTTGCTTCAAGTTGGTATATTGCAAGTTTCACATCCCCTCATTGTATGAAAACTCGTATGAGATGTGTCATAGTATGCTATCCGAAATCCCTTTGCCTAACCAGTAGCTCCATTGTTGTCACAATATTACTATTGAGTCACCAATGGTTGGAACCTCCCATAAGTTCATCCATATGAACTTCTAGATGCATACAGTATCATTTACAGTGTTCATAACACTAAGGTACTCGGCTTATTATTGTAGAATTAATCAATTGTTTTATGTTGTAACATTTCCAACTAACAATTATTATTCCAAAGTCAAACACAATTTTGTCAATTCGAAAGCTTACATTGGTGTAACTCTTTACACCCAACTCTTCCTTATTTTTTTTTGGTCGGTTCCCAACTCTTCCTTATTACCATAACTAAAGAACTAATCCTTTTAGTACTTCACAAGTACACAAAGATGTCCTTCATGGTATTCCAGTAACTCTTACTGGAGTTCGATAGATATCCACTCGTCATGTCCATACGAGATAACTAGATATTTATAACATATTGTCATACAAGATGATGATTTCATATCTTCTTGTCATGTCCAATACATACAAGATAATGAGTTTGTATATTCTTTTGATGTCCAATATATACAAGATAGTTAGTTCATATTTTCTTGTCATGTCCAATACATACAAGATAACGAGATGAGTTCATAAGTGACAGATCCAATTACGAATGCATATGGCATCTATCCAAGTGTTCCTTATTCGTCATAAAAATTGGGACATTTGGCTCTTGAGAGACTAACTCCATGGAATATGGACAAGTTTTCTCTCACCATGTTGAACTTATCCAGCATCTAGCCAAAGTATGTTCTCTTTCCTAGGACAAGAAGCCATCTTGATCTATCTCTATAGATCTTGATTCCTATCACATAGGATGCTTCTTTAAAAACCTTTTGAATGCACTTCGTTTCCAGATTTTGTAGTATAACAATGATACTCCCCATCAATATGTGGAATATATATATGCTCCCACTAATTTCTTGTAATCACACATTACATCTTTATTCTAACTCAAATCAAACTCTTTAACTATCTTGTCAAATTGAAGATCCAATTCTGAGGTGCTTGCTTCAATTCAAATGCAGCTTTATAGACTTTATTTGCATTATTTGATTTATAAAACCTTGAAGTTGTGTTACATACACATACTGCACAATATTCCATTCAAGGAATGCAGTTTTAACATCCATATGCCAAATATCATAGTCACATTAAGCTACAATAGCAAGCATTATCCTGATGGATTTATCCTTGGTAACTGCTGAAAAGATTTCACCATGTTCAACACCTTGAACTTGTTAAAAACTCTTTTCCACCAACTTATCCTCCATGTCAGTCTTCTACTCGAAGACCCAAAAGTACCCTATGGGTTTTACCCCTTCAAGTGGATCAACCAAAGTCATACTTTGTTGATGTACATGGAGTCCATCTTGGATTTCATGGCTTCAAGCCATATCTCAGTTTTTTTCTCTCATTAGCTTCTAGGTAGACGGTTGACTCATCATATGATCAACTCACTGCCTTCTTGTCCATAAGATATCATATATCATTCAAGCTCTAGGCGTGTTCTACTAGAACCATGAGTTTTGTATGTTACTTAAGGAACTTTGAGATTCCACAATATTTTGTGATTCTCTTTATTCCCAGTGTTAAGCATGTGCCCAAAAGGAAATTTGAAGTTTAGCTAGTAATCACACTCTGACTTATCAAGGTGTGATTCTTTCTTTTTGATACTCTTCTCGTGATATACTATCATTGTGTTTCAGATGGAATCCATCATGATATATTATCATGATCTTCCAAAAGGTTCGCATACTCTTGGTTCAAAGTATCTCCAAATCGATCATATCGAAATGTAATACTTATTCCAAGATAATTATGTACTTTATTCTAATCTTCTTGAACACTTCAAGAGATTCATGTTTGTATTTCACTAAATACAAACTATCATATCTACTAAGGTCATTAGTAAATACATTGAAATACTACTGATTACCTTTAGCATTTATTCTAAAAGGTCTATATACATCAATATGTATAATCCTTAATAGAATAATCGTCCTCCCACTACTTCTAATGAAGAACTTTTGTCATATTACATAATGAATGAGATTAGCATGTCTCTATTGGTTCAACAACCAAAAGAGTCTAGATAACAATCATATGGATTTCTAGAAATGCAATTCCCATTTATGCACTATAGATGACTATGCTATAGGCATTCAAGTTTGAGTTATCATGTCATTCATTACATGTGTCACACACATTTTTCTCTTTAACTATCAAGTATAGTTAGTGAGACATAGGCATTGCCATCAAAGATCATATCTTTAAAATGAAACATCATTCCATAACACTCTTGCCCATACAAGATTTATGATGTTTTTCATTGATGGCAGGTATATAATAGAAATTCACTAATTCTATTACATTCCCATGAATGCCACAATGTAACTGTAATGGTACCAACTCTTTCTCCGCACAGTTTCTAGCTTATTTCCTCTTAGGTCTTGAAGTAGAGATCTATATCTCTATCATCTTCCAGAGATCCTCTATAAAGAGGTTAATTCCCTTTCCGACTTACCCTTCTCCATATCTTGGGTGATGAAGACTTGGACCTAAGCTTGGCTTCAGAACACTTCTTGACCTTGCTTTAGTCTATGGACTTCACTTTGTTGATCATTATCATAGGTGTTGTCGTGTCTTCATTCCTGCTTTGGCATCAACATGCCAAGCACTTCAGACAGTGGTTTTCCCAAGTTTCTCAACATTTGATAAACTGGCTATATGATTCACACAATGATTTGTAGAATCATATGTTTGGTCAACTCTTGACCTATAAGAAACCACAATTAATCTATATGCACCATCATATTGAGCATATGAGATTATACTTGATCTCCATCTGTCTGATTATACTCAAACATCGCTTTGAATACATTATACCTTTCATGCTTTACATGATTATTAAGATGTACAACCATCTCAAGAATGTCCATTCTTCAAGTTGTTTATGCAACTCATTGTTCATATAGCTCAGCATAAGGTTCTTTGTCTTAGGCATCATTGGCATACTTCAAGTAAGCATCCAATTTTATCCTTAGGCACATTTAGAGTGGTTCAACTAGATCTGGTCTTTCAAGGACTTTAGAGTTTACACTCACCATTGAGAACACTTCTCAAAAGTCCTATTATAATCCCATTTTTCTAAACCATGTAATGAGATTTGTAAATCATCTTTTAAAAGTTAAATAAAATCAATGGTTGATTTATTGGTTTGATTTGAATGGTTTTCATTCATAATAGCCTTGCTTGATTTCTTTGTGGGCTTTATTGGCTATTAAGCCTAATTATAAGAAAAAGAAAGAGAAAAGAAAAAGAAATTCAATTGGATAAAGGAATAAATAAGAAAATAGATAAAAGAGGAATAAAGGTGCTAAAGAACATTCCCAAGATGGAATTTCAAACCATTAAGTTTCCTTGAGGTTCAAGGAACTCAGGATAATAATATAATGGCAAAGGAAAGAAAAAATATGTGGAAAATATATATATTTAAGTGATGACTTGCAACTAAAGAAAAGGACCCAATTTCTTTAGATTTGTCACGATGAAAGATTAAATCATTAATGAGAATCCCTTAAAACTTGAGATAAAAAGGAGTTATGAATTAAGAGTTATGGCTTTTTCAAATTATCCTCAAATATATGATTTATCTTGAAAATAGGAATATGATTTCCTTTTTGGTTGATTGTGTGAGATGAGAGTCGTTGGATTTTGATCCAACAATTTCCGCTCATCGTCCAGTTCTACAGGAACTTGGACTCTAGCTGAGCTATAGAGGAATTCTTTCCCCTCAATTTCCTCGTGATCCCGAGCATGTGCAAGGTTGTTTTTGGTTCCTTTGAATTTAGGAGAGAAGTCTGAAGAGAACCATCCCTACTTTGTAGGGGTTTGGTCGATGATTGGGGAAATTCCCAATTCACCCGAACCTTGCCTTCGACCCTATATATAGGGGAGGGTGAGAGGGGAAACCAACACATTTTCTTTCTGACTTAAACTCCACGGTGGACCGATAGGAGTGCTCTCGTGCTCTCAATTTCTCCTTCTACCCTAACCTACACCACCTTCTTCTTTGCAAACCTCGCCGGAGTTCGGAAAATAAGGGAAGGTCGTGGCATAGTCGTGGCGAGCAATTGAAGGCCTCGTCAAGTTTGGTGGAGGAAGGTGTAGCTTTCTAGATCTTCATCACACCCGCAGGTGGCTGGGATCTCAGAGTCAACCACGAGGTTGACCATCGAAATAGCAGAGAGGAGTCGCGAGTTTGAAGAAGAAAGACCGCGAAATTACCAGTGTGCCCCTCGTCTCCTTCTGTCAAGGTAAGGATACTTTGGTCTTTTGTATACTTCGGATCAAAGTTTAGGCATGCAAATTCTAGGCCGTTGGATCATGCGTGGTCCGGCGGACCATGGATCAAGCGGTCACCGGTTTTCTAGAGTTATCGAATAAATCAGAAAAATGATTTTTCTTGCAAAAATCATATATTTTGCTAGAAAATTATGATGGAAAAAGTTTATATATGAAAGTTGCTTAGAAAAATACGAGGAACCAGAAAAAAATAGTTTGGTAACCTATTTCTATCTCATTTTGCAAAAGTATATTAATTTGACAGAAAATGTATTAAAAGTGTAGTTAAAAACCCTAATTGAGTATAAAGGATGAATCTTTAAGGTTTAATATGTTAATTTGAGAAGTATTAACCTGATGAATATTAAAGTAGAGTTTCAATCCATTTTACATTAAAAGTTGACTAATTTAGGGTTTTAATCTATGTATGAAGGATAATACATATGGAAACCCTAATTTAGGGTAAAAGAAGAGAAAAACTTTGTTTAATTCAATTTAGGGAAATATAATCCTAAATAATGATACTAAGTCTGTTAGGAGTATTAAGATTAGATATTTAAGGTTTTTATGTAGTTTTTTTTAATTAGAGTTCATAATACTAAAAATGGAGGCAAAACCCTAATTTCAAAGGAAACCCTAAAATTGGAATAGAAATCCTAAGAAGCAAGATGAGTTTGGATAAATCTTGGTAAAAGGAAGTTTGTATATTTATTTCAAGATTTATGTGCATATTTTATTGCTTGGTTGGGTTTTCTCTACTTAGTTGATTCTGTCTCCAAATCTACAATCACAGGTATGTTCTTACGCTTATGAATATCTCAAACTAGTTTTCTGAGGATTTATGAAGTTTTCATCGGTTGTTTGAATTAAATTGTTGGATGAATTTAATTCATGCATATTATAAAGTGACTACGACTATCATCCTAAATATGCATACCTGACTGACTCAGATCCTGGTCCTCCTCTGTGGCTTTGCTAATGATGAAAAGGGTAATCTAATTTATGGTCTACCTGTTAGGTAGGACCATTAGGTTATCAAGAGTTAGTAATTGGGCTACTTATGGGTAGTGCCATGCAACTCTTTAGCATATCATGAGTTAGGGATTGGGCTACCCATGGGTAGTGTCATGTGATTCATCAACCCAATGTATTAATCTACCTGTTAGGTAGTATCATGGGGGTTAATTGGGATCTACCATGTGAAAGGTAGTATCCAGGTCCACTGCAGGGACATCACAGAGGTTAGGGTATGTATGGATTGAGTAGTCATGTGTAAAACATAAAGTTTTTTGCTAAATCATAATTGATTTCAATATGTTATTATAGTCAATTGCATGATTATTGTTTCCCCCACATACTGGCATATTCATGTATGCCGACCGACGTTTTGTTTGTCGGTGTTTTAGGTACACCATTGAAAAGGACAAATAGTAAAGTGGCATATTGTGAAAATAAGAAATAAAGTGCAAGGAGGATTAGTTAGAATAGATTCCATATGTGGATAGAAGTTAAATATCCAAGTTTTAAAAAGGTATGCAAAATTTTATTTTATTCTAGATTTTTAGTATAGTTTTGGTAGAATTTTATAATTATTACTCATTTATTTTTCGAACCATTGATCCTGTTAATTGGGATAACGGCTCTGACCTTTTAGTCTCCCTTAATTGGGGGTTACCGGGAGGCGGGGTCGTTACATTTGGTATCAGAGCATTGGTTCCTCATTTAATCCTTAGTAATTATTAAATTTTACAAACTTTGTAGAACCCGAGGGAGTTATTAGAGGATTTTCCAAAAGATAGAGGTGTCTAGAAAAGGATCACGGTCCGGGAGCTGGTAAGATTTTCCTCCGCACCGCTAGTCAGAATACAAGGACTCCTGGATTTGTGTGACTGCCTGTCCAATGTTTTAGGATCTGACTCAAAATAAGATACCTTTAGGACTCTCTCATCTATTTTCATCCCTTCTCAACCCTAATTCTATTAAGATTCTAAGTTTTAGGGTTTCTCTCTCTTTCTGACTCTCTTGGGGTCAGGGTATGTATTATAAGGTTAAGGAATCCTCCACCAAATTAATGAAAAAGCATGTAAACAAGATGTCATGGACATAAGCATCATAGTTTAAGCGTAAACTAAAGATTAGTTGCATGCTTAGGTCGTATGACATGTGATGTCATGCCCTCAAGAGAGACCTGAGGTTAGACCTTCTTTTCAGGAGGATGAGGAGAGGGTTGGTCTTGGAGGAAGAAACCTCCATTAAAGGTAGAGACCTGGCATATCCTATGAGGATGGTGCTAACCCTAACCCTAAGTGGTGGTTAGAGAGAGACATGGCATGATGAGATGGAAGTTTTGAATCACTATGATAGTTTGAGCCATGTGAGTTTGGCTGGCCTAGTACCTTTGACGACCCAACCCTAGGGAGGGTCATGCTTGTTAGGGTGAATGATAACTCCTTCATTGAAGAGTTTAGTGAAGAACCTATAGAAACCCTATGGGCTTTTATGAGCATGGAATAGTATGCACCCAGAGTACGTTAATAGTACTGGAAGTAGGTTAAAAATCCAAGCCTAAAGGGCATAATGGATAGCTTATGAAATAATCATAAAGAGTTATAGGTAACCTTGAGTGAAAATAGGTTGATCATACATTTCACCCCTATACGTGTATGTGTGCGAGCTTGATCCACCTTCATGGAGAACCTCTGGTAGTAAGGTTGTTTGTAAGGCTAGCTCTGGAGAGAGAGCAAACACCTGAGACAGAAGGATGGAAGCTTAGACTTTGGGATATGAGGAACTCTGAGAAGTTGAGTATGTTATGACCTAACTGGATGGTTGTGGTTGCCTCGTGTAGGGTCCTTATGGTATCTTTGTTGCCTTTAGAGGAACTAAACCCTAGAAGAAGGATGAGGCTTCTAGTACCTTTGTGTAGATGATATAGATTATTACCTTCTAAGGATAGGAAGAAGAGTTCCTTAGACCTTGAGAAGGAATAGTATCATTTGGAAAGCCTCATACCTAGTTGGTTGTCCTTGAGGAGGACTCAACTCTGAGGTGTTGTTCAGATGGAAGGATAATAGGACATGCATGATGTACCTCGTACATGCTTGGTTCATGGTTAGAATGTTGAGCATGCAGTTGGACAGCTCTTGTAGAAAAGTGAACCTAGGGTTCCTAGACCTAAGAGGGGAAGTAGTAGTACTTGGTGCACCTGATGCTCATGACGAGATTTGAGTTTGTATAGATTCGAGCATGGAACCCCTCATGTTTAGAGGAAAGGGAAACCCCTCATATTAAGTTTTATGTTTGATGAACCCCTACATATAGATAGGGACATAGACATGCATGTATGATGATGGTCCAATGTGAAGGAATAGAAACAAGTATGACCTATCATGGAGACCTAGCATGGTTATGTAGGTGGTCTGCTTGTTAGCTACGTGCCTTAGTAGCTTGCTAGGGCTAAGCATGCTCATGTGGGTGTAAACCCTAGATGTAGGGATGTTTGTGACCTTGGTTGCTATTAAGAGATGGTTTCCTCCCATCCTGGGAAGGGACCCTTCTATAGGATATGGATCAACTTATGTTGGGTTTGAGGTAACCTTAAGAGGTCTCATAGAATCTTGAGAAGCTAAGTGGAGAGTACATAGTATGAGAACGAACCTATAGGCCCATAGATAATCATCTCTGAGTGCATGTGGATGTGTTACAATGGAGGGAACCAGTATGGGGCCTTACCAAGGTAGATAGGTCGCCATGATCCCTATGAAGGATGTAAGTTAGACCATGAATGCTGAGAGAGATGATGGAGACTTGGGTAAGGTTTCAAGTTGGATACATACTATGTTAGAATCCTAAGTCTATCCTAGGGTTAGGTAGGGATAAGACCAATGGGAGTGGGAGTTGCCTAATTCCCTAGTTGCACATGACCATAGGGTTGGGAGGTAAGCTCTATTATTGTCTGAGGGCCATGGGTTAGGAGATTAATCACCTTCATGAACTCATGGGACCCAAAGGGAAGTTGAGGAGGGCACTCTCTAGTTGCATAAGGGAAGAGGGATGACCCCAAAAGTGTCGGTACCCTAGAGACCTAGAGGAGATGACCAAGGATGGTATGATAACCCAAGTGAGTTTGAGACCAGGTTTCCATGGATGTAAACCTTGATATCAAGATGTTCACGATGTAGAGACGTGATGCACGTTTTAGTTTAGATTGTAGGTGCACTGGAAATGTGGGATGTACCATCTCTACTCTTGGAACGGGAAGAACTTTGTATTTGGACTACAGCCAAATGCTTATTTCCTCTTGTTATGGGAGTGAGAGATAGGACAGTACGCATGCCCTACACCAAGGATAAAGATGATGTGAGTGGAAATGTTGCTATGAGGTATGAGGATAGAGGTAATATCATACCCTTGTGGAGTGTACGATATGTGGATGGTTTACAAACACCAAGAGAACTAAGGTAGTCATCTTATGAGGATGTTCTTATCATGAGCTATGTGGAATATAAGTTTAAGTTTGATAACCAAGAAGTTGAGCTATGAGTTTTCTTGATGAAGATAGACCTAAAGTCCGAGATGAGATAATAAGTGGAATACCTGGAGGTGTATGCTTTCACTGTTACCTAAAACATAAAGATGAAAGGAGGTAATGGATGCTCGTATTGAGGTGCAGCTGCCTAGTCTAGCTAGTGGAAGGGCTAGAAGAGGTGGCTAGGTGAACCCTAAGTAGTGAGATATGTTTGCCTAACACTCAGATGTAACAAGATTCGTTGATCGAGTTAGTGGTTGCTTGGTTAGCCAGCTTAGGGCTTGTGGTGATAGAAAGAGGGTTGTAGAACCTCAGATGCATCTCTCTGGAAAAGAAGATGATGAAACCCCAACTAGAGTGTTTTAGGGTTTCTGAGGAATCGACCTTAAGGAATCATGACATACAAAGGATCATGATTTTAAGTTCACAATACACTGTGGTACTACTAAGATAGTAAGTTGCGGTAGTACTTTGGATACCTAAAATGAAGTTGCATGTGGCTTGTCGCCATGCATGCCAGGAGGTGAAGGACGAACACCAGTAACCCAGTGAGTTGATATAGAGGATAAAGAGTCCCCGAGAGGGAATGGGAGTTCATCACTATGGATGTTGTGGTGAGTCTCCCCTGGAGTATGGGTTATGGTAGATCACCTTACCTAGATGACATAACCTAAGAAAAGAGGGAGTACTATCAAGGGACATATCCAGTTGAACTACATGTAAGAGAGAGAGATGGTTCAACTACACCATGATGTCAGTTCAAAAGTTCTTGAGTGTGACCTAAAGATTCACTTCCATGCGGTGGAAGTAGGTACATGAATAACTCAATGATAGTACAACTTATCACCCCTAACTATTGGTTAGTATGGTCCAGACTAGAGGGTTTGATGAGAGCATGTGTGCTCATTCAGGGTGATATATGGAGATAGTTCTTGTCCTATGTAAGATATGATGATAGCCACCATATCCAGTATCGGGATGTAAAGAAGCTCTATAAGGGAGGTTGTGTTGGCCACCACTTCATTAAGATGATGTTGGTGAAGGGACCTTGTAAAGGTCAGAAAAAGACCATAGTATGTGCAGATGAAGTCTCTTTGATCATGTGATGGCTGAAAGAAAGCCCAGGGGCAACATGAGTCATGAGCTGATGCAAAGTAGACTGACATGCAGTTCATTGTGGGAGAATATGTGATATAAAAATCCAACCCCTCTGAGCTATAGCTGAAAAACCTGGGTTCCCGATACATGGATCCATTTGAGATGGATTGGTGGAGATGGTTATGTTTAGCCTTAACCCTTAGGAAAACATGATATGATGAGTTCCATGTGTCCAATTTAGATCACTATGTGAGGTACCCGAGCCATGTGTTGAGCAATGAACCTAATGAGCCCCAAGGGAGGCTGAAATGTCCTGAGTCACCTGTGAGGATTCTAGATGCCAAGATGAAAGAACTCAGAGAAAATAATATAGAGATGGTAAAGGTTCTTTGGAAGCACCATGGAGAGGATGAAGCCACATTGGAGCTGAAGACGGACATGGAAAAAGCATATCCTAATTTGTTTGTTTGATTGTTGAATTTTGAGGGCAAAATTCCTATAAGGAGAGGAGGATGTTATAACCCCATTTTTCTAAACCATGTAATAAGATTTGTGAATCTCCTTTTAAAAGATAAATGAAATCAATGGTTGATTTATTGGTTTGATTTGAATGGTTTTCGTTCATAATAGTCTTGCTTGATTTCTTTGTGGGCTTTATTGGCTATTGAGCCCAATTATAAGAAAAGGAAAGAGAAAAGAAAAAGAAATTCAATTGGATAAAGGAATAAATAAGAAAATAGATAAAAGAAGAATACAGGTGATAAAGAACATTCCCAAGATGGAATTTCAAACCATTAATATTCCTTGAGGTTCAAGGAACTCAGGATAATAATATAATGGCAAAGAAAAGAGAAAATATGTGGAAATATATATATATTTAAGTGATGACTTGCAACTAAAGAAAAGGACCCGATTTCTTTAGATAATAATCCCAAATTTGGCATGATGAAATATAAAATCATTAAAAAGATGCCCTTAAAATTTGAGATAAAAAGGAGTTACGAATTAAGAGTTATGGAATTTTCAAATTATCCTCAAATATATGATTTATCTTGAAAATAGGAATATGATTTCTTTTTTGGTTGATCACGTGAGATGAGAGCCGTTCGATTTTCATCCAATGATTTCCGCTCATTGTCAAGTTCCACAGGAACTCAGACTCTAGCCGAGCTACAGAGGGATTCTTTCCCCTCAATTTCCTCACGATCCTGAGCATGTGCAAGGCCATTTTTGGTTCCTTTGAATTCATGAGAGAAGTCTGAAGAGAACCATCCCTACTTTGTAGGGGTTTGGTCCACGATTGGGGAAATTCCCAATTCACCTGAACCCTGCGTTTGACCCTATATATAGGGGAGGGTGAGAGGGGAGAACCAGAACATTTTCTTGCTGACTTAAACTCCACGACGGACCGAGAGGAGCATTCTCGTGCTCTCAATTTCTCCTTCTACCCTAACCTACACCACCGTCTTCTTAGCAAACCTCGTCGGAGTTCGGTGAATAAGGGCAGGTCATGGCATAGTCGTGGTGAACAATTGAAGGCCTCGTCAAGTTCGGTGGAGGAAGGAGGATCTTTCTGGATCTTCACCGTGCTCGCAGGTGGCAGGGATCTCAGAGTCAACCACGAGGTTGACCATCGGAACAATGGAGAGGAGTCGTGAGGTTGAAGAAGAAACCCCGTGATATTACCAGTGTGCCCCCTCATCTCCTTATATCAAGGTAAGGATACTTTGGTCTTTTGTATACTTTGGATAAAAGTTTAGGCACAAGAATCCTAGGCCGTGGGATCCTGCGTGGTCCGGCGGACCATGGATCAAGCGGTCACCGATTTTCTAGAGTTATCGAATGAATCAGAAAATTGATTTTTCTTGCAAAGATCATATCTTTTGCTAGAAAACTCTGATGGAAAAAGTTTATATATGAAAGTTTCTTAGAAAAATACGAGGAACAAGATAAAAATGGTTTGGTAACCTATTTTTGTGTCGTTTTGCAAAAGCATATTAATTTGATAGAAAATGTATTAAAAGTGTAGTTAAAACCCCTAATTGAGTATAAAGGATGAATCTTTAAGGTTTAATAGGTTAATTTGAGAATTATTAACCTATTGAATATCAAAGTAGAGTTTCAATCCGTTTTACATGAAAAGTTGACTAGTTTAGGGTTTTAATCTATGTATGAAGGACAATACATATAGAAACCCTAATTTAGGGTAAAAGAAGAGAAAAACTTTGTTTAATTCAATTTAGGGAAATATAATCCTAAATAATGATCCTAAGTCTGTTAGGAGTATTAAGATGAGAAATTTAAGGTTTTTATGTAGTTTTGTTGAATTAGAGTTCATAATACTAAAAGTGGAGGCAAAACCCTAATTTCAAAGGAAACCCTAAAATTGGAATAGAAATCCTAAGATGCAAGATGAGTTTGGATAAATCTTGGTAAAAGGAAGTTTGTCTATTTATTTCAAGATTTCTGTGCATATTTAATTGCTTGGTTGGGTTTTCTCTACTTAGTTGATTCTGTCTACAAATCTACAATCACAGGTATGTTCTTACGCTTATGAATATCTCAAAGTAGTTTTCTGAGGATTTATGAAGTTTTCATCGGTTGTTTGAATTAAATTGTTGGATGAATTTAATTCATGCATATTATAAAGTGACTACGACTATCATCCTAAATATGCATACCTGACTGACTCAGATCCTGGTCCTCCTCTGTGGCTTTGCTAATGATTAAAAGGGTAATCTAATTTATGGTCTACCTGTTAGGTAGGACCATCAGGTTATCAAGAGTTAGTAATTGGGCTACTTATGGGTAGTGCCATGCAACTCTTTAGCATATCATGAGTTAGGGATTGGGCTACCCATGGGTAGTGCCATGTGATTCATCAACCCAATGTATTAATCTACCTGTTAGGTAGTATCATGGGGGTTAATTGGGATCTACCCTGTGAAAGGTAGTATCCAGGTCCACTGCAGGGACATCGCAGAGGTTAGGGTATGTATGGATTGAGTAGTCATGTGTAAAACATAAAGTTGTTTGCTAAATCATAATTGATTTCAATATGTTGTTATAATCAATTGCGTGATTATTGTTTCCCCCACATACTGGCATATTCATTTATGTCGACCGACGTTTTGTTTGCCGGTGTTTTAGGTACATCATTGAAAAGGACAAATAGTAAAGTGGCATATTGTGAATATAAGAAATAAAGTGCAAGGAGGATTAGTTAGAATAGATTCCATATGTGGATAGAAGTTAGATATCCAAGTTTTAAAAAGGTATGCAAAATTTTATTTTATTCTAACTTTTTAATATAGTTTTGGTAGAATTTTATAATTATTACTGATTATTTGTCGAACCATTGATCCTATTAATTGGGATAACAGCTCTGACCTTTTAGTCTCCCTTAATTGGGGGTTACCGGGAGGCGGGGTCGTTACAAGTCCCAAACCATATTTAAAGTTTATCTTGTTTATGAACTGATCACAATGATAATATATTTGTGTTTGCCATTTGGATTCTATAAAAGAATTTGCAACATTTCAAAACTTTTTCGATTTGTTTGATTTGATAAAGTTGACGATAATAATTAGGTCTTTAATTAATTATTGCTCCCACTATTTTGATCAAATTGATAACCCTCTTGTATCAATTTGGAAGATTGCAGTGTATAACCTTCTAGTGAGTAAGATCCTGACTTCCTCTAAGTTATGGACCAGCGAGGGATGTCACCCAAAATTAGATTCTTTCAGGTAGGCGCCAATTGCATCACATGCAACTCTTGATAGATGTTATGCACAACTCTTTGTCATGAACATCTGCATGCCTTAAAGTTATTAATCCTATTAAGATCACCTAGTTAAGTCAGTTCCCAGAATCCAACACAATGAGTATCCACCCTGCAAAGGCAGACCCACATGCTCACTATCACACTTCCACAAGATAGACGGTGCACCACGTGAAGGCATCCCTAGACTTAGTCGATCAAGCTTTTCATGTGTGTTTCTTTTCGAAGGCATCTTAAACTGAATATTTAGATTTGAGGGGTTTGATATAAGTACATATACATATCCAATCACCGTATTATTATAGTACATATCATATACATGCTATAACCATAACGAGAAACATGCAATATCAATAAAAGCGATGATTACGGCCATCCTATTGTAATTCCTTAGAGCCACAAGGAATTATGGTCATCTAAGGTCTACATCATAGGCAACCTGTTGTTGATGAAGATCTTTGTGCTTCAACCATTTCGGGTTGATCGGCTCATCCTATGACACGATCGGCTCGCCTCCTGGTCAGTTGGTTGGTCGGTCTGGCCTCTGATGTCTGGCAACCTCCAACACGCAATTGGGCCATCATCTGGTCGATCTGGCTCCTTTGCAATTCTCCTCGGTCCTCCAGGAGGTCGGCTCGTCTGGTGTTGAGCGTCTTCTTCTTTGATCTAACAAAAAATAAACTATCCTACTTTTACATAATCTTTGGGAAACCTCGAGTTACATTCGAGGGGAGCAAAGGTAGAAGAGAAAGGATCTTGAGTTACATGTGGAATAGAAGGTAGAGGCTCGTTATGCAAACAACCATAACCAACCAAGCACACACATAGGGTTTATAGACCATAACCATGCTACACATCCACCATTCAAACCATTTTAGGGTGACGTGTATCAATTGCACATATACCATATCATATATGTAAATTAGTTTGTGGTCGCATGTGGTATTTAGTCAGATATGCACATTAGTCTGTTTAAATTTTTGCATCGTATACAATAAATAAATGATGATAAAACCAAAATCTGATCATATTGATTTATCCCAAAGCACAGTTCATTGACGTGGCTCTGATACCACTGTTGGATTTTATGGCCTCAGAGTAGGCAGCGAAAACAAAAAAATTACTGGACATTAACCCAGGAGATTGCATCAATGACTATGTGACGACCCCAATTTCTATATAGTTTCCTTAGTGACATTCATAGATATGTGTGCACTCGTATCTATAGATGTCAGAAGGGAAAATACAAGAGATTGTGGTAGTCAACTAAATTAGAAGAAGAAGCCAAATCATTGTTTACAACACCATTATATAGCCACACAAACAATCATTCATTGACAATAATAAATCCATTGCATATACTATTTTGGGATATAAGAGATGAATAGTTCTATAAAATAAAATACATAGGATTTAGAACATCCTATACATCATCTAGAAGAAAAGCATCTATCAAAATGAAATAAGATAAGAAAGGAAATCTAGCTAGTATATCCTCCATGTTCATTTATTTGATGTCTTCAGGTACTTTGAGATGCTTTATTTGTTCCTTGTACCTTGAAAACTATGAGAAACAAATATCATCAACAAAAGTTGGTACGTGGTAAAAGATACAGTAATATGGTTGCAATATGGAAAATACTTGAAGAAAGAAGAAAGAAAAGAAAACTATTGCTTAAGGTGGAAAATTAGGTAAACACCTCTTTTATACATTTCATTAGATGCAGTTGTACTACAATTTTATAAGTACTTATCATACATCTGGTATGGGAAAACTTTACTTCATCATATATCTAACATGGGAAATTCATCATACATCCATGCTAGGCAACATACATCCATATTGGGCCATGTGCGCTTGTAGCTACAACTCATCAAAATGTCCTTTTATGTTTCATTAAGTTTTGGTGAAGCGTATAGTATAGCAGTTCAACCGGCAAGGTATAAGCAAATAGTTTCACACAAGGTACACCATATCATAAGAAACCAAAGAAAACTAATATTATACTTAATAAGACCACGTACCTATTTTGATTAGATCTGGAATCCAAGATTCTAGAAGAACAATAACTAGATCATCCGGAAAGGAAATCAAGGGTATACTTGTTACTAATGGTCCATATGACCCATGACTAAGGTTTATTCTTTAGATATGAGTACTTTTATCTTATCATGATTAGATCAGGGATTAATCATGACTTTTATCTTATTTTATAGAGTCACAAGATCAGATGCCAAAACTAAGGTCTCATCCCTTTTAATGATACCTCTTATCATCCAAAAGGAGAAGTCCACAATTAGGGTTTCTATTATGATTTATTAGATCATCAAGAGTTTCCTTTTAGGATTCACATGGTCCAAGGGATCAGAGTTGGATCTAGAGTTTTAAGGTCAGTCATGATCATATAGGGTCATTAAATATTTAGGATTTGACATATAGTTGCATGAAGTATGCATATGTAGAGAGAGAAAAACTAGAATATAGGGCTTTCCATAATTATTGAGTCAACTATCCCTATTTGATTAGGTTTTTGAGCCATATGAGGTTTAGGGACTCAATTAGGGTTTAAGATGTCCACAAGTTAGATATTTATCATGGATGACTATTATCACACAAAATGATAATGATAAATGATTATTAGGGTTTTAGGCCATTATATTTGAAAAGGACTCGGATCTAGGTCATGATAGTATTTTCTTTGGATAGCTCGTATTTTTCTGATGAAAATCGTATATATGTTAATTATATTCTGATATTCCTAGAATTTTGTAGGATTTTTCAAAGATAATCAATTTTCTTGGGTAAATAAAATAATGAAAAGAAAAAAATACCTTGATCAATGGCCGGATCTGACTGGATCTACGGCTCATATTGATCCAATCTATCATGAGAGGGGGCCCAAGTTGCTGACTGGGTGCTCGTGGATTGGTCCACCTGGCGCCACGGGTCCCGGCTTGGTCTCCTTCTCCTTGCTCGAGTAAGCTCCAGGTCGCGGCAGAGGGCTCTCCAGCGTGAGGAGGGGAAAGGAGCAGCGGGCTCCAACTACGGGTGGGGATGTGCTGCCCGGCTTCATACGGTGTTGGCGAGTTGAGGGGAGTAGGTGATTTGGAGGGAGGAGGCAAGAATGAGAAATTCCCAACAGGGGCAGTGCGGCGGTGCCGCTGTGTGACTCTAGGGTTGATTGGTGATCTCGGATGACGAGAAGGGTCGGGAGGTAGTGGGTTAAGGTAAAGGAGGGTGGCGGCGATGTCATGGGGGTCTTTTATAGACTCTCGGGTAAGTTTAGGGTTAGTTGGGGGTTCTGGGCTTCTCGGCCGCCACCAGAGTGAGAGTGAGCCAAGCTCGGGTTGTTGGGTTGGCACAATGGCGTGTGGAATCAAGTGAAGATAGGGTCCGTTGGGTGTGGTTTCTAAGGATGAAGCAATCTATTCGAATGGTTTCTCGTGAATGCGTCCAAGTTGGCGGATGGAGCTACTAGCCATCCTCCACATCTTCCCACAAAGGTCGGGAGGTAGAGTATAAAGTCATGACCACTCAATCAGGCCCCCAATCTGTTGGTGCCTGATCTGAGGGTTGGAATTGTCCCAGCGGATTGCTAACGTGGATAGGATGGTTTGAAAGGTTAAATAAATCAGTTTTTTGCATAAAACTTAAAGAAATCCTAGAAAATTGTAGGAGTGTCCGATTGGGCTCAAATTTTAACCATAGGTTCAAGAAGGTGTGTAGAATTTGTAGAAAACGTTTGGTGGACAAAAGTTGAATTTATGTCCATTAATGTAATACTTTGGTTAAAGTAGTTAATTAGCTTTTTTGAAGTGTCACACAATTAATTTAATCATCACATTTTGACTTTGAGGTCAAAAAGATTAAGTAATTAAGATCAAAGGCTATTAGTGAATATACTTGAGAAAAAATGAGATTTTTGGGAAAACTCACTCTATCACATTCTCCCCTGCTTTTTAAGAATTTTGTCCCCAAAATTCAAGCAGCCTAAAAGAGATGTGGATATTTCAGCTTGACCTCGGACTTGAGCTCCCATGTGGCATTGGTCTGATCATGGTGGCTTCAGAGAACTTTCACCATATCTATACGCCGATTATTGTGAAGCTCCTTTGAATTCAAATCGAGAATTTTAACTGGGAAATCAGCATAAGATAGATCATCTTTCAACTTGAGAGGCTCATGATTCAGAATGTGACTGGGGTCTTTGAGATAAGGCTTCAGATTTGATACATGGAAGACATTTTGCATGGCACTGTACTGAGGTGGCAAAGCAAGATGATACACACATTCACCAACCCTTTCTAGGATCTCAAAGGGTCCTACATAGAGAGGGCTCAGCTTCCCCTTGTTCTTGGCCAAACCTCAAATAGGTCGGATTTTCATATAGACGTGATCACCTCCTTTGAACTGACATTCATGTCGGTGAGCATAGGTGTAAGATTTCTACCTATATTGTGCTCACTTCATCCTCTTCCTGATTAGTGCAACCTTGTCTGCATATAGTTGCATCTCCTCAAATTTCATTAGGGTATGCTCCCCGACATCATCCTAGTGTAGTGGAGACCTACAGGGATGCCTGTATAAATATTCATAGGGGGCATCCCAATACTCTCCTGATAGCTATTAATATATGTGAACTCGGCTAGATGCACGTAATGGTCCCACGAGCCTTCCCAATCAAGCACACAAGATCGCAAAATGTCCTCTAGAATATGTACTGTACGTTCTGATTGTCCATCTGTCTATGGATGGTATGCAGTGCTGAAGTTTGACTTGGTTCCTATTTCTTCTTGAACCTGCTTCCATAGATTTGAAGTGAACTTTGGGTCCCTATCTAAGACAACAGATGTTGGAACTCCATGCAAGCGTACTATCTCCCGTATATAGAGGTCGGCCAGCTCATAAACTTTCGTAGTAGTCTTCACAGGGAGAAAGTGAGATGACTTGGTGAGTTGATCCACTATGACCCATGCAGCGTCGTATCCCTTTCTGGTCCTGGGTAGCCCCACCACAAATCTCATGGTGATGTGTTCCCATTTCCATTCTGGAATTTCAAGGGGTTGTAGTAGACCACCTGGTCTCTGGTGCTTGGCCTTGATTCTCTGGCATGTCAGGCATCTGGACACAAATTCGGAAATATCACGCTTCATGCCCCTCCACCAGAACTGACATTGTAGGTCTTTGTACATCTTCATCGTGCTGGGATGAATTGTGTACTTTGACCCATGTTCCTCACACTAAGAATCTTTGTCTTCACAGCAGATTGCTCAAGAGCCCACATACGGTTCTTGTATCGAAGACCACCATCAAGACCCACAGAAAGATGTGTTTGAGGCTTTGATAGGAGAGAGGAGAGCTCCATAAGATCAGGACTAGTTTTTTGTGCTTTAAGAAATTCAGAATGTAAGTCAGACATGATAGAGATGTTGTTGATATGTACACGATCAGACAGAAATTGTGGCTTCCATCCCACTAAGTCCTCCATATTCCTCTATTCGGGAATAGATAAGGATGCACACACTACCCCTTTCCTACTAAGGGCATCAATGGCTACATTTGTCTTACTCGGATGATAGGCAATAGTGAAATCATAGTCCTTTAGATACTCAATCCATCACCGTTGTCGCAGATTCAGGTCCTTCTGTGTCAGAATGTACTTCAGGCTTTTTTAGTCAGTGAAGATGTCGAACGTTGCCCCATACATGTAGTGCCTCTAGATTTTGACAACATGAATGATTGCAGCTAATTCCAAATCATGTGTGGGATAATTCAGTTCACTGGGTTTTAGTTGTCTGGATGCAAAGGCCACCACCTTTATGTGTTGTTGCAGGACACATCCTAACCCATTCCTCAAAGCATCAGTGAATATCACAAACCCTTCATTGCAAGATGGTAGAATAAGAACATGAGCTGACATCAATTTCTGGTGTAAATCCTGGAAACCGGATTCATAAGCAACTGACCAGATGAAGTGCTCATCCTTTAGAGTTAGCTTAGTCGAAGGAAGTGCCACTTTGGAAAAGTTCAGAATAAAGTGACGATAATATCTGGCTAGACCCAGAAATCTTCAGATTTCATAAGGAATTTGAGGGGGTTGCCAATCAAGTACAACAGAGACTTTGGTGGGATCAACATATATATTACCCCCAGAAATGGCATGCCCAAGAAACATGACTTTATCAATCCAGAACTCACATTTTGATAGCTTGCCATAAAAAATTTTGGGTTTGAAGGATGTCAAGAACTGCTCGCAAGTGTTCCCAGTGTTTTTCCATAGAATCATAATAGATCAAGATAGCAGCAATGAAGACGAGCACAAACTCATCAAGATAAGGTTGGAAGACTTTATTCATTAGGTTCATAAATACGCCAGGTGCATTGGTCAACTCAAATGGAATCACTAGAAATTTGTAATGCCCATAACGAGTTCAAAAAGTAGTTTTAGAAATATCAGAATCTTTGACTTTAAGTTGATGGTAACCAGAGCAAAGATCAATTTTTGAGAAAACCTTGGCAGTGCGAAGTTGATCAAAGATGTCATCAAGGTGAGGGAGAGGATACTTGTTTTTAATAGTGGCTTGGTTCAACATGCAATAGTCAATACACATTCATAGAGAACCATCTTTCTTTTTGACAAAGATAATGAGTGCACCCCAAGGGGAAATGCTAGGATGGATAAAACCCGTGTCAAGAAGTTCTTGCAACTATTTCTTCAACTTTATAAGCTTAGTAGGAGCCATCCTATATGGTGCCCTAGAAATTAGAGTGGTTCTAGGAAGAAGATCTATGGAGAACTCAATGACTCTATTTGGAAGTAGCCCAAGAAGCTCCTCTAGAAATATGTCAAGAAAGTCACGTACCACCTCCAGTCTTTCTACAGGCCTGCTACTAGGACTGGTCTCTGAGACTAATGTGAGGAAGGCCTTACATCCTTTAGAAATGAGCTTTTTAGCTTTAAGAGAGGTAATTATAATATTATTATAGAATCTACTTCCCTGAGGAATCACCACAGGAGAGGAGTGAGGCTGAGAGAGAACTACCATCTTGTTTCTACAGTCAATGTGAGCATGATATGTGTATAGACAATCCATGCCAAGTATAATATCAAAGTCTTCCATGGTTAAGAGAATAAATTTGAAGGGAATATCATGATTTTTGAATTTTATAGGTAAGACATCAGTTTTCTGTAGGGTAGTGAGTATTTTTCCACTAGGAGTAGACACATCCAGGATACATCCCAAGTACCTTATATGCAGATGTGACATAGATGCCAAATTTCAAAAAATAATTGTATTTGTGGATCCATAGTCAAATAAGGCTTTAAAAGGATGATCACTTAACAATACGGTGCCTACACAGGACAATTATATTATGAATAATTCGAAGGCATTTGAACAAATATTAGATATATGAAAAGATTTTTGGTTACCTTTGACAAGCTGGTTGGGATTTGCCTTTGCTTCCTCTGTCATCACTTTGAATACTCTGGCATTGTGATGTCCCTAAGAGGGTGGAAAACCTGTAGGAGGTTTGTTAAGGATAGATGAAGCAGGGCACTTGGTGAGGAAATGACCCACCTTCTTGCAGTTGTAGCAGACCGGCTTGGTATAGAGACAAGGTCCATCATGCCCTTATCCATAGGTTTTACATTTGTTGTGGTATTCCATTAGCTGATTATACTTGTTCTTCTATCCTCTTTTTCCTAAACCTCCTCCTTTTCCTGATCCCTTGTTGTTATGGATAGGGTGGAACTTTCTAGACTTGTCCTCCTCAGTAGTGGTTAACCCTAACTATCCCATGTTGAAAGGCTTCTGCAGACCCTGTTCCCTTACCTGCTTAAGGACCATGTCTAGGGCTTCATCTATGCTTCTGGGACGGGAGGCTATAACTAGGGTTTTTAGATGGGCGGCAAGGCAGTCAACATAATGTTTGGTGAGGCATTCATCGGTCCTAATAGGTGCATAATGCTCCAGAAGCCTAAACTTCCAGGTGTAGTCAGCTATTGAGAGACTGCCCTACTTAAGTTCCATGTACATCTTCTCCTTCCTCTTCTTCTTAGCTATGGGTAGAAAAAGATATGTGAAGAGGGTTTTGAAGGCCTCCCACCCCATGTTATCTACTTCTTCTCCCCTATTCCTGCCATAGTTTTCCCACCAGATTTTACCCCTCCCTTAAGTAGATGGGTGGCAAATTTGACCTTCTTTTCCATGGGTACTTCTAGGGTACAAAAAGCATTCTCCATAGAGAGGATCCAGGCCTCAGCCTTATCCATGACTTTAGGCTGGTCTTCCCCCCAAAAGGTTTTAGGGTTAAGTTTGATGAAATCTATCACTGTCACTTCCTTTTTCCTAGAGGAGTTGGGTTCAGGGGTTCCTTTTGTGGCAAGGGTCTCCATGAAGTCTAGCAGGATTTTCTTGTGTTCCTCCCACCTTTCCTTGGCCGCACTATCGGGATCAGGTACCTCAGAGGTTTTAGGTTCCTTCCTCTTCTTAGAGGATGACTCTTCGGAAGCCTTGTAGTTATGGGTCTTGGGAGGCATCCTGAAATTAGGTTGAACATGTTAGATTTATCAGCATTCATCATTTTTTCCAATGATATTTCATTATTCTCCTTTATTAATTATGAATGATCTTAATGTTATGATTTGTGGAGGATACCCTAAAATCCTTATCAAAGTTGGTCCTTAGGACTTTCTAAATAGAGTGACTCTTTCCTAACCTTATATCATAAAGGTAAGAAGGATTTTTTTTTAATGTAGATGAGGGGGGAATATTTTTTTCCTATAGAAGAGGTGAGAGGGAATATCTATAGATGAGAGGGGTCCAAATTAAGGCATTCCCAAGAAGTAGGGGACATTTTAGGATATCGGCCAGGTAAACTTATACTGCCATATAGGTAGCCTCGTGTTTTCCAAGCTAAGTGGCTCATAGACTTTAGCGAGACCCATGGAAGATGCTCCTAGACACCTCCACCCTTCATCATCCCTAACTCAAGGACTACCCTAGACTAACAATAGGGTGGATGAAGTTCATGTGACCATGATGTGTGAACATTGGCTCTGATACCAACTGTGACAACCCCAATTTCTATATACTTTCCTTAGTGACATTCACAGATATGCATGCACTCATATCTATAGATGTCAAAAGGGAAAATACAAGAGATTGTGGTAGTCAACTAAATCAGAAGAAAAATCCAGATTATTGTTCACAACACCATTATATAGCCACACAAACAATCATTCATTGACAATAATAAAGTCATTACATATACTATTTTGGGATAGAAGAGATGAATAGTTCTATAAAAGAAAATGCATATGATTTAGAACATCTTATACATCATCTAGAAGAAAAGCATCTATCTAAATGAAATAAGATAAGAAAGGAAATCTAGCTAGTCTATCCTCCATGTTCATTTATTTGATGGCTTCAAGTACTTTGAGATGCTTTATTTGTTCCTTGTCCTAGAAAATTATGAGAAATAGAAATCATCAACAAAAGTTGGTATGTGGTAAAAGATACAGTAATATGGTTTCATATATGGAAAATACTTGAAGAAAGAAGAAAGAAAAGAAAACCATTTCTTAAGGCAGAAAATCAGGTAAACACCTCTTTTATACATTTCATTAGATGCAACTGTACTACAATTTTATAAGAACTTACCATACATCCAGTATGGGAAAAATTTATTTCATCATACATCTAACATGGGAAATTCATCACATGTCTATGCTAGGCAATACACATCCATATTGGGCCATGTGTACTAGTAGCTACAACTCATCAAAATGTCCTTTTATGTTTCATTAAGTTTTGGCGAAGCGTATAGTATAGTAGTTCAACCAACAAGGTATAAGCAAATAGTTTCACACAAGGTATGCCATATCATAAGAAACCAAAGAAAACTATTCTTATACTTAATAAGACCACGTACCTATTTTGATTAGATCTGGAATCCAAGATTCTAGAAGAACAATAACTAGATCATCCGGAAAGGAAATAAAGGGTATACTTGTTACTATTGGTCCATATGACCCATGACTAAGGTTTATTCTTTAGATATGAGTACTTTTATCTTATCATGATTAGATTAGGGATTAATCATGACTTTTATCTTATTTTTGGATTCACAAGATCATATGCCAAAACTAAGGTCTCATCCCTTTTAATGATACCTCTTATCATCCAAAAGGAGAAGTCCACAATTAGGGTTTCTATTATGATTTATTATATCATCAAGAGTTGCCTTTTAGGATTCACATGGTCTAAGGGATCAGAGTTGGATCTAGAGTTTTAAGGTCAGTCATGATCATATAGGGTCATTAAATATTTAGGATTTGGCATATAGTTGCATGAAGTATGCATATGTAGAGAGAGAAAAACTAGAATTTAGGGCTTTCTATAATTATTGAGTCAACTATCCCTATTTGATTAGGGTTTTGAGCCATATGAGGATTAAGGACTCAATTAGGGTTTAAGATGTCCACAAGTCAGATATTAATCATGGATGATTATTATTACACAAAATGATAATGATAAATGATTATCAGGGTTTTAGGCCATTATATTATAAAAGGACCCGAATCTAGGTCATGATAGTATTTTCTTTAGATAGCTCGTATTTTTTTAATGAAAATGGTATATAGGCTCATTATATTCCGACATTCCTAGCATTTTCTAGGATTTGCCTAAGATAATCCATTTTCTTGGGTAAATAAAAGAAAAGAAAAGAAAAATGCCTTGATCAATGGCCAAATCCGACTGGATTTATGGCTCAGATTGATCCAATCTATCGTGAGAAGGGGCCTAGGTTGTTGACTGTGCACTCATGGATTGGCCCACATAAAATCATGGGTCCAGGCTTGGTCACCTTCTCCTTGCTCGAGCAGGCTCCAGGTCGCGGCGAAGGGCTCGCCAGTGAGAGGAGGGGAAAGGACCAGTGGGCTCCAACTGTGGGTGGGGATGTGCCACCTGGATTTGTCCGGCGTTAGCGAGTTGAGGGGTGCAGGTGATTTGGAGGGAGGAGGCGAGAATGAGAAATGCCCAACAGGGACAGTGCAGCGGCGCCGGTGTGTGAGGTTAGGGTTGATTGGTGATCTCGGATGACGATGAGGGTCGGGAGGTAGTGGGTTAAGGTAAAGGAGGCTGGAGACGATATCAAGGGGGTCTTTTATAGACTCTCGAGTAGGTTTAGGGTTGGTTGGGGGTTCTGGGCTTCTCGGCCACCGCCGGAGTGAGAGTGAGCCAAGCTCGGGTTGTTGGGCTGGCATAATGGTGCATGGAATTAGGTGAAGATAGGGTTTTTTGGGTGTGGTTTCAAAGGACAAAGTGATCTATTCGAATGGTTTCTCGTGATCGCGTCTAGGTTGGTGGCTGGTGGTGTTAGCCATCCTCCACATTTTCCCGCAAATGTCAGGAGGTAGAGAATGAAGTCCTAACCACTCAATTAAGCCCCATATCTGTGGGTGCCTGATCTGAGGGTTGGGAATTGTCCCCGGCGGATTGTTGACGTGGATACAATGGTTTGAAAGGTTAAATATATCCGTTTTTTGCATAAAACTTTAAGAAATCCTAGAAAATTGTAGGAGTGTCATATTGGGGTCAAATTTTTACCATAGGTTCTAGAAGGTGTGTAGAATTTGTAGAAACTTTTTGGTGGCAAAAAGTTGAAGTTATGTCCTTTAATATAATACTTTGGTTAAAGTAGTTAATTAGCTTTGTTGAAGTGTCACATAATTAATTTAATCATCACATTTCGACTTTGAGGTCAAAAGGATTAAGTAATTAAGATTAAAGGCTATTAATGAATATACTTGAGAAAAAAATGAGATTTTTGGGAAAACTCAATCAGTCACAGACTATGTAATGGGAAGGATGGTTTTAGTGAGATATACCTAAACCTAGGGCTTGTCCATTGACAATACCTCAAAGCCATGTGTAGACTTCAACGCCATGTCTTAGATGATGTTTGTGTAGCTCCTAGTCTTTGCCATGGACTTTGGCCTCCACCATAGACTACGGCTGACATGTCCTCCTGAGCGGAAGACATCTCTCGCCTCTGCAGATAGTCCACACGGACCACTTGGAACTCCTTCCATTCTAGAAGAACTGGCAGGAAGGAGACAACCCTCCTGCTGGCGTACTAGCACCAACCTACTCTCCCAAACTCAGACTACTTTTCTACAATTATCTTTCCCTCATTGTGCCTCCCTAATCGGGTAGCACTTGCTCAGGCTCTCATGGTTACCAAAACTAGAGAGGACAACAACTTCACAGAGCAACTGATGTTCTGAGTTGTGTGTTCTGAGAAGCCCCCAGTACCCCTCTATTTATAGTAGAGTGTTAGGTCAGGGTTCCCAGTCTGTTTAGGAGTAGAAGGATCTAGAAATACCATGAATAGTTTGTACTACGGTAGGAGAATGGATCATTTCACGACTGAATCTATCATTTGGGCAGGTGAGACGATCGGTTCATAACTAAACCGATCATTTGGGTAGGTGAGCCGATCGATTCACCTAGTGAACTAGTCGTTTTACTTCCCAGACTTGCCTGCAATTGACTTTCCTTAATCGTTTCAAATTAATGCAAAGATTAATCCTTATTCCAATTGAATTGAACAAGTGAACTGTGAAACTTTTCCTTTAATCAGGAAAATCCTTATTTCCTCAGTTGGCAGGACTGTGAGACACCTGGTTCACCAAGTGAACCGGTTGGTTGGCTCACACCATACGATTGTCTCACAAGGGTGAGCTGGTCGGTTGGTAGTCCTAATATTGCCAATGCAGTCTCCAATCAACCTGACACTCTAACCAGTTAGTTCAACACTTGAACTTGATAGTTCTGAGTACAGTCTATCAATTGTATATTTAATTGAGTACCTAAACACCTTTAGTCTCAATCTAAACATCATTCATGGACAATCTCCTCTTCCAAGTGTATCCTATGTGTGTGACCCTACAGCTTCCAATTTACATTGGCAGTGAATGTTCATAACAACTTATGACATTACAAGCAATGAGAAGAATCTAGTAACTCATCATTTCTACCTAAGTAACTCAGAAAGTTGGTGAACAACTTCAACCTACAATATGTGATTAGTTTTACTGTGATCGTATAGTTCCTTTGTCACTAACATCCGGATTAAACTCAAGGCATGGAACGTCATCCTCTTCAACATTCAATCCATGTTCCTTGGCCTAGAGCATACTATCTTAGATGCACATGAATTCATATATCATATATTGAATCACATGAGTATGGCCATACAATTCTCAGTCTCACTTATCAAGGGGTCCTGGATATCATACTCCTTGTAGGAGGGACAAATCCCATCTCTATAACTCACAGTCTATCCCCATGTGTCAAAGTCACCCGACCAACACCTTTATAACACCCATGTTTCAGGAATGTGTTTGATGATGTCAAAGTTTACCCAGCGATATGTGATGAGTATAGTGATTTCATGTCTAAGAACCACAATCACCACCATCACTATGAGAGATGATTGTAACTACCATTCCATGGTATCCATGTATCACTCTCACGGTGGGTATGTCTAATATACTATTCTCTAACATATATATATATATATATGTGTTTGACTTGATATCACATATCATGACTAATGAGACTCGGTCATCAGTCAACACACACTCTAGTCTTATGTATTACTGTTGTCAATTTTGCTTCCACAGTATTATCCGACTAGAGACATAACAAGAATGTATGTACTCTTATCATACATATGGTCTCATTGTTCAGGTCCTCAACCTAAAGACATATGTCATCGATTCATGTCATTCTTTAGACATCAATCATGTATGTGTCATCATCTCATGAGTCAGACAAACATAATATATGGAATTACCTTTATCATTATCAAATCAAGTATCATATGCCTCATTGCAATCATCATATGATTGGCTCTCTGGCCATACTATACCAACACCAAGGTCCTACAACTCCTCAACACTCTCACTACCTTCACATACTCATGGGTTGTAGAAGAGGAAGCATGTGGAGGTGGTTATGGCTGTTTGGGTGGTGGTGGCCTTGGGTGTGGTGGATTTGGGTTTTGGAGGATGAATTGTGGTTGTGATGGTCGTAGTGGATGGGGGTGATATTGTGGGGGTTTGTTGGTATGAGTGAGGTGGAGGGTATTGGTAGTTGAAAGGGGGTTTTTGATGTGGATGAGCATAAGGATTTGGTGGTCCTTGGTACTGGACTTGGCCTAGTGGTGGGACATAAGCACCTTGAGTAGTGCTCACATAACTGCCATCATTGTTTGGTTCGTCCATAGGTTGAGACGGGAGCCTCCCTTATTCATGGTGAGTAAGTGAAATGGACATATGTTCAAGCCTTTGTTTAAGGCAGATAATGTTTTGCCCTTGAGAGGACACCTCTTTCTTCAATTCATCAAGGCTCCTTAGCCTTCTTAGAACTTATTCTTCAAACTTGGAGTTGTATTTAGGACCTTGTTGTTGCCTTGGTTGTCCTTGCCCCTCCTCATTTTGTTGTTTCCATGAGAAGTTGGGATGATTTCTCCACTCTGGAGTATAAGAGTTGGACATCAATCCTTGGATGTTGCGATTGTCAAAGGCATGCAAAGCGTGCACTTCTTCTTCCTTGGCATCAACTATCATAGTGGATTGGCTAGAAGAACCACCAGCTTGGCTCTTCATCATGTTCATCATATCCTCCATCATCTTCATCATTTGTGGGTTTTCTTCTATTTTGACTGGAGCTACAATAGGGGGTGGAGGAATGTAGTTATGGTCACATTGATCCCCTTTAGTTGAAGCTCAGTGGCGAGAATTCTCAGCAAGATGCTCAAACAAGGGCCAAGACTCCTTCGGTGGCTTTTCCATGAAGGTGCCTCCACATGAAAAATTGGCATTGTTTTGGCTCAACTCAACTACCAGGTGTAGAACGTTTGAACAAGTTGCCACAAACGTACCTCATGATGAGGGAAGTCACACATGAGCTTTTAGAACCTTTCCAAGTTTCATGGAAGGGTTCATTCTATTTTCGTGAGAAAGTGGTAATGGATCTCCACATCTAAGTCAACTTGGTGATCAGGTAGAACTTCTTAAGGAACCCATTCTTCACCGCATTCCATGTCACTAAATCAGGCTTGGATATGTACCACTCCTTATCTTTTTCTTTCAGGGAAAATGGGAAGAGGGTTCTTTGAATTGAATCATCGGTGGTGGTAGGTGTGCGGAAAGTGGAGAAAGTTTCAGGAAAGCATCGATGTGGTGGTATGGGTTCTTGTTCTCCATCCCATAGTAAGTAGGAAGGAGTCTGGAGGGTTGGTAGAATGAAGAATTTTTGACCCAACATTTGATCAACAAGGGTAGAAATTGGGGAGTTGTAGTTCCCCGGAGTGAAGTACTCGTGGAGAGGGTGGTTGGGTTGTGGTTGAGCATCTCCATGAGGTGCACCATGAGGACCAGGGCCTTCCATTTTAGCTAATTGGTGTTGTTTATGGTGGCTTTGGCACCTTCTTCTACCTATCTCGGGGTCGTATGGCACCAAGTCAATACAATTTGAAGGTGTATTGATCATGCATGATTGTCACCTACACAATACACAAACGAGCAACAAGATCCAAGTTAGAAAGATAGTATGCAAAAGTAAACAAAGAATAATGAATAGCAATGGTGAGGGCAGTAAGAAAAGCTAAGCTACACTAACTAGCTAGGTTGAGCTCCTCAATCCCCAACAACGGCGTCAGAAATCTTGGTGTGTTTCTGCCAATGGTGTTACACACTACCCAATTAGAGTTTGAATAGATGCAACCCCGCAAACAGACACACACAGTGGATCTTTCAAAATTTATATATAGACCTAGTCTAACACACTAGATTAACTAATCGCACGTACCCACAAGCACACGGGGTCATGTTGTAGTATAGGCAAGTGGTAAGAGAAGGGTTGATCCTCAGGGAGAGAGGGGGAACTAGAGCTAAGTTAATGTGATCCACATTCCTAAAGCGGAGTGTAGGGTTTGATGGTTTAAAGGTTGATTTTGGTTTATTAAACTACGATTTTAAGCAATTTAAGAGCAAAAAATAAACTAGATTACCAACAACCCTAGGTTACCCTAAGCAAGTTAAGACTAATAAACTAGGCAAGACAAGCGAAAGAGCAAGAGCAAGGAGTTACACTACACTTGAAAGGCAAATTATCAACTAAGAAACAAGCTAAGCCCTAAAGCTAGCAAGAGCCTAGGTTATCACTTATTAACTAAATCAACACAAGCAAGCTTAAAAGAGCCCTAACTACTTAAGCAAGACCAAACTATCAAGGATGAAGTAATTAGCTAAGAAACAAAGGCAATTAACTAAACTAGCATTAACAAGCTAAGAAGTCAAGGATGGATTTTAAGCAATAAGATGGATAGGTGGGCCACTTGGGAATGAAACTTTGATATTACTTGGGGGAGGTTACATAGCAAGCAAGTTTTATATCTTCAATCTAGATTATAAAACCAAACAACAAGGCAAGTGCTATTAGAATATACCCTATGCTACTAGTTAGAGAACTAGGTCTAGGTGTAATTCTAATAGGACTCGGCAAGTCTAGGTTTCTAGGGTAAGTAGTATTATGGAAATTGAGAGCCAAGGGGAGTAGAGATGAGGGTGTTTCACCTCATGTTACTTTCCATCTAGCCTATAGAAAACTCTAGGTAATTGCACTAATCACACTTACACTAGCTACATAGATCTCACACCTACTTGTAGGATAAGGGAGTTGTCGATAGGAACAAAGGGGGCCAACTAGGGATCCACTAAATGGACCTAGGAGCCATTCCTAAGATATCCATATACATTCCATTTCCCCTAGAAATTAAGTGTTATCAAGCATCATAAAACAAGCAATCTATGTTAAAAGCACAAACCACAAGCAATATAATAGGAAATGAGATAGAAGCAAGAGGCAATCATCATAGAATGGAAATATCTTCAATACAAGTTATTTTCCCCCAACATGGTATCAAAGTAACATTTTAACCCCAAACAGCCCACCACTTGGGGCTTAGCTAGACATGATCATACAAAAGAGAAAAGAAAGGAGAAGAAAGGGGTAGGAATCCATGGAGCTCGTGGAATCTTCTTCTCTTTCACCTCCACTATAGGGAAAGGCTCCTCCTCCAAGGTAGGTGAATAGCATGAAGTTATGGAGTAGGGGACCTAGAAAACTAGGTTTGTATGGTGGAAATGGAGTGGGAGGTAGGTGAAAGGTTTGGAAAGCAAGGAAATGGCTAAGGAGTAGCTAGGGAAGCTAACCTTTGTGTTGTGGTTGCCGCCTATCTATATATAGGTGGTGGGGAGGCACTAGGGTAAGTGGAGGCAAAATGGGAAAAATAGTGGGGAAAAAGTGTAGGTTTAGGTGGTTACCATGGTCGTGGTGGGGGTTGCATGGCACGATTGTGGGCAGTGAAATGGCTGAGGTGGAAGGTGGAGCAGAGGTGTAAGGATGTATGGTGTCCACGGCCATGGCGGGTGCCACGGTCGTGTTGGGTAGGGGGTACCACAATCGTGTTGGGTAGCGCAGCCGTGTTGGAGGAGGTGGCCACATGCAAGGTTACTTCTGAGGTCATCCTATCTTTGCCTCACCACAGTCGTGGCAGTTACCATGGGAAAGGTAGGCTTCAGTGGCCACGGTCGTGCTGATGGCCACGACCGTGGTCATTAATGTGTAAAATGAGCCGAGTCACTATTGAATTTTGGGGTCTTGAGGGATAAATCGCTATGGCTGTTCTGATGATCGCGGCTGTGGTGTCTTCAGTGACCACGGACGTGGTCATTCATGTACAAAATTGGCGATGCTACTATAACTTTTTGAGATAAATTTCCCAAAACCGTAGTGGTTTACCATGGCTATTTTGGGGCTTCTTGCTACTGATCTCCACTTCAACTTCTTCATTTGGCCTCCTTTTGGTTTGAATTGATTCTTGTGCATCCAAAGAAAGCTCAGGGAAGAGGTAGGTCCAATCTTGGGTGCAAGGACCCAAACATGTTCTTCATATGTCTCCCTTGCAACAATGCATGCATAAGTACCCTAAAAAACACACAAAAGGAGGCATAAGTGCATTTGACATAAAAGAGCACATTGGAGGAAATAACTTGCAATATATAGTGTATAGATGTGATTATCATGCAAAAAAGACACAGGATGAATCCCTAAAATAGGGTTGCATCAGCATGGACCCAACTTGATTGTGATTTTCCACCACTTCCCATCGCCTACCCGCTACTCATGGTCCCTTTTCACCACTCGTAGTCACTGCCTACCATGTGGAATAATTATCCACGACGTCATGCGCATCGCAGACCCAGGCGCAACATGATGGCTATGGCTGCTCTTGTTGCCGAAGTCACGGAGGAAGGGGGTTGGGGGTAGCAAAACAACCTAGAACCCTATCATACACCTTCAGAGAGCCAACATGGTTCCAAGGGGGCACTTTATCTAGCTCGATGTGGTCTAGGGCAGGGGTGCCCAAAAAGGAACAACGGCGGCATCGTAGGAAGAAGGTAGGGGAACAAGAAAGGAATTGTAGCTCTAGGGCACTCGATTTGCTAAGAAAAGAGAGGAAAAAGGTATTTTTATTTTTAGAAATCATCAAATATATTACATAAATAATGTAAACCAACTTGTATGGATTGTAATAAATAAACTTGTGTTGTAACAGAATGGTAAACAATATTGTACATGCAAAATAAAAGAAATAAAATCTAAAATTTATTTTAGAAACACAGTAATTAATACATATGTAAATTATAGCATCACACTCGTATGTACTAAATAATTAGATGTAAAACATTAGTAGTAAAAGTAGTAAGAGAATACATGTTTACCCTTTTATTTTATCTCTAGAGGATGTTACTAATATTATGGAAACAATTAACATGTATGGGAAACTGAGTTACTATTATCTGAAAGAAATTAGAAATAAACACATTTGAGGATAATGAAGAGAGATCAAGGAATTTTAGTAAATATAAGATAGTATTTACTTCTCTAGTGAGTGGAAAATTTTGAAAGGATCATAAATACCCTATATAGTAAGTAAAACGTTCATGTATATCAATTAATTCATTAAGAAATTTTTAAACAAGAAAGTAATGTCAAATTTATTTCTCATGTATTAATTTGTCCAATTGGAAAATTCTTTTTTAGTTGGATAATACTAGTACCCATAAACAAATTATAAAATAATTAATGAGATAATGCTAAAAGGATTCAAAGAAAGTAAATGGCATATTGAACATTCTAAAAATAAAAACTAATGTGCAATTCGAATTCTACGTCTTAATTAATATATGTGTCAAAATTTACTTTATTTTAACTTTGTTTGGACCTTCAAATATATTTTGAAAGAGAATATACAATTGTAAACATTAATTGTTAATTGTTTAATTTAATACATTTTGTTTGATATTGTTTTTAATTTTCTTACCTATCATTCCATAACAAATTCTTGACTTTTCTCCATTTACAATATATGTTGTATATTTCCCTTAGTAAAAAACTAGGCAAGTTTCTTTCTACCCAAGTTAAATAGTCATATATAGACCCCTCCCCATGGTCTTCACACACATAGAAATCACTAGACCAATAGGCCACCCTAACCTTCTCTATTATCCTCCTATTCAAGTCCCTTGTATGAATTGTCAAAGACTTCTAATCTCATGGTGATCCCTCCTCAACCATTGATGTATCAAACTTTGGAACCTTGACTTGGATCAAAGGTTTGAACTTTGCAAGTTGAAAAACCTATTTTAGGTATGTACATATACTCTATTTAAATTGGGCATAATATCATGATTAAATATCTTTTCTCATATGAGTCATTAACTAAATTGTGAATAATCATATCATCTTTTAAAAGTACCCTTCTTTGTTAATATTTTCCTGATTTATAAATAGTGATACCACATGGATGGTCTTCTGACCTGATCTATTCATGATTAGGGTCCTTTGACCCCATTTGATGTAAAATTAATATTCTTATCATTTACATGAAAAATAATTGTGCTTCATTCTTTCCTACCCTATTTGTATGGATAATTGACTAGTCATAACTATAATTAGTGACTCCATATAGGCACTGGGTTTTATTCCCCTACCACTTATATTGTTTATAGGAACTGGGTCTTACATACTTCCAGACACTGGGTTCTATTCCCCTTCCACATATGATATTAGGCACTAGGTTCTATTCCCCTTCCATGCACTGGGTTCTATTCCCCTGCAAAATACTATATTTATCTGGCATCGAGGTTTTCGTCCTCATGCCCTTTAGTATGGAACCCATATGGGTTCATATCCTACTTTTTAGTATATGTCAGTCAGTTTTCATTTATCACCATGCAACTATTTATCTTTGTGATTATGTTGAAGTGAGTATGGCAAGAAACATTTTATTTACCATATCCTTGTTAATAATTGCCTCATCTTTTGATCATGTTAAATCTTTTTGATAAACTCTTCTCTATTGTACATCCCATTATTGGCATCTATTTATTTCAAATATTATCTCACTTTAATTAATTCCCAATTATCTTACTTTGTGCATACTTGGCATTCACTGACATACTTCCTTTTGATTTCCTTTTTCCTAGGTGTTGCTTTTTAACCCACCTAGGGTTAGCTCAGCCTGAAGTTCAGAGAGGAGATGATTTTTTTTGTTCAGGATCTAGTGTAAATATGAGTTCCTAGATGGTAAGGTTTCTCACCACAATATGATCTTGATAATTAGATTCTTAATTTACACTTTCCTATAAGGCTCAATGTTAAGTTGAAACAATGAAATTCTATAATAATTATATTTTAATTTCCTCTGTCATAAACTATGTTTCTGTACTCATCTATTTGAGGAAATATAATGCACCCCTTTTATTTGGTCATATTTGTATTCATAGGGTTATATGCAAATTTATTTTCTTGAATTAAGTAAGGAGTGGCCCCCTACCAGGTCCCACACCTTACATGAAGCTTTGGTCTAAAAGTAGTTTGAGTATCACCACCAGATACATGTACATAAGACACACCAATCGAGCATCAAAACATCTTTAATCATGAAATTGAAGGATAGAGTGAGGATTTAGTTCAAGGTGAAGTGCACATCACTTATATGAGGAGAGGAAAAGTATAGGTTATCACATCCTCCCCATCTTAAAAGAACATTTGTCCCCAAAGTTAAATCAATTCATAAATTAAGATTTGATATTTCATATTCAATTATTGTAATTGTTTGGTATTCCCTCAACCTCAAGACTACTTCATAATTGAGAAATTGAGTATATAGATCAAAGCATAGTCACATCGATCATCAAATTGGGAAGATCATCATGTGAGTCACAAATAGTAAGAGATCATCCTATAAATATAGATTTGGAGAGAGCACATGTTTATGTAAAACAAATAGAACTCTTTGAATCAATAGTAAAGAATGACTTTCACTCCCAACATTTAGGGTCCTACCTTCTATATTGGCCTGGGGTTATACAACCATGATTGATAATATTTCAACAATTTGAGACAAACATCATATTTCAACATCATGATTTGTGCTCTAAATCAATTAAAATGTCCACCCTAGTTCACATGGAGCTTAACCTTAAGCTATAAACCGAGTGATTTAACATAGTCATCGTATCAAATTTTTTAGATTTGGGAACATGGAAGTCATCAATCATGTATCAAGGATGGTCTCAGGATCCAAATAGGGTGACCACATGAGTCAAATGAATATCAATATCAATACTTATGAGTCAAGATTTCATACATCAATATCGAGAGTCAAAGTTTGGACATAAAAGGCATAGGTCCAAACATTTCAAAGTTAGGGTTTAGATTCCTATTTAGACCGTACGTATGATAATTCATCCATGTATAATAATTGAGGAATATTTGAGCAATATTTGAGCAACATTTCATGATATCAATCATCCAGTTCATTATCATGATATTCAAGGTTGATGAAGTATCTAGACCTAGGCCTTTATAAGAACTCAACCACTAATTTTAGTCAAATTCATCATATTTCAAGATCATCATCAAATTGAGATTCAAGATTGAGTATCAGTATCATCATAAGTATAACATATTAGATAGTTAGGTCAATAAATCACAATTGGGTGGAAGGGGTTACCTTTCCAAAATCTGGAAATCAACAAGATGAAAATTTAGAGGAAGTCATAATGGGGATGCGACCTAGGTTAGGGGAATCATAAGTCAACTACCACCCTAATCTACCACATTAGCCTATATTAATCGTGAGTCATCAAGCATATCCAAATAGAAAAAGTATCAACTATCAAATCATATTTCACAAGATCACGAGTCAAACATCAAGATCATTAATAATGTAACCATATTTCAAGATTTTGAATATCGAGGTCATAATCGTGTTCCCTTCCTTTCGAGATCAAGGTAAGGGTATATTTTGGTAGTCGAGAAGTCAAATTGGGAACACAAGATTTTGAGCATAATAGTGCAAGATTGAGATCTGTGTTCATCATGTTTTTCAAAATTGAGATTACCAAGGGGTATAGAAGTAAATAGGGAAATGCCTCTTGTGAGAGTCTTTCATCATGATTTTGAGAGTCCAATATCATCATCATTCCAAGGCATAATCATCGTAGATATAAAATAGGGAAATTTTCTTAATCGTATTTGAGGCTTGGTTAAGAATAGGGAACCATGGATTCAATCAAATAGGGACCTCATCAGCCATGAGGTATAACATACAAATCTTCCTTACCTCATCTTATCATGATTACTATCATTTTACCTCATACATAGATAGCATGTAGTCTGGATTTGGTAAAGTTGACTTAACATGATCTGAGAGGTATACATGAGTGCTTCACTCCAAGAGTACTTATATTAGTCATAATAGAGTTTTCAATTTAAGGTCATATCATGGCATTATCATTATTTTACTCAAGTTTTACCTATTTATTCAAATTTTAGTTTTCCCCATGCATAAGCTACCCAAAATCCAAAAATCATGTGGTTAATATTCATGAGAGAGATCACATGAGGAAATGAGAAACTAAGTAATCAGCATCTAATGGGTGTCTTAGGGTAGTCCTTAAAGAAGAGAGACAAGATTCTAGAAGACTCTCTAGTATATGTGTAATTAGGATATTAAACATGCATATAGGGAATGTGATTTCTCTAATATCATTTTTTACAGAACCATTACTACTGCTACTTAATGCTACCTACTACTACTACTACCACCACCACCACCATTGTTGTTGCTGACGTTGTTATTGTTGATGCTACTACCACTACTGCTACTACTGCTACTGATACTGCTACAGCTACTACTACTAATAACTACTACTACTGCTACTACTAGTAGTAGTAGTAGTAGTGCTATTCCTACTACTACTCCTACTTCTACTACTACTACTACTACTACTACTACTGATGTTGATGTTGCTGCTACTACTACTGCTGCTACTGCTACTACTACTACTACTACTGGTACTACTACTATATTACCCTAAGTCCACATTCCTAATGGCTACACAACCAAATGAGAGTGGACCTATGTGTCCATCCCTAGAATGGATCACATAAAATATGTATGAATAAAACCGCAACCAAGAATGAGGTAAGAGCCAACATAGCATAAATGAAACTAAATTAATACCTCACAGAAGATCTTAGTCCCATATATCAACCCATATGAATTCCATTTGCATGTCATAAAATATCATCAGAGTAAGAGCATCCAATAATCATATAAGAGTAGAAGCAACAATCATAGCATGACAATTTTAGTGTACCTATTATCTAAAATCATAAATAGGGTACGCATCGGCACAATTGTCATGAGTATGCTATAAAATTCATAAACTCACAGGTTTAAGAGAGCATATAAGCCTGGAAAAACTTGAAATAATAGCAAGAAAGAAATCAACAATGTTAAACATTTTCTTATTAACATTCAATTGTGTTTTAGATGCATTTCTATTATACTTAAACAACAACATATGACCATTGACCAACTTCCTCAAAGGAAGGGTCCATAAAGGTGCTCAATATTATCAACCCTTTTTTATACGTGAGGGACCTTGAAGACCTAAGTCAATGAGCTAACCTTGTTTCAACATGCCTTGTTCCCTTACCCTGAGAATTCAGGCAGGCGCACAAGGTTGGTATGATGGACAAGTTGAATTATGTTCAAGGTGTGTTCAACACATTTCAAGCAAAAGGAACATACCAATCATAGGGAACAAGTAGCTCAAACAATTATATAAATCCAAGAAGTTTAATAATACATGCATACAAGTTCAACACCACTAGTCTTTCCAAGAGGAGGACAAAGTGTATCTTGATAGAATCACAAGATTAATAATTTGATTAGAAAATCAGAATTAGCAACTTGACTATATCTTATAAAGTAAGTCATCATAGATATCCTGACATTACAAATGATTATAGTTGGATTAATATCAGCAAGATTACGTAACATTTGTTCATTATTGTGGTGGTTGGATGTGTCACCTAAGATTAGGTATTATATATGTGTTTAAAGATTTCATGGTCTCCACTAGTCATGAGTGTTTAGTACCATGTTACTTCGTACATCATGGATTCCTCTAGAAATTAGGATGACACATCATGACTAAGGTTAGGTTTCACAAAATTAGGATTACAATATCATAGATGGAGTGATCATAAGTTTCAAGCAAGGTTATTCAACATGAGCATCAACATAGTCAAACTAGTCATTTTGAGTCTTTATTATGTAAGATGGTCATCATTAGAGTGTTGATGGGATTCATTTGAGTTAGGCATCATAAGCATTTTCAATCTACTGATTTGCAATCATAATATAATATGGATGATTGTTAGGGCAAGATTTTCATATGGTTAGAGACTAGTTATCAACATGCATACAAGATTACATTTCGGGTTAATATAAGGGCATTCAGTCACATAAGTGTACAAAAATGATCCTCATATAATTTAGGGTTACAATGAAAGTAAGATTACTGATTTAGATATCACATAATGGATTCATGTAATATTGGATCAATATTTGAGCAAGGTGCAAGATTTCATATTCAAAGTCTTCATATAACACATATCATAGCTCATTTCACATCAGGAGGTCAAAGTGGGGTATAAGTAGGAACAAATTCGAATCTTGGTATAACATGCATTCAAAATTACTTATTTGTATTAATCATAAGGATTTAGGGTACATACAATAAATATGAGGCATTAAAGGAGTAACCTTGAGCATAAATCCCATTTTAGGTTACTTAAGTAAGATTAGAGCATCTTTCGGTACCAAAGTATATAAAGTTCAAATTATCATGCATCAACATGTGTCAAGATATTGATATTAGGCTAACATCATGTTTTGGGCCATAAAGGATAAAGTTTGAGGTTTGAATGACATAAAGTATTTAGGAAGAGATCAAAAGTTATTATTTTTAGCATACTAGTAGAATAATAAGAAGATTTGGGTTCTAAAAGCATTTGTAATTAGTAGATTGTGTTTTTCTAATCAAAATGATATATTGCATGATTATATTTGGACAAGGGGTGCATGCTTGGTGATTTTTCAAAGATTTTCCTTATTTGGGATGATATGGGCCTCTGGATATTGATATGGGGTTGAGGTAGAGGGCTAGAGTAGTGCTTGGCATGCGGACCATGCGGTTGAGCTCCATGGGCCGAGCTAAAGTGACCCTAGGCCTGCATCTAGCTAGCATGGACCCAGGTGTGTTTGATTTGATATCCAATATCATGAGTACATAGTCATCAATCACCATAAATGTAGTTTTATGTATTATTGATTTCCTATAATATCTACAATAATATATTACTAATGACTTATCAAGAATGATTACTCTATGTATACATATGATCTCATGTTTAGGTCCTCAACTCAAACTATATATCATTGAGTCAAAACATTCATTAGACATGTGTAACATCTCTCTTTTTCAAACACGCATATTATTGATAGGAAAAGTATGTTCCATTCATTTTTAGGGGAATATCACAAACCAGACAACCATTCCATAAAATAAGGTTTCATTTAACTAACACAGGATAATAGTAACGATCATCATGTGTCATGGTCCACAACATAAAACATGAACTTTAACCTAAGCTTCATGTTATCCTCATATATTATAAGAAAAAATAAAATAATTTCCATAAGATATTTGACACCCCGCCAGCTCTAGTCTTAGGGATCCTTGAAATAAAAGTAAGATGGATGTAGTCTTTATATTACTCCTCACATGTAGACGATGTGTCCTCAATCATTCTTAATGTATTTAGTAAGTGGAACTGAACATTTTAGAACCTTAAATAACATTATTTTGAAAGAAAAAATAAGCATTAAAAAAAATCAAAAGTTACCTTTTGTTGTGGTATTTTATCTGGATTGTATAAGAATCCTAAAGTTTGCACTGAAGAACTTCTTGGATTGCACTAAAGTGCCACTTGTTTTTATCCAAAGAGCCTCTTAGTGAGGATCTTATATAATGTTTATTAACTTAATCTTGGTCTTGAAAGCTCTTAAATCTTATTCTTAACATGCATGAAAAGTTATATCGTAATGCTTGAAATGAAAGAATGTATAATTACAAGATTGATCTAATAATTTTCGTCTTTATAAAAGAAACAAAATAAAAAAACCAATAGTTTCATATCATTGCATGTACATTGTACATAATAACATATACACATACATAAAACATGTTCAGAGTTCATGAATTCACTTATCATTCTTAGAGAAATTCCTAAAATATATCATGAGGTTGATAAAACTCTAATTATACTATTCAACAATTAACATCAACTGATAATTATTATTCAACCTAATTTATAGGGTTTCATTGTTCTTTAGTAGTTAAAGGATATTTGGGATCAAAATAGGTTAAACAAGGTCCTTGTATATTTTTATCTTCCAATGACTATTTATATAAAAATGTATGATTTAAGATGAACATATTACAAATTTACGAAGGACTAGACCATTAGAAAACTCCATATCAATTAATGAATCGGTTGGTACAATATTTGTAGCATGAACCCACACTAACATGGGCCAATTATAGTTGAACACCTAGACTGGCCCCACTAAATCAAAGTGCGGAGGAAAAATAAGAATAACCATAGAAAAATGATTGTCCCTGCTATAGTGTGTGGTAAGAAAAATTAAAAATAAGGGTAAAATGGTAAAGTGGCTCATTGGTTTTTATCATATTCACAATGCTCAAAGCATGACAAATAGTAGAAAAAATAAACCAATCTTATAATCTCAAGTTAGAAATAAACCCAATTGATATTCAATTAAGATTGTGACAAATAGAATCCTCATATCAAACTTGACCCATCAAGCTCATGCTTGTGTCTTGAATTGGTTGGGTGCGGCCGAAACACCTATTGACATGGTTGGACACCAAAGAAGGAACTAGTTAAATGAAGAAATTAGAAAACACGGTATAAACAAGTGGTGTGAAACACTTTACGATGTCATTTTGAGGTCATCCACAGAATCAATAGGTTAAGAGATGATCAACATGCCTACATTGTTTCTTGGGGTGGAAAAACATATGAAAAGAAGGAAGGTCGAATACCATTTGTTGGGGAAAATTGATATTGGGGAAATCTTGTTGGGGCTGTTAGGAGTTGTTTCATGGCAACAAAACTAACCATGATGCCCACAGTCATTGTGGTGAACTTCCAGAGGGGACAAGGTGCAAGATGGAAAATGTGATTGGGTTGTAGAGAATTTTTCTATGACTGCAATGTAGCATTGGGGCTATAGGTGATATTGAGATTGAAGAAGGGTTATGTTTATAGGGGGAGAATCTAGGAAACTTTGAAGATCAAAGGAGTTTGATTCTCATGGGATCAAGGGACTAGTTCCATTTGGATCATTCAGTGACCCAAAACATGTGGGGTTTAGGGTCATGATAATGGGAAAATGAGGTTAAAGTGTGGAGATTATATTGATATTGATAGGTATACGATAGGGGTTTATAGATGAGAAGGAGTCATGTGCACTTTGAAGTCCAACTAGCTTTAAGGGTAGGCTAAAAGTGATGAACCCCATCTCACGGTGTCCCCAAGATCCAAGAGTCTGACTTGGAGGGGGATCTATCAATTAGGCGTGTAACACTCACTTAGCATATTAAAAAAGTAAGTTAAAACTAAAGTTTACTATGATTAGGATTATCTTTTTAATGATAATATATTAATTTATGAGATTTTCTTTTTGACCCCAATTAGAACATCTAGAAATATCCAAATATAACCAAATTTAATGTGTTACCTAAATTGGGTATGTGGAAACCAAAAAATGGTAGTTTTTAAGTTAGAGATTAAAATCCATATAGGGTTTATTTTTAGGATAAATACATATTTAAATATATATAATAATATAAAATAATTAGATACTCATATTTTGCAAAAACACATTAATTGTTGTATAAGATCCTTGTAGATTTTATTTAGCCAAAAATGTGCAAAGTAAATAGGTCAACTTAGTTATTAATCCTCATATTCTACTTATTGTTCAACTAGGAATTATTTTGCGCAGAATATATTTGGACCTAATTATGATTAACTATGTAATTGTTACTTTTGAGGAGGTTGCACTTCTACCCACCTTATATAAAAGTTCATCCTGGAAATTCCCATGTACTACCCATACCCACATTAGGATTTTACGTAATACTAATTTGAAAAGCTTAAACACCCTAATATTTTCATAAAGTTATATAGTTCTACATATTTTTTATATCTAAGGTATGACAAACCATTATAATACCTCATATGTGCAAGGGTACTAAAATCCATCATAACTAAACCATGATTTGATCACTATAACTCTCTTCATCCTTATCCACCATGCCAAATATACTAGTTGGCAGTTCTCCCTGGGGCTTGGTTGTCATGAGGCACCTTCATCTATAGGAGCTTGGACAGTGGGCTTGATGGGACCTACTTCACCATAGAATTTGCAAACTATCATTACAAATAGGCACTCCCTATGTGATACTTCGAACACTTGTCATAATTAGTCTTTTGAAGAGGATTCAAAACAACCTCTCCTTGTGCCTTCTTGTCATTATGTTGTTAGAGTTATTCTGGGACTAGTTATGGGTATCCTTCTTCCATATCCTTCCTAGTGGTCTTCTAACTCCAAAGTGTCATTAGTAGAAGCTTTCTATGTGGTGATGCCTCACCCAGGTTAGCATAAAACTAAAGTATGACTTGAGTCCTCTATTGGACTTCTTTGCAACTACGCCACTTACTGTATTTATGAACTTAGGTCCATAGGATCCTTGAATTTCATATCATACTAGGTGATGGAGGTGTCACCAAATTGTTTGAGGCTAAAAAACTCCTCTTCTTTCTTCTTGATCATTGCTTTAGATATGTAATTATTATGAAAAGCCTTGTATAACTCCACCCAGGTGAGTGAGGGAGTGTTGGCTTCTCGGAAGTTTAGGATGTTCTCCCACCATATCTAAGCTCCACCTTTTAGCATATGTTTCCTAAAATGGGCCATGAAGTGGTCATGGATATCTATATCATGGAAATAATATTTCATGTTCTGCAACTAGCTCTCGACTTTTCCTACCATATCCAACTCTTCCTCTCCAGCATATGTCTTAGGCTTGATCTTTAATAAGTCAACTAGGAAAATCTCGGGGTTGACCCTATGGTTAGATGGTTGGTCCTCTCCTCTTCTCATGGAAGTGGCTATGAACCTAACCATAATGTCTAAGGGAACCATGGTAACATAATCTCCATTAGGTTGGCCAACAAACACAGATTCATCATCTGGGTCCAGGGTGCCTTTTCCTTGTCACCAAACCTAGCCTTGGTAGCCATTTACAAAGCGAACATAAGCTAACTGAATTTTTATATAAGCTTGGTGTCCACATTTTTTTATCTGATCTTATTGTAACATTCCACTTTTTCAATTACATGTATTATTTATTAGAAGATTGTTGGTATGTATTCCTAGAGATCCAATAAAATGATTATTGTATTGGCATATATTATAAATGATTTGATTAATAATAAAGGAAATCTTCGCATCAAAAATTAATAAAGGAAATCTTCCATTTATTTTGTTTTATTCAGTTATTAGATAATAATGTTACATAATAAATGTCTAAACAATGATGTTACTTGAGGACATATGTCTTCAGGTTGAGGACCTGAACACTGAGATGATACATATGTTAAGAGTATATACATTCTTGTTGTGTCCCTAGTAGGATGTTATTGTGGAATCTCATAGATAGAAATAACACATAAGACTATAATTGATGACAGAATCATATTACTCATGATATGTGATTTCAAACCAAACACATAAATACTTGTTAGAGAATAGCGTATCAGATAGACCCACCTTGAGAGTAATGTAAGGAAACCATGGATTGGTAGTCAAAATCATCTCTTGTACTGATGGTGGTGATTGTGATTCTTATACCTAAAATACACTCATCACATGTCGCTTGATGTACTTTGACATCATCCAAAGTGACCTTGAATAAGGGTTACCATAAAGGTGATGTTGGATACATTGTGACACATGGAGAATGAATGTGAGTGATGTAGATGGAATTTGTCCCTCCTACCAGAAGTTTGATATAGGCCACTTGATAAGTGAGACTAAGAAATGCATGGCCATGCTCATGCGAGTCAATATGTGATATTGAGCACACATATATCTCAGACAGTCTGCTTTAGTTCAAGGAATATGGATTTAATGTTGAAGAGGATGACGATTCCATGCCTTGAGTTCAATCGGGATTTTAGTGACAAAGTAACTATACGATCACTATAACACTAATTACCGATTTTAGGTTGAAGTTGTTCTCCAACTTTTTTATTACTTAGGTGGCAATGATGTCTTTCTAGATACCACTCATTGCTTGTGATGTCATAAACTAGTTATGGACATTCACTGCCAATGTAACTTGGGACCTATAGGGTCACACTCATAGGATACACCTAAAATAGGAGTTTACTCATGCATGTGGTTTAAACTTGATCATTAAAATGGTAGGTATTCAATTTAAATAATATTGGCATTCAGAATTATGAAACAACCAATTTAACAAGTGAACCAATCTACTCAGATGTCTGAACCTACCATTTCAGGTTGTGAATCAGTCATTTGGTTGATCAATGAGATTGGATCAAGGATTGATGTTGACATCAGTTTTGCATTAATCGAGTATTAAAATCCAATACAATTGTGAATACAAAATGTAGTGAACCGATCTATTCAAGGGTTAGACCGATCAGCTCACATATGAATTGATCAGTTCAGCAGTGAACACATTGGTTCATGGTTTGCAGGTTCCTAAAAAATTCATGAAATTTCTTCTCTTTGTCTCCTGATTGATCAACAAATCCTGACCCTGACCCTCCTATAAATAGAAGGGTAGTATATGCTCTTTATAGACACAACAATAAGCTCTAAAAATTGTTGTCTTCTCATAGTTGTAATAACATGAGAACTCAAAAAACTCCTACCCATAAAAGGGAGGGAAAACAAGGAAGAGACAATTAGGAAGAGCAATTCGACGCTAGCACATTGACTAGAAGGTACAACTCCTTATTTTCCGTTCCAAAAGAACAAAAAGAGTTCCTAGTGGTCTGAGTGGACTACTATAGAGGAGAGGAGGCCTTTGCCATCCATTAGGAGGTCAACCATCGTCTGTGGTGATCAACTAGGAGGTCGTTGTCGATAGCCATCCATGTGCAACTTGAAGAAAGAAGCACACTATAGCAAGGCATTGTCACTAGACTTACTCTAGGACCAAGTATATGCCTTGAAACCCTTATTCCTAGTTCATAGTTGTTGGTGTGATCTGCTATCTAGGAGGAATATGGTAGTAAAAATTTTGTTTCTACTGCCATATTTGATGTCATATTTCTCGACATTGGTATCAGAGCCACATCAATTTGCCATATTTTGGGATTTAATCTATATGATCAGATTTTTGGTTTATCATTTATTTATTATATGTGATGTGGATATTTAAATGATTGATGTGTATATCCGATTAAATACTGCATACGATACTTTTATATATATATATATATATATATATATATATATATATATATATATATATATATATATATATATATATATATATATATATCTGTGTGTGTGTGTGTGCATCACCCTAAAAGTTGGTTTTGATGGTGGATATTAGCATGGCTATGGCCACTAACCCTAGATCTTTGTGCTTGGTTGGATGCTTTTTATTCATGCTTATATCTCAATTTACATACTGAACCTCTCTGACTCAAAGGATGGGGGCTCTCTATTTACTTGCAATGTTGGTTGTTCGCCTTTTGTCAATAAAAGAGAGGAAAGAGCTCAAACTCTTGTTTGCTTTTCTTTATGTATAAGTATTAAATCTTTACTTCCTATGATCCCCTCAATTATAACTCAAGGTTTTTCTATTAAAATATAATATGTTAAATAGGATTAGCATAGTTTTAATTTTTGTTATTACAAATAAGGTGTTCTACTCCAGACAAACTCACTGTTTCAAAAGTCAAACTGATCGACTGGAGGACCGAAAAGGCTAGATGATGAGAGGAGTTAATTGATCGGTTGGTGGCCCAACTGATCGATTGGAGGAGTCCAGACGTCATTTGTACTAGAGACCAGACGATCGATTCGAGAGACCAACTAACTGAATGGAGGCCAACTGATCGGTTCAAGAGTTGAATCAATTGACCCGAACTGGTTCTGAGACAGATCTTCATTAACAATAGGTTGCTACATCTGATATGGACCTTAGGTAGAAGTAGTTTCTTGTGGCTCCAAAGAATTATAATACTATGGGCATAACCATCGTTCATGTTTTACAATAGTTTGTTTTGTTTGTGAATATAGTATGTATATGATACATATAAGTATGTGGTAATTGGATATGTATATATATTTATATAAATATAAAATTCCTCAATGAACTATTAAGTCTTATATGCTTTCCATAAGCAGCACACATGAAAAGCTTGATCGAGTAAGCATGGGCACGTAAAGAATGGTGTGTTGTCTATCTCGTAGAAGTATGATGGTAGTCGTGTGGGCCTGCCAAACAGAATGCCTCACTATCATGTTGGCTTTTGGGTCAGACTTAACTAGGTGACCTTAATGAGATTAAGTGCCTAGAAGCATGCAGATCAGTATGGAAAAGAGTTGAACATATCATCTATCCAAGAATTGCATAAGATATAATTGGCAAAAATTGCCTTCCTTCATGATTGATTATGGATGTTGGCGTTGGCCAGGTAATATATTATTTTTTGGGTCTTGGCTGACTAGAAGGTTGTACGCTACAATCTTACAAATTGATTGTAAGGGCTATCAATTTGAACAAAATAGTGGGATTCATAATTAATTAAATGCCTATTAAACATCTCAAATTTTATTTTAATCAAAATAAATCAAAAGTGTTTTGAAAAATTACAAATTTTTCTTATAGAATCAAATGGTAACCAATAACATGTTTTCTTATGATCTGTATTTGAGAAGGACATGACTATTTCAGGACGTTGAGAATTGTTCTCACACAAGAGTGCAAGCTCTATGTTCTGGAGACACCAGAGCTAGTTGAACATGCTCCTACTGCACCTAAGGTTGACAAGGATGCTTACAAGAAGCACTCTAAAAATGTTGTAGATATCAAGTGTCTGGTTTTGTACTCAATAAACTATGAGTTGTGGAAACATCATGAGAACATGGATTTTATTGAGATAGTAACACATCTTAAGAAACTGAACCAAGATCAGGCAAGACATGAGAGATATGATATCTCTAAGGTATTATTCAAGTGCAATATGACAGAAGGAGATCTAATAGGTCCCCATGTGCTCAAGATTAATGGGCATGTGGAGAACCTTTCTAGACTGGGATTTCCTTTAGGTTAAAAGTTGGCCACATTTTTGATTATGTTGTCACTGCCAAAGTCATATTTCCAATTTGTGATGAACTAAAAAATGAATTGTGAGACCCTTGACCTTGCTTAAATGATTGAAAATTCTTAATTATCATAATTGGGTTTTTAAAGCCTTAAAAAACCATATGAGGTGCTTTTATATAATGATACAAGCTTAAGTTTCAAGTTTGGTCCAATTTGGACAATGTTTGTGCAAGTTATGCAATTTTTTGCACATTTTGGGCTTTTCTACAATTTACCCACATATGAGGTTTCCTTGGCAATTTGTCACATGATTTATGTTCCTTATATGTTTCCTCATCATTCTTGAGCTTTTTGGGCCATGGGGGGGGGGGGGGGGGGGGGAAGGCTTGTTGTACCTTTTGATGAGAGGTGAGAACTTAGGTGAGAACTAGGGTTTCTCCCTATACATGGACGATGGAGTTGCTACGTGTGTAACCATGGAAACTGATGGTTTTGCCTTGAAGGGGTGGCAACTGATGGTTCCCCTATATATAATTACGTCAATGGTTCACCCTAGAAGTGACACAACTGATGGTTGAGGTGGTGGAAGGCCCTCAACTGATGGGGGGGCAGATTGATCCTTTTTGGCTCTTTATGGCTAAGTGTGGGACTTGATGGCTCTTGTAAGTGGTGGAGGCTGATGGCTAGCCCGAGTCTGATGGATGTTGGTCCGTATAGCTTCAAACTCTAGTGATTAGATAGAAGGAACCGATGGACCTTTTGTATTACATGCAAAATGAACTTTGACACATGGCAACCTAGATGGACAAATCAAGCTTCTCTTCCTTCTTATCCTTAGCTTTATAAACCTCTCCTTTTGCACCCAAAAGAACCCTTCTGGATCCTTATCTTTCCTTTCTATCTAAAGCTTCGTCTTCCTCTATTTTCTGGCATATAGGGTGTCTAAGGAAGAAGAAGAAGGTGGTCGGCCTTCTTGTTGGAGAAACTAGGGTTCATATCTACTCTCCTTTAGGGTTTTTACAGTTTCCCTTGCTGATTCTAGACCTAAGCAAGTAAATTTCTTCTTTCCTCCTTCATTTATCTTTCTTTCCAACCTCCTCCTACCTTCTTATTGTGCATAACCATGGTTTTCCATGGTAAATCTTGCTCTAGAACTCAAAGAACTCATCTTTTATGCTCCTTATGCCTAGGGTTTGCTTACCTTGTGGAGAGTTCAAAGCTTATACTAGAGTTCTCTACCTTCTTTCCTCAAGCTTTTGTGTGCCAAATGATGGTGTTCTCTTTGCTACTATTTTAGATACTATGTCTTGAGAACAACTGATGGGAATGATATCCCTTATCAACCGATGGTTAGGATTCCCATATTCAAAGGTCTTTGGTGTTTCTAAGTGGTGGCTCAAATGATGATTTTCTTGGTTTGACAAATGATGGTTTTGTCTTTTGTTTTTGGAGAAGTTTTCTCACTTTTTGTTGACAAACAATGGCCTCTCTGAGATCCACAATCAGTGTCTAGTTTAGACCATCAACCATTGGTTGTTTAGTCTCAAATGATGGCTCTTGTAACTCATGATCTGATGGTGGCATTGAGTGCCACAACCGATGGGAGTCCTGACTCTATAAATTGATGGTGTTCTTCATATTATCAATCGATGGTCTTATTCTTGTTGTCAACTGATGGTTTGCTTTAAGTACACATCCAATGGTTGGTTGTAACCCCACAATCGATGGTGCTCCTATGTGTATGTCAACCAATGGTTTTACTAGTTTGAATGGTGACACACCTAGGTCACAATCTGATGGCTTTCTAAGTGGTTTGTTTTGAGTGGTTGCTTGTGTTATGACCAGTGGTTTTACCTACTCTCATCCAATGGTTTTGGGTTGATTCTTGTTCAACGTTGGGTTGGTTTGAATTATGTTGAATTTGATGGAGGTTTGCCTGTAATCATGTAGCCTTATGTTTGCCCTAGTATGAAGGAAAGGAATAGTCACCATAAGGAGTGGATGAGTAAATATAATGTAGCATACTTGTTACACTTAACCTTATAAGTGATGGTTAAGCCTAGTGTTATGCATGGGTCCATACTTGAGGAAAGCATGGAATTATATGGTGATGCTTCACCTTATGTCTCCATGATCCAATGGGGATGCCATGAGTTAGGGTTTGGGTATGAGTGTTGATTTGTAGCTTCAATGTGACTTATCTTATTGAATGCAAACCTAAAGAAAATAGATGATGTTGGTTAATCATGTTACTCTTCCTTGAATGATTAATATAATGATGTAATATCCTTCCTAATTATTGATTGTAACTCTAATATGTTAACTAGGGGTCATCATACCTTTATGATTTATTCTTTCATATGTTAAACTTATACACTCTACAAGTGTGATCATGGCCAATCATACCTAGCTTCTTTATATGTTGATATAATAAAGGAATTCTCTTAAATGCAAAGATAACCATGCAATGTTATCATGTGAACATCTTTTAGTCCTTAAATGAATATCATGTTGATCATGTGTATCGCATGTATGGTGATATTTATTGAAAGCCTTGTCATTAGGCATGGAAAGATAATGATGATCTTGCAGGGAATGATATGATGGTCTTACTGACCTTTGGGCATGGTTGAGCCCTAAATGAGGTGTAATCCTATTATGTTGATAATGGTTGATACCCTGTGATATTGTGATAAGGATTTGTATCATGTGATAGTATTATGACAAGTGTAATCTCATGAATTGCAATGAATAATATCATGTGATGATGAAATGAGAAACAATAAGTTTCATACATTTTATATCTTTTGAAGTCATTATATATCAATGCTTGTTAGAAATGAACTCAGGTTTGTATGTGCAGTTGTTTGATGCAGCCTAAATTCACTCAATTGGCATAACTAATCAAGTGAAACTCTAATCATGTAGTTGCCTTGTGTCATAGATCATGTTAGAACTTGTTGGGTGGTGAAACAAGTAATTCATGTAGGAAACGCAGAGTGTATATTGTTAAATATGTAGGGGTGCAAGTTGAGGATATATTCTTATGTCCACAATTGCATGTTATGGAGGATGGTTGTGGTCATGCCTTGGATATTTTGATATGTGAATGGAAGTAGTGGGTACATTGTAGGATGACTCAGATAGAACGAGCATGCTTGACCTATTCTCTAGTGTCGTGACCTATACTGAGGTGGGATACTTATTTTCCGCTTGACGATATGTCATTGTTTGCAGTTGATTGTTATGTCTCTACATTGTCTCTCATACTGATAGGGAGTTGTGCGTGAGATCATGGAGTATGGATCTTCCATAGATCTTTATGGTACTGATTTCAACTTAGCCGTGGTAAGTTGATTTGGGTGTTACGACTCAAATCCTCAAGGCTTAATAAAAGATGTAATACAACCGTGTAGCATATATGTATAGGGTTATACATAGCACTTCACATTGGATAATAATCCTTGTTTGTTCTCTTTACATAAATATGACGATGAGTACATTAAAAGATAGTAGATATGCTTATGTTGTGGATATGCTCATGTTGTAGATGTGTACATACAGTAATCATGCTAATGTTGATAGATATATTACTACTGCTAATTATGATTATGATGCTAGCTATCACATGATGTTAGACATGCTTATACTACTAGCCATGTTTCTATAATTAGACTACTTATACTACTAGTCCTGCTTATGTAGACAGTTGTGCTTATGTTGTTAGTTCTACTTGTGATGTAAATCTGCTCAAATCATTGGAGATGCTAATATTGTCATCTATCCCTATGTTGCTAGACTTATTCATGATGATAGAGATGCTATGCTACTAGACTTGCTTATGATGTTAATTATGCTTATGCCATTAGACTGCTTATACAATTAGCAATGCACATGATGATATCCAGGCTAATGATGATAGCTGTATCAGTCCCTTTATACACCTTGTTAATCATGCCTACTATTATTCTTATCTATTTAATTGGCTTGATCTGCTTAAAATGTTTAATTACATAACTTGTTGTAATCAATAAGTGGTGTTGAGAGTTATATCTCTCACTGGGACATGGGTCTCACCTCATGGGTCACCACATCTTTTTAGGTGATCGGCAGTTGCGGCAGCAGACTTGTTGCAGCAAGGAGAAGTTTTGATGATGGACATTAGAGAAGGTTGTTTAGATGTCTAGTGTGTCCTAGAGTCATCCTTGTACTCTTAAGTTCAGGCAATAAAATTTGTATATGATGTTTCAATCGAATCGAGCTTTTGGTAACATGTTGAAGCTTGCTTATGTGGTATATGTGAATAATAATTTCCTGTGTATATATATGTATGTGGTTGAGGCCATGGAACAAATTGTATCAAATTTTTGGAATAGTATGAATACAAGCAAGATGTTGAGCTTCAATGCAAATGTTTTAGGACATGCGGTGATGTTGAAATCGGTTTTAATTTACCCTCTTTTTTGGGTATGTGGTAAATTAGTGATCGATTGTGTTTAGTAATTTGAGTAATCTCGTTTAGTGTGATGGGTTCTCTCACATCAATGATTTTAACAATCTCTTGTTATAATTACTTGGCATGTTGAGAACAACTAAAGTGCTAATGAAGAAAGACAAACCCAAGTCTGTGATGATGGTTAGTAGAACAAAAGGGAAGTCCAAGGGCAAAGGTGAAATTAAGAAGAGTTATAAAGCTAGATAGAAGTCCAAGTCTTATGCACTCAAAGCAAAGGTAGGGGTGACTAAGGGAGGCAATTGTCACCACTATCACTAGCATGGACATTGGAAGAGGAATTGCCCTCTCTACCTAGAGGAACTGAGGAAGAAGGAGGGGATAAAGATCTCCACTTTAGGTATATATGTTATTCAAATAAATATATCTACTTCTTCATCTTGGGTACTAGATACTGGATGTGGATCTCACATATATTTGAATATGCGTGATCTAAAAAGAAGTAAGCCTATAACAAAGGGTGAGGTCGAACTCCGTGTCACGAATGGAACAAGAGTTCTTACTACTACAGTTGGAACATATAATTTATCTATGTCCACATGACTTGTAATAGAGTTAAAGAGCTGCAATTTTATACCTACAATTAATAGAAACATTATTTCTGTATCTTGTATGGACAAGGATGGATATGAATTTCATATAAAGAATACCCAATGTTCTATCATAAAAGATGAGATCTTTTATGACAGTGCCCCAATGTCATATGGTCTTTATTTGTTGGATCTAAAAATAAATGTTTATAATGTTAATAGAAAAATATTAAAACTTGACAACTCAAATAAAAAATATCTTTGGCATCGTTGTCTAGGGCACATCAATGAGAATCGCATTTCTAGACTCAATAAAGATGAATATCTAGACTCTTCTGATTTTGAACAATAGAGACGTGTTAGAATTTTTGTTGTGTAAGATGACAAAGACTCCCTTCACTGATAATAGTTAGAGGGCTAGTGATCTATAGTACTCATACATACTGATGTATGCGGCCCTTTTAGAACAAATTCTAGAGGTGCTTGTCAATATTTCATTACTTCTATTGAAGATTTCAGTAGGTATGATTATGTTTACTTGATGAAATATAAGTCGAAAGCTCTTGAAAAGTTCAAGGATTTCGTGAATGAAATATAGAACTAACTTGGTAAAAATATTAAGGCACTTCATTTTGATCGAGGTGGTGAATACCTAAGCTAAGAGTTTAAGGACCTTCTGTGAGACTATGGTATTATATCACAATGGACTTCACTTGGAACACCACAGTATAATGGTGTGTTAGAAAGAAGGAATCACACATTGCTAGATATGGTGTGATCGATGATGAGTTTTGCTGATCTTCCAACTTCCTTCTGGGGTTATGCTCTAGAAACCCTAGCATTTACACTAAATTGTGTACCATCTAAGTCAGTTAAAAGGACACTATATGAGATATGGTATGGGAAGCGTCCCAATGTGTCTTTTGTGAAGCTTGGGGTTGTGAAGCTTGTGTGAGAAAGCAATTCTCTAAAAAGCTTGGACTCAAATCAGATAAATGTTATTTTTTTGGATATCCTATGAAAATCAAAGGATACTACTTTTATACTCTATCTCACAACAAAGTATTTGTTTCCAGATATGTTATATTTCTAGAAAGGAAATTCATTTCCAAAGGAATCAGTGGGAGGAAAGTAGAACTCAAACAAGTTCAAGACCAACAAAAAAGCATTGAACCTATAAGGTACAAGAAGAACATAGAAAGTCACAAATTATTGTGGAATCTCAAATTCCCCATGTAACACATGAACCTCACAGATCTAGTAGGACATGCCTTGAGCCAAAAAGATTTGGTTATCTTATGAATCAAGAATCGGTCATTGATTATGATCCAACTACCTACCTAGAAGTTGTTAAGGGTCCAAAATCTAATAAATATATTGAGGCTATGAGATATTATATGAAATCCATGTATGCCAACAAGGTATGGACCTTGGTGGATCTACCTAAAGGGGTAAAACCCATAGGGTGCAAGTGAGTCTTCAAGAAGAAGACTGACATAGATGGTAATGTACAGAATTACAAAGGATGATTGGTTGTAAAGGGTTTTAGACAAGTCTAAGGTGTTGACTATAATGAAACCTTTTCTCTAGTTGCCATGGTTAAGTCCATCAGGATCATGCTTACCATTACAGCTTATCATGACTATGATATTTGATAGATGGTTGTTAAAATTGCATTCCTTAATGGGAATCTTCATGAGGATGTGTACATGACACGACCCGAGGGTTTTATAAATATAAAGGATGCAAATAAAGTTTGTAAGGTACAAAGGCCAATCTATAGATTAAAGAAAGCATCTCAGAGCTAGAATTTTTGATTTGATGAAACGGTTAAAGAGTTTGGCTTTAATCAATATGAAGACAAACTATGTGTTTGTAAGAAGGTTAGTAGGATCATGATTGTATTCCTCATATTGTATGTGTATGGCATACCGGTGATGGGGTCAAAGACTTAGCAAAGCATCCTATATCTGAGGAATCAAGATCTATAGAGACAGATCTAGTAGGCTTCTTGGCCTAAGCCAGAGCACATACATTGACAAAGTGTTGAAAAGGTTCAGCATGGAGAACTCAAAGAGAGGAAACTTACCCATGTCTCATGGTGTTAGTATCTATAGAGCTCAATGTCCTAGTTATTGTAAAGAATGGGAGCACGTGAGTAACATTTAGTATGCGTCTGTAATTGAATCTATCATGTTCGAAATGTTGTGTACTCACCCTGATGTCTCATATGACTTGAGTATGACTAGCAGGTATCAATCAGATCCCGATGAATGTCATCGGACTATTGTAAAGTACATCCTTAAGTACTTGTGAAGAACTAAGGATCATTTCTTTATCTGCAGTGGTAAAGAAGAGTTGGTGGTAAAAGATTACACCAATGTAAGCTTCCAAACTGACAAAGATGACTATAGATTGCAGTCTGGATTTGTGTTTTTACTAAAAAAGAAGTTGTAAGTTGGAAGAGTTCCAAGAAAGTGACAGTTGATGATTCTACAACCAAGGTTGAGTATATTACTGCATCCAATGCAGTAAAGGAGGTTGTATGGATCAAGAAGTTAATTTTTGAACTTGAGGTGGTTTTAAGCATCAACAATGCAGTAGAGCTATATTGTGACAGCAATGGAGATATTCTACAAGCGAAGGAACCTAGATCCATCAGTGTTCCAAGAACATATAGAGGTGGTTCCATCTCATATGAGAGATTGTACAATGAGGGGATGTGAAGATTTTCATATTACCAATTGAAAGCAATGTGGTTGACCCCTTGACAAAAGTACTTCCATAGTAGAAGCATGAAGGTCATGTTAGATCACTTGGGATTAAGTTCATGGGTAATTGGCTCTAAGTGCAAGTGAGAGTATGTTGGTATGTATTCCAGAGAGTCAATCATATGATGATTATAATGGCATATCTTGTAAACAATTTGATTAATAATAAAGGCAATCTTCCATTTATTCTATTTTATTCAATTATCAGATAATGATGTAACATAATAAATTTTGAAAGAATAATTTTACTCAATGATGTATGTCTTCAAATTGAGGACCTAAAAAATGAGACCATATGGATGTTAAGAATGATGTTACTCGATGATGTATGTTTTCAGATTGAGGATTTGAACAATGAGATCATATGGATGTTAAGAGTATATACATTCTTGTTATGTCCCTAGTCAGTTGTTATTGTGGAAGCCCATAGACATGAATAGCACATAATACTAGAGTGTGTGTTGGTTGATGATAGAATCTCAATAGTCATGATATGTGATATCAAACCAATACTTGTTAGAGAACAGTGTAGCAGATAGACCCACTTTGAGAGTGATGCATGGAAACTATAGATTGGTAGTCAGAATATACTCTCATAGTGATGGTGGTGATTGTGTTTCTTAGACCTAAAATCATTATACTCATCACATGTCATCCGATGTACTTTGACATCATCCAATGTGACCTTGAATAGGGGTTACCATAAAGGTGATGCTCAGATACATTGTGACACAAGGGGAATGACTATGATTGATGTAGATGGGATTTGTCCCTTCTACAAGAGTTTGATATCCTGACCACTTAATAAGAGAGATTGAGAAATGCATATCCATGCTCAGGTGAGTCAATATGTGATATTGAGCTCACATATATCTCAGCACTCTCAGACTAAAAAGCAAGTTTTATAAAATTACTATATGGCCAGCCATGCTCTATGGGAGTGAATGTTGGGCCGTGAAGAAACAAGGACTCAATAAGATGAACGTGGCTGAAATGTGTATGTTGAGATGGATGTGTGGGAAGACAAGAAAAGATCGCTTGAGAAATGACTATATCAGGAATAAAGTGGGGGTGGCGAGCATTGGGAACAAGTTGTGTGAGGGCCGACTCAGATGGTATGGACATGTGCAACACAGACCGACTGATGTGCCTATACAAAGTAATACTATTGAGGCAAGAACAATTAATAGAAGAAGAGGAAGGCCTAAATTAACATGGGAAGAGCTCATAAAGAGAGATTTTGAATCTCTACATCTCAACCAGAATATGACCCATGATAGAGCTGAATGGAGAAGAAGGATCCATGTAGACAACCCCAACATAGTTGGGATTGAGGCTTAGTTGATGATGATGATGATGATGATGATGATGATGATGATGATGACTAAAATGTTGGGTGTCTAATTTTAACAAAATTGGCAATCAGAAGTCTAAAATTGAACTGATCGACTCAAATGTCTGAATCGATTGGTTCAGGTTGTGAACCGATCGGTTGGTTGATCAATGAGATTGGATCAAGGATTGATGATGATGTCATGTTGTGCATTAATTAGATATTAAAAGATAATACAATTGTGAATAGGAAACATAGTGAACCGATCAATTCAATGGTTGAATCGATCGACTCACATGTGAACTAAACGGTTCAGTAGTGAACCGCCTGGATCATGGTTTGTATGTTTTGGAAAATTCAGGAAACCATGTCTCCTTGACTCTTGATTGACCTGGAAATCCTGACCCTATCCTTCCTATAAATAGAGGGATACTCGAAGCATTCTAGAGACACAACAATAAGCTCCGACAATTGTCATCTTCTCACATTGTAGTAATGTGAGAACCCAAGCAAGTCCTACATGTAAAAGAAAGGGACAACAAGGGATAGGCAACAAGGGAGAGAAAGTCGACAATAGCACGTTGACTAGAAGGGACAACTTCTTCTTATTTGTTCCAAAAGAACGACATGAGCTTGTAGTGGTCTGCAGGGACTACTACATAGGCAAGAAGGCCTTTGCCACCCTCTAGGAGGACACAATCAACCGCCATCTATGGTGATCAACTAGGAGGTTGTTTTCGACAATCGTCTAGGTGCACTTGAAGAAAGAAGCACGCTGCAGCAAGGGATAGTCATTGGACTTGCTCTAGGAGTAGGTATATGCCTTGCAACCCTTATTTTCAGTTCATATTTGTTGACATGATCTGTTCTCTTAAGGGAAATATGGCAGTAAATAAAAAATTCCAATGTCATATTTGATGCCATGTTTCCTAAGAAGACTACATTCCATTCATTTTTAAGGGGTATGCCACAAATATGATAATCATTGCACAAAATAAAATATCATTCAACCAACACCATGGTAACAATTCTCATGACTGATATTCTACAACATAACATTTGAAAATTATAATAAGCTTATACATGATCATGTAATATAAGAAAAACTAAAGTAGTTCCCATATGATATTTATAACCCCACCAGGTTGAGTCTTTGGAATCCTTGATTTAGATGTCAGATGTCTCTAGCCTTGTTGTAGCCCATCGCTTGTGGACCTCACACCCCTATCCATGCTTAAAAAAATCAATAAGTGGAATTTAAAATTTTATAGCACAAATATATATTTTGAAAGAAAAAATAATATCAAGAAATTCAAAAATTACTTTTATCATTATTGTTTACAAAACTTATATAAGAATCCTCAAGTTTGCATTGAAGCACCTCTTCTCTTATCATTGAAGTGCATCTTGGTTCGGACCAAACTACCTCATTTTTTCTTTAAAGAACCTCTTAGTGAGGATCTCATATAAGGTTCATTAACTTAAAATTGTTCTTGAAAGCTCTTAAATCTTATTCTTGACATGCATAATAAGTGATACGATACTTTTGAAATAGAAATGACATATAATTACTTCCTTATCTAATAATTTCTATCTTTATAAAATAAATTCAAGCATAACTAATGCATTCATATTATGCATGTATATTGTATATAATAACATATACATATTCATTAGTCATGTTCGAAGTGCATGCACCAATTACCATTCTTAGAGAAATAATAGATCTCCTGAGTTATTATTATTCAACAACTATCATGCAGTAGTTATTATTATTCAACCTAATGTTTAGGTTTTCATGATTCTTTAATAGTTAATGGGGTTCGAATCAAAATAGGTATTTAAACAATGCTAAACATGTTCCTTGTATTTTTATCTTACAAATGAATATTTGTGTAAATGGTTAACTTTAAAAAAATTATATATTTGTGAAGGTTTATTCAATCCAAACAATCCATGTAAATCAAAAAATCATTTTATCTAATAATTGTATCATGGACCCGTGTAAAGGTGGTCCAATTACAGTCGGCCACCTAGATTGGCCCTGCTAAACCAACACGTGAAGGCAAGATGAGAATAATAGCAGAAAATCCAACTTCCAGTGTGTGACAAGCAAAAAAGATAAGGGTAAATGGTAAACTGATACATTGGATTTTTTATCATATTTGTAATGATGAACAGCATGATGGACAACAGGACAAACTAACCAATCTTGATATCTCATGTCTGAAAAACCCCTATTTGTTGTCGATTAAGATAGTGACAGATAGAAACCATTGACCCCCTACTTGGATCTTGAGGTGGTTGGGAGCCTCAATGTCTAGCCATAAGAGAGAGCATAAGAACACACAAAAATACATCAGAAACCAATGATGCAAAACACTTTGTGGATCATTACAAAATCATCTTGGATAAATAGGGGAAAAGACGATCAACATACCCACATTGGTTCCTTAGGTCGAACAACATATGAAAAGGGGGAACATCAAATACTGCTTCATGGGGAGAAATTGATCTTGTGGAAAGTTTGATGGGACTGCAAGGAATTGATTTGTGGTGTAGAATTTATCACGATGCCCACAATCCTTGTGACGGATTGCTAGAGGGGAACATGTGCAAGGTGGAAAAAGTGATTGGTTGTAGGGATCTTTGGGGTGATTGTATGGTAGCCTTGAGTTTCTATATGTGTCATAGATGTTTAAGGAGGGTCATATTTATAGGACATGCATCAAGGAAACTTCAAAGATCAAAGGAGTTTGATTCTCATGAGAACAAAGGACCAAGCTTTGTTTGAAGCATTTCGTGACCCAAATCATATAAAGTTTAGGATTAGGGGAAACAAGAGGGTGAGACGAAGGTATGGAGAGCTCGTTGATATTGAGATGTGGATGAGAGGGAGCTAAATTCGAGGAGTCTCATGCACTTTGGAGTCCTAATGGCCCCAAGAGTTGTGGGAAAGAGGTAAACCCCATTTCATGGGGTCCCAGTGATTTGAGTATTTGACTTGAAGGGGGAGTATGTCTACTGGTCATGTGACACTCATTTATCATATTCAGACCTACACTAAAACCAATGTCTATTACGATCAAAATTATTTTACTTAAGACAATCCAATTATGTATATGTATATATATATATCTAGAATTATACAAGACAATTAGAGACTCGTATTTCAGAGAAAGTCATTAGTCATCGTACTCCTTATTAGTTTTATTGATCCAAAATATGCACAGTGAATAGGTCAATTTTTATTCTCGATCCTCATGTTTCACTTCTTTATAAATTAGGCATGGTTTTGTGTAAAATATATTAAGGGTTTAATTTTAGTTAGTTACTTGTAAAATAATTTAAGGATGTTAAACTATTATTATTTTAAATCATTATGTCAATATTAAAGCAAACATAATAATTGAAACTCCCTCTGATTAAAAATAAATTCAAATACAATGTATCCCATTAAAATCATCATATGATGTATCCCCGAGCATACAACCAATGTAATATACATAGGGTGAGCATACGATCGAGCCAGATTGATTCCATCCATGTCCTGGCCACATATTTCGACCCAAAACTTTAATATTATTTATATTTGTGTGACCAGGTCAAGAATGTTGAGATAAATATTTGTATGGGTCTTGCCAATTCTAAGGTAGACTCAAACCCAAAAGCCCAGACATTCATACTATTGCATAGATAACTATAATTAACCATTTATCTATTTTAAATATATAAGAGGGATGTAACTCTCTACAAATAAAGGCTCCTCTAAATTCTTAAATTATTATTTTGTAAAATGTTTTCTATAAGTTTTTAGATACTATGTGTAAATATGTGTAATGTACGGACTTGGGAACATTCATGAACGGAAAGTTTTTACATCAGCTTATAAATTTGAGTCTTTTTGTAATCCACTTTCATAACAAACATATAACTAAATATGTGGATTTTTTAAGGGGACATGGATGCAAGTTTTTAGTGATTAATAGTGAAAATGGATTTTTTGTTATCGTGTATCTTAAAAGTAGTGATTTCAAAAAGATGTCACCTAAGACGTGATGGGTACACATAGATCTTTATTAGTCTGAGGGTGTTGATTGGCAATGTACATAAAATTGGTTGTCATGGTTATAGTCAGAGCTCGGGAGGGATATACTCCATAAGCGGAAATATCATATCTAGAATGGAGCACATCTTTGTCAACCCCGTGTGTAGTTCGTATGAGAATCGGTCCGGGTCATACCATATTTTGATATACTTGTGCTCAACCTCATGTTGCTAATCGGGTCGTTAGTTTGGGTTAAGTGTGAACAATGCTGAAAAGTTTTGTCATATACACAGCCATTATAAAAAATCTAGATGTCGTCCATTTAACACATAAAAGTGTATACTTTTAAAATAAATATAAAAAATCCAATCAAATATATGTAAAGCTATGATTTGATATTTATATAAAACGTTATTATATAATATAAATATATTATATTTTTGAAAAGATGAATGGGCTAATATAATTTGATGTATAAAAATATGAGTATCCATTTTTTTTCTATGCTTACCTCATGTCGACCCTGACCCATATCAAAATAAGTGCTAAAGTTCTTGGCCTGACCCACTTATTCAGTTATATGGATTAGATTTTAGGTCAGGTTATGTGGGTATGGACATGGACCAAAAGAATTGGCTAGCAACTTTTCATGCTTTGTTATTGAATATAAGGGCATCTATGTAATTACAAAAGATACCATAAATTGCAGCTCATACTCGACACAGTATATAGAAACGGAAGAGTCTATTTGATGATATAAATATCATACATCATATCTCACCCCACGCCTCTTCATATATAGTAATCTATACATTCTTTTATTTTATCTTCAATTTTGTGTGTTATATGAACCGACCTAACTTTTATATGAAACATATATTTGTTACGTTGACAAGTCATGAGCCAAAATTTTGCAACGCTCCTGACATGAAACTAACTCTCATCCCAATTCACAATATGATTTGTGCACAAGCTTACTAAACCTGGTGTTACCATACTGAATGCCCATCCTAGAGCGAATGCCCATCCTAGGTCCGAACGCCAACCCTTAAGCATACGTGGGATCTATGAAGATGTGTTCCATTCTGGATAGAGTTGAGCTTAACCCATATCCATGTTATAACCATAGGCCTTGACAACCAATTATATCTGCATCAGCCCTTCAATAGCGTTGGAGTTACTATCAAACATCTACACACGTCACATCTTAAAACACAATCTTGTATGTAATTACTATCTAAACAATACTTTTATAAAATATTCTCTTATATTGTTAATCAACCAAAAAGCATATCCGCTTATGTCTTGAACTCTGATTGTGGAATAACTCAGACATGAAGACATCATGTTCATGAATGGTCGCAAACTAGTCGCTGGGGTACATATGCCTAGTAACATCAGAAAGGGCGTGGAAAGAACTATAAGTATTTTTTTTCTTTATTTTTTCAAATTACGAACTAGTCCTTACATTTTAATAAGGCAGTCACACAATACATGATTTTATGCTTAGTACTTCCGATTCAAGTTTTTATATTAATTTCCTATGGCCGCTTTCACGGAACTCATAACTTAATAACTTATGATTAGTTCCATGAAGTTTCTTAGGTATAAATAAAAAAGGGTTCTGAAGAATGTGTTCCCGGCTAACAAAGTCCCCACGCTATTCTATTATATATAGAAACAAATACGAAGTCTTTACGACTATATCTTGTAGATAAAATGCTTGTTAACTACATATTTTCTAATTTACATATACAGCAAACAAAGTACTTAGAAGTTGATCGAACTAAGGTGTCAACCACTAAACTACAGTTCTCAAAAGGTAGATCCCACATAACCTAAACACTCATAAGACCAATCAGGCCGGCATTTGTTACCATAGTTTTATTCTCCTTAGTTTTGGGAGTGGTAACCCCTCTATGTACTAACTAGTATTGATTTTGCTGCTCTGAAGAATTGTTACTAATCTGCGTCATTGAGAGTGGTAACCCCTCTATCCACTAACTAGTCTTGATTTTGCTGCTCTAATGAAATGTTACTAATCTGCGTTGTTTGGGTGTCGTTGAATTGTGGAATGATCTCGATGTATTATTATATTGTAGAATCGTGGTTTCAACTGGACCCATCCCAACGAAGATTTTGTTTTATAGTTTGATTGGGGTCTTTTATTTTGAAAAATTAATAGAAGTAGCCATCAAGATTATGTAATGTAAAAACTTCTTATTACCTTAGCGAATCACGTTCTCCACGGAGGACACCAGTTGACACAAGTGAAACTGAGATCTATTTGCAAGGCCTGCTAGACCTGCCACCCTAAACCATCAACAATCATCGACAAACAAGTAAAACCATAAAACAGTGATAACAAACTCCCATTGAATTACTCTTTTCTAATCATGAATGCAAATGTGGGTACATCATAGACTTTAATGATGAGACAGTGTGGATCAGGAAAACCCAAAGATCTGTGGACGATGATAGATGATATTGCTTCATTTGAACTATTGATTCATAGCATCAGTTGAGACTGGAGCTCAAATTTGCACCAACTTAAGAATCGAAGCCTGAATAAACACCACTATCTCTGAGTAGCCTCTTCTCCTCTTCAACATAGTTCTTCCCCCTGCTTGCCTGGCCGAGATCTCTCTTCTTCTTCTCTTTCTGGGAAAAAGATTTGGCCTTTTCTTCTCGTCTGTTCATAGGTGTCTTTTTCTGCACGTTCACAAGCATCTCTCCTTCAGCAAGCGCTGCTCTTGTGTGCTCACGCTCCTGAAATGACTCCTCTGCATTTTTCGCATCCTCCTCTCGACCAGTTGACCAAGACCAGTCTTGTTTTTCCTCTATCTTTGGTGGTGGGACTTTCAATACAGAAAGCCCACCTTTATAACCATGCTTACTCAGAGAACTATAGTCTATAGCACCTCGCTTCTTGAGAGAATTAGCTGTTTTTCAAATTAAAGCACTGATCATCAATGCTACATATATAGCACTATAATTACAAAGAGGATCAAGATACCAAAGGCTGAATAATCATGGCCAACCATGTTTTCTTTCTTAGATCCATATGATAAAACAAGATGAGTTCCTTTTAGAATGCTTTTTTTTTCTTTTAGAATGCTTTTGTATATATATTATTTGTAACAAAACTAGAAACCATATACCAAAAGAAGTTTTAGATGATTATTTATGCATGACTATCATGTTAAAAGTATAATAAGGGGGAAAAGAAGGAAAAGAAAACCTAGTAAAGTTTGGCCATCGTGTATGTTGAGGCAAGGCACTAGCTCATGTAGTCATGGTATGCTGGATACTTCCCAGTGGGGGTGGTCCGACCAAGGAGTGTCGGGCAAAACAGCCTTCTTTCTTCGTCGTTTGGCGAGGAAGGAGAAAAAGACATGGCAGGCAGAAGAGCGTCCAGTGTGATGGTTTGCAGTGCCAAGAATAGAGAGCAATAGTATCATGGGAAAAGAAGTGAGCTCTATTGATCTTGCTAACTCCTTCCCCTTCGTCACGGGACAAATAGCATTGAGGACCTACGGTTTCACAGTGCCATACGAGAGGCCAACAGGGAAGAAAGAGACCAACAAAGGAAAAGGACCTAGAAAACTAAGAAAAGGAAAAATTGGCACTGTGACGGCATATAAAGAGATGGATGCTTGTGGGTGGCCTAGAGGAAAGGACAGGCGGCCATTGGGTTGATCTCTCCTGGTTGTTTTCTTTTGCCAAGTTAGGGTTAGATTTATTTTTTTGAAATTATATAGAAATTTAATTAGGAGGACAACTCTATATAATACAAAGGCATCAGGACAGGGGGACACAATTACATAGTTGACCAAGTCCTAATGGGCCTACAAACTGTCACATTACATTAGATCCATTTACTTATAAACTATTTTAACCTCAAACAAGAGTGAATGATAGCCAGTGAAGAAACAAAGTGTCGACAAGATGAATGTAGTTAAAATGTGTATACTGAGATGGATGCACAGGAAGAGAAAGATATATCCTTTGATAATCGACTACATATGGCGCAAGGTAGGGGTGGTGAGTATTGAGAACAAGTTACGTGATGGTCGTTGAAATGGTATGGAGATGTGCAACGTTGACTGACAAATAAGCTTCGAATTGCGATAAAGGCGAGCATATTTTAGAGATACGCCTAAATTGACTCAGCGAGAGCTTATAAGGAGAGATTTAGATCTTACCCCAAACGTATATAAGGATCCTCATACAAGCTAGCTTGGAAGTAAGCTGAAAAAATAGTTCAAGAAACTAGATCTTATTACTTGAAGAGAATATAAGAAGTTGCATACTACAAAAGGAGAAAATGTTACACAAAATGGCCCGTAGAGGAGAAAGGAAAGCAAGAGACCGACGCCAAGCAAAATATATTAAAATTGAGATGGTAGACGAAGGTGATCTCAATCAAGTGAGGATGGCATGTTAGTTCAGTTCAAGGGTTGCCAATAAAGCAACCCAGATCTGAACTCTTAAAATCTTAATTGATTTGCCTCCCCGCAACACATGCCAAGGTTTGTGTAGTTGTTAGAGCATAAGGTGGCCACCCCCTACTCTTGTCCCGAAAAAGGACGGTGAACACAAGAACAAATGGACAAACTACTTTCACAAGCTTTTCAATGAAGATATTATAAACATACTTGGTAAGGTTGTGCCTCAGTGACGAGGCGCCCCTATGGGTGTCTTGCCCAAATTGTCGCCTTGGATCATTTTTGTGGACCCTGGGTCATGGTAATGGCCTTTAATGTTGTTTTATATTTTATCCTAGAGTTGAATTGGAATATTATTATCTATATCATCTGTCAATATCAAATTTACTTCAGATTTAGTGCTCTTAATGCAAGCTTCCAAATCGGTATTGTTCTGTCCAGGAATTTTGTTTTTGCTATTGGGCTATGATACAAAGGACAGTCATCAGTTTGTTTAAAACTTAAAAGCTATGACATTAACTCTTTAAGGATTTAACAGTATACAAACAGAAGACCCTATTTAGATTAAAAAGCAAATTTTATGAAACGGCTATAAGACCAGCAATGTGGATATTGGGCACTAATGAAACATGGAATCCAAAAGGTGAATGCGACATAAATGTGTGTTAAAAGGAAAGGTCACTTGAGAAATATCTACCTAAGGGATGAAGTGGGAGTGGAGCGGCAACAATTAACGATGAATTACATGAGCACCGTCCGAGCTGGTGTGGACATGTGCAACATAGACTGACAAATGTACCGATTGGAATAGTGCTATTGAGTCAAGCATAGTTAAAAGGAGAATAGACATGCCTGAAGCAACTTGAGGAGAGATATTAGAATCATTGCACTCTTGATAAGAATATGACCCACAAGAATGGAGAAGGACCTACAGCCGACCCCCAACATGGTTGAGATTGATGATGGTGGCATTTATGATGATGATGATATGGACTACATATTATCAGTATAGCACATAACCGCTGTTGTGTGTAGATTACTAAATTTAGCAGGTATGGAAGATTGATTCCCATACTTTACCCATTAAATTGTAGATAACAGAAGTTCACTCCATAGCCTACCCTTTTATTTCGGATACAAGTTTACGGATATCAAGTGTATATATACCAAGAGCAGCCCAAACTTCTAGGGGTTTGGGCCTTGCCCTTGATTTAATTAGCATGGTGTGCTTCGTTGGCACTCATGCAAAGAACAGGACACACATAGGAAATGAATTCTGATCGAAATTACTGAGATATATAATTTTAGATATTTTAGTTACTACTAGTAATGCAAGAGCATTCAATATAGGACAATGCATTTCAAGCTTAAATGTCAAAAATGAAACCACAAACCAGTTCAATTCAATAAATTTTCAGTTTTATCGGTTCCAATCAGTTGGGTTCCACAAAACCCACTGAGCAAGTTGAAATTGTTAGCTTTTACTGGTTTTGTTTAAGCAAACGACCAGTGGAGCAAATCAGGTCACTCCCTGAATGGTCAAAACAGATCTTGAACACCTTTAAATATGTTGACCAATCTTCTGGGTTCCACCAATTCACCCATTGGAGCAAGTTCAGGTTCATCGCTTTTACTGGTTTTGTTTGAACAGCCGGTCAATGGAGCAAATCAGGTCACTCCCTGATTGTTCCAATCAGGCCTTGAACACCTATAAATACGTTTGGCCTGCACACTAAGGGTTGGCTGCCCGGCGTACTATGTATGCATTACTAGAATTGTCACAAAATACCAAACTATTGCCCAAAACAGTTCTCATGAAGAATAGACAACAACCACTGATGTTGGGCTACCAGGACGTTATTTCTCTAAACTGTATGCTAGATTTGGCAATGATGGTCTGCATTTCATTGTTCCAAGACACTGTATAATATGCAAGACATAAAACCACAGCTAGATTGATATCTCCATTGATATGGCAAAGATGATCTGCATTTTCTGGTTGCAACTTGCAAGTCACTGTACAATATGCAAAACATAAGTCCAATGGCAGATTGATATCTCCAACCTATCATTAGTCAATAACCCAATATCAATCAAGCTCATGAATTGTACTGCATGTAATACTGAAATTTGATTAAGATTAGAATTCACCCTCTGGAACGCTACTGAGATATAGTCACAAATAGCTAGTCGACATTCTGGTTCAGAAAAGCATAATAGGGTACTCGATGACACATCCACATGTAAAATTTAGAAGTCATTGAATAGAAAACTTACGAAGAAGCAACTTCTCTACTTTTTCACAATGAATAGAAAACTTACGAAGAAGCAACTTCTCTACTTTTTCACAAAAGCAGGATAGTGCTCTTTACCGGTTATAGTTGTTTTAATGTACCAAGATGATAATCGTCACCACCATACTCAATCTTGGTCACTCCCATATGTTCCTCGGTACTAAACTGGTATGCACCAGAATGAAATGAAATGCAGATAGACAAGTTGAACCTTTACATCGCCCCCCAATGATCTAAGTCGATATGACACATGAAAGCAAAGGCAGACTAATGAAAAAGTCACATGCTGCAGGTCACTAGGAGTCTATTCAAAATTATACTAGTTCTAGTTCTAACAGCTCTAAAAGCCTATTTGAATAGCTACACTGAACATAAGAAAACATATTAATTCTATGTGAGAATATACTTATGTAGTTGAGTGTGTGCATTTTCTAGTTAGTTATCATTATGTATAAAGTAGTATTCCTTTATCACAAAGCTATCATGATTTTAGGGAATCACAAATCTAACAGAACATTCATTAGTGAAGACTGTATTTGCGCCAGTACTCATAGGTAAACGAGTGACCGTGACCTGGTTTTCTTCAGTCCAATCAGTAAAAAATATCAATCAGAGGTGGTGGCAGGTAAATCGTTTGAATAGGCATTGGGCACTCTAAAATAGAAGATCCAGAACATATTTGCGCTGAGATAAGCACATCCCAGAAGATGACCGAGACACTTCAATCCCAAGAAAGTATCTCAGTGTAGCTAAATCTTTAGTGACAAAATGAGCTTCCAAGTAGCGTTTAGTAGCCTGAATACCTACAAGGTCACTCCCGGATAATATGATGTCATCAACATAAACAATCAAGATAACAAGCCCAGAGACGGTGTGTTTGATACATACAGAATAATCAGACTGAGAATGACGAAACTGAAATTTTTGAAGAATAGAGCTCAGCTTATCAAACCAGACACGGGGGCTTTGCTTCAGTCCGTAAATTGCTTTGCGCAGACGACAAACTTTTGAGGACTCCCCCTGAAGCACAAAACCAGGAGGTTGTTCCATGTATACCTCCTCATGCAGATCACAATATAGAAAAGCATTCTTGACATTGAGCTGAAATAAAGGCCAGTCAGAATTAACAGCCACAGAAATAAGTACACGAACCGAGTTCAGACGGGCAACAGGTGAGAAGGTCTCAAAGTAATCCACGCCATATGTCTGGGTATAGCCTTTGGCAACAAGGCGAGCTTTGAGACGTTCAAAAGTCCCATCAAGTTGATATTTGATCGTAAAGACCCATCGACAGCCAACTGGAGAACAACCAGTAGGAGGATCAACTAACAGCCAGGTATTGCGTTTAGTAAGAGCCTGCATTTCAGATTCCATGGCCTGACGCCAAGTTGGATGCTTAAGAGCCTAAGAAGCATTCTTAGGAATAGATACAGCAGAAAGAGCAGATGTGAAATTTGCAAAATTAGTCCCCAAGTGATCAGTGGTACAAAAATTCCCAATGGGGTGTTGTGTACAAGTCCGAGTACCTTTGCGTAAGCTGATAAGTATATCTAAGTCAGAAAATACTTGGGATGGAGGTGGATCTGCCATCGAGGATGAAGGATCTGGATGGGCCATGGAGGGAGTTGGAGCCGTCGGTCTTCTTTGATAAACCTTCAGTGGAGGAGCAGCAACAGGAGTGGTATCCGATGAATCAGACACATCAATCAGCGGTAAAGGTATATCCGCAAATAAATCTGATGTTAAGACAAGAACCAGCAGAGGAATAAATCGGCATATGTTCAAAGAAGACGACATCAGCTGAGACCATCCACTTCTTTCCAACCGGGTCATAGCAGTGGTACCCTTTTTGAGTCCTAGAGTACCCTAAGAAGACACACTTGATGGCTCGGGGATCAAGTTTAGTTAATCCAGGACGCAGATTTTTAACAAAGCAGGTGCTTCCAAAAATCCGAGAGGGGGCAGAAAACAACGGAGCATTAGGATATAGAATTTGATATGGAACTTGATTGTCAAGAACAGAAGATGGCATGCGATTGATAAGATAGCATGCAGTAGAAATAGCTTCGGGCCAAAAACAGTGGGGAACATAGTAGTGAAACAAAAGAGTGCGAGCAACTACAAGAAGATGTCGATTTTTGCGTTCGGCAACTCCATTTTGTTGCGGAGTATAGGCGCATGAGGTTTGGTGAATAGTACCCAGTTTGCGACAAAAGGAACTGACTGATGCTTGCATGAATTCAAGGGCATTGTCAGTGCGAAAGATTTTTATAGGTTTACTAAACTTGGTACGTATTTCAGAAAAATAAGGCAGTAATAGTATCAAGAATGTTAGACCGATCTTTCAACAGGAATATCTAGGTGGTTCTAGAGAAATCATCAATAAAACTCATAAAATACCGGAAACCAGAGATACTGGGAAGAGATAATGGACCCTAAATATCAGCATGCATTATATCAAAAAGTTGTTTTGAGCCAATACATAATTTTTTGGAAAAAGTAGACCTAGTCTGTTTGGCTAACTGGCAACTTTCACAATGAAAAACAGAATCAGAAATAGCAGGTAATATGTGCTTCAATTTGTCCGCTATCGGATGTCCCAACTGATAGTGCCATTGGATGCCCATCACAGAAGAAGTCAGAAGCGCAGCAGTCCTCGGTACATCCAGGTAGTATAAGCCGTCTGGTCCCTCATGGCCCGAACCAATCTTCGTCCTCGCACGCAGATCCTGAAAGATAACACCATCTGGGTTAAATGTTACTGAACAACGCAGGCTCTTAACAGTCCGACTGACAGATAATAAATTAATTGGAAATTTAAGAACATATAATGCAGCGTGCAGAGGTAGGCGGCCAGAAGTACAGATATTGCCAAAACCAGATACAGGCGTTTGTGAACCATCAGCTAGAGTAACCGGAGGAATATCAGCAATTTTATGCAAAGTAGAAAACAAGGTAGGATTGCTTGTAATGTGGGAGGTCGTGTTGGTATGTATGTCCTGAGAGCCAATCATGGGATGATTGGTGGGATACATTAAGATTGATTTGATAAACATCAAAGGCAAGCTTCCAATTCTTTCTAGTTCAGTCATATGAGATAATGATAGAACAGATTGAATGTCTAGAGAATGACAGTACTCAATTACGTATGCTTTCAGGATAAGGACCTGAACGATGAGATCATACAGATGCTAAAAGTTTGTACATTCTTATTATGTCCCTAGTCGGATGTCATTGTGGAAGGTAGATAGACAGCAACGACACACAAGACTAGATTGTGGTGTTGGTTGATGACAAAATCTCGTTAGTCATGATATGGAGATATCAAATCAAACACATAGGTACTTGTTAGAGAACAAGTGTACCGGACAGACCCACCGTGAGTTTGACACATGGAACCATGACATGGTAGTCACAGTAAGTTCTCACAGTGATGGTGGTGAGTGTGATTCTTTGACCTGAAATCACTACACTCAACACATGTCGTTGGGTACACTTTGACATCATCAAACGCAATCCTGGAACCAAGGAATTAAATGACCGATACCGACGCCGTTTCGACAGCTTGGGTATAGATATTTACAGGTATACCGACGGAAATATTGACAGATGCAATCCTGGCCATACCGACGCCAAAATGAACGAATTAAATCATGAAATTTTACAGGTGTGGTCTCAACACCTAGATGCAACGTTTTATGCAATAAAATTCTATATTGGGTATTTGGGGGGGGGGGGTTGTCCATCATGTGGGAGGTAGGGAACCTGTCCTGTTTTCTGCAGATTTCGATGAAGGATTTCGATGACAAAATATTGGAATTAAGATTTGGAAATTTACTAGCACAATCCATAAACATAAACACTCATACTTATGCAATAATATCCAATTTACAACACATGAATAACATAGTAACTTACTAACTCATATCAGTTGTATGTCGAGTTACACACTGATTATCCATACAAGATTGAGTTGATATGGTTGACTTATTGCTCCCCTGACATGTACATTATGTAAGGTTGGTGATATGAAGTTACATGTTGCTCAGACACGTGTACAATTAAGATTTGGAATTTTACTAGCACAATCCATAAACATAAACACACACACTTATGCAATAATATCCAATTTACAACACATGAATAACATGGTAACTTACTAACTCATATCAATTGTATGTCGAGTTACACACTGATTATCCATACAAGATTGAGTTGATATGGTTGACATATTGCTCCCATGACATGTACATTATGTAAGTTTGTTGATATGACGTTACGTGTTGCTCAGACACGTCATGTACAATACTATATAAGTGTATAATACTCATTCGTATTATGTAATTAAACACGATATGTTTTAGAATTTTACAGTACTATGTCTCCATATGCATCATATTAGATTCTGAAAGAAAATATACACAAGGGCTTTCTATTGCTCTTCTTCAATGTGTGACTTTGACAATTAACTTCATGATTGTCAAGGAAGTTAAGCACCATCACTATTGTGACACCTTTTCTCCGATGTTGTTTGTACCACATGATCTTGATGTGCGGTAGTGAGATTCTCCATGGATTATGCACAATAGAGGGATAAGTATAAAAGCCATTATTACCATGCCCATTATATGCATATCGTGGGGATGCGATAATATAAAAGTGTAGTTAATATGTCAACCATGTCCATGTTGTGCGATATATGTAGCAAGTGTCATATATCAACAAATATAAGACTAGAAAATTACAAAATCTATATTTTTTACAATATTTGTTTGTTATGTTGCGAAGTAGTACATTTTCTTACTTTGTATGATAAAAATACTAGTAAGAAGAACATATGTATACAAATTAGCTTACTACTAAAAATGATAGCAAATTATACTGATATTTTGTGAATTATTTAGGTATATAACTATGATTATAATGTAGATTATGAGAAAGTGTTGTGGATCTAAGAACACATACAATCAGGAGGACATAAAAAAGCAGATGGTGAGATCTTTGCCAATTTAAGGCATTTTGGTATGAATTTACATTTAATTGAGATAGATGGTGTAAATGAGAGAAATGGTAGAAAACATAAAGGCATACCTTAGATTAGACTTATCTGAGCCCTAGTTGTCGAGATCCCTTTGCTCCAACATTTCCTCCTCTCAAACAACAGAAACTGACTCAAGCACACAAAAAATCGGTATTTCTGTCGTATATCAGTACATTTCGTCGAAATTTGGCGAAATTTGACGAAATTTGGCGGTATTTGGCGGTATTTGGCGATATTTGTCGATATTTGGCGGTATTTGGCGGTATACCATCGGTATACCGATATTTGCAATCCCAGCGATACGTTTGTGTGAACCGATGACCGATGCCGTCGATATCGGTATACCGGTCGATATATCGACGATATCGTCGATATCTCTTTCATTGCCTGGAACATGGGTTGTTATAAAGGTGGTGATTGGGTGGCTTTGACACATGGGGCTTTTGAGGGGTGAGTGATAGATATGGGATTTGTCCCTCCTGAGGGAGTTTGATATCCATGGTCACTAGATGAGTAGGATTGAGATAGGCGTGCACGCATGTGTGAATCAGTATGTGATATTGATGTCATACATATCTCCTCCAATCTACTCTGAGATCAAAAAAGTGAATGAACGTTGACAGGATGACTGTTCCATGTCTCGAGTTCATTCGGGATATCAGTGACAAAGGAATTATACATTCACTGTAACACCATTCACGGATTGTAGGATTGAAAGTTGTTCTCCAACTTTCCTTTTCACTTGGGTAGCACTGACGTGCGACTAGGCACCGCTCTTTGCTTGTGAAGTCATAAGTGTTATGGACTTTCACTGCCACCGTGAAATGGACCTGCAGGGTCACACACATAGGATTTAACCTGGAAGAGGAGTTTATCCACAAACGATGTTTAGATTGATTACAAAAGAAGTTTAGTAGTGCAATTAAACACCTAATCAATTGATAGCTCAAAATCATAGTGTTCAAGGTGTTGGACCAGATGATTAAGAGTATCAGATTGATTAGAACTGCAATTGACTGATTTGCACAGTCTACTGCCCCAACCGATCGGCTCACAGGGTTGAACCGATCGGCTCAGGTTGATGAACCGATCGGCTCAAGTGGTGAGTCGATCGACTCATGTGTCAATGAAACGATCGGCTCAATTGTTGAACCGGTCGATTAGTGTGACCAACCGAGATCGTTTGGAAAGTCAGAAGATTCTTTTTGCAAATACATATTTGTTTCACTTGTACAAATTTGATTTGTACAAGGACTAATATTTGATTAGTTGGAAACAAACATGAAAGTCAAATCGAGTTGGACCAGGACCACGAACCGATCGGCTCATGCTTGAACCGATCGACTTAGGTGTCCCAACCGATCGGTTAAGGTGTGAACCGATCAGCTCAGGTCCCCAACCGATCGGTTCATGCTTGAAACGATCGGTTCAGCTGGCGCAGTTGGTTGTTTTTGTGGAAAATCTTGAACCCTTCTACTCCTGCTTTAATCCCGCATTGCCCGGGATAGAGATTGAACCGATCGGTTCATGCTTGAAACGATCGGTTCAGCTGGCACAGTTGGTTGTTTTTGTGGAAAATCTCAAACCCTTCTACTCCTGCTTTAATCCCGCATTGCCCGGGGTAGAGAACCCTGTCCCATGACCCTCCTATATATAGGGGTATTGGGGGCTTCTCAAAGTACAACTCAGAACACCAGTTGCTCTGCAAAGTTGTCGTTCTCTCTGATTGTGGCAACCGAGAGAGCCCGAGCAAGTGCTACCCGATAAGGAAGGCACAGCAAGGGAAAGACAACTGCAGAAAAGCGACTGGTTGCAGGAGAGTGTGTCGGTGACTAGTACGCCGACAGGAGGGTGCGACTCCTTCCGATTCATTGTGGGACAAGGAGATCGGAGTTCCAGGTGGTCCGTGTTGACTACTTCAAAGGCGGGAGACTTCTGCCGCTCGGAGGACAGCTGTCAATCCCGACAGTCCCGGTGAAACCAGGAGCTGCACAGACACCGTCAAAGACCGGAGGTGAAGACCACGCAAGCCGCGAGATAACATCACCGAGCAAGCTTCGGGACAAGGTATGTCTCTACAAACCATCCTTCCTATTGTATAGACGTTGACGTGATTCCTTTATTCTGGGTTTGGGAGAAGAAAATTTTTGTTTCCGCTGCCTTCTCTGTCTCCTCAAAAACCCAACAGTGGTATCAGAGTCAGGTCAACTGCTCTATACTTTAGGATTATCGATATGATCGATTTTGGTTTGTCGCCTTTAATTATTGCATACGATGCAAATAATATTGGCTTTTTGCATGTCCAATCCTAAATCCACAAATCTCAATATACGTATATGATATGTAATATGAATGCACTCGATACGCGTCGCCCTTAAACAAGTTTTGTGGTGGATGTATAGCGTGGTTATGGCCAATAAACCCTATATCTGTGTGTGGTTGAATGTGGTTGTTTGCATCTTAGTCTGCGCACCGATTCCCTACCTCCTTATTCCTGATGTAACTCGAGATAACTCGAGATTTCTTTCCTATCTTTGCTCCCCCCGAATGTAACTCGGGGTTTTCCAATTTAAATGTAAATAGGATAGATCTTTTTATATTTCCTATTATGTCAAAGGACAGAGGACAATCTGACGACGACTGAGACGATCGGTTCAAGGCGTGAACCTATCGGTTGGCGATCCAGACGATCGGCTCGAGGAGCGAGTCGAGCGGGTGGCGACCTGAGGAGATGCACGATGACCAGGAAAACCCATCGGTTAGAGGAGCCAACTGATCGGCTAGTGGCACCCAGACGACCGGCCAGAGCGAGCAGGTCATTCATGTGATGAGTTGATCAACTCGGACGGCTATAGCACTTCATCATTGACAAGTTGCATGTGATGTAGACCTAGATGACTGTGATTCATCTTGGCTCGAGGAATCACATTAGGATGGTCATAATCATCGCTTTTATCGTTTCGCATGTTTTCTGTGGGATATAGCATGTATATGATACGTACTATGTATTGTGGTGATTGGATATGTATATGTGCCTATAAAACCAAATCCCTCATCTAAATATTAAGTCTTTTACGCCTTCCATTAGCGGCACACATGAAAAACTTGATCGACCAAGCGTGGGTTACGCCAAAGCGTGGTGCGCCGTCTATCTCGTGGAAGTGTGAAGGGTAAACATGTAGGTTCTGCCAAAGCAGGGTGCATGATTACCGTGTCGGCTTTTGGGTTAGACTTAACTGGTGATTCTTACAGCGTCTAAGCCCAAAGGTACGGAATGTTCATGGCAAGGTGTTGCGCATGTTCATTCATCAAGAGTTGCATATGATGCAATTGGCATGATGGCCTACCTAAATTGTCAAGATTGTGGGCGATCAGCCAAAGCTGACTCATGACTTGATAAAATATGGATCCTGACCCACTAGAAGATTGTACGCTGCAATCTTCCGAATTGATGGTGAGGGCTATCAATTCGAACAAAAACAGTGGGAGCGATAATTAATTAAAGTCCTAATTATATCGTCAACCTTTCAAATCAATCAAATAAGTTAAAATTGAGTTTTGGACTAAATTGCATATATTTCCTTTTGTAGTACAAATGACAACAAACAACAATCACTTTTCGTTGCGGTCGGTCCTTAAAAAGGACAAGCTGAATGGGACTAACTTCCACGACTGGTTTAGGACATTGAGAATTGTTCTCACTCAAGAGCGAAAGCTCTATGTCCTGGATACTCCAGCTCCAGAGGAACCTGCTCCTACCGCACCAAAGGCAGAAAGGGACGCTTATAAAAAGCATTTTGAAGATGCTATTGATGCAAAGTTTCCATGAACCACGAGTTGCAGAGACAACATGAGAACATGGGTGTCATTGAGATGATTCAGCATCTCAAGAACATGTATGAAGATCAAGCACGGCAAGAGAGATATGATGTCTCCAGGGCGTTGTTCAAGTGTGCCATGCCAGAAGGAGATCCAGTTGATCCTCACACGCTCAAAATGATTGGGTATGTGGAGAACCTGACAAGACTGGGATTTCCCCGGAGCCAAGAGTTGGCTATTGACGTGATACTGCAATCGTTGCCAGAATCCTACAGTCAGTTTGTGATGAACTACAACATGAACAACTTTGACAAGCCGTTAACAGAGTTGTTGGGCATGTTGAGGACAGTCGAGGCACAGATGAAGAAGGACAAGCCTAAGTCTGTGATGATGATCAACAGCAAGAAATGCAATTCCAAGCGTAAGGGCAAGGGCAAGGCTAAGAAAGGTTCTGATGATAGCCAGCAGCCCAAGTCGTCTTCAACTCTCAAGGCCAAGGGAGGCGTGACCAAGAGAGGCAATTGCCACCATTGTCAAAAGCCAGGACATTGGAAAAGGAATTGTCCACTCTATCTGGAAGAACTAAAGAAGGAGGCGACAGACGCCTCCACCTGAAGGTGTCACGAAATAAACTTATAACACTTTTTAGGTATATGATACCAAGATATAAAGTGTAAAGCACCCAATACATGGGGCAAGTGTTGCCGCCATAGATAGGAATACTTTAGTTTATTTTCAGCCATGAAGGCATATAATAGAGTTATGAACTGCTATTTCATATTTGTCAATGGATAGAAACACATTATTTTTGCATATTGTATGACAATGATAGCAATTAATAAAGTTGATGTTTCAATTTCAAAAGATATGATCTTTATGGCAATGCCTTGTTTATCTTGTGATACTTGGTAAGCATAAGATAAAATGATACCTAAAAGTTATTGATAACTCAAACAATCAAATTAGCATAAATCATGAGAAATTCATTTCTACTTTCCATATGATGGATAAATCTAGACTCTTTTGGTTAGAGAACCAGTAAGAGACATGAATCTTTTAGACATGATTAATCAATCTTCACTAGTAGTAGTGGGAGATTGATTGTCCTATTAGGTATAATACATGTGATGTATTTACATACCTATTAGAGTTAATGTTAGTACTTCAAACAGTGTTTAGAGAAATACCAATATGAATATCTTGAAGTGTTCAAGAATATCATAGATGAAGTACGAATTTGGTAAAGTGTTAATTCTTGATGAGATCAATGAATGAAATACTTGAACCAAATGTTTGAGATCCTTATGAGTGATTATGATAGTGTGTCATAGTAAGCTCGTGATTAAGGCATGGTGATGTCTAAATCAAGGAGTCATACTCTAAGGAATTAGAGGATGATTACCAAATAACTAATTTCTTCTTAAATAAAGAATACCCCACACTAATAAAGGACATTAAGAATCACAAGGAGTTGTGAGTTCTTATATCCTTGACAGATACACCTCGATTATCTATGTGATGAGTTGGTCATGTGATGAAGTCAACTATCTAGATGAATATGAGGAACCGGATTTTGAATTATGGTTTATGACCATTACATCCTAAATGACCTCCATGTGAACCATAAGGTATGACCTTGATGGAAGCACCCATTGGGATGAAATCCATAAGTGCGAATGAGTCTTAATTGTTAAGACACATGGATGACATTTTGAGAAGGATGATGCTTGTTAATTGCAACTTAATGACTAAAAGATTTGGCATACGGATACTGAAACCGCATTCCTATAAGGAATAAAATAAATATGTGTACGTGACAACCTATAAGGTTTATGAATCCATTAATGCAAATGAAGTCTATAGTTACAATGAACTAATCAATGTGATTGATTGAGTACAAGCAACTCAGAACTGTGATCTTTACTTTGATGATATAGTCAAAGGGTTTGACTAATATGTCAAAGATAAAGAAGGGATCTGTGATTTAGTGGGAGCATATTCACATTCCACATGTTGATGTGAAATAGAAATGTTCTAGAATGGAAATCCAAAGTGGAAATTATCTTTAGGGAAGATAGAGACGTTTCCTATGTGATAGGAATAGAGATTGTCAAATAATAAAAGAAGGCAAATCGTTGTATTAGATAGGAGAAACCCTGCTCCTATAAATAGGAGAATAGGGAAGCATACAGACTTAACTAAACCCTAATGGGCCAAGACACAGTGAGGCCCATATTACAAGGACAATATAAATAACTAATAAACGGACTCTCTAACAGAGATCTATAGAGATAGTTCTCGAAAACATCTTGACATGAAAAGAGAAAGCATACATTGGGATTCTATATTGAAGGGTTCAGTGTGCACAGATTCAGTGGGAGAAAACTTGACCATGTTACATGGAGTTAGTATCCCAAGGCCAAGTGTCCAATTCTTATGAAGAATGGGAACACTAAGAATAGATTTGGATCTATCATGTATGTAATCATTCCCATTATCTTGCATGTATAGGACATAGCAAGAATAAAATGCATTCATCATCTAGTATGTAGGACATGACAATATGATGTGCCCATCCTGATAACTCGTATGTGGGACATGACGAGTGGATGTCTGTCTAGTTCCAATAAGGGCTATTGGAATACCATAAGAACTTGATACGTACTTGAGAAGTACTAGTTCTATGGAAACAAGGAAGGGTTCACTGTAAAGAGTTACACTGATGCGAACTTCCGAAAAGGACAGAAAATTAATCGCAAAATATATATGGGATATATAAAAGTGAATGTTTGTTGAGAAATGAAAACGTTCCAATAAAGCCGTTTAAAGGAAAAAGTCGAGTATCCATGTGTTAAAGAACATTAGTGGATACTATATGGATCTAGAAGTTCATGAGATGAACTTATAGAAATTCCAATCTTTGATGACAAGTAAGGAGTACTTCGTCATGCAATGTGGCTAAAGGTTAGCAAAGGAATACTAGATCGCATATTACGGCAACTCCATCTCATACGTGTGACGTACAACGAATAGATGAGAGACATGCAGTTAATACCGACTTTGGCAAGGTGTTGCCATAACTCACTATGTTAGCACTAGAGCACAGTAACATGTAGGACATGTTTGAAGATCACTAAGAATATGATTCAGATGGGTGATTGGCTCACAGTGCAAGTGGGAGTCTGTTGGTATGTATGCCCTGAGAGCCAATCATGGGATGATTGGTGGGATACATTAAGATTGATTTGATAAACATCAAAGGCAAGCTTCTTATTCTTTCTAGTTCAGTCATATGAGATAATGACAGAACAGATTGAATGTCTAGAGAATGACAGTACTCAATGACGTATTCTTTCAGGTTAAGGACCTGAACGATGAGATTATACGGATGCTAAGAGTTTGTACATTCTTATTATGTCCCTAGTCGAATGTCATTGTGGAAGGTAGATAGACAGCAATGACACACAAGACTAGATTGTGGTGTTGGTTGATGACAAAATCTCGTTAGTCATGATATGGAGATATCAAACCAAACACATAGGTACTTGTTAGAGAACAAGTGTACCGGACAGACCCACCGTGAGTTTGACACATGGAACCATGACATGGTAGTCACAGTCAGTTCTCACAGTGATGGTGGTGAGTGTGATTCTTTGACCTAAAATCACTACACTCAACACATGTCGTTGGGTACACTTTGACATCATCAAACGCAATCCTGGAACATGGGTTGTTATAAAGGTGATGATTGGGTGGCTTTGACACATGGGGCTTTTGAGGGGTGAGTGATAGATATGGGATTTGTCCCTCCTGAGAGAGTTTGATATCCATGGCCACTTGATGAGTAAGATTGAGATAGGTGTGCATGCATGTGTGAATCAGTATGTGATATTGATGTCATACATATCTCCTCCAATCTACTCTGAGATCAAGAAAGTGAATGAATGTTGACAGGATGATTGTTCCATGCCTCGAGTTCATTCGGGATATCAGTGACAAAGGAATTATACATTCATTGTAACACCATTCACGGATTGTAGGATTGAAAGTTGTTCTCCAACTTTTCTTTTCACTTGGGTAGCACTGATGTGCGACTAGGCACCGCTCTTTGCTTGTGAAGTCATAAGTGTTATGGACTTTCACTGCCAATGTGAAATGGACCTGCAGGGTCACACACATAGGATTTAACCTGGAAGAGGAGTTTATCCACAAACGATGTTTAGATTGATTACTAAAGAAGTTTAGCAATGCAATTAAACACCTAATCAATTGATAGCTCAAAATCATAGTGTTCAAGGTGTTGGACCAGATGATTAAGAGTATCGGATTGATTGGAACTGCAATTGACTGATTTGCACAGTCTACTGCCCCAACCGATCGGCTCACAGGGTTGAACCGATCGGCTCAGGTTGATGAACCGGTCGGCTCAAATGGTGAGTCGATCGGCTCATGTGTCAATGAAATGATCGGCTCAATTGTTGAACCGGTCGATTCGTGTGACCAACCGAGATCGTTTGGAAAGTCAGAAGATTCTTTTTGCAAATACATATTTGTTTTACTTGTACAAATTTGATTTGGAAAAAGACTAATATTTGATTAGTTGGAAACAAACATGAAAGTCAATTCGAGTTGGACCAGGACCACGAACCGATCGGCTCATGCTTGAACCGATCGGCTCAGGTGTCCCAACCGATCGGTTAAGGTGTGAACCGATCGACTCAGGTCCCTAACCGATCGGTTCATGCTTGAAACGATCGGTTCAGTTGGTGCAGTTGGTTGTTTTTATGGAAAGTCTCGAACCCTTCTACTCCTACTTTAATCCCGCATTGCCCGGGGTAGAGAATCCTGTCCCATGACCCTCCTATATATATAGGGGTATTGGGGGATTCTCAAAGTACAACTCAGAACACCAGTTGCTCTGCAAAGTTGTCTTTCTCTGGTTGTGGTAACCGAGAGAGCCCGAGCAAGTGCTACCCGATAAGGGAGGCACAGCAAGGGAAAGACAACTGCAGAAAAGCGATTGGTTGCAGGAGAGTGTGTCGGTGACTAGTACGCCGACAGGAGGGTGCGACTCCTTCAGATTTCTTGTGGGACAAGGATATCGGAGTTCCAAGTGGTCCGTGTGGACTACTTCAGAGGCGGGAGACTTCTGCCGCTCGGAGGACAACTGTCAATCCCGACAGTACCGGTGAGACCAGGAGCTGCACAGACACCGTCCAAGACCGGAGGTGAAGACCGCGCAAGCCGCGAGATAACGTCGCCGAGCAAGCCTCGGGACAAGGTATGTCTCTATAAACCATCCTTCCTATTGTATAGACGTTGACGCGATTCCTTTATTATGGGTTTGGAAGAAGAAATTTTTTTGTTTCCGCTGCCTTCTCTATCTCTTCAAAAACCCAACAGGTCGCACCAGAGTCGATCACCCAAGTGTTTTTACCAGACTGGGTTAGGAGAGCAGTATTGCCATCAGTGGAAGTCTCCGTAGATGAGGCCACACACGCTTGAAGCAGATTCTCAAATTTCGATCTGATCCAATCGACAGATGGTAGAGCAGAAGAGGAGGCAGTAGTGTCAGGCTGCTCAGATGTTACTTGATTTGCCCACGCAAGTTTCCCATGTTTGATCCAGCAACGGTCTTCATTATGATTAGTCTGTTTGCAGAAGGTGCAATAGTGTTGTTCATTAGCATCAGCAGTAGAGGAGGACCCCCGTCCTGGACCAGTAGAGGATCGTCCACGACCGCGTCCTCGACCGCGACCACGTCCACAGAAAGAGTCGCCAGTCCTAACAGCAAGGGTTGTCCCGTCAGAAGTATTAGGAAGAGGTTGAGAGACCGAGGGAAGGCGTTGCACACGCTTTAGAACATCGCATAGGGTAGGAAGAGGATTACTAGAAAGAATTTGATCAACTACCCCCGCAAAGGATGACGGCATGCCAGTAAGAAACTGGACTAACTGTAACTCATTGTGTTGGCGTTGTATCTTAGTAATATTTGATGATCGGGGGTGATAGACCTCGAACTCATCCTAGAGCACAGTGTATTGATTATAGTAGTCCTCCACATAATCAGTAGCCGAGTACTCCAGTTTGGCCAAGTTTTTGAAGATCTCGAACACCTTCTTCGAATTCTGCTGGTGAGAATACACGTGGGAAAGTTGATCCCACATTTCCTTGGCTGTCTTCAGGCGAAGCAAAGACTGGTTGATTTTGGGCTATGCACTATTGACCAACCAAGTCAAGACACCATAATCTTCTTTAGACCAAAGATCATAGGCTTGTTTCGTCTTGTCATCAGCATCTAGAGCAGGAGTCGTTGGACCTTTGGTAGACAGATGCGAGAAGCGTCCTTGAGCTTTGACGTAGAGTTCAAAGGAGGCTGCCCATAAGTGATAGTTGGAGTCATCCAGTTTGACAGTGGTGACGCACAAGTTGCGGGGAACGTCTGAGGTCGCCATGACGAAAGCAGGCAGCGTGAACCAAGGGCGCAGGCAACAGTAGTAAGTAGAAGGTTGACGTAGCAGTCAACAGAGGCAGACCGTAGCAGAAGCCCAATACATGGGCAGATCTATAGGTAGAAGATAGGAGATCCAAGCATCGGATCTCAGAAACCCACGTAGGGTCGGCAAGGAATATAGAAGAACCTACGCCAACATGGAGGAAAAATTACTCCACCATGAGGTGTAGGCAGGCAGAGAGCAGAACCAAGTTTACGTCTTCAACGTACCAGAATTGGAAAGTGTCCGAAGTTGTTCGGAGACCAATGAAAAGAGGATGGGTGGATGGGGTGGTCAACGGGATGGGATAAGAATAAGGGATGAAGAAGATGGTGATGACGGAGAGTTAGGAAGGTGGTGGTGGGATGTGGAGAAGAGGGTGGATGTGGCAGGTGGAGAGGTGGGTGGCAGCGGCAGAAAGGGGGGCAGGAGGAGGCGGCGGGCTGGTGGTAGGGGTGGAGATGGTGGCGGCGATTTTTGGGGTGGAGATGGTGGCGGCGATTTTTGGGGAGGAGATGGTGGCGGCGATTTTTGGGGTGGAGAGGGGATAGCGGGGAGAAGGGCTGGTGGGGTGGAGGGGTTGAGGAGGTGAGCGACAGCAGCAGCAGGGAAAGAGGGGGGGGGCGGCAGCAGCAAATTAAAAAAAAGGAAAAAGGAAAGGGGGAGGTGGCGGCTAGGGTTAAGTAGGCATGGTGTTAGGGTTTAGGAGGGAGGGTTTAGGAAGGATCGGGAGGCTCTAATACCATCTAAAATACTAAAGGTTATTTCTTATTGAGTCAATAAAACAAGTACATGACCCTCTCTTTTATAAGACAAGAGAGTGAGACAGAGTAGAGCTAGGCAATATGGGATAATAGTACAAAAGGCTACAAAGACAAAAGCCAAAAATACACTAAGTAAGAAACAGCACAACACAGTAAAATATACTAATAGGCACAATCACTACCATTCTACAGTGTGACAGAATAGTGTTTCTACATCTGACGTTCTATCATGTGTTTGGTAGTGTAGGCGGGGTTGTTGTGCTGAGAAGTTGGCAGCAGTGACAAAAGAAGGCATGTGTGGCTATACAACCATGTGGAACCAACATGGGCGGGCGTTCTGAACTTAGGAACTTACTGGGTGTTCTGTTTGAAGAAATGGCCAAACCAAGTATAGCCTCTGAGGTTATTGGCATATAAGCATGTCCACAAACGTAGCATTAAACACCACATAAAGATGGTCAAAAAATATACACAGCCGGAATTTATTTAGAAAAAAGATAAGTTATTACGGTAAACATCCCATATGATTCATCAATCATTACAATACATACTTCCATATAAATGGTAACTAATATAATCAAACACAAAATATTGAAAAGAAATACATCAAACATTCTATTTCCAATTTTTCATTTTCCACATATGGTGAGGGAGAAACTTGTTGCAAAACAGCTCATTCGAAGAATCATTTAATGTTGTGGCCATGCAACCCAACAATACATTGGAACTCTAGCAGGGGAAGAGCCTAAACTCCATAGGCAATGATGCATGAGGAAGATATCCCAAGATGATGACCAAAATCAACGGCCAAATATAATTCATCTTTTCAGATCCTCCTAGATAACTTAATAGTCAGCTCCACTTCCCTCCTGAGTGCTTCCATTTCTACCTCTCCATGGATTTAATTTTTCCTTCCTTTCACCCCCATGAAGCAGCAATAGTAGCCCTATATGTCAATCAATAAAACCTCTCAAAAATATTGTAAATTTACACTGAGGTCCTCTACCAACAAGGATGTAAATCCCTCAACATCAACCACACCTTCCACCACCAGCCTCAGCTTTTAGGCCTACAATTGAAACTCCATGGCCATGTCCGGATGTCCCTAAGGACCCTAACTTGCCTTTCTCTCAAAGACAAGTGTATGCTAGATATTTATTCACACCAGGGAAGGAACAAGGGCCTTATGAGTTATGAACTCTCCATTTAGTAAGAGGCTACAATCAACCTAGCCTAACAAACATATTTTAGATTCTCTTTAGAACTGTTTCCTTACACTAGGATGCTAGAAAGAAATATTACATATGTTGACACATAATGGTGCATTAATACTGTTAATATGTATATGCCGACGCATAATTGTTGCATTAATACTGTTAATATGTATGGATAGGGACCTTGTAGTGAGAAAAGGTCAGGACTTGTGTAAATTCTGTAAAGGTTCTCCTATATACGTATACCAACACCTTGACGGTGAAGTAAGGTCGAGGGATTCTCCCACGTTGTTCTAGGATTAATATGGTATCAGAGTCTATGGTTTTCATCCCTTCTTGGTCTAGGAAATAAGCTGTCCCCTTGTTTCCTCTTCTTTCACGTTTTTGGTAGTACTGGTATAGTGCGGTACTGTAGCCGCACGGTCACGGGAAGGGCTGTTGCACCTCCATCTGCCGGATTTCGACCAAGCTGCTTCTTGTGTTGCCTGTCCCCCAACTCCAGCAGCCTCAAGGATCAGGCCTTCTATTGATTAGCCTTTGTGAGGGCCCTCCATAGCTGCTGTTTTTCCTTGAGAGAAAATAGCTGTAGCTGCCCCTTTTTTGCTGATTTTCTTGAGGAAAGACAGCAGCTCCAGCTTTTCTTTCCTTGCCCTAGTGGGGCGACCAACCTCTTTATCACCTCTTAGAGCTACTTGCCTATACAGCCAATACCACCATCATCTTCCTCCTTTTTCCCAAATTATAGGCAGCGGTTACTGTAGCAGAAATGGTTTTTTTACCCAAAACGCTTGATTGCCTTGGGTTTTCTCATTGTGACCGTTTGGGGAGTTATTCTATATTCTTTTTCAGCAACCCCGATTGATCATTTACGGTAGATCATTCAATTGTTCTCATGGCTGAAAAGGAGATAGTAGTTCACGCTTACTGTTCACAGTGCCATTATCACTTCCAGGAAACTTAGTGAGAAGAATTACAGCCAATGGAGCCACACTGTTAAGATTTGGTTTAAAAGTCAAGGACGCATCAAACATCTGACTTGTGAGCCACTAGAAAATCCCACTCCATTGGAGCAATGGGGAATTGGGAACAAAATGAGGCAAATCTATTTAGTATGTTGTGGAATAACATAGAGTTGCATATAGCAGAGATGACAAACCACTTTGAGACATGCAAGGCGTTGCGGGACCATCTTTTGCTTATGTACTTAAACAATGTCTCTCGTATGTACGATATGATAGTGGAGCCATACGGGCTACAACAGGGTGATAAGCCACTTATGCAGTACTTTGGTGAAGTGACTCGTTTGGCTGATGATGTGCACAATATGCTTCCTCTAACAACAGCATGATCAGATGGCAGTAATCCAATTCTTGGCTGGACTCCGTCGTGAATATGAAGGTGTCGGCAGTCAGATTTTGTCTGGAACCAAGCTTCCTTCTTTGATAACACCTATTCTAGGGTGTCTCGTGCTTTCTTAGAGCAGGATGCAGTCGCTGCCACTCAGTCACGGGATGACAAGTCATCCTTAGTCAACCATTCTGGCAAAGATATCGCGTCCAGAAGTCGTGGTCACAGTAGGAGCGTCTCCTGAGGAGGAGGATGCAGTATTGGTCGTCGAGTATTATGTTAGCGTCCAGAGTGTACTCATTGTGGCAAGAAAGGGCATACCAAGGATTCTTGTTACGAATTGCACGGTTTTCCTACTATATCGGCGAACATGATGGCACAGGAGGAGATGATGACTCGTCAGATGTCCTTCTCTGAAGAGCAGTCTCATTGATGCGTCTTTGTGCTTTTCAGCAGGCTACATCCTCAGTCGCTTCTCTTGCATGCACAGAGATCTAGTTCGTCAGCTTGTATCTCTCATGTGTCCAGGGCATCGTCATCCAAGTAAAATTGGGTTCTTGATTCATGTGCAAGTGATCACATCACAGGGTACCTGAGTTGTTTACCACTTACACCCACAAATCAAACCTACCCGGCATTACCCTTATAAATGATTCCACTGCCACTGTCAAGGGAACTGGGACAGTTTCACCTACATGACTTTGTTTGATAAAAGAACCATTTGAACTCTTGTCAATATTTAAATCCTTTTGTGTGGAAGTGGAAACTCGATTCAAAAAGAAAATTTGCATCATTCCTCCTGGTTACGCTAGAGAATATTTAGCATGATTTTATCTATTTCACATCCACCAATGGCATCATTCACCAATCCTTTGCCCACATATGGAGTGGTTGAATGGAAGATTCGTCAAATGTTGAGAGTTTGAGACTACTCGCACTCTTCTCCTTCATATGCATGTTTTCAAAGAATTCTTGGGAGATGTAGTTCTCACTGCCGCCCACCTCATTAACCGCATGCCATCGTCTGTCCTCCAAAACCGCAAACTTGTTCATATCCTTCATCTTCTAAAGCCATTGTACCATGTTCCACACAAAAAAATTTGTGTACTTGCTATGTTCACTGTCTTGCTCCAGGTATAGACAAGTTGAGTCTAAAGTTTGTCAAGTGTCTTCTTAGGTCACTCTCGAGTCCAAAAGGGGTATAAGTGCTACAATCCTACCTTACATTGCTTCTTTGTGTCTGAAAATATCACCATTTTAAGGCACGTCTTCTTCGATGACACTTCTTCAATGACATTGGTAGCCATGGAGGAGCTCTTGCCCCTTCCTGTTGCAGTTGAGTCTTATGTTCTGAGTCCTCTTGTAGAGAATGTACTCATGATGTGGTTCCTCCCACCTTTAATAGGCCCCCAATCACTCAGGTTACACTAATGATGTGGCTCATCCCACCTCGAATAGGCCCCCAATCACTCAGGTCTACACTCGTCGTACACGTACAAGGCAGTCCGGTCCAGGTACCTATGCAGGTGGGATAGGAGCTCCTGCCAATTTAGCTCCTTCTCTAGATGCTTCCTCGTTAGAAGGTCAGGTAGAGGCGATTCCTTCTCCACCTTTACAAAAGAATCTTCCTATTGCCGAAGTAAAGGTGTCAGATCCTGCACTCTTAGAAGTATTTTACATCCCATTTCTAACTTTGTTTCATATAACCATCTTTCACCTTCCTATTATGCCTACATATCTTCCATATCCTTTGTCTCTATACCTACGTATGTTTCAGTTGCACTTGATCACCCAGGTTAGTGTCATGCCATGAATGAAGAGATGTCAACTCCACCAGAATAAAACATGGTCTCTTGTCTCACACCCACATGGCGAGTCTGATGTTGGATATCATTGGGTTTACACTGTCAAAGTGGGTGCAGATGGTTGTATTGATCGGCTCAAGGCACGTTTACTTGCTAAGGGATACACTCAAGTGTATGTTGAGTATCACTCAGAGACCTTCTCTCTTGAGGCAAAGATAGTGTCTGTTTGCATTTTCTTGTCTTTGGCTGCTAGTCACTCTTGGCCCCTACACCAGCTTGATATTAAAAATGTATTCTTGCATGGTGAGTTGGATTGAGGAAATTTGTATGGAGCAACCACCTGGGTTTGTTGACCAAGGGGGTCAGACTTAGTATGTCGTCTTTACAATTCCCTCTATGGTCTGAAGTAGTCACCTCGTGCCTGTTTCTAAGTTTGGAGTTCATAGAACAATCATGGATCATTCAGTCTTCTACGGAAGATAAGAGTTGTGGGAGCATTTTCTTGGTGGTATATGTTGATAATATTGTGATTACTGGGATGATAAGCATGGCATTGCACAATTAAAGCTCTTTCTACAGGGCCAATTTCAAACAAAGAACTTGGGTAGTCTTAAATATATTTGGGGATTGAAGTTGCCAAGTCTATGTTTGGGATTGTAATTTCACAAAGGAAGTATGTCTTAGATCTTCTCAGATAGGGATGTTTGGGGCTAGATATGTTGATACTCCAATGGATCCTAAAGTCAGATTATCCATGGGGCAAGGGGAGTTACTTGATGATCCTTGTAGGTACAGATGACCTATTCGGAAGTTGATTTATTTGGTTGTCAATCGGCCTGATATTGTCTTTTCCACTACGGTTGTTAATCAGTTCATGAATAAGCCATGCACGGATCATATAGAGGTTGTTATGCACATTCTGAGGTATTTCAAGAAGTCTCCTGGCAAGGGACTTCTATATCAAAATCACGGGGATATGCAAGTACATGGTTTCTCATATGTTGATTGGATTTAATCTAGTATGGACCAGAGGTCTAACTCTAGATATTTTGTTTGTGGGGGGAAATCTTATGTCTTGGAAGAGCAAGAAGCAAACTGTTATAGCAAGGTCCAGTGCAGATTCAGAGTATAGAGCTATGGCCCTATCAACATGTGAATTTCTATGGATTCATCACTTGTTAGAGGAGCTTGGCTTCATGCAGGAAGCTCCTATGGACTTGAAGTGTGACAATCAGGATGATGTTCACATTCCAAAATCATGTATTTCATGAGAGAACCAAACATATTGAAGTTGATTTTCATTTTCTATGGGGGGAAATTCAACAAAAGTTGATTGTGTTGTCACGAGTCAGATCAGAAGATCGATTAACTGATTTATTTACAGAGTCCGTATATGGTTGTCGGGTTCAATACTTATGTAACAAGCTGGGCACATATGATATACGTGCTCCCGCTTGAGGGGGTGTTAATATGTATGTATAGGGACCTACTTGTAGTGAGAAAAGGTCAGGGACCTATATGTAAAGTCTGTAAAGTTTCTCCTATGTATGTATACCAAGGAATGAAGTTTTCACGAAATCCTCAAAATTTCGTCCAAAATTTCAATTTCAATGCCATCTACTACGAAACCTTGCCACTTTACCGTTGTTTCGAAATCAGCAAAATGTTTTGCCCAAATTTCAAAATTTTCACAAGGAACGGGAAAGTTTCCTTTCCTCCCACATGAAGGACCCTCCATCTATCCCCATATCAAATTTTATTGCATAAAACAATGTATTTAGGTGTAGAGATCACGCATGTAAAATTCCATGGCTTAATTCATTCATTTTGACGCCAAAATGGGCACAGTTGCATTTATCAAAAAAATTCTAAATTTCAATAAATTTTGATTTCCATGTTTGTCGAAACGGCATCAAAATCGGATACCTCGTTCATTGATGTATACCAACACCATGACCGTGCAGTGAGGTTGGGGGACTCTCCCACTTTGTTCTAGTGTTAACAAATATCACAGTTCAAGCTTTTCCTGACGGTGACAACAAAAACACACCCAACAGTGAGGCCCCTCATATATTGTCAAAATTCCACACATACCTCCCATAGTCACAATATTCTGCTTTTTTTGAAAAAACGCGTATTTTTGGGCTGTCGTATGTTACAGTCATATTAAACTCCTAAACGTATTTTACATTTTATTCAGGTTTTAAACACGTTTTATTTGTGATTTTTGTTTTATACACAATTAAATCCTTTTTTGCCGTTTTAAGCAGTACTAAGCGGCCTCATACTTTTTTCCCGTGTTTGTGTTATTTCTCCTCAGAGCTGAGGTTTTGGTAAAACCCTCGATCCTCTCCGCTATACCCCAATCCCCTCTATGCCCTTGTCGAAGACCCGCCCCCCCCTTGCACCCGACGAAGACCCAACATAGTAGTGTCGGCAACGGCAAGGAACACCTCCGACAAGCAGCAGCCTGCGGCATGGAGCAACTGCTGGTGTGGGTCACCTCCGATGAGCAGCACCCTGCGGCGTGGAGCATCTGCTGCCTGCTGCTGGCGTGTAGCATGGAAGTTGTGTCTCCAAGCCTCCTACTGCCGCCGCCGCTTCTTGGGTATGTTCCCTAATCTCCTTGTATTTGTTTGTGTATTTCTCCTTCCCCTCCTTCCTCTCCTTCGTCCCCCCTTCATACTCCATTCCCCGTTCACCTCCACCTCCGCATCAAATGTTCCCACCCCCCCCCCCTCTTCTTATTCCGGTCACATCAGCAACCACGGAAGCTGCAACCACCATATCCAAGCATGGTTGTATAGGCGGCTAGGCGACCAGGCGTTGCCTGGGGACGCCCAGGCGGAGGCCCAGGCGTTTTCTTATATATATATATTAATATAATGGATACGTGTAAAATTTATGATAAATAAAGTTAAATGAGTAGATGATTAAATAATATCATAATCAGTACATAAATAAACACAAATCAGTAGATAACTAAATAAAAAACTGTAGATAAATAAATACAAATAACTAGATGAATAAATACAATTAAGTGGATAAATAAATACAAATCAGTTGATAAATAAAGTTACATCACTAGATGATTATATAATTTCAAAAGCAGTACACAAATAAATTCAAATGAGTAGATAACTAAATAAAAAACAGTATACGGATAAATTTAGTAGATGAATAAATACAAATAAGTAGATGAATATATACAAATTAGTTGATAAACTAATATAAATCAGTAGTTGATTAATTCATTCCTAAATCAGTACATAAATAAATACAAATAGTAGATGAATAAATACAATAAATACAATCAGTTGATAAATATAATTAAATCAGTTGATAAATAAAGTTAAATGAGTAGATGACTAAATAATATCAGAATCAGTATATAAATAAACACAAATCAGTAGATAATTAAATAAAAAACAGTAGATAAATAAATACAAATAAGTAGATGAACACATAATGTTAAGCGGATAAGTAAATACAAATATGTTGATAAATAAAGATACATCAGTAGATGATTATGTAATTTCAAAAGCAGTACATAAATAAATTCAAATGAGTAGAAAACTATATAAAACAGTAGACAAAAAAATACAAATAAGTAGATGAATAAATACAAATCAGTTGATAAACTAATATAAATCAGTAGATGATTAATTAATTCCTGAATCAGTACATAAATAAATAGAAATAGTAGATGAATAAATACAGATCAGTTGATAAATAAAGTTAAACCAGTTGATAAGTAAAGTTAAATAAGTAGATGATTATATAATAACAAAATCAGTCCATAAATAAACACAAATCAGTAAATAACTTAATTAAAAATGTAAAAAAAAAACTCAGCAGCAGCCTAGGCGTGCCTAGGCGCCACCCAAGCATCCGCCCAGTCCGCCCAGGCCGCCCAGAGGCCTAACTAGGCTGGGCGCCTAGGATTGGGACCCTAGGTGAACGTCTGGGCCACCTAGGCGCGCCTAGGCGCCGCCTAGGCGAGCGCCCATACAACTCAGTATCCAAGCCGCGACCCCTATCTCCAAGTTGCTGCAGCCATGGAATTCAGCAACCACGGCCACAGTCACCCTCCCCCCTTATCCTCCCCTACACCCAAAGTCACCCTCCCCCCTTCATCCTCACCCCCATCACGTCCTCCCCTGCTCTTCTCCATTGCCCCAATTCTGAGGTCCCTCCTTCAATCATAACACGTTTTACCCTTTTCTTATTACTGACTTCACCTCCCCCCTCTTCCTCCTTCCCTTGCTCTCCATAATCAACACTTTAGTAGTCATCCTCCCCTAGCAGCCCTTTCTAGCCCACCAATCTGCCAGCAAATTTTAATTTTCCAGCAATCCGACAGCAACTAAGTCTACTTCCTTTTTTTCTCGTTTGTTCTTTTGTTGCAGCTCAAGGAGTCTGCTCCTGTTGGAGGTGTCTAGTGCTTCTATAAAAGGCGCCTACTGCTTCTATTGAAGGTGTCTATTGAAGTTGCAGGCTATTTTCTTCTTGTTGAACTTACTGTAAGTCTATAAGATATTATTTAGCCCTTCTTCTTATTATGTAATTATGACTTATGAGTAATTATTATAATTCAGATGAAATTCTTATGTGTTATATTAATACAATCATTAAGTAAATGCTTGGGTGAATATTGTGACTGAATGTTATTGATGGACTTGACTAATTGCAACTTGCAAGATGCATCATGCATATAACAAACTAGCAATCTTCTATAGGGTTACATCTAATTAATATTTGGTTGGCAATTTTATTAGGATCAACATGCCAAGAGGCAAAGATCCTATTTGGGAGCATGTGGAGCAAACGAGTGATGGAAAAAACAAGTGCAAATTTTGTCATGAAATTTTTAGTGCAAGGATCACACGTTTGCGCTTTCACTTTGGCAAGTATCCTGGAAAGGATATTAGACCTTGTCCTTCTGTGCCAGACGATGTGTGAGTCATGGCTCTTCCATCAATTGAGGAGTTGAATGCCAAGTCAAAGAAACAGAAGGTGGTTGATTTCTGGAGAGCAACTAGTTCTCAAAGTTCTAGCCCGGTAGGTAGGTCTATAGTTGTGGATGTTGTTGATGTTGATAGGCACAAGAAAGATATGTTTGGTCAACAAATTTTATATCGAGTGGTGAAGAAAGGGGAGAAGGATGCAGATAAAGCTATCCTGAAGTTTTTAGTTTCTAGTAATATTGCATTCAATGTTCTTAGAACTCTAGAATTCAAGGAGGCTTGTGCTGCTATTGCAAATGCAGGCCCTGGTTATGAACCACCTAGAAGTGAAACAGCTAGGACACGCCTTCTAGATGAGGTGAAGGGTGAGGTGGATGCTTATGTCAGCTCAGTGAAAGAGAGTTGGCAATTTTCTGGCTGTACAGTCATGTCTGATGGGTGGAATGATGTGAAGAGTAGATCTCATTTGAACTTGTTGGTTCAAACTTCAAAGCCCAAAAGGGGTGATGTTCTATAAATCTTGTGCACGGACGGTCATTCAAAAGATGGGCCCTATATATTTGATCTTATCTCATCATGTATTGAGGAGATTGGTGTCCAAAATGTTGTACAATTTGTGTATGATAATGCAAGTAACTATGGTAGTGCAGGAGTATTGTTAGAAGTAAAATATCCTCAGATCTTCAAAACAAATTGTGCAGCACATGGCATGAATTTAATTTTAGGGGACCTTGGTGATCTTCCTACTAATTCTCTTATACTTGATAATGCCGAGAAGATTGTGAAATTCATGTACAAGTATCAACATTTCTTGGATTTGATGAGAAAACACACTGAGGGTAGAGAATTAAAGAAACCCCGTGCCACTCGTTTTGCTACTTATTTTTTGTGCTTGCAATTTGTACTTGCACAGGAGCCTCAGTTATCAAGGGGCCCCCCTAGGCGCCCTAGGCGCTAGGCAAGGCGCCTCAAACTAGGCGTCCAGCCTATTACGTGCATTATGTGGGCGTCTAAGGCGTTTTAGGCCCAAATTAAGTCGTTTAAAGGTTAAATTAGCAGGAATCAAGTCTGGATTTGGTCAAATTAGAACACCTTGAGTCAATTTATGGTAGAAATAGGTCTGATTTAGGCAAAATCAGGTCAAATTTTGGAAAATTAGGGGAAAACAGGTCTGATTTGGGCCAAATTAGTAAGTCATCATAGCTTGTTTGTTAAAAAACAAATTACTTCCTTACATGTCTAGATTTGGTCATATTAGCATGAATCAAGTCTGGATTTGGTCAAATTAGATCACCTTGAGTCAATTTATGGTAGAAATAGGTCTGATTTAGGCAAAATCAGGTCAAATTTTGGGAAATTAGGGGAAAACAGGTCTGATTTGGGCCAAATTAGTAAGTCATCATAGCTTGTTTGTTAAAAAACAAATTACGTATATGTATGTTGTTATTGCTTCTTTTTCTCTTCTTTTTTTATCCTTTCTCCTGCATTCTAAATCCTACTGCGGCTGTGTTTTTTTTGTGAGTTATTCCTCCTATATCCCCTCCTCCTAAATCCTACTACTGTTGTGTGTGTGTTTTTTTTTACATTTTGTTTTCTTCTAATCCTCTTTTACATCGCCTATGCTTCGTAATGTTGTTGATGTTGTACTTTCTATTTTCCTCTTTTACATCACTTGTTCTTTGTGATGTTGTTGATGTTGTTAATATTTCTTTTCTTTTTTTGCATCCTCCATTTCCTCTCTATTGAGTTACAACCTCTTCCCACCTTTTTTCTTCCTTGTTTTCTTTTATTTTCTTTTCAACATCTCCTGCTCCAATTGTTGTTGCAGGCTTGTTGATATTACTTCCCTTTTTTCTTCCTACGACCATATCCTACTACTGCTGTCATAGCCTCATTCTGCCCCTCGTTTTATGTTTCCTATATGGTATTATATGTAGTATATATGTATAATAAGAAGCAAATTAACATACTGAAAAAAATATATAAACAAAAAAATGCCCAAAACAGCCTAGGCGTCTAGGTGGGCTAGGCGACCCTTGGGACAAGATGACCGCCTAGCCGCCTTGACAACTATGACAGGAGCAGGTTTTGAGGTTCATGGTTGCATCCCCAGTTGGAGAGATTTTCCACAATCCAAGGAGTGATGATGGAATTGAAATATGTGACACTATTCAAGATAATCACTTTTGGGAGTCTGGCAGGAAGGTCATTTGTGTTATAGAGACATTGATCAGAATTCTAAGAATGGTGGATAGTGAACATTTTACCATTGGATACATTTATGAAGGACTGGATAGAACAAGAGGAGCAACAAAAGACATTTTTGAGGGAGTTGCAGATAAATACATGCCCTTCTGGAAGATAATTGATTATAGATGGGATAGAAACTTGCATAATTCCCTTCAAGTTGTTGTAGCTTACTTGAATCCACTTTTGCACTATGAAAAGAGAGCCACAATGGATGATGAGGTAAAGCAAGGTGTTGAAATTGTTGTGATAAGATGGTGCCTGATGCGAGTACTAGGACTTTGATGTTAAAGGATCTTCATGATTATCATGCCTGGTCTGCTCAGATCTTCTCTCCTTTGGCGATTGATTGTCTTACTACTACTCACTCAAGTAAGACTCAAACACCCCTTTACTTCTAAATGTTAATTCTTAATGTTTTAGCATGAGTGGTTGACCAGTTATGTTTCATTTTGTTAGGAGTTTGGTGGGATATGTGGGGGTGGAAACCTCAGCTCCTTGCAAAAGTTGGTCGTTAGAATCTTAGGCCGACCTTGTAGTGCTTCTCCTTGTGAGTGCAATTGGAGTGCTTTTGATGCTACACATACCAAAAAGCGCAATCGCCTTGATCCAGAAAGGTTGGAAACATTGGTCTTCATTAGGATGAAATAATATTTGATGAAGATTACTGCTGCAAAGGAGGAAGAAGACAGATTGCCTATTGAGTTGGAGAAGATAGATGCTTTTATAGGTGACATCAATGATGGTTCTTCAAATGCAGATGATGATGAACCAGCTCAAGCTGTGAAAGTAGAAGATAACCATCAAGCTGAGAATGTGACTACTACAACAAATGTTGAATTTGATTCAAACTCCTTCAACTTTGTTTTTCTGTATCAGTGATGTAATAGACTTAAACTTTCTTAGTGTGTGATGTTAATGTAATGGACTAGTACTCCTTGATCCTAAGTTGTCTTCTTTTTTGTAAGCCAAGATGTGGCAAACTTAGATTTTCATATGTAGCACCTTAATTTGCACTCAATATCTCAAGTTTCTTGCCTAATTTATATATTCTTACAAACATGTATATATATACATATCGTATATATACACATCCGTTTTTTCCCGACTTTTTCCTAAATAGTTGACCGTACTTTTACCGTATGTTGACTGTTTTTAGCCAAATTTTCTGCATATTTACCGAATTCCGAATTTTCCAACTCGACTGTACGTATGTCGAATACTAAATTTGTGACTATGATGGCTCCATGCTCACCAACTGGGTCGGAAAGTAAGGCGTTTTCATATGCATGTTCCTTGTTCTCTTATAGTCACACAATATAACACTACAACGAGACTATCACCACTTAATTTATTTCAATTTCCTGATTATTTTCACATCATTTCCTTAATTTTGAAGGAAAAAAGTAGCCACTTCAACCACAAGTTATAAAATCAAAACAGATTTGACAATTTTTAAGATGAGCTATCAATGCCATGTGAATTCAGTTGTATTGTCAAATCAACAACTCCTGCCTATCAACTTTTCTAGGAGTACAGTAGCCCTGACTAAAGCATGTAAACATGATAGTGTTAGCGTTATTAGTTTATTATGTATACGGGTCCAAGTATACTTGACCCATTATGGTTTGATTCCACTTGTAACTTTTGAGTGCCCCCCTCCCATATATAGGAGTGGAAATTGTCTAACGAGTCATCTCATTAGCCTCCATCTTATTTTCAACATGGTATCAAAGCATTAGACCCAACCCTAATTGTAAAAAGAAGAGACAATTATAGTCGGCAGGCCATGGCCGCTTCTCTTTGATCAACAACCAGCAGGCCCTTCTAGGTCTTCTTGTCAGCATCTTCTCCACAATAATCTCCACACCCACGCATCCCCAACACCCCCCTCCCTCACAATCATGCATCCATAAAGCCTTCGTCATCCATCACTTCTAAATTACTATGAACAAGTGAAATCCTCCTTTTGATTGCGGCAAATGCCTTGAGTTCCTTTGTGCTTTCCTGTCATACTACTTTATCTTTTCCTTCTTGTTTTTATCATTGGCGTAACCCTCTAGCAACTGCAATTACTAATGTTGGTGACCTGACCATGCAGCAACCACAATTCATGTCTCTAAGTTCCCCCACATCCTTAGCTCCGAGTCCATTCATGTGTCGTCTCTAGCGTAGTTCTTCAATGACGGCCATAGGCTCCGGATCTGGGCGTCTTGCACCTGGAAACCGCATACCAGATGTCGCAATCAAAGTCCTCATCTACGGTGGCACACTTAAGGGTGTCCTACAAGAGTGTGAAGAAGTGGGTATTCCTTCTAGTGCTCCACAAGTGTGGGCAACGTGCGTCAACCCTCATGTCTGTGTTAATATATCTCTTTATATTCTATTACTTATAATTTCTATATATTGTTGGACCTCTATGTAATTTCTCCAGTTCTATTAATAAAAGGGTGAGTGGTCTTGAACCCTCACACACGCTCCATTGCAAGCAGCATACGTTCACATGGTATCAGAGCAAGGTTTCTAGGGTTCCTCCGGGCAGTCGCCACCTCTCTCTCTCTCTCCTCTCCTCCACTCCATGCCGCCGCCAGCCACAAGGCCAGCTACCGACGCCGCCCCTCCGGGTAGCACTCAACGTCGCCGCCCAGGGTGGTCGTCGGCTGCTAGGAGCGGCAGCAGTAGCCGCCGCCCAAGGTCGGGCGTCGTAGCCGTCGGCTCAGGGTTGCGCACCGGCCACCAACAGCCCCCAGTTGCTTCTGAAGGCAGCGTCTACGCAAAACGGCTCATAAAATTTTCATACCTGAGGCTCCGTCCGTATGTAGGAAATTGTTAATCACATCTCCTCCATGTCTGATTAGGAAATTTTTGATTGGGGGTTGTGGATGCGTCAGAAACGCATCTAATCATTTGACGTGACGTGTATTTCTCTGTCACTCTTTGTTCTTCTGTGACGTGTATCTCTCTGTCACTCTATCTCTCCGTTGAATGATGGAGGACACCAAGGCATCTACTATCTACAACGAGATGTCGCATATCCCCTCCATCAAGCTTAACGGGAAAAATTCTCTTGTGGATGAATGTTGTCCATACAGTGTCAGAATCCCGAGATAAAGCAAGGCATGTTGACTCGGATCCTCCTACTTCTACTGACAAAGGCTATGCTGAATGGAAGCGTCATAATAGTCTGGTGAAGACATGGCTATGGGGGAGCATGGAACCTGCTATTGTTGCTAGGTTCATGTTCTATACTACTGCCAAAGACATGGGATGTTGTGAAGAAGCATTACTCTCAGGAAAAGAATGCTCTTCGTCAGTTTATGATATATGATCGCCTCTTCATCGAACGACAAGGAGACAAGTCTTTAGAAGAATATTTTGGAGTGACCCAAGGGATTGCTCAGGAGTTGAGCTTCTATCATCCAGTGACTGTCCAAGAACAAGTCAAAGACAGAGATGACTTCATTACTGCAAAGATTTTATCGAGTCTGAATCTGTCTTGTAGTTCAGCCCGCAGTGTCATCCTCACTTCTCAGCCTGGAAGAAACCTACTCGAGAATTCTACAATCAAATTTTGAACCAGTTGATTCTACAAACTTCTCGCCTTCTGGAGATTCTCATGCATCTGTAGCCGCTGCAGTTCGAGGAGGTCATACAGGTATGGGACAAGGACGTGGAACACGTCCCAAGTGCCCCTTCTGTGACAAACCTGGGCACACTATTGAGAAATGCTGGAAGAAGCATGGAAGACATGTTGCACCACCTGTGGGGGCAGCAAACTATGCAAGTACTGTTGAGCCTTCTGAGCTATCTGCATCAAGTTCTGGTTCTTCTGGCATCACTCTCACAAAGGAAGAATATGATAGATTTATTCTGGTTACACAACATATGAGTGTGGGATCTACTTCTTCTGCAGCAAATCTGGTTTCTACCACTGGTAATCAGGCTACCTCTGTACTGGCTTCTGGTTCAACTTCTTCATGGGTGGTTGATTCTGGAGCATCACAACATATGACCGGTATGAAGAGACTACTTCACTCCATTGACTCACATATTCCTCACAAATATGTGACCATAGCAGATGGTTCAGTGAGGAGAATTAGCAAGTGGATTTGTTTCTCTGACTCCTAAAATTAATCTTAAATTTGTTCACTATGTGCCTGCATTTCTTTTTAATCTTCTCTCTGTTGCAAAATTAGTTGATACCGAGAACTGTACAGTGACGTTTGGGCCTTCTTGCTTTGTATTACAGGATCTCAAGAGTATGAGGACAATTGGTGGGGGGCCTAGGAAAGGTGATCTCTACCTCTTCCACGGTGATAGTCTGCCTCGCATCTTATCCCTTTGAGTTAGTCCACAGTAACGTTTGAGGTCCTGTAAAGACCAATAGTTATAATGGTTTCCGCTATTTTATTTCTTTTGTGGATGATTTTTCTCGCATGACATGGATTTATTTATTAAATATTCGAGAGTCCGTGTTATCTATTGTCAAGCATTTTCATCAAGAAATGAAAGTTCATTTTGATTGCAATATTAAATTTCTTCAATCTAATAATGCCTTGGAATATGTTCAAACTACTATGGCTGATTTTTGTAGCTCTGTTGGGATGATTCATCGTACGTCTTGTCCTCACACTCCTCAACAAAATGGAGTAGTTGAGCGTAAAAATCGTCATTTTCTTGATATTACCAGGACTATTATGTTTCAATCCAATGTCCCTAAGAGGTTCTGGTCTGATGCTTTACTTACTGCATGTTTCCTGGTCAACAGGCAACCCTCTTCGGTGCTTCAAAGACGTACTCCCTTTTCTGTCTAACGTCCAAAAGATCAGCCTTTCCTTGTTCCTCTCAAAGTGTTTGGGTGTACCTCTTTTGCCCACAATTTTGATCCTAAGGCTGATAAATTTTCTCCTAGGTCTATTAGGACTCTCTTTCTTGGGTACTCCAACACTAGCAAAGGATACAAGTGTTATTGTCCCAGTCTCCGCTGTATGTTTGTGTCTCGGGATGTAACTTTTCATGAATCTACCTCTTTTGCCCACAATTTTGATCCTAAGGCTGATAAATTTTCTCCTAGGTCTATTAGGACTCTCTTTCTTGGGTACTCCAACACTAGCAAAGGATACAAGTGTTATTGTCCCAGTCTCCGTTGTATGTTTGTGTCTCGGGATGTAACTTTTCATGAATCCACACCATATTTTTCGAGTGTTCCACTAAGGGGGAGAAATTGTGTGAAAGTGAGAGAGTGCCACCTACCATTCCTGACTATACTGGCATTCAGGAAGAGCAGCCAACAGGTGATCCATTAATTCAACAATATCAACATGTTTATAACAGACAAGGCAGGCAAGATCCAGAGGAGGTAGCGACTCCGGTCTCTGAGCCTTCCCCATCTTCCTCTACTCAAGAGATCTCTGCGGAACCATCTGACCTTGATGTTCCCATTGTTGTTCGCAAAGGTACTCGTTCCTGTACTATTTGACAACCTATTGCAAATGTGTGTTGTTTGTCGAAATTATCCAAGCAGACCTGGTCATTTTCTCTTGGGATTGATTTTGTGGTTATTCCAAGAACTCATCTTGATGCTATGAAAGATATTGGCTGGAAACAAGCGATGCATATGGAAATGTCTGCTCTTCTACAAAACAACACATGGGATCTTATTGACTTACCTCCAGGGAAAAATGTTGTGGGCTGCAGATGGGTATTCACAGTAAAACATAATCCAGATGGTTCAGTTGAGAGGTTGAAGGCTAGACTGGTGACAAAGGGTTATACTCAGACATATGGAGTTGATTTCTTTGAGACCTTTTCACCAGTGGCTCGTCTGAATTCAGTACGGATTCGTATCTCTCTGGCTACTACCTTTGATTGGCCTCTATTTCAGCTTGATGTCAAGAATGCCTTTCTCCATGGTGATCTACAAGAAGAGGTGTACATGGAGCAACCTCCTGGTTTAGTTGCTCAAGGGGAGTGTCAGAAGATGTATAGATTGAAGTAAGCCATCTACGGGTTGAAACAATCTCCTAGAGCTTGGTTTGACAAGTTCAGTGATGTTGTACTAAAGATGGGCTTCTCCCATTCCGTGACTGATCACCCCTTATTTTATTCTAGGTCTTCTAGTGGATCCATCATTATTGATGTATATGTTGATGATATAGTTATCACTGGCAGCGATTCTACAGGCATATCACGTGTGAAGGAAGGATTGCAGGGACACTCTCATACAAAGGATCTGGGCAAACTGAGATTTTTTTCTGGGCATTGAAGTACTTAGATCTCATGCAGGTACTAATTTGTCTCAGAGGAAATATGTGCTGGATTTACTGCAGGAAGTTGGCATGAGTGAATCAAATCGGTGTCTACTCCTATGGACTATCATGTGAAGGAGATAACTGATGATACTGATTATCCAGATCCAGGTTACTACAGGAAAATTGTTGGGAAATTGATATACCTGACAGTTACTCGCCCTGACATTTCTTTTGCTATAGGTGTGGTGAGTCAACATATGAGCTCACCACAACAGTCACGCTGGATGGCAGTCTTCCGTATTCTAATCTGAAGGGTACACCCGGTAAGGGGATCACCTACTATAGACCCAAGACTCATGTGTCTACTCTCGTTCTTACTGGTTATGCAGATGCGGGCTGGTAATCTGAATGACAGGAGGTCTACTTCGGGGTATTGCACGTTTCTGGGAAATCACCTTATCACCTGGAAAAGTAAAAAGCAGAATGTTGTGGCTAGATCAAGCACGGAAGCTGAGTATCGAGTAATGGCTCATGCCTGTTGCTAGTTGCAGGGGGTTCAATCTGTACTTTTTAAAGATTTTTGTTTCGTCTCCCATAGAGCTCAGTTGTGATAATCAGGCTGCTATCTACATTGCCAAGAATCCAGTCTTCCATGAGCACACTAAACATATAGAGGTTGACTGCCACTTCATCAGAGATCAGATCAAGAATGGCAAGGTGGTGACTCCGCATGTCAAATCTGAAGATCAACTTGTAGATGTCCTCACAAAGCCATTGAGCCCAGCAACATTTCAGAGCTTTTGCAACAAGCTGGGCATACACGATGTGTACGCTCCAACTTGAGGGGGAGTGTTAATATATCTCTTTATATTCTATTATTTGTAATTTCTATATATTTTTGGACCTCTATGTAATTTCTCCAGTTCAATTAATAAAAGGGTGAGTGGCCTTGAACCCTCACACACGCTGCATTGCAAGCAGCATACGTTCACAGTCTGCAAACGTGTTGCTAACTTGTCTTCAACATTGTTATGCCTAGTCATGGATGGTTTGCGTTGCTTACTTGCTTCCATAACCAACAGTCCTACATACACATACCTTATCTCCCTGAATTTTTGTGACCGCCCCCCATACACAGATCATCTATTGCTAATTGAATCCTTGATCAGATTTGAATTTTGACTTAAATCCATATTGTGGGCTCCACCTTGCACTCCCTAGAAGGGTCGGACAAATCTGCCTTTTAGGGTCGCGCAAAGATCTATTTATTTTTATACCTAGATCTGCCTAATCGGATATGTAACACGTTGATTCAAATTAGCGGTTACCCTCCACTTTTTTGCATACATCTATTACCTCTACCATTATTAATAACTTTCCACCCCAACTACCCTCATGATCCTTTTAATGGTTGTCGTGAGGGGGATAATAGAGGAAAATGAGTAGAGGGAAGAGATGAGATGAAGGATAGAAGATGAAAATAGGAAGCCATGTCATTGTCAAATAATATAAGATTATTCACCCAATCATATTGTCTAGTTTCTGCAAATTCATCCATGCTTTGTTGAAACCTACTATAGTCCACACTTCCTATAGTAGTGAGTCAAACATGTCGCCAACCTACTATAACACAATATTCTTAGGCCACGTTTGGTTTAAAGGAAGGGATTACAATGGGATGCACCATGGAATAGGAAATGATAGTATATGTAAGGGACAGGAAGCTTATATTTCCCAAATTACGTTTGGATAACAATGGGAGAGGATTCTTAACCTTGTCTTCATTGTTGCTTCACCATGTGCATCTGGCACTTTAGTAGTAGATTCATGATGTGTTTCTTCCTCATGGACTGCCTTTTTAGGTCATTGATGAAGAAAATCACAATCCTTATACGGTGTGCAACGCAAGCCGAAAACTAACAACGAACAGTCATCATCTTCTTAAATTGACACCTAATTCATTGTTTACCAGCAATTCTTCTTTTGTTAATGCCCTATAACATTAAAATCAATCATTCTTTTCCTAATAAAGAAGTTTTGTATCAATTTCTTTCAGGATTGTACTTGGTATTACCTTAAAGAGTTGATACAGAAACATTCTCTAGTTTGTTCATGTTGCTCTGTTATCAGATGCACCAATGTTGCAATATATTCTTCAAATAATACAGACAGCGATTGGTAACTCTGTTTAGTCTGGTTCAGCTTTTGACTTGTACAGCAGCGACCGGCCAGAGCGGATAGTCTTGGGCTGGAGTTAGTGAAGAGAGGGGCTTGATGCAAATGGACGAAACTGGCCATGGCTGAAAAACATGGAAGAAATTTTAGAAGTTGAAACAAGATAAATAGAGAAGGCTAAGTTGGATGGCCAGGAAGATGAGAACGACGAGCCTCCTTGGCAAGGACGAGATGAGCCTGTAAACCAAAGTGGTTGTACTAACAGCGAGAGAGTTGGAGGCAGTAGTAGGTGGAGGACGAAACCCAGGCATTGGGCGCGTCGGGGCATGCATTGGGAGAGCGGGTGCGTATACCATGCAAATACTAGGGGAATGCAGAACTTAAAGTCCCAATCAGCTCGGACTCCCCTTTCCGGTTTGAGTATTGTCCCTACTATGATTTAGCCCACAAGAGGGGTGTGGGATGAATAAAAGCGACCCCTGGCTTAACCAAAAAAAAGTATTGTCCCTACTACTTTTGTGCAAACAAACACGGGACCGTGATTAGTGATGAGATTTAAGTCCTATCCTACTCAGAATCATGTGAACCAAACATGGCCTTATAGAAGTGCTCTTATCCCAACTAGTGTGCAACTGTGCATCATTTAGTGTTGGTGCTTCTTTTGCAGAACTACTTTGACGAAAATGACGATTCGTGACTTCTACAAATATCTTCCACCATCTATTGCTCCAAATGGTTGTAGAAGTTTCAAATGTTTTTCTCCTCTGGTCTAAAGGTCTTCAATTTCAGGAGGAGTCGCATCTACTATGTACTATCTTCTTCAATGGGAATGCTAGAGTGTTGGTTTTTGTATTGCAAAGTTTATGGCAAATCAAATTTTGTATGTGTTATATTATCTTTTTCTGTATTGACAAGCATTGCATGTGTTTCACCCATGCTCCAACTTAGGGGGAGTGTTAGAGTTATTAACTTATTATGTATAGGCCCAAGTATACCTGGCCCATTAGGGTTTGATTCCACTTGTAAGTGTTCTCCTCTCCTATAAATAGGATTGGGGTTTTGGCTAATGACCATCATCTCATTAGCCTCCATCTTATTTTCAACAAATAGAAAATACAAACACGGTGAAATTATTCATCAAAGAAAAAATAAAGGAGGTTTTAGGACTTCCTAAGCAGAAGGGGGAGGGTAGTATCACTCTTCAAAAAAATTCACGCCTCTTGTTATACGCACTTATCATGAATATTCAGGAAAACTATCATGTGATTGCAACAACCACCCTAGTCAGAGCAAACAGGATGTGTTCCTAAATTCCTAATCTTCCATCTTACATTCCTGAATTGTCAATCAACTTCTCTCTCAACCTATAAACATAAAATTGTGATCTTTGGTGCACCCTCTACAACTAAAACCATTCTTATTCAGGTGTAGTCAATCTTTGTTTTAACTTTTGCAATGTCATGCATTTTCTAGACCCAACTACCATAGGACAGGAGAGATAGCTAAGCCTACTGCCTCCACACCTTATGCCTAGATAGTTGGTTAGTCTAGTTTGTGGTAAGCCTAGTTTTTCTGCACTTTGTTGACAGGCTCACTGATATACAATAGGACACATTCTTCGAAATAGCAATGTTTGAACAGCCATGAGTTTAGAACTTGATGGCGAACTGCACTTCATATATATAGATCGTGAGGACAAAAGCGCCGGCTGTGAAAAGTAGTCTTTACTGCTCAATTGCGAATCTATAAATTTCAAACCAGAATAATTGAGTATTAATTTGGTTTTGGTTAAACAATGGTAGGGTTTTGGAGTCCCACCCGAAACCAGAATAATTGTGTATTAATTTGGTTTTGGTTAAACAATGGTAGGGTTTTGGAGTCCAACCCGACCCGGTGGTTGAAAAAGTTGAGTTGATGCCCACCAGGTTTTTTGGCCGGGTGTCTGAAACCCATTCAGCCAAGAACCAGTTTTGATCTAGAAACCCGATCAATTCAGCTGCTGACCCATTGATCCAGACCTCGTATGAAATGCTTGGCCAGTTTTTGTAATTTATTTCCCTAAATGGCCATTCAAAACATGGGAAATATTGTTTATTTTGTACAAATTGTGTCGCAACTCGCAAGGCCATTAGTTTACCTGTTTAAGTATGAATGTTGATTTGTATATTTTGATGTTACACAAATAACTAACAGATGCTTACATTTAGTAAATTATATACATATACTATACATATAAGCACGCACACGCGTATACAAGGTATGTATACACACATATATATGTACATAGACATATATATATATATATATATATATATATATAGAGAGAGAGAGAGAGAGAGAGTCAGGCTAGAATACACTCGAGTGTATTCGGAGCAGAATACACTCAAGTAGGTTTTCATGATGCAATATTTTTTTTAAATCTAATCCGTTGATCTTCTTAATCATCTTGTGAATAACTCATAAAAAATTTGAGCACATTTGGATATTTATAGGTCATGTTATAAAGACCGCAAAAATTATGCATTTCAAATTAGTTTCGTGCGTCGATTTTGTTGTCCTCGGATGAGTGACTTATACTCAAGTGTGTTTGCATATCAAGACTATTTTTTGCAAGATGTAAACCATTGATCTTCATTGTCAAGCTGATATCACCTGGTCAAGTGGGTTGACCCAATGGTTGAATCGGAAACCCAACACCCTGGAGCTTTTTCGGCTCTACCTCCGAGTTCAGGTCTGAAAACCCTGTCCAGTGAAGAGCAGAAGGTCATCAAGCTAATCAGCTCTTAGAAGTCTGGATCAACCTTGGAGGGGAGACAGGGTTTTTGTGCAGTCTATTGCCACTTACAAACATCCTAACTTTTACTTTTTATATTCTCATCCTCAGTGACATCTGTGAAATTCTACATGTCAGTCTCCCTACTCTCAGCAAAAATTCCTAGACCTTGTTTTGGAGGTTTACATGTTTCAGCTTTCAAATAAGACATTACAGATTATAGTTCATTATCCATAAATACAAAACGACTTACATATTATTTTTCCTTAGGTGTACCGAACGGCGAACTAAAATCCACCTCTGATCCATTCCTTATCCTCAGTCAAACGGACTGTGAAATTTCATGTAAATCACAATGTTTGTTTCCTTCTGCTAGATGGTGAAAGTAAGTTGAGGAATGAGTCTGCTCTTGATCCCAATTCAATAGCCTAGAAGCTTAATTTATCAAAAACTCACACGGGATTTTTTTTAAAACTACTTCCCATCCATTTCGTTGCCAAAATGACTGGGCTAATTCATGAAACTTTGTTTGTGCAACTGTCAGACATTATTACACAGGCTAATAACAATTTGCATATATGAAATATCTTTTGTATAGCATATAGGGAATTGAGTCGTTGTTAATACACTTTGTATCTTCAAATTTTAATAGACTTTATTAATCAATTACAGAGAATCGTAACAACGCTCTTTGTATCTTCAAATTTTAATAGACTTTTTGATCTTTTGTTATGGGGTAAGATCACCTTGACATTAGATCCTGGTAAAGTCGAAATTTTGCACCAATGTTTTCCGATTCCGTCAAATATTTCTTCACTTAAGTATGTAATAGCTAAAAGTAGCAAAGAAGATATGAGAACGGCATACAATTACAACCTTATATACTCGAAAATTATGTCCAAGTACCTTTACTTGTAGTTTTGGTGTTTCCTGGCCCATCGTCCTCTGAACTAGAATCAGAATCAGATGACTCATCATCGGAAGTACCGTTTTTTTCTGGCTGATCCCACGGAGCAGACCTCTTCATGGCAGAAACAGCCTGCAATTGAGGCAACGGCGGTCATTCTCAGCATACTACGCTGAACTTATAGTCGAAGTTCTGTGGGGTCGCCTACCTCTACCGGATATTGGGAACACACGACCGTTTACGCGCTCTCGGATTGCTTCGGTACTCACGGCAAAGTCGCCAAAATAATCAGCGTAGCCGTGTATCTCATATACGTAACCGCGCGCCCTTAGGAAGACAAGCCGAGCCGTTTATCCCGTTTCTGCGAAGATAGGATAGAGTGTGCAACTCTGCGTCAATCTGCGAGCATCCCTAATTGCCGCCTGAGCCAAAAGGAGAACAGGAGAGTGGCTCCTCTGCATAGCCTTGCTCCTGGAGAAAAATGTCGGCTTCGTCCGCTGGCCCACATAGGAAAGCCCGTTCGGGGTTTTCTATGCAATTTTTGTCATCATTTTTCAAAATAAAGATGCATTTCAGAGTCCTCCGCAATTGTCACACCAAAATACTGCGGGAAGAATCGAGTGCTCCTCTCGAGTCTCTCGACGCACCGCGCGCTGCTGGTTGGTAAGGTTTCCCAAACTACAGAGGAGACAACCTGGAGGAGATCAGCGGTTCCGTAGGGACGATTGGATTGGCATGGGTAAGAAAGTGAAGGGCTCCTTCTGGTAGCATTGACATGTAAACGTCGTATCTACCATTGTTCGTTCTTGGTTCTGTCTTTCGTCATCCCCCTCGAGCCATCACTGCAATTACTAATTTCACTTGAGAGCATGTTTTCCTTATCTGCGCTCATCTCCTTCAAACCTCCCTGCTATTGTTCGTTGATGGTTAAGCTCGTTTGCTTGAGGGTCTTTGTCCTCTTTTACAAACCCCCTTTGTAGCAGGCTCCACTTAAATGAGACCTTCAGGTTCGCCTTCGTCTACGAGGAAGTGGTCGTCTTCCCCTTCCTTGATAACCACTTCACCGACTAACCACTTTTATCCCATCACTATGTCGTCCGCTCTGGAGAAGAGAACAATACTCTCCTACTAAGATTCATTGCTACCACCGCTCGTCACAGTAACTCTATGATTGTATTATGGGACTCAAATTGTGCTTCTGGTGCCTCATAATTAGGTGGTTTTGGTTTGTTGCGTATAGTCCGGCTTAGATATATTTATATCAACATCACAAAGGCATCACGTAGGAAGACTTGCGGCCAGCGATAAAATAGCAAGTATTAAAGACAAATCTCAAATTTGTCAGTGTATTTTAACAATTTCTTTTTTTCTTTTTGTTTTAATTCTATGAGGAAAGTAATTGCATTAGGATTAGGATCAGGATTTTCCCTACTTATATAAATACACCTTCAGTTGTAGCCTTCAAAGCATCTCTTATCGTTTAATAAAATTCGAGACTTGCTCTCTCTCTGGTGGATTCCAGTTCCCTGGCGGATTCTAGGTTGTCTTCCTCAAGTTTTGCGCTTGCAAACTTGGTTATCTTTTAGGATTTTAGCGCTTGTTTTAATCTTGTTCTTCCGCACTGCGTCAGGTGGTATCAGAGCAGGCATTCTCCTGTTCTTTTTCATCTCGGCCATGGCAGACAAACCAGCAACCAAAGCGGATATTGAGAGTATGATCGCGGCTTTTACCACGGCTCTCACTAATCTGATCGAGCAGATGGCGGCGTTTACGGCAGCAGTCACGAACAACAACAACAACAACAACAACGCCAACAACAACAATAACTATGGTCATGGACGACAAGACAGGAGAGTGGAACCATACCAGTTCCCGCGAGGTGGCAACAACGTTGGAAACTCGAGTTCTGAAGAAGAAGTCGAGGAGGAAGAACCGGCAGGCCAAGGCAACCAACGAAGCAATCAAGACTATCGTGTAAAGGTTGATATTCCCTTGTTCTACGGGACTATGGGAGTAGAGGAATTTCTAGATTGGCAAATCGACGTTGATCGTTTCTTTGACGTCATGGATGTTCCTGAACATAAGCAAGTTAAGATGATGGCGATCCGGTTGAAGAGCACGGCCGCCGTATGGTGGGACCGACTTATCCTTCAAAGGCAGCGACAACGGAAAGGACCAGTTCGTACCTGGCAGAGGATGAAGCAACTCATGCTTGAACGATTTCTACCTGAAGATTATGAACAAATCCTCTACAAGATGTACATCGAGTGCGTTCAAGGCAGACGAACGGTGACGGAGTACACAACTGAATTCCTCCGTTATTCAGAACGTAACGAACTGGGAGAATCGGAGAATCAAAAGGTGGCTCGATACATTAGCGGACTAAAAAGCTCTATACAAGAGAAGATGGGGTTACAAACTGTATGGACTGTGACTGAAGCATCCAGTCTTGCATTGAAGGCCAAATTTATGGAGAAAAGTCCACGTGGTTTCTCATCTTTTAGGAAAACTGCTCCCCAATTCAACTTCGATTCCAATAGCAGCAAGGAGAAGAGTACGACCCGAGATCTGATTCTTGGATCCAAGGAGGGCGGCAGTTCTAGCGGAGCACAGAAGGGTAAAGCACCTGCCCATAAACTAGAAAATCTATATGCCAAACCCTCAGGCGACACATGTTATCGATGTCGCGGAAAGGGACATAGATCTAATGTCTGTCCAACAAGGAGAGTTGCTGCTATCCTGAACGACAAAGAAGATGACGAAGACCATGACGAGTATGCAGATGTCGAGTTTGCAGAAGAAGAATCTGAGGAACAACTGAATTTTGTGTTACAGCAGACCTTATTTGCATCCAAGGAGGAAGGGCAGCGCAAAAATCTATTCAAAACTAATTATTCTATCAAAAACAAAGTCTGCAATGTTATCGTTGATAATGGAAGCACTAAAAATCTAGTTTCGCAGAAACTAGTCGACTACATGCAACTCCTGACGGTCCCCCATGAGAAACCCTATACTCTGGGATGGGTAAGTAGTGGTTCTCAACTTCGAGTTACATTATCCTGCAGAGTTCCTATCTCAATCAGGAAGCACTACAAGGAGGAAGTTCTATGTGACGTCCTAGACATGGATGTCTGCCATATCCTACTTGGTAGACCATGACAGTATGATAATGATATCACATATCGGGGACGGGATAATGTACTGATGTTCACGTGGAACAAACACAAAATCTCCATGGCTCCTGTATTACACTTTGTTAGGAAGCCAGAAGAGAAGAAATGAAGTTTCCTAGTAATGACTCAAGATGACAAGGAAATTGATGAAGATGTGAAAGATTCAGAATGTTTCTATCCAGTAGTAGTCAAAGGGCTTCTAAGTGCGGAGAAGGAACAAGAGATGATTCCAGAAGAAGAGATGGAAGTTCTGAAAGATTTCAAAGAGTTGATTGATGAAGAATTGCCAAACGAATTGCCTCCTATGCGGGATATTCAACATCAAATTGATCTCATTCCTGGTTCAAGTCTGCCAAACCTCCCTCATTACCGCATGAGTCCTAAGGAGAATGAGATTCTAAGAGAGCAGATTGAAGATTTGTTGAAGAAAGGATTCATTCGTGAGAGTATGAGTCCTTGTGCAGTCCCTGTCCTCCTGGTCCCAAAGAAGAACAACCAATGGAGGATGTGCGTTGACAGCCGGGTCATCAACAAAATAACCATCAAGTATCGCTTCCCAATTCCTCGATTAGAAGACATGATTGACGAGTTATCCGGTGCTAAATTATTCTCAAAGATAGACTTGCGAAGCGGTTATCATCAGATCCGGATCAAACCAGGAGACGAGTGGAAGACGGCTTTCAAGAGCAAGGATGGACTGTTTGAGTGGACGGTGATGCCTTTCGGGTTATCCAACGCTCCTAGCACTTTCATGAGATTAATGAACCAGGTGTTGCGGCCGTTTATTGGTTCGTTTGTGGTGGTCTACTTCGACGATATTCTGATCTATAGCAAGACCAAGAACGATCACCTGGGGCATGTCAGACAAGTGATGCAAGTCCTGCAAGAAAATCAATTGTACATCAACCTCAAGAAGTGCATATTCAGTACCAACAAATTACTATTTTTGGGTTTTGTTGTTGGTGAGGATGGGATTCAAGTGGATGAAGAAAAGGTGAGAGCAATCAGGGATTGGCCTGCACCTAAATCTGTTACCGAAGTCTGAAGCTTTCATGGTCTGGCCACTTTCTACAAGAGATTTATTCGGGATTTCAGCACCATCACCGCCCCTATTACTGAGTGCTTAAAGAAAGAAAAATTCAAGTGGGGATTTGAACAAGATCAGAGTTTTGCTTTGATTAAAGAAAAGCTTTGCACGGCTCCATTATAGGCACTTCCTGATTTTGACAAAGTCTTTCAAGTTGAATGTGATGCCAATGGAATTGGCATAGGAGTTGTCTTATCTCAAGAGAAGAGACTCGTGGCTTTCTTCAGTGAGAAGTTAAGCGAGGCACGCCGGAAGTGGAGTACCTATGATCAGGAGTTCTACGCTGTCTTTAGGGCTCTCCGTCAATGAGAACATTATTTAGTGCATCGGGAATTTATCTTATTCACTGACCACTAAGCATTGAAATTCCTCCATAGCCAGAAAGTGATCAATAAGATGCATTCTAGGTGGGTGAGTTACCTACAAAAGTTTCCTTTTATCATACAACATAAGTCTAGGACGCTCAACAAGGTGGCAGATGCATTGAGTCGAAGAGCCTCTCTACTGGTCACCCTCTCTCAAGAGATCATAGGCTTCGAGTGTCTAAGAGATTTGTATAATGAAGATGCTGATTACAAAGAGATATGGGACAAGTGCAACAACAGACACCCTTGTGCAGATTTTCATATCAAAGATAGGTACCTCTTCAAAGGAGATGTGTTGTGCATTCCTTGCTCATCTTTGAGAGAGAAGTTGATTCGAGATCTTCATAGCGGTGGACTTGGCAGACATCTGGGCAGAGACAAGACTATTGCTAGCCTGGAGGAAAGATACTACTGGTCACACTTGAGGAGAGACGTCAGCGCCATAGTCAGAAGATGTTATACTTGTCAGGTTTCAAAAGGACAATCTCAAAATACTGGACTTTACATGTCTTTGCCTATTCCTGATGATATTTGGAAAGACTTGACGATGGACTTTGTGTTGGGATTACCCCGTACACAAAGAGGCATGGATTCAGTGTTCGTGGTGGTGGAAAGGTTTTCCAAGATGACACACTTCATAGCATGCAAGAAAACGGCTGATGCATCTAACATTGCCAAGCTATTCTTTAGGGAGATTGTGCGTCTCTACGGGGTTTCTAAATCAATCACGTCAGATAGGGATACAAAATTTTATCAGTCACTTATGGATTACACTTTGGAGATTATTTGGGACCACGCTGAAAAGAAGTTCTACTGCTCATCCGCAGACTGATGGACAAACTAAAGTAACAAATAGGACTTTGGGTAACATGATCTGAAGTGTTTGTGGAGACAAGCCGAAGCAGTGGGATTTAGCTTTGTCTTAGATTGAGTTCGCATACAATAGTGTCGAGCACTCTGCTACAGGAAGATCCCCATTCTCTGTGGTTCACACTTCAGTTCCAAGACATGTGGTCGACCTGGTTAAACTCCCCAAGACACATGATACTAGTGCAGTGACCAAAACTGTGGTAGAGGATATTGTTGCTATAAAGGAAGATGTCAAAGCTAGGTTGGAAGCTACTGGGAAGAAGAACAAGTCTGCGGCTGACAAGAAAAGAAGAGTTAAAGTTTTCAAAGAAGGCGATTCTGTGATGATTTTTTTGCGAAAAGAGAGGTATCCAGTTGGTACTTACAATAAGTTGCAACCACACAAGTACGGACCATTCAAAATAACGTGAAAGATCAATGACAGTGCTTATGTTGTGGCACTTCCGAAAGACATGAACATATCCAACACCTTTAAAGTTGCCGATATTCATGAGTACCATGCAGATGAGGCCCTATATCCAGAAGAGAACTCGGGGTCGAGTTCTTCTGAGGTGGAGGAGACTGATGTAGGAAGACTTACGGCCAGCATTGAAGATAAAATAGCAAGTATTAAAGACAAATCTCAGTTTGTCAAGATTTTCAAAAACCAATGTCTGATGTTAGAAAAAACTTCGTAATACCTTTTCGGAAAGGGAAACGGTCCAATAAAGGTAAATCGCAGCAAAGCTGCGAGGTATGCCCTCAAAACGAGATCTGAGTCCGTTTCAGCCTCAAAAATAGTAGTTTTCTATTTTAACAATTTCTTTTTTTCTTTTTGTTTTAATTCTATGAGAAAAGTAATTGCATTAGGATTAGGATCATGATTTTCCCTACTTGTATAAATACACCCTCAGTTGTAGCCTTCAAGGCATCTCTTATCGTTTAATAAAATTCGAGACTTGCTCTCTCTCTGGTGGATTCTAGTTCCCTGGTGGATTATGGGTTATCTTCCCCAAGTTCTGCGCTTGCAAACTTGGTTATCTTTTAGGATTTTAGTGCTTGCTTTAATCCTGTTCTTCCGCACTGCGTCACATCCATGACTCAAAGTTTCATCAATTGCACCTGCCACATATTCAAATACTTATTGAATTTATTTTTTACTTGGTTGGCCGTGTAATGATAGAATGTGGAAGCAGAAATAGTCATAATTCTCATTTCCTTTTTCTTTGGAATGCCACCAGATGGTCTCAGCTACCGGTATGCAGATATGGATAGGAAGACCACAACGTTACTCGGTGTATATAAGTCCATAATGGAGAATGTGGATGATTCCAAACGACCTTTGCATGAGCGTTCAATGTTTAAGAAAATATTTGATGATAATTATCTGCTACATGGTGAGTCTCACTGGAATAATAACATATCTATTGAATGGCTATCCCAAAGGCTTCTAGTGCATAATGGTAGAAGAAAGAGGGATTTTTCAAAACCTATTACTTATAGATATCGAATAAATTCACATTATATTGGGTGTCCCTCTTTGTTTCTCTTACTGTTCAGCCCCTGCTCTGGGTATCCAGCAACTACATAGTTTGCTCCCATATGTCTCTTTGGACATCTTCAACAGTTACAACTTTTATGTGACAACGAGCCGGGCTTATTTGATCATGTGTTTATCTCAAGTTCATTAGATTATGTTAATGACTAAAATTTTATGATTCTTATGTGGCATAAATGATCAAGTCATCAAATGTAATAGATGTAACAAACTTATCGTGCATGTGCAGGATATCCAACAACTATATCATATAAATATAGAATAAATTTGCATTTATATTAGGTGGCCCTCTTTGTTTCTCTTACTATTCAACCTCTGCTCTGGGTATCCAGCAATCACATAGTTTTCTCCCACATGTCTCTTTGGACATTTTCAATAGTTACAACTTTAATGTGATAACTGATAACGAGTGGTCATATATGATCATGTGTTTATCTCAAGTTTATTAGATTTTGTTAATGACTAAAATTTAATCATATTTATGTAGGCCTAAATGATCAAGTCGTCAAATGTAATAGATGTAACTAACTATTGTGCATGTGCAGAAAATCTATAATCTTATGATGGAAAGTATCAGGAGACTGAACATGTTGACCCCTATATCTCACGTTGATGTTGTGATTAGGAATTCTGGTACTAGCATTCATCACATAGGTCGTTGCAGCAAACTGCTATAACAATATATGAATGGAGGGGTTCTCCTGAAGAAATGATCGTTGTGATCCATGGGACTGCTTCACAAGCTCAAGCTCCTCAGTAGTTGATACAGAATTTCATGGCTGAGGCTAACCCATTGGGACAAAGCGCACCCCCTGATCAAGGCTACAATTCATATCAAGTGCATGGCTCATATACATACAATGCAAGTGTTGGTTCAACACATATTTATGGAGTTTTTGGTTCTGGATATAGGTCAAACTACGTGTATTTAGAAAAATGTTAGATTCGATTAACGGTTCCAATCAACAAGAGTTAGGCCTTTGTATTGAATATTCCTTTCTAGACCATGAAATATAGATTTACCCGAGCTAAAAGGGTTACAGTGGGACATAATATATACAAAATGTTTTCTGTAAATGCTAATTGTATATTAGCATGACTCTAATAGCCCTATTGCCAGATAGTGACGCCCTTCCATTTTAGTAAACAATTGAGTTATATGAGATGTGTAGTCTCATAATATCTACTGTTGTTATCCTATGTACAATATATTTCTTTAATACATCTATTGTTTTGAAGACCGTGCATCGCACGGGTTCATGTCTAGTTTACAATGCGCTCCATGTTGTTCCGGTAAGTTGTAAGTGATAAATTATATAGAACATTTTTTTTAAAAATTCTAATTCAATTGTGGAACTTAACTTGTATTTACCTCCAGTAACTAAATTGTATTTATTTCATATGATTAGCTTGTTGTAAGCGTGAATGTTGAAGTTTTAAAGAATATTGTTGGTTGTTACTATATAATAGATAGTGAAGACAAAAAGAAAAAAAATCATATTGTTAGATAATCAACAATAGTTTTTTAACTGTAATAGCTTCACTAAGAGGCCATGGTCTGTATGGATCTCCTTAAAAACTATTTTCGTGTGGTACAATTATAGCATCATTAAAAATCTTGTGGTTAACATATCCTGGCACAATATTTTCATTACACTTTATATGTACAAAGTAATGTAATGATATATCTACATAGTGCATGTTCATAAATATTAGTGTTGGTTTATTATTATTATTATTATTATTATTATTGTTGTTGTTGTTGTTGTTGTTGTTGTTGTTGCTGTTGTTATTATTATTATTGTCATTATTATTATTATTATTAATATTATTATTATTATTATTACTACTACTACTACTACTATTATTATTATTATATGAATCATTATTTCTGATATATTCTTATGCAATTGTATGGTTTATTATCCTAGCACAATATTTTCATTGCACTTTATATGTACAAAGTAATGTAATGATATATCTACATAGTGCATGTTCATAAATATTAGTGTTGGTTTATTATTATTATTATTATTGTTATTATTATTATTATTATCATTATTATTATTATTACTATTATTATTATTATATGAATCATTATTTCTTATATATTCTTATGCAATTGTATGGTTTATTATCAACTTTCACTTCGTGTTACTTCAAGTTGAAGATAAAAAAATATTAAAATTTGACTATATTTTTTCCCAAAAGGTTCAATGTGATTAACCTTTCATAGTGCATGTATAGTTTTATTTTAAAAACAACAATGACTAGGATGTTTATGGTGTATAATATTTTATCATTGTGCGCATGTGGTAGTAGTATTTTACCATTGTGTGGCTATCATTTTAAAAACAAATCATATATGTACTGCAAACATCTATAGCCATAAATATTTTATATTTGTCAATTATGAAGAATTAAGAATATAATTGTACCATTATGCACTAGAAGCCTTTGGGATAGCCATTCAATAGATATGTTATTATTCCAGTGAGACTCACCATGTAGCAGATAATTATCATCAAATATTTTCTTAAACATTGAACGCTCATGCAAAGGTCGTTTGGAATCATCCACATTCTCCATTATGGACTTATATACACCGAGTAACGTTGTGGTCTTCCTATCCATATCTGCATACCGGTAGCTGAGACCATCTGGTGGCATTCCAAAGAAAAAGGAAATGAGAATTATGAGTAGAGTGGATCGCCTATCGGGTTCCACTCTTTACAAAATAGTATCAGATCCTAAGAAGTCGGTAACTTGACTATTTCAAGTTATCCTCAGTTGACCCTTAATTAGATAGGTGACCCTTTGAGGTTGTTGATAAACCTACATTCTAGTAGTCCATATCAATTCGGGTTTTCAACCCCTGACTAATTTGGTCACTTACACTCCCTAACACACCTATGTGGATGTGAGTTAGTCTTTAGTAATCCTTAACACCCATGCCCTCTTTATGGAGGTGGGATGAAGCCACATGGAACTGACCCTTGTAGTGTTTGGTTTACATCTCTTAATTTTCCATGATGTTAGCCTAAGAGCTATGAAGTGTAGATTGACTTGAATAGCCATAGTTAGGCTTTATTCTAGTTCTCACCTTAGACCCCTTTTCCTTTGTTGTTTCTCTAGCATGCCTCGCATACACCCATTTTGGGGTACTGAGAACATATGAACTATAAATATAAAATCTTGATGTATATCTTAATAATTAAGATGATTCCCTTGTTACTAGTGATAGTATGAATGATCTTAGTTATTGTTAGGCATGCCTTGCCTTCAATATGAAGTATCTCAACATAGGTATGTTCCAAGACCATCTATCTATGGATCGGATACCATCTTCGTTTAGCTTTTTAGGTCTCATACATGAGGATTAGTGGGTGGAAGCAATTAAATCCGGTATAACATTCTTAGGAGTTTGCCTCTCTCGCCTCCATGGTGCAATTAGATTACCAGTGAATGATCTGATGAGTAATTTGACTATATAGTTTGTCTTGTCTTGTGATGGGACCATGGTTGCAAACCGTCAAGTGTAAAAGGAACACATATACCTTACTGTAATCGTTGGATGATCTTATGACTCCCTTAAGTCTTACGATGAGGCTGTGTCAATTATGCTCAAGAGTGACATGGGGAATGGAGAATGTTGTACCTCATTTAGGTTTGATAGAACTTGACCACGCATAATAGGAATCCCTTCTCCCGCCCATATCTATATAGTAGAGGTGTAGTCAGATGACCTCTATGGTGTCTGAAGGATTAGACCCTTTAATTAAAAGAATGTGATGATAAAATAATAGTATGTGTGTTGCGTTGTTATAGGTGGTTGACTTGGTTCTTAGGTTGATTTTCGGCACCAATATTGTATTTTTCATTGCAAGGTTTGCATTGTCAAACTTAATTGCATTATTAATTTAAATGTACAAAAGAAAAGTTTTCATATTTTATCGATGGTTTTGGAACCAAGTCACCACCACAAGAAAGTTTGAAATGTTGAGAAACACTTATTTGAAGAAGCACTTGACTGGAATGATCAACCTAAAACCCTAGGACTAAGTGTGATGTAGAGAGTAAGAAGAAGGTTTGGATATGTAAGACCTAGTTTCATCATTTCTTCCCCTCTAGGTGATTAGATAAATCATAGATGAGCCTTTTTAAGGGGTGGAGTCCTATACGCTTAGAAGTGTAGCTTATTAATTTAAAGAATAATGTGGTTGCAATAAGTCATATTTGGATAAATCTTAGTAATATAGACAAATAAAGATAGCTACCACCTAATTAGGACTAGTGTATGCGCCTTGCTAATTATGTCATCACAAATGTTATTGTGTTTTACCAAGATAGATAATACTAAGTTAGGTTAAAAAAATGAGCTACATCTAAATGCTCGAATAAATACCATGTACTCCAATTTTCTAGTAATTAAATTGCAAGGATAAGTGGATACTAGAAACTAGTTTGAAGATACTTAGAATATTGGAATTTATGAACATATATGCATACTTATAATATGATCATAATGGACTAGAGTAAAAATGAATTAATTACACCTTAATCAAATTTGGTGTAATGTAATGTGCATGCTCAAATCATGATTGACAAATTGATCAGTTCATACAGTACACTATAGTGCTTGAATTGGATGGTAAGACATGTCTGCTAACAAAATCCTAACATTACACCTTAACCCCTAATGTGCCTAATAGTACATGAAAAGGACTTGGTCATGAGACATGAGCTAATATTAGGTTTTGGCGTAACCTTAGCTCTAAATATAAAGTGAAAAGTGTAAAGGAGACTTGAGGAATGGAGTGATATATTTACATCATGGGATTGGACTATAAGCATGATAAGGGGTTATGAACAAAGATCAACTATGGTATGTGAAGTAGAAATCTATGATTGGGTTCGGAAGCACAACCTAGTATGTATATTTAGATATAGATGAATTGATTTTGGGAATGAAATGCTCTTTAAGGGGTGGAGTGTTGTAACATACTCAATCCTAGGTATATTGGTTGATCCTCCATTCTTTAAGGCTCCTACTTGACTATATCCAATCTCCTCCTTTCTCTCTTCTATACCCTTTTTTCAATTAGACACTTCTTAGTAACCATTATTTCCTATTTTTGTAAATATCAGACCTTATTAGGTCCTAATAATCATAATTGACTCATTGGTATCCCATTGATATAAAATTTTAGGGAGTTATAACCTTAATGACTAAATTGTGGGAAACTATTGTATAATAATACTAGACTATAGTATAAATCAATAATTAAATACTCTAATAAAACCCTAGTACTTTAGAGTGAGGATATTAAAAATATTATAAGAGTTTTCCCCCAATTTGACTATTAAATTTAGCTAATTACCCTATTCTAGTGATCAATGTATAATGGCATAAAATACAACACAAATATTTTTGAAATACAAATCTAAGTCCAAATTCCTATTCCTTATACCCTAATTAGGTCACCTACCAATTTTGAGCTGTGCTGGATGTCAAATACACCCTTGATAGTGGGCTAGTAGACAAGGATATAAGTTTAAATGATTTATTTCATTTAAATCAATTGCACATTTTATTTGGCTATGGAGGATGTGACTCAATGCAATATGCGGACCCTTCATCGGGTCGGGTTGCCGGGAGTTGGATCTTGTCTTCCCATACCCCGTGCATCTCACGCTTTCTCATGTCCGTGGACTACCGATTCGCACCAGAAGTAGTCCTCTCTTTGCGTGACCTTTCCGTCTTCTCATATATATTTCTTACCTCATCCACCACGAGCCAAGAACCCTAGCTAGCCTATTCCCTTCCTTGCCATCCTCTCTTCATTAGCACTCCTCTAACATCAGTTCACATAGACTCCAGGACCATCGATGGCCTGCAACACCAGGGCAACTGGCCCCGCCATCTAGTCTTCTCGCCACGACTTGTGACTAGCGGTCCTACTCCCTCTTCTTCATCTCTGCCTCTCTTCCTCCTTTTCTCCTCCTTTTCTTTAGATGGACAACAAAACCCTAGCAAGGCATCTCTTCCTGTCACTTGACATCCAGCCGCCTTGGTCACGGGGAGCGTTGCCAGCAGTGGCTGTCGACGGCGTCTACAGATCCCATCAACTCTGCTAATCCTCGTGAAGAGTATTGATCCAAATTTCTCCTCTTATTCTTGGGAAAAAAACCCAAATCACACACTTCTATATAAATATTTACCAGTATAGCACATTTTCTAACCAGTATAGGACATTTCTTAACTTATTTCCCGAAATAGCACATTTTTAGCCTAAAGCGCTACTTTAGTTGGCGTTTTACTGTTGCCGGGTTATAAAGCGACACACAATGTGGTGTTTTCAAGCTTGAGGACCTAAAAGCGCCAAACAATGTGGCGTTTTTCAGAAAAGCGCCAACTAATCTGGCGTTTAACTTGTTCGAGGACCCAGAAACGCCAAACAAGGTGGTGTTTTATACTAAAACGTCAAACAATGACTAATGTGGCGTTTACTAATCTGGCGTTTCCACAAAAGCCCGGCTGAATGCCAAGAACACTCTGGCCAGTCGCCACATGCCGGGCTGGGTCTCACGCAGCGCCACCGTCCAGTAGCCCTTGTCCGTCGACAGGCGCACTCTGTCATGGAGGTGGAGATCATGGCCCAACACGAATGCTTTTGGGATGATCTGCATGACGGGGTTTATGGTGTAAGAAAAGAACAGCACAGATGGATGGATATTTAACTGTTACCGTATAAGCAATAAATGATTGCTTACTAGGAAGCTAAATTTCAAGGCAGTCATCGGTAGTGCGTTCTCGAACCAGTCCACATCTGAAATGAACGGATTGCGGGAGCGGCGGCGGCGGCCCCTCCTGGATACAGCTGCATCGCCGGCGCCCCTCCCAAGAGCAGCAGGTGCAGGTATATGCTCAATTGTTGCATGGTCCAAAGGAAAAAATCTCTTAAGATGAATACCCAGAGATTTTCTCGAGAATGATCACGTACTCTTCTCGACTTAGCTCGAGATGTACAACTCATCCCTGTGCCCCGGCGTGTGCAGCTCCTCTGCATTCTCCGTCGCTGCTACTCTGCAGTTGACGCGGCGTGGCCCCTTGGATGAAGACTGGCTGCCTCGCACTCTGCCGCGGCTGTTTAGGACCACCGGCGCCGGCTCCACCTCCTCTGGTTCATCTTCCGACTTCCCTCACCGCTCCGCCTTTGCTGCTATCCTCGCCGCCCTCGATTTCACCATACCCGGCCTCGAACTTGGTGCAGCCGGAGTGGTCGTAGACGCTTACGTCGAACATCATGTCGCCAGATTAGTTGGCGCTTTCTGGAAAAAACCACATTGGTTAGCGCTTTAGTATAAAACGCCACTTTGTTTGGCGTTTCTGGGTCCTCGAGCAAGTAAACACCAGATTAGTTGACGCTTTTCCGGAAAACGCCACATTGTTTGGCGCTTGGCGTTTTTTGGCGCTTTTCCGAAAAACGCCACATTGTTTGGCGCTTTTAGGTTCTCAAATTTGAAAACGCCACATTGTGTGGCGCTTTATAATTTCGGGAAATAAGTTAAGAAAGGTACTATAGTGGTAAATATTTGCTATTTGGGTTTTTTTTACCTTATTATTCTCCTCCTCCTCCTCCTCCTCCTCCTCTACCAACTTGATCCTCCCTCACGGCTTGTTGGTCTACTGCCACTGTTTCAGAACTACCCAACACCACGACATGGCGTCGCGGCCACCTATCACGATCACCACGACCACCACAGGGAATCACCACCGGTGATGGTAGCCACCAATAGACTCGGCATCGACTCTCCTCCTCCATGAGAAACACCAACGCTACCACCGCCGCCTGTAAGTAGAGAGCTCGCCCATCTTCTTAGCGCCAGCAGCTCGGCAGATCACCTGCAATGGATCGCCATCTAGCATGATCGTCTTCCACTTTGGCCCTGAACCTGGATCACCACCATGGCCACCAATAGGACATGGATCACTACCTCCTCCAAGTCTTAGCAGTACTGCAATCTTCCTCAGCACCGTTAACACCACCACATCCCTCCTTCATCACTGACACTGTGCAAGCACCGTCGCCGTCTGCACCCCCTCCCACTTCGCTACTGAGCTCACACCACCAGAGTACATCATTGCCGCCAGCATCTGTTGATGATGGCACCAACATCTTGACCTTGAGCAAGGTTTGGTTCCTCTCCCCTACTTCTCCTTCATCCTGATATTCATGACCAGAACTACAGAATTCGTCAGAGCTGTCAGAACCTCAAAACCAAGGAGAAAGACCTCCGGTGGGATCCAAGAGAGGGACAATATTCAATACATGCAACTGAGGATGGATCGAGGACTAGATCTAGGAACATCCTATATCTACAGGTTTGGGTAATTTCCTATAAGTTCCTTTTCAGTTAGTTAACGTGGCTAATTAGATAATACTCAAATAATACTCGTGGTGATGTAGATAATCACAACAAGTATCTAGCTATCTACGTCATCTATCTCCATAGTATACATACATAGACACATAAATACCATTACTAATGCGTCATAAGACAATAAACAATTTTTGTGCGCCAGTTAGTAAGGTCCTAGATAATTATCCAGTAATCATATCTAAAACCTTATATTAGTGAATGATTGGGAGGTTTACTATATAACTCCTAACTTTGGAGAATCAATCTAGGAAATTATATCAGAAAAGAGCCTATTGCATAACTAGAATGTACAATCCGGAACATGGTTATGGTGATAAGCTATGCTATTTGATGTCTAGTGTAAGTTCTTATTATATCAATCCTAATAAACAAGAACATTTTGTAGCACATGGGTGACAAACTAATCAATAAATACTATTGAACAAATCCTAGATACCGATGGCATTTCTCTATGCATTAAAATCCTATAAGTATAAACCTATATCCAAAGGTGACTAGAACCATGATAAGAATGTAGAGATTTATCTACCTATGATTGGCCTACTTTGAATAAGATCTTATAAGAGAGAAAGAGCATGTGTAATATGACCAATCCTTGGCATCAAACTATGTTATAATAATATATCTTATTGATTTCCCATAATAAGAGGAATTTATGTATTGAAAATATAAATGTACGATAGACCTGAACCATAAATTCTTTCAATAAGAGCACTAAGTACATGTATCTAATGCACAATGTGAACTCAACCCTAGTTGACTAAACCTGAGCCACACAATAGATATAGAGAGAGTAAAACTACAAGGTCCAAATCAACGGAATGAAAGTTACTCCCAACAAAATAAATGTAACCTAGATATATTTAGACAGATGTCTCTTGAAATGGGTATTTGAACTAAATCAAGTACCTAATGAATCATATATCCACTTAATAAGACTAAAACCCTAATATGTCATTAGGTGGTTGGGACTAAGATGAGAACAATATGAAAAATTATAGACTAGGAATGCTTACACCAATTAGTTGTAGTTTGCCTGACATAGTCAATGTGTTCTTAGGGTGCAAGCTTGACTTTATGGACCAAGTATATCTACCGAGTTAGCCACTAGTTTTGAAGATCAGGTATGTACATCCTCTATTTTATTTTGGGCATTATTTGACTAAACCCGACTTTCTTTTAATGAGGCATCTCTTGAACTGTTATTCCTTATGAAAGCTAAATTTGTGAACATTTATAATTCATGATGTTGACTCATTATATCCATGTACTTTTTGGACTACCTTGTTTTGCTTTGATTGCCTTTCTATTAAAAATTGATTGAAATACTAGTCTTGCCTCTCTATTTTATACATGCTACATATTTGACTAGAATATCTAGAATAGTGGTACTTATGTACAACCATACTTATATAGGGCATGCATTTCCGTTCGGGGTGTGCATTTCTACCCTTATTTCTTTTTAGGCCATGATCCTATGGTGTTATGGCCCTGTTTTAGGTATATTTAGTCTACATTGTTATGCATGCAAATGTTTATTATTTTAAATTGGAATTGTGATTGACTGTAATGGCAAGGCGCCTTTATTTTCTTACTTGTAATCTGAATTTTAATATGCCTCATTTCTCTTATTATATTTCTTTTGAAATTACCTAACTGCAAATACCTCCTCCTTTTTGGGAATATATCTTTTTGCACTTTTAACCCAATATAATGCCCAAAATGTTTATTACATGTACATATTCAGCCTTTGCTAACCTATACTTGTATCCTATGTTTTGGGTGGTGTTCCCTTCCACCCAGGTGTAGGTACATTACAAGACAAGGATGCACGAAGATCATATATATGATTTTGGACCTAAGGATAGCTTAGAATGGCCGGGTTGCCCTCTGCAACAGGTCTTGTACATGATTAGGTTTATTAGATGTATTCCTTTTTACCTTGATATACCACCTTTTATGGTGATGAACAATTGTAAAACAATCATCATGTAACTTTGTAATCATTTTGTTTCCACTGCTTTATTACTGCATGGCTCTTGTATTGTATCATTTGAGTAGAGTGGATCTCCTATCGGGTCCCACTCTTTACAAATTGCCTCAACCTTGGATTATGTAAATTTCCTTACAACCAAATACGACCAAGCCATCAAAATTCATGAGATCACGTAACACATATTTCCATAACTCTTTTCCCAATTTTATATTCCAAAAATACTTCCTCACCACTATCCCCAACATCAAGCATATCCAAAGGTATCATGAGAATTTTGAGAGACCCGCAAAATAACATGTATGCATATGAACTTACACTGGTGTATGTCAATAGAATGGTAAAAATTTTAGGCATTCATTGTGCCCTTAGGTAGAAAAGGAAGTGAATGGTTATATGGCAGGAGGTAATCTCTCCTCTATTTGACTTGAGATCTTTATTTGTGTGTTGTGATTACATTGACTGTATTTTTTTGTGCCCTTTGGCATATTTTCTTGATGGTAAACCCCTATTAAATTTATGAGGGGTATAGAAAAAGCACAAGAAAGAGAAGGGGATGTGCCATGCCAAACTTAAAGTTTGGCACATTTTTATGGATTTTTATTCTTTTTGGTGGAGTGGAAGGTAAGAAGATGAAGAAGTGTAAGATCGTCATGCAACTTGATTTAGAATTCAATGCACCAGGTTATTCTCCTTATCACACTACACTAAAATAATGAAAAGATGGGAGACTAAATGGAAATTCCATGCAATTGTTCCACTATTCAATAGGAAGCATGATGTGTTTGATCCCTCTCTTTTTTTCTACTTGCCATTTTTTCAAGGAAACATAATATTCAGATTCTTAGGCCACATAGGATGATTTGTAGCCATTGGTTAGTTTCAAAAATTAGTCTTTTTGGGGTTTTTATATGATGGAGTTGAATGATGTGAACATGTATGGAAATAAGAAATATAAATCTAAGATGTATAGATAATTCCTTTAATTATTCTAGAAAAGAAAAAATTGAAAAATAGTAACTAAATGCAATACATACATGCAATGATATGGTCCTAAAATCAAGGTGTGTAATTTAAATATAGAAGGGTGATGGTCGAGTAAAATACATACCACCCACCCTCCATCTCAAACTTAAATCTTTGCTCATCCCCAAGCAAACACTAATTTCAAAATGGAGGGGAAGAAATCGGCAAGGCTCAACCAGGTGGTCCTGGAAGCTCAAAGAAGGTTTAACTGAAGGGAATGTTGACAAGGGTTGGCACCTTAAGAAAAGGAGTGCCATGAAGCACCCAATAATTGGGTGGTCTTGGCAGCTCAGGGGGTGGGGGTTCTGAATGAGTAAGTTGATGTTGCTTTTCACCTCACAACCCATCTAATAGGATCCACAAATCTTCCTTGTGTGTGGATCAGCAAGAAGAGGCACATAATAGGATTGGTGATTCTTTGATGTCTTTTGGATTAGCTCATAGATAAAGGCATGTGGTGGATCACCCTTGAAGAAGAGGATAGTAGGTGATGAATCTACCATTTGTAATTCTAGTTGTGGTAGATTAGGTGGAGGGTCCAAATCTGGCTTCTCCTCATCAGGTGGATGTACATGTGGTGTTGGCATGGGAGGGACTATTTCATCAATAAAGTCAGCCTGATAAATTCTTTATGTTCCTATGTATCCTCTTCAAATATCATTCAATTAGCATCAGGGGCGATAGAATTGACATAATCTTTGACTATGCTAGAATGTTGCTTTGGTCCCTCCATGTGGGATGTTCCCAACTCATCAATGGACTCAAGAGGAATCAAATTATGAAAATTAGCACTATTGTTAAATAATGGTGGTGGCATATAACCTACTTGTGGAGGTGGAATCTCCATGTTTAGATTAGGCTCATATGAGATAAAAGGTGGTTGAGATGGAGCATAGAACTCTTGTTGAAATGATATCTTTATTTGGAACAACCAGATGTGGACTTTGAGTTGGATGTTCATCTTCTAGAATAGCATCAACCAATGTTGGTTGATCATTGATAACGTCTGGATCAGGGTCTTCACTTGGGATAGATGATGAAGTCTTAGGTTCTGCAACCATGACGGATCCATTTACTTGTTGAGACTGTCTGTACTGACGTACTAAAGCCTCAAGTGCATCAAAGGATGGAACACATGAGTATATATATGTTTCTGACTGTAGTTCCTTCATTTACGTGACTACTAAAGAATCAAGTTTTGTTGACACCATAATGGTGTCACTATCATTGCCATCAAATATCAACATCTTTGACTGCTTTAGTTGTCCTTAGTAACTTTCATGCTGGTTCTCTAGCTCCTTAGTTGATATGATGAGTTGCATAAGCTCATTCATCTGTGCAAGTATCCTTTTTTGTTGAGCACCTTCTTTGGTGAACATTTTATCGAGAGCATCCGGCCTATTACTCATATTAGATTAAGGGTGGTAATGATAGCATTTCATATCACTGTAGATTTTGCCATATTGTTGGTTGTAGTCTGTCACATAGGGTAATTGATCTTCATAGCATGGCAGATCATAACACTCTATGGAATATTGCTAGTTAAAGTTCCTTTCATTATATGATTGGCTAGTATAGTAGGGTTCCTCATTGTGGTCTCCTGAGCATTGTGGATTAGAATTGTCATTATATTCACATTGGTATCTCATGACACTATGTTGGACATGAATCCTCTGCATTAGTGCCCTAAGTTGTGGGGAGGTATTGGGGTAGTTTATAGATGTATGGTCATAATAGACACACATCTGGCATTGTATGCATTGTAGCCTCGATCATTCCATATTAAGATGATGTCTGGAAAATAATGTAATCATGTATTAGGACAAAACAAAGTAAGATTCCAGGGGGTATTCAGTAAAATCTGGCTCAAGAGTATTTTCAATGTTGTCAAATTCACTAGGAATGGAATTTCTAGAGTTTACTAAAATGAACGTGAAATAATGCCACCCTCAAGCGGATGGATCTTATTGCAATACAGTTGTGGATCAAATCCCAAAGAACAATATTTTTAAGAATCAACTGATTGATTTAATTGGACTAGGAAAAGTATTTAACACAAAAGGTGGATTTGGTTTATTACAGCTAATTTGCAGGAATACAAGACTGAAATAAAATCTAAGATTATCAAATGGATGAATATAATTGGGTGAGTAGGTTTTGTTACCACTACCTATAGCTATTCTCTCACTATATCATAAACATGCATGAATAATATCACGGAGGCCAGGTAAATCCCTCTTTCGGCCTTAGGATTGAACCTAGGGAGATATCACCCTAGCCTTGTTGTCATGTTACCTAGTGATCTTGTATTCGTCATCCCGGAAAACACCTATTTCAATTTTCATCAAGAGTTTAACAAAAACTAATGTATATCCTAGATCTTGGGTTCGAATTTATCTACACCCAATATCATAACAAATATGTAAACCTATTGACCGAACAAGTATACAAGCATAAAATGATTTATTCAACATGTAATAAGGTTCATACATGTATGCATGTAGTAAAAAAAAAGCAAATAGTGGGGCTACTCGCCACACTCTAGCATAAGGAACTGCTCACATCTCATATCAAGATCAAAGCAAACAATTATAAGGAAGGAGATAGCCATCATCTCAGAAGATAGAAGATATGTAGCAATAGAGTTCATCCAAGACTGTCGTCAGGTGACCCTTCTTCTTTGTTGTCCTCTTTCCTTGGATTCGGTCTGCAGATGAGGAAGAGCGGGTGAGTGGATGGTGCGGAAGGACTGTCATTAATGGTGGAAGGATTGGTTGGTTGCCAAACTCTAGAGGTTGATGGTCTAACTAGGTCAATGACACTAGCCACATCGATGGTCTCTAGACTTGAGGTAAGGAAGGAATGAGTAAGGGGATACCAAGGGTGGCTTACAAGGAGTCTAACTCCTTTGCTTGGTGGTCGTTGGGTCCTATATATACTTTTTGTGAATGAAGTTTAACGTTGTGTTTGGTACGTGGTGATACAATTGATGGTGATGGTGATAGTGACGGTGATGGTGATAGGGAAATTATTAAAGTGGGTTGTTTGGTAACATGTGCATGGTGATAGGGATGTTGATGGTGAAAAACTTAAAAAATGTTGTTTGTTACATGGTTATAGTGATGGGGAGGGGGATTTTTTATAAAAACATCCTACACAAGTAAGAATCATATTTATTAGAACGTTTTTTTACACATCTATCTAAATAAGTAGCGGAGCCTTGAAAGAAAATTCTTTCACCACGATTCACCATGATTCACCATGCTTTTTCATGGGGACAAAAATAGATCAAAATTCACCACGGATTCAGCATGATTCCCTATCACCATGGAAAACAAACAACGTTTTTGTTTCACCATCATCCCTATCACCATGACTCACCATGTAACAAACATAGCCTAAGAGTTGCATAATTTTAGTGTGGAACCCGGTCCATGAGTGGGACGATTGAACTTCGTATGGTGGTTGGTGGTTGATGGCTATTATCAAGCATGGACGTTGGTGGTTTCCATGTTGTCGAGCTTCTCAAGGTCAATGGTTGCATTCTGGAGGTGGCAGTCGATAGGTGGTTGTTTGTGGTTTTCGACTGATGGTTTTCAACTTCTGGTTGTCGATGTATGGTGTCGACATTTGGTTGTCGACCCCCATGACTTCTATATGCTCAGTGAATTGTTGTGTGTGCTAACAAGGGGACCGTGTCCATCATTCAGGTGATTTCCATCCTCAAGATACATCATTTGGTTGATCATGGTCGATACCTTGGATCATCAACCTACTATAAGAAGATCAACACGAGGAGAGAGGAGATCAAAAGTCAGACATATTGATTGCCTTTTCTTTAATTGCCTGGATAGTCTTGCAATAAGTGTGTCGGGGAGAGGAGTTGCAACGGAAGCTAATTAATGTGTGAGGAGGATGTTGCGGAGGAGAATAGGTGTGGGTAGAGGGAAAGTTATGTGGAAGAGAAAAGTCCTTAGTGGAGAGAAATTAATTATGATTTATTGGGTTATTTCCTTGATGGATTATCTTGATTGGATAGGCTTGATATGAATCAATTTAAATGCTTACTAAATTGAAATATGATCATGATTGGTTGTCACCACGTTATAAACATCCATACAACATTTTGATGACTTTGGCATTATTTGAGTGGTTGGATTTAGAGGTGACCTTCAAGGCATTAATGTCCTTTTGCTTCTAAAGATTCCAATTGCCTCTTTCTGCCCTGTTAAAAGGAATAGTCTCAGACTTCAACTGCCATATTTGTGTTCGGTCAAAGAAAATAATTTGATGGCACATAAATAAATATAATTATTTCTTTTTGTAATAAACAAATAATTGGCATGGATAGCTTTAATTTTCTTGGTTTTTCCTTGATTAAATTGCTATTTTCTACAAATAATCTTTAACATTGCAACACTCCCTACATAAAACAAAAGTAACATCATTAATAAAAAAATTGTACTCTCAACACAAGAGGCAAAATGTCATATTTAATTAAAACACCTCATAATTTGTCTAAAATGATAGGAAAATCGATTTATTAACAATTATGGAGTGGAAGCCTCCATGAACTAAATCATGAGATAAAATGATGCATTAGGATGCAAAATTGGCCTAAGAAATGCAATAAAATTGGGATGAATATCCATTCAACAATATTTTTCCTACAAAAATCTATGTAAATAAAGTACTCTAATTAAAGAAAGAAAAGATAACTAAGATAACTTCTGCTAAAACTATACAATAGTAAATAAAATAAAGATCAAAAATATGTAAATAAAGGTGATGAGTTTGCATTCATTATGTGATAGGTTATATAAAGTGAGAGAATGAGGCGTAATAGCTGCAAGATGAGACAAAAATGGTGGAACATCATTTGAGTTGAAAATTGTGCAGATATATGGAGTTTAACATTGTAATGTGCTGCTACAACACGCACCACAGCCGTGGTACATTGGAATGGTCGTGAGAATTGCCAATTTGGTCAGGGAATCAGGAAATTTAAGAAAGGAAGAAGGGGAGCCACCATGGGCATGGTGCCAACCGACCACTAATGGTAGCTACCACAGGTGTGGTGCCATCCGACCAACACGGGTGAGCCGCCCATAGCTAGCGAGCCACCATGAGCATGGCAGCAACCGGCCTCCACAGGCATGGTGGGGCTGACCTCACTACTTAAAGTCACTTCCAGTTCTAGAAAACACGACCCACTTCATTTCCTTGCCAACATCACATGCCTTTGACACTACTACATCAATCAAAGGCACCTCCCAAGTTGCATCTATGCCTCCTCCAGCTTAATTCAAGCTGCAATCTGCCTCCTCAAACCTTCTCCTACTTCCACCTTGCCTTAACCCATCATTTCAACCCCCAAATCACCCCCCATTTCCACCCCCACCTCTAGAAAGCCAAAATCTGAAAATGTAAATCTTCTTCCATATCTCCACCAAAAGCTCCACTAAGATGATGAAAATAGGGAAGGAAATTAAGAAGGCTTTCCAGAGTAGCCTCAAAGTCATCATGGGGGGAGAGTGTGCACTAAAAGTGCCTCCACTAACATTCTTCTCCCCTCACACAGCCCTCTACTCCGTCACCATCTAAATCCATCTTCGACACTCTTCAGTGTTCAACATCAGTGATTAGCTCTTGTATATGCTCAACATCCAGTCAACATACCTAAATGCCATATATAATGAAGGAGATGATGAGGCATCCAATGTGAATGTCAATGCTTTGATCGATTATTTGGACCTCAAGGACACCACATGTCCACGGCGAGGCAAGGGTGGAGCTGTCCCATCTTCCTCACGCATCGTGCTACACCCCACGCTAGCACATCATGTCATCAGCCATGAATAGACCACAATTGTAGCTTCAGCTCGACTGTAATTGTTAATTGATGATGATGATGAAGATGAGAAAGAGGACCAGGATGAAGAGAGGGTGCCATTAAACTTGGATACCAGTTCAGGCCCCCACAAATATAAGGTAGAAGAAGAGGATGAAGGCACTGAAGAGGAGGAGCTCTGGCTAGAGGAAATTGACATTTTGGCAACATTAGAGACTTGGTAAGGATCCTGAGGGTGCTTCCTATGGGAGGGGAAACAAAAGAACAGTCACACTAAAGCCTTTATTTCCATAGTGTATGATGAAATGGGTGATTACTACCTGTTATGCCTTCTTGAATGTGATGGAAGCCTTGGGAATTAGATATGTGTTTTAGGTAGACACGACAGATTATGGATTGTTTAAGGTGCTTTCTAGTGCGCAAGAAACATATGTTGAACTGACTCAATAATTTTTTGCTACTTTGGAGAAGATCAAATATAGTGGGAAGGATGACATCTGGTTTGGGCTGCAAAATGAGATAATGTTCTCACTACTTCTCATTTGAACAACATTTTTGCATATAGCTCCAAGGAAGCAAAGCTTTTGGATAATGACAGCATTGGAAAAGAGGTAAACATCAATTGTGTGACAATGTGGAAAGTGTTGACTAGGCAAAATACCTTCACACTAAAGAAATAAAAAACTAGTGGGATATATTACCCATTTTTGAGGTATACACAAAAATTTATTTCCAATACCATTGTTGCTCGATATGATGATCAAGGGAGTTGTTTAGAGAAAGACCTTTTGTGCTTAACTACATGATAAAGAAAAAATATGTCAACCTAGGGGCACTATAGTTGATCGCATGAGGTCAATCCCATCTAAGAGTAAGAATCCCTTCATTATGGAAGGGATTGTGACCTCAATAGCCCTAGCCCTAGGACATGACTTGACAGGGCTTACTAAGGAAGAGGGAGTAAAGTTTGTTGATGTGAGTTATCTAGTGCCCTTCCAAATGATCACTCTTGTTGATAAGAAGATGCTTTATAATGTCAACCCTCCATACTAGAATCAACCTTGAGATCCCCTATCAAACCCACCCACTCATTGATGATATGGGACCCTGTGATGCATCACTTGAATGTCTAAGAACTAGGGAGCAACAAAACCCAAGAGAGAACATGGTGACAATATAGCTGAAGAGGTTCGAGAAACAATTGTGGAAGAGCAATGACTAGAGAAGTAGTAGTGAAAAGAATAATAGAGAGAGTGTCATTGAGTGAGGAGGAGATATGAACAATCATCTGCATAGCACCAGCCTTCAGCAAATGCCGAAGATAGGTCCACCATATAGGCATGACTGGAGAGCATTCAACAGACATAACATGCAATGTGGTTATATTGGCAACAAATGCATCACTAGATTAATGACATGTATCATTACCAGCATGCATAGGTAAAGAGAAACCCCCAATGGGGGGAGGAACTTTGAGGGGGGGCATTTTTGGATATTAGAGGACATACCTACCCTCATAAGTGGACTACTGGGGTGACTACTACCATCGTCCACCATCACAGGGAGGCCCACCCTCACAGGACCCATCACTACCACCATAGTGACATCTACCCTATCATTCCTAAGATTTGGTTTCATGTTAGGATAGCATGGTTCAAAAGTTTGGGATAGTAGGGTGGTACACGCCCTTTGTCTCTCATTTCATTTTGATTATACATGTTTCACCCTATTTCATTTTTTCTTTGACTGAATGATGTTAGCACCTCCCTATCTAGTGTAGATTTATTTTTGCTTGCATACATGCATATAATGTAATCTAATTTCATGCATTTTTGTGTAATATTTCAAAAAAATTGCTTTGCATGCCATTCCATCTCTTACATTGCATGTCATGTAGATTTTTGTGATTTTTGTATGTTTTAGCTAGGATTTTCTTGATTTGTGCTTTTTATTCCCTAATTGTAGGTTTATATGTGGTGGAATGCAAATTGATACCATTTTGGTCAATTTTCCCAAACTTGAATTTACTTGCCTAATAGTGTGTTTCAACAAAATCTCTATCTATTGTGATGTGAATGTTTAGAATTGGGATAATGCAACCCATTTATGATGTTTTTGGTTAAAATGAGTCCTAAGTAGGAATTTTACATGAGCTCCAAGCCTCTTGAAAGTAATTGGTTGTTTTAATAAAGGTGTGATACTTGAAAGCCTTAAGTGTTTCAGATTACTCATTCCACATGAAAAGAATATAATCTACCATATTGTTCATTTTATGCAGGATTTGTTTGTTTGGTGAATGGTGCTTGGATTAGCTATCTTGAATGAGATCATACATGAATTTCTCACTACTTGTGACCTCCCACCTTTTTACCCAAAATTTCTTCTATCATATTCTTACCTTTCTGCTTCATGAAAGAATGCCAAAAGTACACATATTAGCCTTGGTCACCCTCCAAAAGTTTGGGATGGCCATATCTATATCACCCTGCTTCACTCTTGTCACCATATGCCCTCCTTACATATAGGGTGATGAAAAATAAAAAGAAATAAGGGATGGCTCTACATAATAGCCTCTGAAGACAAGAAAAAACAAGAGAAAAAGATGAGTGTTCCTATGTTATAGCACTCCACTCCCTTCCATAACCCTTTCTTCCCTTTTTTCCTATTAGGGATAGGCCAAAACAACTACAGTGGCTGAAAGTCTTAGCCTACTTTTTACACTAAAATTCCTACCTTTCCCCCACTTAACTAGTCTTCCCTACCACCTATATATACTTAGGTGGCAGTTGTAACACGTGATTACACTCCCCTAGCATTCATTTCCACCTACCTTGATAATTCAAAGAGCTCCTACCAACTCCCACCTACCTCCACCTCATTTACACTAGAGCTCCGCTCTTGCAACTGGGTCATTGCGATTACGGGTTGGATGTCTAATTTTCTAGACGGTAATGATAGTATCTTATACCTAAATTGGTGGCTCACTTTTTCTAAGCAATGGGGAAGAGGACCAAAACATGCCATTGAAATACTCTACTAAAACAAAGATGGGTTGTCAAGAACGTAGAGGAGGTAGGGTGGGAAGTTGGTTAGATCTAGTATTGACCATACATGGAGTGTAGTTGGATTCAATGGCTCTCCTAGGGTTCCCTCATCTGGGATCCTTGGGGAAGAGAATCAAGTTTCCCCTTGTGAACGTCTTGATGAAGTATCTCCTTTCAACCCTTTGAGCTAAATATGGCAAAAGGAAAGAAAATCCATGGTCCGACCCCATTGTCTCCATCCCTTAGGAACTACGAGATCACCCCAAGAAAGCCTTCAGTATCCAGGGATTATAGTGGTTCTATTGGACCTGGAGTTGGTCAAGGTACTACTACACGACAAGTTGTAGAAGGTAATGAGAGATACCCAGAAGCAGAGGGTAAAATACAAGGTACTTTATTACTTATTTTTGCTTTTATGGAAGCTTTTCCAATTCACATATCAGCTTTAGCATTAGTACTTTTATTTGCAAACCCTTTTGTCTAATATTCAATTTTTCTATTCTCCAAAATTTTTCTTCTCCAAAAAAAATATTCAATTTTTTTAATATTCAAATTTTGTTTTATGCTAAACAAATAATGTACTTTACATATTTTATTAACTAAAATGACTTATCATTTGATTATTTGAATTATATCAACACTTCATTCAATCCTATAATTACTTGAGGATGAGGAATTAGCAAATTCGCTTGCTTTATTCCTTCCCATTTTTAGTCTTAATATAATCAAAGGAAATCCTTAGCAAAAAACCACAAATCTAATTAATTTATAATTTATGTAAGACCCACAATCTAACCCAATAAGATCCTTATTGAACGGTAGAAGCTTAAGAATAATAAAATAAATAAGAAGCCAATCAATGAAAAAGAAAAAATAATACTAAAAATAATACCAATAAAAAATAATACTAATAAGTTGAAGTAATATATGTATATATATATTAATTATATAAATAATATATATTAGAAATCAAATAATAAATAAAAAGATATATTTTTTTGTTAGTCCCATCTATAAAATGAGAACATATTAAAAATGTAGCCGATTCTTTTGTTTCCTTCGGCTATTGACCATCAGCCAAGAGTTTTGGGTTTAATACTGATATTTTACCAACAAATCCAATAAATCTAAGTGTAGTGATTGGTGTGTTGATTTTTTTTGGGAAGGGAGTGTGTGCAAGTTGTTTGTTTCAAGAACAAGTTGGATCCAACCGACGACGATTTATTTTTAATGTTTTATTTATAAGATTTATAAATGATATAATTGATATATAAATATCAAAGAAAAGTGCATACTCCAACGAATTACTTATGAATAAATTAACAAATCAAATGCGAGAACTATAGCATTTCATGATTTCTTAGTAAATTCATTTTGATTCCCTGTTAACAAATGATTTGAGAACATAAACATGGTCAAAGCTAAATTGTTTGAAGTCCAGACACAACAAACACAGTACTCTTTCTACCACTATGTTAGTACCTAAATGGCTTCAAAATTCTAATAATCGATAATTTATCCGATATAGAACACTCATATGGATAAAATGCTTTAAATCAAGGTGTAATCATATAACCTACCCCTCCTCAAAACAATAAGGGAAATGAAAGGGACTAAACAGGATCCAAATAGCTCTGGTTCCTAGAAAAGGAGGGTACTTTACCTTTTTTTATACAATGTTGAATGGCTATGTATAAATAAGAATTTTTGTATTTGAATAATTTGATAATTGAAATTGAAAATTACAATTTCAAAAAAATCAAGAATTTTTATTTAAAAAATTATAAAAATATAAATAACCAAATACCAAATATCAAGAAAAGAAGAAATAAGGAACAAAAAATAAATTAATATAAAAAATAAACAACTTTACTAAAAATAATAGATTTTTTGTCTGGTTAGGAGAGTCCCCTAAATATTCTTGTCTTGTATAATTTTTGATATCTTCAATAAAAATACAAAGAGAAAAGAGAGGATAGGTTCATTACATTAAAAAATATGGGAATGAACGCCTATAAATTGAATAATTGAACGTGAGAGCTAAATGAATTGAAATTTTCATGTTTGGTTCTAGAGGAGATTATCTAAGTTGTCAAAGTAATTGTAAGAAAAATACTCCTATTAAATGATTTATTTGATAATTGAAAACAAAGGATCAAATTCAAAAGAATTACGTAGAAGTGCTATTGAGCAACTCCAAAAAGCTTGAACCCTCTTACGTAAGGTGGAAATAGAGGCAAATGAATATTGAGTCAATGGATTTTCTAAAATAGAATGAGAAAAAGAGAATGATTAATTCCACTTCTGATAGTTTGGAATGATTAGAAAGTTACAAAAATGAAACCCTTCATTTTGAACAACAAAGAGCCATTAATCAGGTTAGAGAAAAAGTTTTTCAGGGGCAGGAGGGGGGTGACCGAACCACACCGTCTCATACCTTGAGAGTTTACCATGTGAATGAGTTTTTCAACAAGCCTTAAAAGAGTCTCTAAGAATTCTAAATAATTCTTTGAATAATGAATTACATTTTTGTACCATCAGTTCTAAAATTTGCATCCTAGGGGTCTTAGAAGAAATAACTAATTAGCCCTGCTACTTTAGTTTAGAGTTTAGGTATGATCTTTTTCCTATGTTGTCAAAAATTAAGAGACGTTAATGGTCATAATTCGAGCCAATGAAATTAGTCATATTAACTATGAACGTGTTGAACAATATAATAGAGAAGTAAAGATCGTGAATACAAGCATCATACTTCATGTGGGTGATGTCGTTGCCCGTATTCATGGTCTTGATGAAGTAATGGTGGGTGAGTTAGTGGAATATGAAGAGGGTACAATAGGTATTGCTCTAAATTTGGAATCAAATAATGATGGCATTTTATTAATGGGTGATGGTTTGTTGATCCAAGATAAGTTATGTAAAAGCAACAGGAAGAATTGCTCAGACATCTATAAGTGAGGCTTATTTGAGTCGTGTTAAAAATGTTTTGGCTAAATCTATTGATGGTAGAGGTGAAATTGTAGCTTCTTAATTTCACTTAATTGAATCACCTGCTCCAAATATTATTTTGAGATGCTTTGTATATGAGCATCTTCACAGGGTGCTTATTGCTATTGATGCAAAAATTCCAATATGGTGGGTCAGCAAGAATTAATTATTAGGGATAGAAAAATTGGTAAATAGCAGTAGCCACAGATACAATTTTCAATCAAAAAGGGAAACATGTGGTCTATGTTTATGTGGCTATTGGTCAAAGAGTGTCCTCCATAGTTCAAATAGTGAGGGCTTTATATGAATGAGGGGCTATGGAATACACTATTATAGTAGCAAAAATGGTAGATTCACCTACTACATTACAATATTTATCTCCTTACACATGAGCATCTTTGGCTGAATATTTTATGTACTATGAATGGCATACTTCAATAATTTATGATGTTCTATCCAAGTAGGGTGGAGGTAGGTGGAAGTAGGTAGGATATCCTTGAATGGTAAAGGTAGGTGGAATTGAATGCTAGGGGGTGTAACCTCAAGTTACAGCCACCACCTAGGTATATATAGGTGATAGGGAAGCACTAGGTTACGTGGGAACAAACTAGGAATTTCTGTGTAAAAAGTAGGCTAAGGTTGCTAATCGGCCTAAATCGCACGTCCAAAATGGAGCGGATCCAGAGTAGTCATACTTTTAAGATTATAAACTGATACTCAATCCCCCGCAACTATTATACAGGGTTTGATGTAGTAATCAGGGTCGAACCACAGGGACAAGGTCAGCAGGTGTTAAGTATGTAGGGTCTCACACTCATACACTCCGGACAAATAGATGGATTAAAAGGGTGTTCCCTAAGTAACAATGGTGCTTAAGCCAAAACAAAGAAAATCAAAGGAAAGAAAATAACAACAAGAGAAAAACTAGTACGAACGGTAAGAAACAAAGGTATGAAAGGAAACTTGTATCGGGTTTCACCTACTGAGGTCTCTCATCAATATGCGAAACTCACTCCCCTTCATATACTCCTATCAAGATTTCAAGCAGTCATAAAAAATGTCAATTCCCTCCTCTCTTGAGATAAGGATAGATCTAGGATCTAAGGTGGCCTCTCTCTCAAGATAACCACCTTACAACCACACAAAAAACATATGGCCATATGCTTTAGCATTCCAACATTCTCATACATTCATACTACTCCACGACACTAGATAAAGAAGATACTACTATTTCGAGGTACCAACGATCAAACATCACAAGATGGTATCTAAACATACAAGTGAAGCATTAAGAACAAGCATATTGAGATAATCTTGATAAGAGCATATATATATTCAAAGGGAAGCAAGAAAGTACATGTTGGGAGAGCCTTAGTGGCTACTCCCAGCCCGAGTTAAGTGTTTAGCCACACATGTTAATAGGTATCATAATGGCGTTACAAATTGATAGATACATCACAACCATGAAGAGGGAAGGGGTACAACGTAACAGAGAGGATAGATCTAGATAGAGAGAGAAGATGGAAATACACCTATATACTCCTTCAAATCTAGACCCAGAATGGACGATGCGGAGGCTTCTCCTTCTTTCAAGGAAGAGGGTTATCAGTCTTCTCTCTCCTTAAGCTTCTGCCTTTAGAGGTCCAAGACTGATCGTATGGATGTGAATGGGTATAGAATTTGGCAGCACTTTGTGGTCCTTGATGATCTGATGATGTGACAAGTAGAGGTGGGTGACCTATTTATAGGTGATGCCCACCGACTTAACCATTTGAGTCACAGTCACGGTAAGATCTTGGTCGAGGCTCCCTCCACGGTTGATCGAGGATTGGTCACAGTCGAAGCTCCCACAATGGTCGATCGAGGCTTGGCTTCGGTTGAGGCTCCCATCATGGTCGATCGAGGCTTGGCCTCGGTCGAGACCACGACCACAGTTGTGGTGTGCGAGTCATAGGTCGTGACCGAAGGGAAGCAAAGCACCGCAGTCGCGGATCGTAAGGATGATTATGAGGGCCTCGATCATGGTGGGGGGAGGGGACTTTAGTGGTCGATGAACCATGGTTAAGGTGTAAAATGTGATCGTGTCTTGGTATGACCCTACAAAGGTGGAAGAGGTGTGCAATTGAGATTTTTGGTATAAAGTACTAAAATAAGCGGAAAAAATCTATAAAAGGTACGTTAAGAGAGGCATAAAACATATGCAAAAAGTGCATGAAACAGGATGTTATCAGTTGCTGGCCACTACGACCATGATGGATGAGGTGAACATGGTTGTGGTGGAGTGGCACGGGTGAGGTGGATATGGGTAAAATCTTAGGTTGATGTATGATTTTGGAAGGCCAGTAGCATGACTGAGGTGGGTGAATGTTATAATGGGTGAGGTGGTTGTCACAGTCATTTTGGAGGGAGTGGCCACGACTATTTTCTTCATGCTAGTCATTGTGGGAGTTTGTCACCACGGGTGTGGTGTTTGTCATGGGCTTGGTAGCTTTGCAGTGCCATGTTCATTTCACTGACCACAGTCATGGTGGTTCATTTTTTGTAGCACTTCACTTCTTAGATTTCCCTGTGATGTGGGGCATTCTCACCATGACCGTGCCAGATGTTCTTTTTGGCTTCAAAGTCCTTCAATCAGCTACTCTTTGTCTTGAATTGTTTTTTGACCACCTATAGAAGGTTGGGAAATTGTCTAGGGCTCATCCCACGATGTAGAAACCCTAGGATCCTCCTATATTTCCCATCTCCATCCAATGCATGGTTCAAATGCCTAAATCACACAAAAAAATAGTCATAATAAAATTTGATAATAAACCACTTATCGGGTGAACTATCTTGCAATCTAAGATGTTTGTATGTGATTAAAATGCAAAAAGATAAAAGTTGAAGCCCTAAAATAGGGTTGCATCAACAACCCATAGCACATACACCTTATAGGATGGCTTCAGTTGAGATGAAGGAGTTGAAGAAACAGTTGGAAGAGTTGTTGAATAAGGGATTCATTTAGTCAAGTACTTCCCTTTGGGATGCTTCAGTGTTGTTTGTGAAGAATAAGGATGATTGTATGAGGCTTTGTATAGACTATCGGCAGATGAACAAGGTCATAGTGAAGAACAAGTATCCGCTACTTAGGATAGATGACCTATTTGATCAATTGAGAGATGATATAGTGTTTCCCAAGATAGACCTGATGTTTTGATATCACCAGCTGATGACCAAGGTGGATGACACACGTAAGACTGCTTTTAGAACTAGGTATGGTCATTATAAGTTCATGGTTATGTCATTTAGGCTAATCAATGCACCACAAACATTCATGGATCTGATGAATAGAGTGCTAGATTGTATCTTGGCCAGTTTGTGGTGGTGTTCATAGACAACATGTTGATATACTGTAGGGATAGTCAAAAACATGAGAAACATCTTTGCCAGGTGTTGGAGTTGTTGAGGCATCATATGGTTTATGCAAAGTTCAATTAGTGTGAGTTTTGGCTGACCCGGGTGTCTTTTCTTGGTCACTCATCTGTGTAAAAGGTGTTTGTGTCGATCCTAAGAAGGTGGAGTCAGTGTCAAAAAGGGAGAATCCCAAGACACCAATTGAGGTTCAAAACCTCCTAAGCATAGTTGGATACTATAGAATGTTCATTAAGAACTTTAATGTAGTTGCTCTACCTTTGACTAGGCTAACTTGGAAGGATGTTCCTTTTGTTTGGGATGACAAGTGTCAACTTTCTTTCCAGTTTTTGAAGGAGAAGTTGTGAGTGCTCTAGTGTTGGTGTTTCCATAGCCTGTGAAAGGCTACATCATTTTCTTTGATGTCTCAAAGAATGGGCTAGGATGTGTGCTCATGTAGGACAAGAACATGATTTCTTTTGCTTCTCAACAGATTAAGAAGCATGAGGAGAATTACCCAACTCATGAACTACCCGCTTCAAGAGATGAATGTATAGATGGAAGTCTCCTCATTAGCAAGTTTTTTTGGCATAGTCATAGGTGAATACGATGTTGATACAGTAGATTAGGGATGCCCAAAAAGATGATACTACTATACAGAACATCAGATTAGAGTTTGTAAGTGGAAAGCATGATGGATTTCATGAGATCGATGATGGTACAATGAGCTTTCACAATTGGATGGTGGTTCCTGACCTTGGTGGTTTGTGGTAGATGGTACTTGAGGAGGCTTATTCATCAATGTATGTGATGCATCCTGGTAGTAAGAAGATGTATCATAATCTAAAGGACTTATATTGGTGTCCATATTAAAAGCGTGATGTGGTAGAGTTTGTTGCCAAATGTCCAATTTGTCAACAAGTCAAGGCAGAACATCAGAAGCATATAGGGGTGTTGTAGCACTTTCCGATTCCATAGTCGAAATGGGATCATATAACTATGGACTTTGTGGTTGGTCTTCCTAGCATAGACAAATGTCATGATTCCATTTGGGTAATCGTTGATATGTTGACAAAGTCAACTTACTTTTTTCCGATCAAGACTACCTACACAATAGACGAGTTGGCACAAATATATCTGGATGAGGTTGTTTGCCTGTATGGCATACAAGTTACCATAATATTAGAGAGAGGTCCTCATTTTATGAATAGGTTCTGCAAACATCTGCATACAACTCTAGGGACACAATTAAGGTCCAGTACAACTTTTCACCCACAGATAGATGGCCAGTTAGAAAGAACCATACATCAGTTGGAGGATATTTCAAGGGCATGTGTACTTTAGTTTTTAGGAAGTTGAGATATTCATCTGAGTTTTATTAAGTTTTCCCATAACAATAGTTACCATAGGATCATAGACATGTCACTAATGAGGCTTTGTACGGTATGCATTGTTGGTTACCTCTTTGTTGATATGATCCAGGTGAATACCAACTCTTGGGTCCTAAACTGGTATAGTTGACTACAAAGAAGATCAAGGTGATCCAATGATGCAACCCTATTTTAGGGCTTCATCTTGTGTGTTTTTGCATTTCAATCACATCTAGACATGTTAGATTACAAGTTATTTCCCCTAATAAATAGTTCCATATCAAATGCACTTTTGGACTTTTTTCGCATGTTTTTTAGGTACTTGGACCACACCTTGGATGGACGGAAGAGAAGGAAGGTTTTCTAGGATTCCTCCACCCATGGAGGGGTCCAAAGAAGGCCCTAAATCTCCCCCAACCTACCCCTAGTGGCCAAGAGTTGAGATGAAGCAAAGGTGTTCATGGATCTTAAAGAATGAAGTCCAAAGTGCAAGCAAAGGACCCAACACAGTCATGGTGACACAAAACGATTGTGCTACAAACATAAAAAATCACAAAGAGATGAAAAAGTCTAGACTCAAAGATCAACCTCCACAGCATGACTATGGTAGCTAGCACGAGCATGTCAAGAAGACCCCAGATCGACTGTCAGCCAGAACGGTCGTACTTTCCATAGGTAGAATGGTCGAGCCAGAGAGAACGGCCAAGTCCATACCTCGCCCACCATGACCGTGCTTCCCAGAACGGCTGTTCTACCTAGTCATATCCACAGTCAAGTTTCCCATCACGGTTGTGCTACTGGCCTCCATTTTCTCCACTTTCAACTTGACATTTTTTATTTCCCCACCACAGTCACTCTCTCCTACCACGAGTGTGTTACCTCCTACCTACCACGACCGTGCTACTACCAAAACCCTATATTTTTGTGCATTGTTCTACATAAAAACCCCTACTTAACCTAGTGTTTGACCACCACATATATATACAAGGGTAGCAGGTGTAGCACGAGGTTACACACCCTTAGCTACCTTCTACCCCTCTTCAGCTCCCCCATCTCATACCTTATATATTCCATCACTTTTTCACCTCATTTCCACTCCATTTCACCATTTCCACCACCAAACCCCTAGTTTTGTAGGGATTTGACCACTTTCCACCATCATTTCCATGCCATTTTACCTTAGAGGAGGGAGGAGCACATCCTTGCAACTATTGGAGAAGGAGATTTCTTCATCTACACAGAGCTCCATGGGTACTTCTACCTCTTTCTTCTCCATTCTTGTATCTTCTTATTCTATTAGTAGTTAGGTCCCTTAGGGGGGTGTTTGGGGTAAAAACGCTACTTTGATACCATGTTGGGGGGAAATAACTTTTAAACTCTATATTTTTGTTTTATGATGATTTTCTTTTACGTTTATCTTATTTCCCATGATTCTTCTTGTGGTTTGTGCATGAAAACATAAATTGGTTATTATTTTATGCTTGAAACCACCTAGGTCTAGGAGAAGATGGTATATGTGAGGCTATTTTGGCATTCGTTCCTAGGTCCAAGTAGTTGATCCCTAGCAAGCACCCCATCTTCCTACACATAGATACATCCTCTTACCCTTAGGTGTGAGATCTAAGTAGCTAGTGTAGTAGTGTTTAGTGCAATTTCCTAGGAGTTTTCTAAAAGTTAGATGGTGAGTGATGTGAGGTGAAACATCCTCACCTCCACTCCCCAATTCTACCTTTGGCTCCCAATTACACTAAGTACTCCCACCCTAGAAACCTAGGATAATCGAATCCAATTGGAATCTCACCTGAACCTTAGCTCAATTGAGTCTCATTTTAAGGTTGGATAGGGTGTGTAAGGGTGTAGTTCCCCTTCACACACCCTATACCTTCCATGGCCGACTAATAGTTTAGGGTGATTCCATTCCATATGGCTAGTTGTTTGGTTTGTCAATCTAGAATAGATATATAGGTTTTTCATGTTATACTTCCCCCCAACTAGAATCATAGTAAAATCCCTCAAATGGCCCACATATCCATAACTTGCATTAAAACCCTAATTTCTCTTGCTAGTTTATGCTCTCTTAGTTACTTGTTTTAAGTGCTTCTTAGTAAGTTATCTTATTTTGAATAATTTAGTATTGCTAAGGTAGTTAGAACTCTTTTGAACTTGCAAGTGTTTGTCCATGCTAGTTAGTGATAACTTATGTCCTTAATTGCTTTAGTGTCTAACTTGCTTAGCTAGTGTAACTTAGTCTTAGTCTCTTGCTCTTGCTTACTTAGTTGCCTTTCTTTGATAGCTAGAATTAACTTGTTTAGGGTTAAAATAGGTCTTTGCTTGTTTTGTTTCCTTCCTTGTTTTCTTGCTTAAAACCTTAGTTTAATAAAACCAAAACCAACCTCAAACCCTAAAATATGTGGTCTATGCTTTAGGAATGTAACTGGCCTATCTAAACTTTAGTACTCCCTCTTTCCCAATGGATCGACCCCTTTACTTGTCACTCACCTATACTATAATACGATCCCATGCACCTATGAGTGATATACTCTAGTCTATGTGGATGTGTTAGTATAGGGCCTCTATAAATTTGAAAGACCCAAGTGTGTTTCATGTGCCTAGAGTTGCATCTATTCATAGTTCAATTGATTAGTGTGTGACCCTAGGTAGAGAAACGCATCAAGATTTTTGGCACCATTGTCAGGGAGATAGGCGCTCGGCCTAGCTAGTTGGTGTAGCTTTTCTCTTCCTACCACCCTCATCATTGCTATTCTTTATTCTTTTTTACTTTTGCAAACTTGTCTACGAACTTATCTCTTATTGCTTGTTTGTGCCTTGTGCATGTGACAATTGTGCAAGCTTGGACGTCACTCAATCTCTATTGACTTGGTTCCAGTTGACCCCCAGATAAGGAGAAGGTGACGTCAACACCTATGCATACAACACCAAGAGGTTGAAATGGCAGCATAGGATGCTCTAATCCCTCCAGAGGTACCTCTAGCCAACCACCCCCTCTATGAGTACTTCACCCCAGGAAACTACACATATCCCATTGCCACCCGAGTTGACCAAATGGTGTGTCAACAATTGTCCATTCTACCAGCCCTCCTTGGACTCCTACCCACCTTCTATGGGTTGGATAATGAGAACATGTATCACCACACCAATGCCTTCTTAGAGGTGTATTCCACTTTCTGCAAACCTGCTTTGATTGATGACTCTATCAGGAGGACTTGTTCCCCTTCTCTCTTAAGGAAAAGGCTAAAGAGTGGTACGTGTTAAAGACAAAGTTGGTCAATTGGGAAGCCGTAAAGAATGATTTTCTAAAAAGTTTCTATCTGATTGCCAAGTTGACACAAATGAGGAGGTATATCACCTCTTTCACTGAGAAGGAAAATGAGCCATTCCATGAGATATGGTAGAGATTTCAAAAGCTTCTTAGAGACTATCCTCACCATGAAGTACCAATCTAGAAACTTGTGCAGTCCTTCTACACTAGCCTATATAAATTGATTCAAATGGTTGTTGAGTCCTCTTATGGAGGAACCTTCATGGCCAAGACCCTGGAAGAGTCATGGCCTCTCTTTGAGCATCTAGATAAAAATTCACATCACTAGGGTTCTAGCATGGTTGTACATTGTGATAGGAATTGGACCTCTCCTCCTCCCACTCTAGCTAGAGATGATAGAAATCCCCAAATGATGAATATTCTCACTGATGAATTTGATGAAGAACTAAGTTGGAGGCTCTTCTAGACAATCTACTCTTGATATTGACTCCATTGATGAAGAAGTGAAAGCTCTTCATGCTTTTAGAAACCACAACCATAAAGGCACCATGTCAAACCCCTACACCCCAAAATGGAGGAACCACCAAAAAATTGCATGGAAGCAAGGGGAAGAGGGATAAGGACATCCAAGGCAACACCAAGGACCAAGAAATAGTTCGATATTTGAAAAAGAAGTCCTTGGAAGAATGCAGAATCTGGATGAAGTAAAGAGGGATGTGTAACTCCCATGGGCAAACAATTATCCACCTTGAGCAAAGGCTAGATCAGATCTCTCTTTCACTTGCCTATCGTGAGAAGGGAAGACTCCTTTCCCAAAATATGACCAACCTAAATAGTGATAGTGGTTGTATGGGCACTCCTCAAGGTGCTTATGTTCCACCACAAGGGAAAGTAACAACCTTGCAACAATATAAAGAAACTCCTCACCCATATGCACGTCCACCACCACAACCCCCTTTACCCTCCATTACAGCCAACAACCTCCACCTCAATATCCACACACTACTACATTTTTGGCCAGTAACGTCACTGCCCATAGCATAATTTTTATTAGAATAACCGACCTAATAGACTATTGCATCGGTTTTATCATTAAAACCGACCTTACAGGTTTCCCGTAGAAAAAAATCATGTGATTTTGGCTTTGCTCCTCGATCTATAGCGTCGGTTTTTTCAAATAACCGATGCTATAGGGTCAAACAAAAACGTGGGCACTGCTTTGGAACTCTAGGGTCGGATTTTATGGATAACCGACCTTATAGATACTGACCTCTAGGTTCGGTTTTTTCAAATACCTGACCTTATAGATGGTTTATAAAAATTCAGGCACCACTTAGGCTTTAGCGTCGGTTTTCTCGAATAACCGACCCTATAGACCTGACTTCTAGCATCGGTTTTGTCAGTTAACCGACGCTAAAGGTCGGGTTGTTACCAAAATGCGTGATCGATCGGGGACTTCTGTTTCATTTCATTTTGCTCGAAAGCACAACGCTAGAGACCCCCTCCTTCTCTGTCGTTGTGTCCAAGGAGTCCATCTTCGTGTCCTTCCAACACCGCCGTCATGTCCAACGAGTTGAGTCATGTTGTGGCTACCGTGTCCAAGGAGAAGAGCTGTGTTGTGCCGCCGCCGAGCCGTACGTGTTGTGCCGCCGCCGCCAACTAAAGGTCGCAAGGTACATTTTATTAACTGAAAATTGGTCGCAAGATTCTCGGTTGTACGTGTTGTGCCACCATCGAAGAGCCCTTCTCAGTTGGAAAGGAGAGGTGGGGCAGGTGGGGGTTGTTGTGGTTGGGTCTGGGGTCCGGCGGTGGGTGGTGATGGGTGTTGCGGTCGGGGCTGGGGTCGGCAGTGGGTAGCGATGGGTTCTGGTGGTATTAGCACGATTGTACCATAACCACAACCGTTTTTCTTCTTATTGTCATGCCATGATTGAGGAGAGATTCAGAGTGAATATATTTGTTAGGTAGCACAGTCGTGCTGGGTAGCACGGCCGTGGTGGTTGTGGCTGAGTGAATGTATTTGTTAGGTAGCACGACCGTGCTGGGTAGCACGAAAATGGTGGTTGTGGCTGAGTGAATGTATTTGTTAGGTAGCACGGCTGTGCTGGGTAGCACGGTCGTGGTGGATGTGGCTGAGTAAATGTATTTGTTAGGTAGCACGGTCGTGCTGGATAGCACAGTCGTGTTGGCTGAGTTACTGAACTGCATTTGTTAAAATCTTTCTGGTCCTCTAATATTGATGTATATTGACCCTAATGCCTTACATTATAAGAGAATTGAATCGTGCATTTGTGTTGTTGCAGGTGCTGTTGACTTGCATATATTTCTTCTTCAGCCTTCAAGTGAGGTATAATATTCTCACTCTCCCAATGGGCCATTAGGCTTCATTTGGATTCAAATATTTAATACATGTACGGTAGCGCTTGGTAGACATTCCAGAAATATGAGGGTAGACATTGTGTAGTCTCAGATTGACACTTTAGGGTTTATATATGAGATCATCGAATGCATGATGTTTAACTTAATATATAAATATGACAATAATACATTTATGCATGTATCAACTTAGAAACCCGTTCAAAATTTACTCATAAGAGTAAATTTTAGATAGTCCCCGGTTTAGGACTATTTTTGGATATTTAATCTCACTTAGGATGTAACTGTATAATGTATGTTTAGTTTTGAAGAAAATTTTAGTAGTATTTCCTCATTTGTTCTCTGGGTACATATGTGAGTGGTTATTTACCATTTACATCGGTGTACTTGGAGAACTTAGGGGAAATGTTGTTGAAATTTTCTTCAAAACTAAACATACATTATATAGTTACTAATGAGATTAAATATTCAAAAATGGGATAGGTGGTGCACTTTAGTATAAAATTAATTAACTTCCTATCAATAAAAACTTACATCTTATAATATCAATATTAAATGCTTAGTTTTATAATTAATTTTTAATGTGATATAGAAAATGGATCGAAGTTGGATGTCTATCAAGAACCATTGTATTCCAGAGTTTGCCAAAGGTCTTGATGAATTTATCAGATTTGCTGAGGAACATAGGAAACTACCTACAGATAGGTTCTATTGTCCATGTAGAAATTGTGGTAACAATTTGAAAGTTGATACTGCTGAGGAAATTAAGGATCATGTCATATGCAATGGGATCATACAAGGTTATAATGAATGGTATTGGCAATGGGATCATACAAGGTTATAATATTCGTAGATTGGTATCAATGAAGGATCTGAAGTTGATAGGTCTCAAATCTCACGATTGTCACACCTTAATGCAACAAATTTTACCTGTGGCTATTCGATCTATATTGCCGAAGCATGTAAGGTTTGCAATCACAAGACTCTATTTCTTCTTCAATGAAATATGGAACAAAGTGATACATCTTGATACTCTCGATAAATTACAGAAAGATGTAATTGTTACCATGTGTCAGCTTAAAATGTACTTTCCTCCTTCATTTTTTGATATCATGGTTCATCTTGTAGTACATATTACAAGGGAGGTGAAGATGTTAGGTCTAATTTTCTTACACTAGATGTATCCATTTGAACGCTACATGAGTGTTTTTAAAAGTGATGTTCGGAATCGTTATCATCCTGAAGGGAGTATTGTTGAGGGTTACGTGGCTAGGGAGGTGATGGACTTTTGCAATGATTTTTTGAATTGCAATGAAACTTCTAGCGATCTAAAAAATTCCCATCACACTGAATCTTATTGTGGCAAAGGAACTCTGGGAGGACGAGTGAAAGGAATCAGTCGTGAGTTGTGGGAACAAGCGCATTTGTATATTTTACACAACATCAAAGAAGTTAGTAGCTACATCACATAACACAATGATCTTATCAAGAGAAATCATCCGCATACCATTTCAATGTAGCTTGCAAGAGAGCATAATCAAATATTTATTATGTGGTTTGAAAAGAAAGTATTTAATCAACTATCTGAATCACCGAATAATGTTGCTAAGAACATAAAATGGCTCGCCTTTAAGCCAAAAATGGATGTCATGTCATATGAAGGTTATGACATAAACATATTTTCATACTACACAAAGCGTCAAGATGAAAGTAGTGTAGTTCAAAATAGTGGGGTCACTGTTCAAGCTTGTTCGTTGTATTTTGCTAGTGCCAAAGATAAAAGACCACGCGAAGCTGAGATGTCATATTACAGCGTCATTGAGGACATATGGGAAATGGACTATACAAATTTTCGAGTTCCTATCTTTAGGTGTAATTGGGTTGACAATAGCAAAGGAGTTTTAGTGGATGAGTTGGGTTTCAAATTGGTGAATTTTGAAAATATTAGTGAGAAAGATGAGCCATTCATCATGGCAGACCAAGCAAAACAAGTATTCTATATTGATGACCCGGCAAATAAAAATTGGTCTGTCGTTCTTCATGGAAAAAGACAATTTACTATAGATCCTATAAATGAAGAAGAATACTACAAAAAGTATGATGATTCCAGTCCATTCTCAGTTGGTTTGCCAAGTGTAAATGTTGAAGATAACACTGATGAATATTATAAACGTCAAGACCATGCTGAAGGAATTTTCCTTGACTAACAACTCAACCAATACTAGTGGTATGTATTCTTTGAATTATTTATTTTATTATCATTATTCAAGCAAGTATACCTTATCACTTGTGCTTTTATTATCACTCATTATTCAAGCAACATTGTGGTGTACAATGGAGGGGTTTTAAGACATATCTCACAAGGGAATTTATATATAATCTTAAACAAAAGAAGAAAGCAACAGATGTATATATTTTTATAGATCCTGAGGTGTGGGAAACATTTATTGTAGCTAGGAGATCGGAAGAGTTTCAGGTAATAAAGATTGTGATGTATTGTATGAATCTTTAATTTTATACAATTAAGGAGGTGAATCTTTTTATACATGTTTGCCAAGTCTGAATTGTAATATCTCATTTAAATGATCAGGCTATCCACCAGGCTCAAAAGGAAAGACGGGCCAAAAATGTGCATGACCATCGCTTGGGGCCCGGTGGTTATGCCTTCCACCGCCAACTACAAGCGAAGCAATCCTCTTCTGGAGAAGAATCTAGTACAACTCAAGTTGAGCGTCCACCCTGACACTTGACATGGATTGATGCTAGAAAGAATCGAGCAGGTGAAATTGTCAACCCTGCAACTAAGGAGGTGGCACAAAAGATGGTAGGTTTATCCCAACTAAGTAAAGAGTAACTCCCACAAACTTAGATTTATTTATATCTAATTGATATTGTGATTTAATATTTTTATTAACAATGAATAGATTGATCTCCACGAGCAAAGGAAGAAAGGAAAGTTCATCCCAACTAGCCACATGGATGAACTATCAGTTGCTCTTGTTACGAAGGAGCATCCTGGCCGTGTTAGGGGATTAGGAGCTGGCATAGGATTCAAGTCTTATTTTGGCCCTTCACAATCTATAAGAGGTCGTGCAGGAGGTCTTACACAAGAGGAGGTTGAAGCATTAGTAGCACAGAAAGTAAATGAAATAATGTCTTCATTTCAGCCTACTCAACCTTCTCAACCTATTCATACTGTGCATCTCTCAAGTGATGAGGTACAAGCCCATGCTACAGTTGTAGAAGGTCATGGGAGCACTCCCAATGAACCACCACAACAATCTGCAGTAAGCTTTTATTCTATATGTTGTGTTATTAGTATGATATATATATGATAATATATATAGTTGTAACAGGTATCTGTTCTACTGCTTCTTATATAACCTATATTATTTCAATCTAGGTTGGTATGAACTGTAAACTTGCAGTGGAGATTCCAAAATATAATGTTGTGGCAGCGGGCAAGGTGTACAACCTTGGTGGTACATTGCATTGCCAACAAATTACTAATGACATTTTTCGTGTGTCCATCCATCTTGTGTATGAAGAAATGGGGGACAAACCACTACCCATACCTAATCCTGAATATAGTACAGTTGAAGAAGCAGAGGGTGCTATGGTGGGTTGTCCTAGACACTTGGTTATCAATGACAAGGTATACTTGAATTCTATCATGTTTTTCATATTTGACTGCATATATGAACTCGTGTAATAGAAGTATGTAATTTAATTAACAGGTTTGCAAACCAAAAAGTAAAAATTCTACTAGTCGTCCTCCTATGCCCAAGCCATTTATTATTCCAGAATCCACATTCGACGAGTTGGGAAGTAAATCTAAATGGTTGTGTCAATACTTAGCCAACCAAATCTCTGGACTACAAATGTTGATCAATTTAATAGAAGATGCAACTGGGAGGGACTTTGACAATTATATTTTTCTTGATGATATTATAGAGTTGTTCTGTTATGATTGGCTGAATACTTCGATATTAGAAGTATGGATAAGGTAAGGATCTATCAATATAGAAAATTTCAATACACATTTTTAGCTTATTTCTACATATGAAAATAATTACAAATGTTTAACAGCCATTTATATACTGAGGCCAAAAACTTTGATATAAAGAATGTTGGATTCTTATTTCCTTTGGTCACTAGTCAGGTGGAGACACATATTGAGGAAGTGAGTGAGTACTTCTCTGATGTATTCAAATATTTTGCTACTGTGGGAAAGGAAATTATCCTAATTCCTTTTAACGTCCAGTAAGTATTATTATTCAATATAATTTTAATAATGAATAAATATATTTATTTTAATGTTTGTTTTATTCTTACTCAGAGCTAGACATTGGGAATTAGTGGTGATGGTCCCAAAATTGATGACTCTTTATTATCTTGACCCAATGGGAAAAACAACAAGGGGTCACAAACTGAAATTTCCAGCTATGGCGTAAGCATAAATATAGTCAATGCTTCAACATGATATTTCTATTTAGAATTTCTATTTTACCAACTATCGTTTAATTGATAGGGGTATAAAAGCTTTTCGTGAAGGAGGAGGACAAATACCCACAAAATTAAAGATATTGACTTTGAAATATGTCAAGGTAGCTACTTTGACAACTGCTTAGTCTTATATGTTTTAATTTTCAACTCTTATATGTCAACTCTTATAGTCTTCTATTTATAGTAGTTACTAACATTAAGTATAATTCGTTATTTGTAGTGTCCTATACAAAATAATGACTGGGCTTGTGGTTACTATGTAATGAAATATATGCAAGCTATTGTCAAACAAGCATCAAATGACATTCAGACTATAGATCAGGTAATAAAGAATAACATCATAAATTTACAAGTGAGTTGTAGTCATTTTATAAAATATTAGCATGTACATTTTCTGTTATAGATCTTTACAACTCAGTCTTACAAACATGAGGACTTAAATGAATTCTGAGAAGAGTGGTCAGATGCTTTTCTAAATGAAGTCAATATAGCATTGGAATAAATATGTCAGTTACGTTCCATTTATGTATGTGGTTTCAATACTCTTTCATATTTACTTTTGTATCTGACATTTAATATCATCTCAGACTTGCAATCTATCATTTTGTAAATTATGATGTGACTATGTGTACTCAACTCAATATATAAATCATTTTTGTTATGAATGTGTGGTTTGGAATGGTGATGGTTGAGCATCAATGCTCCCCTCTCCCATATCTTATTCTTGTTCTTCTATTTTGTTCTGTTCAGTTTCTGCAGAAATTTTAAAACAACAATCGACCCTATAGCGTCGGTTTTCTTAAAAAACTGACCTTATAGGTATCTTGGCCGTTCCGCGTAGAACGGTCGTGCTGTATAAAACGGCCGTGTTGGGATGAGGTAGAACAGACGTGCCGCGTAGAACGACCATGATGAGATATGGTAGAACGGTTGTGCCGTGTAGCACGGTCGTGCTAATATAAACCAACACGAACGTGCTAGGCGACACAACCGTTCTACCTCATCCCAACACGGCCGATTTATGCAGCACGACCGTTCTACGCGGAACGGCCAAGACACCTATAAGGTCAGTTTTTTAAGAAAACCGACGCTATAGGGTCCTTAGAAATAATATTTAGAGTCGATTATTTATTAAAAAACTGACATTATAGGGTTTAGGTACAGTTTCATTTCTCATTTGGGTTTAGTTTTTGAGAGCCTACAAGGTCGGTTTTTACTATACAAGGTCAATTTTTTTGGGTAAAAAAACCGACGCTACAGAGCAATTTCTGTAGCGACGGCCACTTAGGCGTCGGCTGAAAAGTGACGCTATAGGCTTAAAAAACCGACGCTATAGACCATTTCTGTACTAGTGACAACCACCTCCACAAAAACCAACCTACATCATCCAAAACTCAAACCCACCACATTAAAGGCCACCACCACCATCATCACGAGCTCCCCCCCTCCCCATGAGAAAGTGAGCATGAATGTCTATCATATGGGGTGCTAAGGCTACTAAGGATTCTGTGAAGGATGAGGAGAAAATGGTTAAGGTTCACGATGAAGAATTGTTTCCAAAAAACTCTTGTAGAGATTCTAAGAGCATCAAAAATTCTACTATTTTGTTTTTGCTTAAGAATGACAAATGCACCAAAGTTCTTGCTACACCATCTTCCTGTAAGAAAATTCCACCAAGTCCCCCACCATTGTTTGAGAAGATGATGCCAAAGGTCCCACCTTCTATTGAGATGATGATTCATGCTATCCCACCTTTGCTTGGGGATACATACCCATGTTTTCTATTATTGTTTGAAAAGGAAGAATTTGTTGTCCCACCTTTCTATGGAGGTGCCAAGGGCACCAAAAGCTTTTCTATCACACCTTTATTGAAGGAGATAACACATTTTGTCCCACCCCTCTTAGATTTGGTAATGACACGGGTTGCACCCTATGAATTAAAGAATATTCCCATGTTTCCCCAAGGTCCACGACTCATTGTAGAAGATGTTGATGAAAGTGGCCAATGTTACTATGATGATTTATAAAACCCCTTCCTCTAAGAGAGAGATGATCATATAATAAAATTTTTGAATGCCTTGAAGCAAGGGAGGGAGAGCATCATAGTCCTCATTTCTTGGTTTAAAGCTACTTGCACCAGTAATGAAAAAATGATGGTGATGCCACCCAAGAAATTGTTGCAATAGAGTAAGTCAACTTCATTCTTGACTACCCCTTCCCCAAATAGAGGAAAGATCATGGTGTCCCCCTCATTCATTGTTACATCAACTATCAATTTGTGGAGAACGCACTACTTGATTTTTGATATAGTGTGAGCATCATTCTGTATAGCTTATTTGTCAAGCTCCGCCTAGAAGGAATGAAACCTATGGATTGTATTCTATTTCTAGAAGATGGATCCAGTAAGACACCTATGGGTATGATAGAAAATCAAAGGGTGGATATGGACAAGAAATGGAGTTTCAGGTACCTAATAGATTTTCTTATAATGGGTGTAAAGACATAGGATGGGAAGAACTACATCATCCAAGGGAGACCCTTCTTATGCATAGTGGATGCAGAGATCAAGGTGTGAGCCAACATCTTGACAGTCTCTTATATGAAGAAAATCTTGATATTATCATATTCGCCGCTGGAAAAATAGAGCATAATTGATAAGGAGGAAATATACGTTGGTATAGACTATGGTGATGGTGAGTAAGGAACATCTAAAAGAAGAAGTGATGAGTCTCCGCATGAGAATTGGAAGGAAGGCCACATCATAAGAGGCTTTAAGAGGATCACTATTGATGATGATGGGAAAATTTCTCATGTGAATGGGTAATAGAAGGAGGAACAACATGCCCGAATAAGGCATAAAAGTTAGCGCAGTGGGAGGTAGCCTAGATAGGTTTGGGAAATTTTGCACCCAACCTTTAATATTTGATACTTCTCATTTGATTTACACATTCCAAGAAACACACACACACTTGTGTTTAATATTTTTGTTTAGTTTTTGAATGTGATAGGTGAAACATGTTAGACTTTGAAAGAGGGAAAATTTTAGAGAAAATGATTGAGAAAATATCAAGTGGACCAAATTTTTTTTCTTTGAACATGATTGATTGAGAGAATTAAGAAATTTGGAAGTTTTTTACTTGGGAGATCCAGCATGGAATGACTGTGCTGGGTATGGTCGTCTTAATAGGGAAAATCAATGTTTTGGGCCCGGTCAGCATGACCGTTTTGACCAACACGGCCATTATGGCATTATGCCAGCACAACCGTACTGGCTCAGGCCCGCAACTTAAGTGTCCCGACAGTTTTCTCTGCAGCACGGCCAGTAGTTCATTCTATTTGTACAACATGCCTATTCTACAAGCAGAGGTGATTAGGACAAGCTCGTGCCACCCCCCAGTCGCCAACTCTTCCTCCCAAACTCTAGATTCAAGTTCCCTCGAGCTCCCAAGGTTCTTCCTCTACCTCCAACACCTCTTTCCACCCCTTGTCTCCCTCTATTTCTCCACCTTCAAGTGGATTCCATCCCAACTCTTTGGAAAGATGAAAATCCTATTTTCCTTCCATTTTCCACCAAATTTGTTGCAAAGAAGAAGAAGACTGGAAAAGCCATCAAGAAGGGAGTTGAGAGCACTATGAAGATCGTGTGGGAGGAAAAAGCTGCATAAAACGTGCCTCCACAAACATCCCCCTTCCCTCACACATCCCTACTTTGTTGCCATCAAATTCAATATTCAGCTCCTTGCGATGTTTGACATCGACAAGTGGATCTCATCTCCGGTCCTCCTCATTCCACCGCACATCAGATCCAATATACAAAACATTTATGAAGAGGATGAAGAAAAAATGGAAAATATTGTTGACTCCACTGAAGTTGATGCATCGGCCCGAGAGAAAAGGGAGAAAAAGTTGTTGTTGCTTCCTCATCACGAATACCTCTGTGGCCTACTCCAGCAAGGCACTCTACATCTTCAGTGCAACCACATGTTACACAACAACTTGTAAAATAGAGGTTGATGATTGAACAAGATGATGATGCGCCGGTTGAGATGGTGCCCTTAAACTTGGATACAAGTTTGGGGTCTGATGACTATCAAGAGGAAGAGGGGGTGACATGACATTGAAGAGCTAGAGGATGAACTGGTTGATTTCTTGTCAAAGTTGGAAGAAAATTGACTGAAATTGTTGGGAAAGCAATCATAAGGAACTACATTTAGAAGTAAAGCACCAAGGAAGACTCTTGTAAAACCTCTCCACCCTTAGTGAAGGACAAGAAGAGTGATTCCTACTAGGTATGCATGTATTTCTACTATGCAAGCTATAGGGATCAACTTTATGTTCAAGAATGGAATGATTCAGTGTAGGTTATACAAGCTACTAATTGAGGTTGAAAAACCTATATTGAAATGACCCATGAGTTCTTTGGGTTAATGGAGAAGGTGTAACATAAAGGTGAAGATGCTATTAGATTCATATTTTAAATGATTCTACACATGTTCTTAAGGCCTCCCAACTCAATGCAATTTTTCCCCCGCTCCAGATATGGAAAAGAAATTTGATGAGGGAAGATTTGATACATACGCAAAGGCAAATTATTCAGCAATGTGGAAGACTTTCATGGGCCATGAGATATTCTCTACAGGCAACTCTAAGACTAGTAAATTGCATAATGCTTTCATGAGATATTCTCATAAGGTCTTAACAAATACTATCTTCAGCCAGTATGACAATCTAGGTTGTTTCTTGTAAAAGGATCTTTTTGTGATGGCCACAATGGTGGTTTGGTTGACATAGGGAGTATTATGATTGACCATCTAAAAAGAATCCCCTCAAAGAGTAAAAATCCATTCATTGTGGGGGAATAATCATCACCACTACCAAAGCTATATATTGTGATTTGGAGGGCCTCACTAAGGTAGAAGGAGTAAAACTTATTGATCTAAACTACCTAGAGAGATCCCAAATGATCTCCCTTGGAAACAAAAAGATGATCTATTGCCTAAACCCTGGTTATCCCTGTATCACTCTAGAGCTCCCATATTATATCGGCGTTTTGATTGAAAATATGGGACCAATGAGTGATTTTTTGGGGTTAATGGAAAATTGGGAGAGGGATCATCGCAAAGAAGGTTATATGGCACCACCTATTTATTTTCCACAAGGAGAGGGAGAGACAAACATTCCAGAGCAGCACCACATACTAGATCAGCCTTGTCGTACAAGGTCGAGACATGAGGAGTTTGATGCACAACCTCCAACAAATGCATATGACATGTCAGCCATTCATGCACAGTTGGAGGTGATTCAGTAGACACAACAGTCCATGTGGTTGAACCAGTAGTAGATGCCCCACTAGGTAAACAACATGTGTATCTACCAGCATGCGTAGGTTTAAAGAAATCCCAAATGGGGGGGAGGACTTTTGGGGAGCTTTATCTAGGTACCAATAGACATACCCTCCTCCATGGAAGAACTACTGGGGTAGCTACTCCAGAACCCTCCACCATATGGGGGACCTCCACAAGATCCACCACCATGACCACAGTAGTGATAGCTACCCTATCATTCCTAAGCTTCAGTTTCATGCTGAGGACAATATGATTCAAAAGTTTGGGGTGGTAGGGTGCTATGCCCTTTTCTCACTCATCTCATTTTGATTACATTTGTTGCACCATGTTCACTTTTTTTGATTGGATGATATTGACACCACCTTATCTAGTGTAGATTTCTTTGTGCTTTCTTTCATGCATATCGTGTAGTCTAATTTCATGAATTTTTGTGTAATTTTTCAAAAAAATTGCTTTTCATGCCATGCACTAATCTCATGTACATTTTTGGTATTTTTTGTGTGTTTTAGATAGGATTTGCTTTCTTTATGCTTTTGATTTCCTAAATGTAGGTTTAGATGAATGCACGTTGGCACCATTTTAGCAATTTTTTCCCAAATTTGGAATTTCTTCACTAAAAGCATGTTTTGACTCCATCTCTGCTTAATGAATTGAAAATGTTGATCTTTGATAAATGCATACTACATTCTCATGTTTGTTGCTAGATGATCTCAGTGCTTGACTTTTTACATGTGAATCACCTCTTTCATGCTTGTGTAATGTTTTGGTCGAATTGTGATTTAAGCCAGCTACAAACGCTTAGGGTTTGTGGAATCCCATAACAAAAGTGTGATTTCCATTTTGCTCATTCATGTGGTGTGTCATAATCTGATGGAGTTGTTGGAGTAACTTTCATGCGGGAGATCTCATGTTGAAATGAATGATAGTGACCCCTCTTTGACACACTTTTCTTTCATCATTTCTTACCACTCTACCTCATGAAAGGATGCCAAAGAGCACATATCAGCCTTGGTCACCCCCAAAGTTGGGGTGGCCATATCTATATCTCCCCACATCACTCTCATGACTATGTGCCCTACCTACACTGAGGGAAAAGAAAAAAATAGAGAAAAAGAAAATAAAAGATGCTCCTATGTAATAGAATCTAAATAATTAAAAGATGAGTGATCCTATGTAATAACACTCTAACCTCTTACCACAACCCTTTCTTCTATTTGCATGTCCATTGAGTTAGGAACATTAAACCTAGCTCATTTTCCCCTTTTTCATAGACATGTGGGTCACTTAGTGTGGTTCGACATATAAGATTGAATGCATGAAGGTAAAATAATAATCCCAATCATTTTTTATTATCACCGTCATGAAACAATTTACTAGGAGCTTTATGAAAGTCATATAGATTTATTGTGTATTCTATGCTCGACATTTGAATTGCATTCTATGCTCGACATTTGAAGTTTGTATGCTCAGTCCTTTAATAAAGATTAGTTTGTGAATACTATTATTTTATCATCACATTCTTTTAATTAAAGGGTCTAATCCTTCAGACAGCATAGAGGTCATCTGACTACACCTCTACTATATAGATATGGGTGGGAGAAGGGATTCCTATTATGCGTGGTCAAGTTCTATCAAACCTAAATGAGGTACAACATTCTCCATTCCCCATGTCACTCTTGAGCATAATTGACACAACCTCATCGTAAGACTTAAGGGAGTCATAAGATCATCCAACGATTACCGTAAGGTATATGTGTTCCTTTTACACTTGACGGTTTGCAACCATGGTCCCATCACAAGACAAGACGAACTATATAGTCAAATTACTCATCAGATCATTCACTGGTAATCTAATTGCACCATGGAGGCGAGAGAGGCAAACTCCTAAGAATGTTATACCGGATTTAATTGCTTCCACCCACTAATCCTCATGTATGAGACCTAAAAAGCTAAACGAAGATGGTATCCGATCCATAGATAGATGGTCTTGGAACATACCTATGTTGAGATACTTCATATTGAAGGCAAGGCATGCCTAACAATAACTAAGATCATTCATACTATCACTAGTAACAAGGGAATCATCTTAATTATTAAGATATACATCAAGATTTTATATTTATAGTTCATATGTTCTCAGTACCCCAAAATGGGTGTATGCGAGGCATGCTAGAGAAACAACAAAGGAAAAGGGGTATAAGGTGAGAACTAGAATAAAGCCTAACTATGGCTATTCAAGTCAATCTACACTTCATAGCTCTTAGGCTAACATCATGGAAAATTAAGAGATGTAAACCAAACACTACAAGGGTCAGTTCCATGTGGCTTCATCCCACCTCCATAAAGAGGGCATGGGTGTTAAGGATTACTAAAGACTAACTCACATCCACATAGGTGTGTTAGGGAGTGTAAGTGACCAAATTAGTCAGGGGTTGAAAACCCGAATTGATATGGACTACTAGAATGTAGGTTTATCAACAACCTCAAAGGGTCACCTATCTAATTAAGGGTCAACTGAGGATAACTTGAAATAGTCAAGTTACCGACTTCTTAGGATCTGATACTATTTTGTAAAGAGTGGAACCCGATAGGCGATCCACTCTACTCAAACGATACAACATGAGAGCCATGTAGTAATAAAGTAGTGAAACAAAACTATTACAAACTTACATGATGATTCTTTTACAATTATTCATCACCATAAAATGTGGTATAGAAAGGTAAAAAGGTATACATATAATAAACTTAATCATGTACAAGACCTGTTGTAGAGGGCAACCCGACTATTCTAAGCTATCCTTAGGTCCAAAACCATGTATATAATCTTCATGCATCCTTGTCTTCTAATGTACCTACACCTGTGTGGAAGGGAACACCATGCAAAACATAGGATACACGTATAGGTAAACAAAGGCTGAGTATGTGCATATAATAAACACTTTGGGCATTATTTTGGGTTAAAAATACAAAAAGAGATGTTACCAAAAAGGAGGAGGTATTTACAGTTAGGTAATTTCAAAAGAAATATAAGGAAAGAAATGAAACATATTAAAATTTAGATTACAAGTATGAGAATAAAGGTGCCTTGCCATTATAGTCAATTACAATTCCATTTTAAAATAATAAACATTTGCATGCATAATAATGTAGGTACCTAAAATAGGGCCATAACACCATAGGATCATGGCCTAAAAAGAAATAAGGGTGGAAACACACACCTCGGATGGAAACACATGCTCTATATAAGTATGGTTGTACATAAGTACCACTATTCTAGATATTCTAGTCAAACATGTAGAATGCATAAAATAGAGAGGAAAGACTAGTATTTTAGTCAATTTTTAATAGAAAGACAATAATAGCAAGTGGGGTACAAGTACCCATATAAACAAGGTAGTCCAAAAAGTACATGGATATAATGAGTCAACATCATGAAATATAAATGTTCAAGAATTTAGATTTCATAAGGAATAACAGTTAAAGAAATGCCTCATTAAAAGAAAGTAGGTTTTAGTCTTTAATGCCCAAAATAAAATAGAGGATATACATGCCTAATCTTCAAGACTAGTGGCTAACTCAGTAGATATACTTGGTCCATAAAGTCAAGCTTGCACCCTAAGAACGCATTGACTATGTCAGGCAAACTAAAGCTAATTGGTGTAAGCATTCCTAGTATATAATTTTTCATATTGTTCTCATCTTAGTCCCAACCGCCTAATGACATATTAGGTTTTTTGTCTTATTAAGTGGATATATGATTCATTAGGTACTTAATTCAGTTCAAATACCCATTTCAAGATACATCTGTCTAAATATATCTAGGCTACATATATTTTGTTGGGAGTAACTTTCATTTCTTTGATTTGGACCTTGTAGTTTTACTCTGTCTATATCTATCGTGTGGCTCAAGTTTAGTCAACTAGGGTTGAGTGTACATTATGCATTAGATATATGTACTTAGGTGTTCTTATTGAAAGAATTTATGGTTCAGGTCTCTCGTACATTTATATTCTCAATACATAAATTCCTCTTATTATTGGAAATCAATAAGATACATTATTATAACACAGTTTGATGCCAAGGATTGGTCGTATTACACATGCTCTTTCTCTCTTATAAGATCTTATTCAAAGTAGGCCAATCATAGGTAGATAAATCTCTACATTCTTATCGTGGTTCTAGTCACCTTTGGATATAGATTTATACTTATATGGTTTTAATGCATAGAGAAATGCCATAGGTATCTAGGATTTGTTTAATAGTATTTATTGATTAGTTTGTCACCCATGTTCTACAAAACGTTCTTGTTTATTAGGATTGATATAATAAGAACTTACACTAGACATCAAATAGCATAGCTTATCACCATAACCATGTTTCGTATTGTATGTTCTAGTTATTCAATAGGCTCTTTTCTGATATAATTTCCTAGGTTGATTATCCAAAGTTAGGAGTTATATAGTAAACCTTCCATTCATTCAGATATCATTATTGGATAATTATCTACGACCTTACTAACTGGCACACAAAAATTGTTTATTGTATTATGATGCATTAATAATGACATTTATGTGTCTCTGTATGTATACTATGGAGATAGATGACGTAGATTGCTAGATACTTGTTGTGATTATCTACATCACCACAAGTATTATTTGAGTATTATCTAATTAACCACGTTAACTAACTGAAAAAGAACTTATAGGAAATTACCCAAACCACCGGAGGTCTTTCTCCTTGGTTGTGAGCATCTGACAGCTCCAAGGGATTCTGTAATTTTGGTCATGAATATTAGGATGAAGGAGAAGTAGGGGAGAGGGACCAAACCTTGCTCAAGGTCAAGATGTTAGCGCCAACATCAGTAGATGCTGTCGGTGGTGATGTACTCTTGTGGTGTGAACTCAGCAACAAAGTGGGAGGGGGTGCAGACGACGTCGGTGCTTGCACAATGTCTGTGATGAAGGAGGGATGTGGTGGTGTTGGCGGTGCTGAGGGAGATTGCAGTACTGCTAAGGAGGAGGTAGTGATCTATGTCCTATTGGTGGCCATGGTGGTGATGCAGGTTCAGGGCCTAAGTGGAAGACGATCATGCTAGATGGTGATCCATTACAGGTGATCTGCCGAGCTGCTGGTGCTAAGAAGATGGGAGAGCTCTACTTACAGGCGGTAGTGGCAATATTGGTGTTTCTCATGGGGGAGGAGAGTCGACGTCGAGTCGATCTGTTGGTGGCTACCATCACCAGTGGTGATTCCCTGTGGTGGCCGTGGTGATCGTGATAGGAGGCGGCGATGCCATGTCATGGTGTTGGGCAGTTCTAAAATAGGGGCAGTAGACCAACAAGCCGTGAGGGAGGATCAAGTTGGTAGAGGAGGAGGAGGAGGAGGAGGAGAAGAAGAGGAGAAGATTGGATCAATACTCTTCACGAGGATTAGCAGAGTTGATGGGATCTGCAGAAGCCGTCGACAGCCACTGCTGGCAGCGCTCCCCGCGACCAAGGCGGCTGCATGTCAAGTGACAAGAAGAGATGCCTTGCTAGGATTTTTTTGTCCATCTAAAGAAAAGTTGGAGAAGAGGAGGAAGAGAGGTAGGGATGAAGAAGAGGGAGTAGGACCTCTAGTCACAAGTTGTGGCGAGAAGACTAGATGGTGGGGCCAGTTGCTAGCTGTTGCAGGCCGTCGATGGTCATGGAGTCTATATGAACTGATGTTCAAGGAGTGCTAATGAAGAGAGGATGGCAAGGAAGGGAATAGGCTAGCTAGGGTTCTTGGCTCGTGGTGGACGAGGAAAGAAATATAGATGAGGAGAAGACGGAAAGGTCACGCAAAGAGATGATAGCTTCTGGTGCGAACTGGTCTTCTGTGGAAATGAGAAAGTGCGAGATGCGTGAGGTAGTGCGAGATGGCCTCCTTGGCCAAATAAAATGTGACAGTGATTTAAATGAAATAAATCATTTAAACTTATATCCTTTTCTACTAGCCCACTATCAGGGGTGTATTTGACATCCAACAAAGCTCAAAATTTGTAGATGACTTAATTAGGGTATAAGGAATACGAATTTGGACTTAGATTTGTATTTCAAAATTATTTGTGTTGTATTTTATGCCAGTATACATTAATCACTAGAATAGGGTAATTAGCTAAATTTGATAGTCAAATTGGGTGAAACCTCTTATAATATAATTAATATCCTCACTCTAAAGTACTAGGGTTTTATTGGAGTATTTAATTATTGATTTATACTATAGTCTAGTATTATTATACACTACTTTCCCACAATTTAGTCATTAGGGTTATAACTCCCTAAGATTTTATATCAATATGATAACAATGAGTCTATTACGGTTATTAGGACCCAATAAGGTCTGATATTTATAAAAATAGGAAATAATGGGTACTAAGAGGTATCTAATTGAAAATAGGGTCTAGAACAGAGAAAGGAGGAGATTGGATATAGTCGAGTAGGAGCCTACAAGAATGGAGGATCAACCTATATACCTAGGATTGAGTATGTTACACAATCACATGGGTTGAAAGTATTAATTTGGTGAATGTTCAAATATTGTGTTACTCGAGGATGAGAAAAGTTAAAGTTTAGGGTATTTTTATGAACAAATATTCATCCCAATTTAATTGCATTTCATAGACCAATTTTGCATCCTAATGTAAAATGTTTCTCATAATTTAGTTTATGTAGGATTCCATTCCCATAATTGTTAATAAATCGAATTACCTATCATCTCAAACAAACTATGGGTTGTCTTAATTAAATCCAAATTTTGCCTCTTTTGTTGAGAGTACAACAATTTTATTGATGACATTACTTTTGTTTTATACATGGAGTGCTGCAATGTTAAAGATTTATTCATAATCAATCACAATTTAATAGAGGAAAAATCAAGACAGTTAAAGCTATCCATGCTAATGTTTTTCTTTTTTGGAAAATATCCATGCTAATTCTTTATTTATCAAGAAAATGAATAATTGTGTGCATTTATGTGCCATCAAAATATTTTCTTTGACCGAATGCAAAGATGGTAGTTAAACTTGAGATTATTCCTTTTGACCGGGCAGAAAGATATGAGGTAATTTGGAAGCAAAAGATCATTAATGCATTGAGGGTCACGTATAAAAACGACCACTCAAGTAATGCGAAAGTCAATCATAATGTTGCATGGATGTTTATGATGTTGTGAACCAATCATGACATATTTCAATTTAGAAAACATTTAAATGGATTCATATACATCCTATCCAATCAAGATAATCCATCAAGGAAATAGCCCATAAAATCATAATAAATTTCTCGGCACTACAGACTTTTTTTCCCCCGTAACTTTCCCTCTACCTGCACCTATTCTCTTCCGCAACATCCTCCTCCAATGCATTAATCAACTTCCATTGCAACTCCTATCTCCAACACACTTATTACAAGACTATTGAGGCAATCAAATAAAAGGCAATCGAGATGCCTGACTTTCACTCTCCTCTCTCCTTGTGTTAATCTTCCTATAGTAGGTCGACGATCCAAGTTGTCGACCACACCATCAACCGGATGATGAATCTTGAGAACATAAGTCACCTGAATGATAGATGCAGTCCCTTTGTTAGCACACACAATGATCCACCGAGCATAGAAGTCACCAAGGTCGATAGCCAAATGCCGGCGACCACAGGATGACAGCCAGAAGTTGATAACCATCAGTTGACAACCAAAAACAACCACTCATCAACCATCACCTCCAGAACTTTACCATCAACCTCGAGCAGCTCGACAACATGGTAACCATCAATTTCCATGCTTGGATACAACCATCGACCACCAGACACCATACATAGATCGATCGTCCCACTTATGGACCGGGTCCACCCATTAATTATGTGACTCTCATGACTCCACTTGTAGAAAGTATAAATAGGACCCAACAACCACCAAGAAAAAGGGTGAGACTCCTTGTGAGCCACCACTTGCTATCCCCTTGGTCCTTCCTTGCCTCAAGTCTAGAGACAATCAACCTGACTAGTGTCATCGATCTAGTTAGACCATCGACCTCTAGACTTAGCAACCAACCAATCCTTCTACCATCGATGACAACCCCTCTGCACCATCCCTTCACCCACTCTTCCTCATCTATAAATCAAAACCAAGCAAGGAGGACGATGAAGAATAAGGGTCACCCGATGAAAGTCATGAGCATACTCAATTGCTACATATCTTCTACCCACTGAGATGATATCTTTTACTTGTTGTTTGCTTTGATCTCATTATGAGTTTTGAATATTTCCTTATGCTATGGCATGGGGAGTATCCCCACTATATATTTTTGTTCTTTTACTACATCCATACATGTATGAACCTTATTACATGTTGAATCAATCATTTTATGCTTGTATCCTTGTTTGTCTAGTAGGTTTACATGTTCGTCATGATCTTGGATGTAGAGAATTTTGAACCTAAGATCTAGGATATCAATTAGTTTTTGTTAAAATTTTGATGAGAACTCATATATGTGTTTTCTAGGGTGATGGATATAAGATCGCTATGTAACACGACAACAAGTCTAGGGTGATATCTGTCTAGGTTCAATCCTGATGTTGAAAGGGGGATTTACCTGGCCTCCATGATATTGTTCATGCATGTTTGTGGTACAATGAGAGAATAACTATAGGTAGTCATGGTGAAACCTACCCACATTATTGTATCCATATATTTGATAATTGATCCAACCCTATTCTAGGGCTGTATCTTGTGTCATTTTGTACCTTTATCACATTCAAATGCATTAGAATTACATGTTATTCTCCCCAATGTGATTATCCTTGTAAATATGCTTATAGATGTTCTTTGCACTGTTTTTCAGGTACTTGGACCATGCTTAGATGGAAGAGAGAGAAGGAGTGACCCAAAGAAGGCCCCAAAGTCTCCCTCAACCTACCTCCAGTGGCCAAGAATCATCCCCGAGCAAAGACATCCGAAATTGACAAAGTAAAAAGCAAAATAAAAAAGTCAAGCCTCACCACGGCCGTGGCCCCAATGCCACGGTCGTGGGTTTATTGCCAAATCTCAACAGGTTGCAATAGGGAATTCCTTAGATCGCCCACGACCGTGGCCTCCCAGCCAAGACCGTGGCCAGTGAAGACAACATGACCGTGGCCATCAGCACAGTCGTGGTCAGGAGAAGAGAACACGGCCGTGGCACCCTGCCACGGTCGTGGGAATTAATTGCGAAAAGTCAGTTGCCAACAGGGAATTTGCCCGGAATGCCACGACCGTGGCCAATTAGCCACGAACGTGGCCGAAGCTTATCAAGACGCATGTGGCCCCTCCCCATGGTCACCTCCAACTCCTCCAAAACGGACGTGTTACCCAACACGGCCGTGGTGCATGCTACCCACCACGACTGTGGCACTCTGCCACGGCCATGGCCACCACCATCTCACCACTTCCTTCACCCCACGATCGTGTTCACCCCCCATGGCCGTTCCCCACTACCCTCACCACAACTGTGGCACACCCACCACGACCGTGGTGATCAACTACCCTATACAACGTTTCACTATTTTTCCTATTTTACCCCCACTTAGCCCTAGCTCCTATATAAGCACTAGTTGCTTCTAGGGCTCGAGGGAGAGCACTTCCTCGCTGCCCCCAACTGCTCCCTTGCATCCATTACTCCCATCCACCTACTTCCTTGCATTTAATCCCATTTCCACCCACTTTCCACTCATTTCTACCATAGAAACCTAGTTTCTCTAGGTTTCTATCCTTCCATTCCACCATTTCCATGCTCTTGGGCACCATTGGAGGAGGAGGATCGTGGCTGGCAGCAAGGAGGTGAAGAAGTCATCAAGCATCCATGGCGTTTCCTACTCTCTTTCCCTTCTCCTTTGTTTCTATTTTGATCATGTATAGCTAAGCCCCCTTGGGTGGGTTGTTTGGGACAAAAATGTGACTTTGATACCATGTTGGGGGAATATAATTTGTAATGAACATATTTCACTTCTATGATGATTGCCTTTACTTGTATCTCATTTCCCATTACTTGTGCATGTGATTGTTGTTTAATTACATTGATTGCTTACCTTGTGGTGTTTGAAGACATTTGTCTCTAGGGTGTTGGTTTCTATGTAGCTATCATATGATTGGCTCCTAGGTCCTTAATTCGGATCCCTAGCTAGCCCCCTATCTTCCTACATAATCACCTTCTTCCTACATGCAAATGTGAGTTCTAAGTGATTAGTATAAGTGTGATTAGTGCAATTGCCTAGGATTTCCTAAAGGCTGAGGTGGCTAGTGGCATGAGGTCAAATATCCTCATCTCTACTCCCATCCTTACCCTTGGTCCTCAATTGACTAATACCACTTATCCTAGAGACCTAGACTTGGTAAGTCCTATGAGAATTACACCTAGCCCTAGTTCTCCAACTAGTAGCATAGGGTACATCCTCATAGCACCCACCTTGTTGTTTGATTTGGTAGTCTAGAATGAAATATGCTAATTTCTTGTTATGGTGACATCCCCCAATTACTGTCAAGGTCACATTCCCAAATGGCCCACCTCCTTCATCTAATTGCTTAAAACCTTAATTGCCTAGTTTGCTTGTTAATGATAGTATAGTTCAATTGCTTTAGTTAACTTAGTTAATTGCCTAGTTTTGCTAGCTAAGTGTTAATTTAGGTCTTTGATCTTGATTAGTGGTTAATTTAGACTCTCAATTTCTAGTTGCTTGCTTAGTCTAGTGTAGTTTGTTCTTGCTCTTGTTTAGATAGCTTGTTAACTTAGATTGCTAATTTAGTATTTTGATAACTTAGTTTCATATTGCTTTTCCTACTCGCTCTCTTAGCTTAATCAACAACCAATCAACCTTAAAACCCTAAAAACCTTACTCTCCGCAATAGGAACGTAGCTCACGCCTTCTAACTCTAGCTCCCCCTCTATCTCCATGGTTCGACCCTGCATCTTGCCTTTGATCTATACTACAACAGTACCCCGTACGCTTGCGGGCGAATTATTTTAGTTTTAGTGATAGACTCGATCTGGGACCATACAAATTTTGAAAGCAAAGACCCCATCATCCCGTGCCTCCCGACCTCGTGGATTGCACTCTGCCACCCTAGTTGGCCGGTGTTGTAAGCCTCTAGCGGGAGCGCACCAATAATCTTAGATTTTATTTTAGTCTTTTATTCATGCACATTAGATGTAATCAGTCAAATCTATCTTTTATGTTAAATACTCTTCCTAGTTTAGTTAAATCGATCAATCAATTCTTAGAAATGTTTTCCTTTGGTATTTGATCATCAATCGTACTGTAATAAGATCGTTCTGCTTGTGGGTGGCATTATGTCACTTTTGTTTTGGTAAACTCTAGGAATTCCATTTCTAGTGAATTTGCTTATGTGGAAATAGCCACATCAAATATCCAAATCATGTCAATGCCCAAAAGGCCCAAGAATTAGAGGCTTCAAATTCCAATTATAGATTCCCATTTGACAAACTCACTCATCCATTCGGTCGGCTTATTAGCTCTAGATTTCGACTTTAGAGAATTCCATTCAATTGACTCATTTCCCCAATCAATCGACTCGCCATCAAAGACCAAGATAATGCCAAAAGAAGAAAATCATCAATGATGTCAAAGCTTGACCAACATGCCTCTGGGTTAAAGAAAGCAATCAAACCCAATCAATCGACTCACCTTTCCAGTCGATCGACCGACACTCTACATTCAACGAAACTAGTCTCTGCCAATTGCCATTTTAGGGGTTTCAGTCAAACTCGAGCCAACAAGTCATCGTCGGTCCTAGCATTTAAAGGCACACATCCACCAAACCCAGTCGATCGACTCGCATCCCAGTTGATTGACTGGTGGTCTAGATCTAGTAGTCACTTCCACCACAAGCCTCATTTCTAAGGGTTTTGCCCCTCTTTTCTCCCTATAAAAGGAAGGGGAACTCCAAAGCAAAAATCATATTTTCTTCTAGGATACCTCTCCCTCTGACATCCAATTTTTCATACTGTAATCTTATTTTTACATTGTGTTTTAGTAGTTCCCCTTTAGGTCATGGGGAGTAGCCCCACAATATGTTCTCTACATTAGTTTTATTGACTCCAATATTTTAGTGAAAGGATCTTTAAACCTGCTTCAATCAACAAATATTGATTATGTTCTTGTGGGGGTACTGATACCTTGTATCCTAACAAGAATGAATTCATAATCTCTTGACATGATTTTATGATCCTTTATCCTTTTGATTCAAACTCTTTTTATAGTTAAAAATATTATATTGTTTGTAGGGAATCCATGATATCAGGTCTCAACAAGAACGAATGCATACTCTTTTGATCTGATCATCTGATTTATATTATGATCTTTTTACATACTTATATTGTTCATTATAACCTATGGTGACACGATCACCTGACCTGTGGGTTCAAACATCAAAATGGGAATCACATATTCTTGATACGATCACCTGATAGATTTATGTTGAATGGTTGGATGAGGATTCTCAAATGCCATGACCTCAGATTTGATAGAAGTCTGGCCTTTATGTGATTTGTGCTCCTATGGGTCACAAATCCAATAATCCTAATTTTATCACTAAAATAAGGAGTTGGATCAGTTAATGTAGGAAAGTGGTTTTTAGTGGTGATCCTCCGGACCCCTAGTACCCTTTATCATTTGATTAGTTAAGTTTTATTTTTGTATTTTTACATTCTATTCTTAGAATAATCAAACTATCAACAAACCAGATTTTTTTCTTCTTGTTATCACAAATGGTTTTGGATTTCAACCCTCTTTTTATATTCCTTGGATCGATTCGTTACTACTATAAATATGACTCATTGCTTGAAACAAATTGATTGCCTTTTTAGAAGGTTAAACTCTAGGACTTTTCCTAGTGATTTGGTGTGAAAACAAAACACATCAAGTTTGGCACTGTTGTTCGAGATGACACAAGTTGTAAACCGACCATTTGTGTATATATGATTTTTTTTCTTTCTTTTATTTTATAATTTTATTTTTGTTTTATAATTTTTAGTCTTGTTCCATAATTTTTTCTTGGATTTAACTTATTTTCCTATCGAGACCCATTATGGTAGTGTATCCCCTCCTTCAACCAAGTTTCCATTTTGGTAGTACTTCTTCCTAGTTTGTTTTTTAGTTTTTACTCTTATTTATAATTTCTTATCTTATTTTGTAATTTTTTGTTCTTTTGTAATATCTAGTTAACTCCTTAACTTGTTTTGTAAATTTATCTTCTTTTCATAATTTTTTATTTTTAATTTCTTCTAGTTTAGATCTTTTTCCTTTCTTTCTATCTTAGATTCATTTTTGTACTTTATTTCTTTCAAAAAAATCTTTTCAAATGGAGTGGTCAACACATTATTGTTCATAATGTCAATTGTGTGGTTGTTACAATCATACATCAGTAGATTGTCAAAATGTGTTTCCTCATATTATGGTGGCACCTTATAATTTTGAGTCTTCCTACCTCGGTGTATATGATGAAAATTACAATTCACAATTTTCTGAAGGTAATTATGAGGAATAATGCTACACATATCAATATGAGTGATGTTACAACCAAGAATATTATGGGGGGTATGGTTAGAATAATCAAAAAAATTTTGGTGTGTGTGAACCTTATTGTAGCCAATATACACCTCAACAAGAGGAATGAATTAAATTCCTAGAAAGAATAGTAACGTAGCAATAGGAAATATTAAAAAACTGACAAGCCATGTTAGCTACTTTACTAGAGTCCCAATCAAAGAGCCTCCCAGAGAAGTTAGAGAAGCCTAAGATGTTTTTCCCCGACGATGATTATGATGATCCCATGTTTATGTCATTCATGTCAGATCCTACTAAAATAGCAGAGACCAAAGGGTCGTAGACTTCATGCAGTGAGTACACTGGTATTCCAACCCTTCTGCTAGAGGCTATATTACTTGAGTATGCAAAGTCACAACAAGAGAGTCGTCCTTATCTTGAAGCTCCAACAACTCCTCCTATCATTGAATAAATCTTAGATATTATCAATGACCAATTCACTTGGGTTCAATTCTGGACAATAAATCACCACCCTTACACAATAAATCAGTAGATATTTTTGGAGCAATGCTTCCTCATCAAGAGCCTTACACTCCACCATGACGAATTTCTTGTTCAACTACGATGATCTAGATGGAGAGCCACCACCACTTGAAGGAAGTCACATGCCCCCACTCCTTGATTTTAAATATGATACTACCATTTTATTTCCTCCTAAACCCTTGGGAACATCTTGCATAGAGGTACTTGAGATCAACAAGGAAACCCACCAATCTTTTGGCGACAATGTTGATTGCATGATTTTTGAGGTGGGAAAAAACATTTATGATTTTGACTTAGTCTAGTTGTTTCTTTAATATCAACACCACTTCTCCTGTATGCAGATCAATATGATGGGAGAAAACTAGAACCTAATCCTCCACCTGATCCTTCACAACGGACACCACATGTGCTACCAGCCTGGCACCCTCCAGTCTCCTACAATCCACATACATCTCCAACACTTCCTTCACTACTGAAGGAAGATTTATGGATCTAATTAGAGGGAATGCAAGGTGAAAGGCGACATAAAATCCCCATTGATCTTCCACAACCACCCAACTATTGGGTGCACTATGAAGCTTCATTGATCAAGGTTCCATCCCTCATTTACATTCATTCAGCTAGATGTTCTTCGAGCTACCTAAACCCCTTGGTGATCTTTTCACCTTTCTCTCCTCTATTTTGGATTTAAGTTTTCCTCTAGATGAGCAAAATTTTATGTTCGGCATGGTGGTGGGTAGTACGTACCTACTCTACCCATCATATCTCCCCCTTTTAGCATTTTTTATTATATTATTTAGATCAAAATTTTAAAATTTGCCAAAATTCTTTTCCTTTTTTGGCCTTTACCTAGGTGACCATGACTTCATCTAGTTTGCCATAATGATATGCATGTTTATCAATATACCCCCTTGAATGTTGTAACTTCTTTTGTAATGTAATTTATATAACCAATCGTTGATAGAAATTATATTGTCACCTATGACCTTTATTAACATCATTCCTTAGAAAAAATGGCAAGTCGTAGAGGACTTATAGTATTAAAAAACAATGCTTCCCTACCTAGAGTTTTATTTTTTCTTGAAAATTTTCCTAATTTTGCATAATTCATAATTAGTTGACTTAATGTATGACACTCTCAATGCACTTAAATTCAACATAAATGAGTTACACAAAGAAGAATTTTTCTACACTTCTTCCATTGCCTTCTTATCTCTCCATCCACAAAAAAATAAAAAAATAAAAAAAAATAAAAAGTCAAAGTGCAAAAACCCTAACTCCAGGGGGGCACTCTTCCCCTTCTCATGCTTATTCCATACCCCTTGTAATTAATTGGGGCGTACTGTCAATAAAAGGATGTCGAGCATAAAAGAAGAAAAAATATGGTTAGTGTAATTATAGTACATACATAAAAAAATCTCAAGTCAAATGTAGGAGATATAATTCTTCTTCCTTACCTCCCTTCACTCCATTTTATACCCAATGGAAAATACATAAACCCCAACCAATCAAAATATCCCTATTCTTATGCAAAGACTCATAAGAATATGTGGGATTGCCATATACAAAGGCAATATGTAATCTATTTTATTATGAGTCTTGAAATGGAACCAAGCTGTGAGATAATATTCAAGTAGGGAATATGACAACTGTTTTCCATGAATCCAAGAAGTAAAGGTTTCTTAGACATATAAGGTTGACGGACTTAAGCAGTGTTATGTGAGTGAAGATTATGGGCCAAAAGTATTATGTGGCAGTGTTCTAAATTTGATGTTTCTCAGCTCGGGACAAGTAACGTTCAAGTCTGGGGTATATTGATACGTCCAAACTCATCACCTTTATTTGTATGTTTTAGATCTTCATGTTGTTGAATACTGCATAGTTTTAGCTTAAGTTGTCTTAATTTAGCTTTTCTTTCTTTAATTAGGGTTTGTACGTGATTTGCATGGGTTTTTGTAGGAAAATATCCAAATCATGTTAAGGCCCAAAAGACCCAAGAATCATAGGCTTCAATTCCAGTTCCAGCCTCCCAGTTGACTGACTCACTAATCTAGTCGGTCGGCTCATTAGCTCTAAATTTCAGCTCTAGAGAATTCCAGTAGATGGAATCATTTCCCCAATCGATCGAATCGCCATCAAAGACCAATCTAATGCCAAAACAAGGGAGTTGTCAATGTGTTCAAAGCTTGATCGATATGACTTTAGGCTGAAGAAAGTGATCAAACCCAGTTGATTGACTCACCCTTCTAGTTGATCAACCGACACCCATGTTTAACCAAACAAGTTGTCACCAACAACCATTTATAGGGTTTCTGTCAAAACCAAGTCAAAAGGCAATGCACGACTCTAGCATATGAAGGCACACAACCGTCAAACCCACTTGATCAACTCACCACTCTGTTCGATCGACTGGCAGTCTAGATCTAGCATCCATCACCACTACAAGCCTCATTTATAGGGTTTATACCCCTCCTTTCTCCCTATAAAAGGAGGGGGGAATTCAAAGCAAAAACCATCTCTTCTTCCAGATATCTCCCCCTCAGACGTCCATTTTTTCATATTGTAGTCTTCTTTCCCCTATGGGGAATGGGGAGTATCTCCATAGCCCATTCTCTACACTAGTTGTATTGACTCTAGTATTTTAGTGAAAGATTTTTTCCCAAATTGTTTTTGCTTTGATCAACAAATATTGATTATATTCTTGTGGAGTTACCAAGACCTCCGATCCTACCAAGAATGAATGCATAATATCTTGACGTGATTTTATGCATAATATCTTGACATGATCACCTCATCCATGGGTTCAAACATCAGAATGGGAATCACATATTCTTGACACAATCACCTAATAGATTTATGTTGGATGGTTGGACGAGGATCCTCAAATGCCATGACCTCATATTTGAGAGAGGCCTAGCCTTTGTGTGATTTGTGCTCCCATGGGACACAAATCCACACAATCCAAATTCTGTCATTAAAATAAGGAGTTGGCCCGATTAATGTTGGAGCACAGTTATTATTGGTGATTCTCCAGACCCCCAATACCCTTTATCATTTGATTACTTAAGTTTTATTTCTGCATTTTCACTTTTTGTTCTTAGCATAATAAAAATATCAACAAATCAGATTTTTCATTTTTGTTCTCGCGATTGGTTTTGAATTTAAACCCTATTTTTGTGTTACTTGGATGGATTATTTACTATTATAAATATGACTCATTTCTTGTAACAAGTTGATCGCCTTTTTAGAAGGTTAAACTCTAGGACTTTTCCTAGTGATTTGGTGTGCAAATGACATATATTGTCACCCTGTCACATTTCAAAATCTAAACAAAAACTATTAGATGCAAGTGTGTGTGATTCTTGGAATGTACAAAAGCAGACAAAAAGTTTCAAAAAGTGAAGGTTGGATACGAAAGTTCCCAAACCTAGGTGGGTTTCCTCCCACTAGCACTAAGTTTTAGACCTTCATCTAGACTTATTAATTCTTGGAGCACTCAAGATCTTGAGAACCTAAAAATATCTTCACCACGGTAAATGGACTTCTCATGTGCATTCAAGCACATCTCTTCATAAATAACAAATTTTCAGCCAACATGACAATATCAAAACTTTGATTGCCCTTGATGGGCCCAATTCCAACCACAACCTTTAACCTTTGTCTGTTGAATACAAACTCCTTGGAACCATCTTTTTCATTGATTACTATAGCACCTCATGGATACACATGTTTTACTTGGTATGGTCCTTCCCACAATGATCTAAGTTTCAGGGGAAGAGTTCCATCCTTGAGTTAAACAACGACACCCATTTTCCAACTCAAAAGATTTCTTTTTGATCAACTTGTCTGTTGGGTTTTAGAGGAGGTAGAGAAGCAGCGGAAACAAAAATTTTCTCCCCAAAACCCAGCATGAAAGGAATCACGTCAACGTCTATATAATAGGAAAGATGGTTTGTGAATCATACCTTGTCCCGAGGCTTGCTCGGCGACAGTACTTCACACCTTGCACGGTCTTCACCTCCAGTCTTGGACGGTGTCTGTGCAGCTCCTGGTCACACCGGGACTGACGAATCCTCCTCCTACCGGACTGTCGGATGACAGTTATCCTCCTGAGCGGCAGCGACCTCCCGCCTCTGAAGTAGTCCACACGGACCACATGGAACTCCACACTCCTTGTCCCACAAGGATGTGGAAGGAGTCGCACCCTCCTGTTGACGTACTAGTCACCAACACACTCTCCTACTGTCAATTGCAACTGCAGTTGTCCTTCCCTTGCTGCACCTCCCTTTGTGGGAAGCACTTGCTCGGGCTCTCTCTCGGTTACCAAAACCAGAGAGAATGACAACTTTGCAGAGCAATCAACTTGCACTGAGTTGTACTTTGAGAAGCCCCCAATACCCCTATATATATAGGCGGGTCATGGGACAGGGTTCTCTATCCCCGACAATATGGGACTAAAAGCAGGAGTAGAAGGGTTCGAGATTTTCGACAAAAGCAACCAACTCGCAACCTGAACCCATCAGTTCACAAGTGAACCAGTCGGTTGGGGACCTAAACTGGTCGGTTGGAGCACCAACCGATCGGTTGGGACACCTCAACCGGTTGGTTCACAAGTGAACCGGTCGGTTGGTGGTCCTGGTCGATCCTGGATTGACTTTCTTTCTTTTGTTTCTAATTGGTATCGAATACCAATCCTTGTTCCAATCAAATTGGGCAAGTGAAACGCAAGGAAAATTCTCACCAATCCTACTTTTCCAAGTTGCTCGGTTGCACCAGTTGAACCGATTGGTTCAACACTTGAACCGCTCATTTCACTCTGTGCACAAGCCGATCGGTTCAACAATTGAGCCGACCGGTTCAGCAACCTCAGCCGACCGGTTCATCACATGAACCGATCGGTTGGGAGTGCAGGTTGTGCAGAATCAGTCAAATGCAATTTCAATCAATCCGATACTCCAATCAATGCATCCAACACCTTGAACATTATGATATTGAGCTATCGATTAATTGAGTGTTTAATTGAACTACTAAACTCCTTTAGTAATCCATCTAAACATTGCTTGTGGACAAAACTCCTCTTCCAGGTTAAATCCTATGTGTGTGACCCTGCAGGTCCATTTCACGTTGGCAGTGAAAGTCCATAACACTTATGACTTCACAAGCAAAGAGCGGTGCCTAGTCACACATCATTGCTACCCAAGTGAAATAGAAAGTTGGAGAACAACTTTCGTCCCTACAATCTGTGAATGGTGTTACAGTGAATGTATAATTCCTTTGTCACTGATATCCAGAATGAACTCGAGGCATGGAACAGTCATCCTGTCAATGTTCATTCATTTCCCTGATCTCAGAGTAGACCGAGTGAGATGTGTATGACATCAATATCACATATTGATTCACATGTGCATGCGCATGCCTTTTCTCAATCCTACTCATCAAGTGGCCAAGGATATCAAACTCCCTTAGGAGGGACAAATCCCATATATATCACTCGCCCCTCAAAAGCCCCATGTGTCAAAGCCACCCAATCATCACCTTTATAACAACCCATGTTTCAGGACTGCGTTTGATGATGTCAAAGTGTACCCAACGACATGTGTTGAGTGCAATGATTTCAGGTCTAAGAATCACACTCACCACCATCACTGTGAGAGATGACTGTGACTACCAAGTCATGGTTCCATGTGTCACTCTCATGGTGGGTCTGTCCGGTACCTTGTTCTCTAACAAGTACCTATGTGCTTGGTTTGATATCACTATATCATGACTAATGAGATTCTGTCATCAACCAACACACAATCTAGTCTTCAGTGTTATTGATGTCTATGGTTATTTCCACAATAACAACCGACTAGGGACTAAACAAGAATGTATACTCTTAACATCCATATGAACTCATCGTTTAGGTCATGAACCTAAAAGCATACGTCATTGAGTAAAACCATTCTTTAGACATCTATCATGTTACACCATCATCTCGGAAACAGTTTAAACATATAGATTGGAAATTGCCTTTATTATTATTCAAATCATTTACAAAGTATCCCATTACAATCATCACATGACTTGCTCTATGGGCATACATACCAACAGACTCCCACTTGCACTTAGAGCCACTCACCAAGGAAATGCAGTCCTTGTGACCTAGCATGACCATCATACTTCTGCTGAGAAAGGGCCTTAGTTAGTGGATCAGCTATGTTGTCTTCAGTTGGTACTTTGCAAATCTTCACATATCCTCGCTGTACGATCTCTCGTATGAGATGGAAGCGCCGCAGTATGTGCTTGGACCGCTGATGTGATCTGGGCTCCTTAGCTTGTGAAATAGCTCCATTATTGTCACAATAAAGCTCAATTGCATCACAGCTACTGGGAACTACACCAAGTTCAGAAATGAACTTCCTGATCCACACAGCCTCCTTTGCTGCATGCGAAGCAGCAATATACTCGGCCTCTATAGTAGAATTGACAACTGTTTCTTGCTTGGAACTCTTCCAGCTCACATATCCATTATTAAGGCAAAATAAAAATCCTGACTGCGATTTGTAATCATCTTTATCGGTTTGGAAGCTTGCATCGGTGTAACCCTTTACAACCAACTCTTCCTCACCGCCGTAAACAAGAAACTGATCCTTAGTCCTTCGCAAGTACTTGAGGATGTTCTTTACGGCTGTCCAGTGAGCATCCCCGGGATCTGACTAGTACCTTCTCGTCATGCTGAGAGCATACGAGACATCTGGGCGTGTGCACAACATAGCATACATGATGGACCTGATGGATGATGCATATGTGATCCCATTCATACGCTCCCTCTCTTCACAAGATTGGGGACATTGAGCTCTAGAGACGGTGACTCCATGTAGCATGGGGATGTTGCCTCTCTTTGAGTTCTCCATGCTGAACCGCTTCAGCACTTTGTCGATGTACGTGCTTTGACTTAGTCCGAGAAGCCTTCTAGATCTATCTCTATAGATCTTAATTCCTAGGATGTAGGATGCTTCTCCTAAGTCCTTCATTGAGAAAGTATTCCCTAGCCAAGTCTTTACCTTCTCTAAGGCTAAGACATCATTCCCCATCAAAAGTATGTCATCCACATACAATATGAGGAATGTGATCGAGCTCCCACTAACCTTCTTGTACACACAAGGTTCATCTTCATTTTGAATGAAGACAAACACTTTGACTTCCTCATCAAATCAAAGATTCCAACTCAGAGATGCTTGCTTCAATCCATAGATTGACCTTTGCAGTTTACAGACTTTATTGGCATTCTTTGGATCTAAAAAACCTTCAGGATGTGTCATGTACACATCCTCATGTATATTCCCATTAAGGAATGCGGTTTTAACATCCATCTGCCAAATCTCATAGTCATAATAAGCCGCAATAGCAAGCATTATCCTGATGGACTTAATCATGGCAACTGGAGAAAAGGTTTCATCATAGTCAACACCTTGAACTTGTCAAAATCCCTTTGTAACCAATCTACCTTTATAAGTTTGCACATTGCCATCCATGTCGGTCTTTTTCTTGAAGACCCACTTGCACCCTATGGGTTTTACCCCTTCGGGTGGTTCCACCAAAGTCCAAACTTTGTTGGAGTACATGGATTCCATCTCGGATCTCATGGCTTCAAGCCATTTCTCAGAATCTGGTCCCTCCATAGCCTCTATGTAGGTAGTTGGATCATCATCTATGATCAACTCTCCACCTTCCTGAGTTACAAGGTATCCAAACCTCTCAGGTTCAAGGTGAGTCCTACTAGATCTACGAGGTCCTTGTGTTACCTGAGGAGACTGAGATTCCACAACACCTTGTGAATCTACATTTTCCTCTGGTACATCTACCGGTTCAATGTTTTCTTGTTGGGCTTGAACCTCTTCAAGCTCTACATTCCTCCCACTATTTCCTTTGGAAATAAATTCCTTCTCTAGGAATACAACATCCCTGGCAACAAACACTTTGTTGTCAGTAGGGTGGGATAGATAATATCCCTTGGTCTCCTTGGGATATCCAACAAAATAACATTTATCGGATTTGGGTCCAAGCTTATCAGGAAACATTTTCTTGACGTAAGCCTCACAACCCCAAATCTTCATAAAAGACAAATTGGGACGCTTCCCAATCCATATCTCATATGGTGTCTTTTGAACCGATTTAGATGGTACACAGCTAAGTGTAGCATGACCCCAAAAGGAAATTGGAAGATCAGAAAAACTCATCATTGATCGCACCATATCTAACAATGTGCGATTCCTTCTTTCAGACACACCATTATGCTGTGGTGTTCCAGGCGGAGTCCACTGTGATACAATACCACGGGCTCGCAGAAGGTCCTCAAACTCCTGGCTTAAGTATTCTCCACCTTAATTGGATCGAAGTGCCTTAATACTTTTACCAAGTTGGTTCTGTACTTCATTCATGAAATCCTTGAACTTTTCAAGGGCTTCTGACTTATGCTTCATCAGGTACACATAGCCATACCTACTGAAATCATCAATGAAGGTAATGAAGTACTGACATCCATTTCTGGCATTAGATCTAAAAGGCCCACATACATCAGTATGTATGAGTCCTAATAGATCACTAGCTCTCTCACCTTTACCTGAAAAGGGAGTCTTGGTCATCTTGCCCAACAAACAAGATTCACATGTCTCTATTGGTTCATAATCAAAAGAGTCTAGATAACCATCTTTATGGAGTCTAGAAATGCGCTTCTCATTTATGTGCCCTAGACGACAATGCCAGAGATATGTTTTGTTTGAGTCGTTGAGTTTTTGCCTTTTGGTGTTTACGTTGTATACACTCATCTCCAAGTCTATCAAGTATAGACCATAAGACATAGGGGCACTGCCATAAAAGATCCCATCTTTAGAAACAGAACACTTTCCATCCTTAATAAGAAATTCAAATCCATCTTTGTCCAAATAAGAGATGGAAATGATATTCCTATTTATGGCAGGTACATAATAGCAGTTCTTCAACTCTATTATTAGCCCACTAGGTAGAGTTAACTCATAGGTTCCTACGGCACTGGCGGCAACTCTTGCCCCATTAGCAACACGTAGTTCAACCTCGCCTTTCCCTAAAGGCCTACTTCTCTTAAGATCCTTCACATTTGAACAAATGTGAGATCCACATCCGGTATCAAGTACCCATGATGAAGAAGTATTAAAGTTAATCTCTATCACGTATACACCAGAAGTAGAGATCTCTATCTCCGACTTCTTCTTCCATTGTTCCTTCCATCCTCTCCATGTAGAAGAAATTGGTTTGGCGAGAGAACACTTCTCTCCCTTACCTACTTTCTTCTTCACCAACGCATTAAGTGTACATAGAGTGGATTCTAAGGCTCCTGGTATATCTGGATTGTGCAAAACACTTCTCACAGTCCTCAACCAGTTATGGAATTTATTCTCAATTAATTTGCCCATTTCAAAAGATGATTCTTTTGCCATTCTACAAGAGAAAATTTGCATTTGTCAAAACTCCTTTTGATTTGATTTGAATAAATTTGAAGATAGTTAATTAGGACTTTAATTAATTACTGCTCCCACTATTTTGACTCAAATTGATAGCCCTCACCATCAATTCGGAAGATTGCAGTGCACAATCTTCTAGTGGGTCAAGATCCTGGAATCCTCTAAGCCATGGACCAGCTTTGGCTGTCACCCACAACTCAGATCTTCTGGGTAGGCAACTCTTGCCAATTGCATCATATGCAACTCTTGATGAATGAACATGCACAACACCTTGCCATGAACATTCTGTGCCTCTGGGCTCAGACGCTCTAAGAATCACCAGTTAAGTCTAACCCAAAAGCTGACATGGTAAACATGCACCCTGCTTTGGCAGAACCTACATGTCGACCCTTCACACTTCCACAAGATAGACGGCGCACCATGCTTTGGCGTAACCCACGCTTAGTCAATCCAGTTTTCCATGTGTGTCGCTAATGGAAGGCATATAAGACTTAATATTTAATGAGGGATTTGGTTTTTATATACATATACATATCCAATCACCACAACATATAGTAAGTATCATATACATGCTATATCCCACAGAAAACATGCAAAACAATAAAAAAAGCAATGATTATGGCCATCCTATTTGTGATTCCTCGAGCCAAGAGGAATCACAGTCATCTAGGTCTACATCACATGCAACCTGTACAAGATGAAATCTGTGCCTGCCTTTCTGGGTTTGATCAGCTCATATCCATGACTGATCGGCTCGCCATCAGGTAGGTTGTTCAGGTGCCACCAGCCGATCGACTGGCGCCTCCAGCCAATCGGTTCACCGGTCGTCATGCATCTCCTCAGGTCGCCACCCGCTCATCTCATTCCTCGAACCGGTCGTCTGAATCACCAACCGATCGGTTCACATCTTGAACCGATCATCTTCAGGTCGTCCTCCGTTCTTTGACATAACAGGAAATAAAATCTATCCTATTTACAATTGAATTGTGAAACCCCGAGTTACATTCGGGGGGAGCAAAGGTAGGAAAAGAATTATCGAATTATTTCGAGTTACATCAGGAATAGGAGAAGGGAATCGGTGCGCAGACCGAGATGCAAGCAACCACACAAACAACCACACACAGATATAGGGGTTTATAGGCCATAATAATGCTACACATCCACCACAAAACTTATTTAAGGGCGACGCGTATCGAGTGCATTAATATTACATATCATATATGTATATTAGGGATTTGTGGATTGGACATGTATAAAGCCGATATTATTCTCATCGCATGCAATAAATAAAGGCGACACACCAAAATCGATCATATCGATAATCCTAAAATATCGAGCGGTTGACATGGCTCTGATACCACTGTTGGGTTTTAGAGGAGGCAGAGAAGTAGCGGAAACAAAATTTTTCTCCCCAAAACCCAGCACGAAAGGAATCACATCAACATCTATATAATAGGAAAGATGGTTTGTGAATCATACCTTGTCCCGAGGCTTGCTCGGCGACAGTACTTCGTGCCTTGCACGGTCTTCACCTCCGATCTTGGATGGTGTCTGTGCAGCTCCTGGTCACACCGGGACTGACTCCTCCTCCTCCTACCAGACTGTCGGATGACAGTTATGCTCCTGAGCGGCAGTGACCTCCCGCCTCTGAAGTAGTCCACACGGACCACCTGGAACTCCACACTCCTTGTCCCATAAGGAAGTGGAAGGAGTCGCACCCTCCTGTTGACGTACTAGTCACCAACACACTCTCCTGCTATCAATTGCAACTGTAGTTGTCCTTCCCTTGCTACACCTCCCTTTGCGGGAAGCACTTGCTCGGGCTCTCTCTCGGTTACCAAAACCAGAGAGAACGACAACTTTACAGAGCAATCAACTTGCACTGAGTTGTACTCTGAGAAGCCCCCAATACCCCTATATATAGGCGGGTCATGGGACAGGGTTCTCTGTCCCCGGCAATATGGGACTAAAAGCAGGAGTAGAAGGGTTCGATATTTTCGACAAAAGTAACCAACTCGCAACCTGAACTGATCGGTTCACAAGTGAACCGGTCGGTTGGGGACCTGAACCGGTCGGTTGGAGCACCAACCGATCGGTTGGGACACCTCAACCGGTCGGTTCACAAGTGAACCAGTCGGTTGGTGGTCCTGGTCGATCCTGGATTGACTTTCTTTCTTTTGTTTCTAATTGGTATCAAATACCAATCCTTGTTCCAATCAAATTGGGCAAGTGAAACGCAAGGAAAATTCTCACCAATCCTACTTTCCCAATTTGCTCGGTTGCACCAGTTGAACCGATTGGTTCAACACTTGAACCGCTCATTTCACTCTGTGCACGAGCCGATCGGTTCAACAATTGAGTCGACCGGTTCAACAACCTCATCCAACCGGTTCATCACATGAACCAATCGGTTGGGAGTGCAGGTTGTGCAGAATCAGTCAAATGCGATTTCAATCAATCTGATACTCCAATCAATGCATCCAACACCTTGAACATTATGATATTGAGCTATTGATTAATGGAGTGTTTAATTGAACTACTAAACTCCTTTAGTAATCAATCTAAACATTGCTTGTGGACAAAACTCCTCTTCCAGGTTAAATCCTATGTGTGTGACCCTGCAGGTCCATTTCACGTTGGCAGTGAAAGTCCATAACACTTATGACTTCACAAGCAAAGAGCGGTGCCTAGTCACACATCATTGCTACCCAAGTGAAATAAAAAGTTGGAGAACAACTTTCATCCCTACAATCCGTGAATGGTGTTACAGTGAATGTATAATTCATTTGTCAATGATATCCAGAATGAACTCGAGGCATGGAACAGTCATCCTGTCAATGTTCATTCATTTCCTTGATCTCAGAGTAGACCGAGTGAGATGTGTATGACATCAATATCACATATTGATTCACATGTGCATGCACATGCCTTTTCTCAATCCTACTCATCAAGTGGCCAAGGATATCAAACTCCCTTAGGAGGGACAAATCCCATATCTATCACTCTCCCCTCAAAAGCCCCATGTGTCAAAGCCACCCAATCATCACCTTTATAACAACCCATGTTTCATGACTGCGTTTGATGGTGTCAAAGTGTACCCAACGACATGTGTTGAGTGTAGTGATTTCAGGTCTAAGAATCACACTCACCACCATCACCGTGAGAGTTGACTGTGACTACCAAGTCATGGTTCCATGTGTCACTCTCACGGTGGGTTTGTCCGGTACCTTGTTCTCTAACAAGTACCTATGTGCTTGGTTTGATATCACTATATCATGACTAATGAGATTCTGTCATCAACCAACACACAATCTAGTCTTCAATGTTATTGATGTCTATGGTTATTTACACAATAACAACCGACTAGGGACTAAACAAGAATGTATACTCTTAACATCCATATGATCTCATCGTTTAGGTCATGAACCTAAAAGCATACGTCATTGAGTAAAACCATTCTTTAGACATCTATCATGTTACACCATCATCTCAGAAACAGTTTAAACATATAGATTGGAAATTGCCTTTATTATTATTCAAATCATTTACAAAGTATCCCATTACAATCATCACATGACTTGCTCTATGGGCATACATACCAACATTGTCATGCAAGAACTTGATTCTCTCCTTATAGCTCTTGGATAGCTCACAGGCCTCATGCCTCATTTCCTCCAATTCATGGAGCTGTAGATTTCTTCTTATCCCATTGGTGTACATATCCATATCGATAGATTTTAGGGCCCACAATGCCTTGTGTTTCAATTCTATGGGTTGGTGGCAACTTTTCCCGTGTATGAACTTGAATGGTGTGGTGCCAATTGGGGTCTTGAATGCTATTCCATACACCCATAAATCTTTGTAGAGTCATAGAGACCAATCCTTGCAGTCTGGTTTCACTGTATGCTCAAGAATGAGCTTTATCTCTTGATTGCCTAACTCAACTTGACCACTAGTTTGAGGGTGGTAAGGAGTAGCCACACAATGATTTACACCATGCCTTTTCAACAAACTTTCAATGGGTCTATGGATGAAATGACTTCCACCATCACTAGTTATAGACCTAGGCACACCAAACTAGATAAAGATGTTCAATTTGACAAACTCACACACCACCTTGTGGTCATTTGTTTTTGTTGAAATTGGTTCAACCCACAGTGAGACATAGTCTATGGCCACTAAGATGTACACCTAGCCAAAGGAAGGGGGAAATAGAATGGAGACATCATGTCCTTCTTTAAGATTGTGCCCACTTTTTGGAACTTCAAGCAAGTTTTTCTATAGTCATGGGAATCCTAAAACAAGGTTGGTCAATATAAACCACATTGAAAAACTTTTGCGACTATCTGTCTTCCACCAAAATGTCCTCCACATATGTTAGAATGGAACATTGAGAGAAATTCTTGTTGCCCACTTTCCAGAATGCACCTCCTTATGAGTTGATCAGATTAATACTTAAAGAGATGTGGGTCATCCCACACATATTTTTTCACCATAGAAAACAATCTTCGACTTTCCTCCCTAGTCCATGTGCTTGGTACTCTCCCACTAGCCAAGAAGTTAGCTATGTGCTTGTACCATGGTCTTTGAGTAGAGACAAGCAATAGGAGTTTCTCAGGGGGCATCATCTCCTTGATTTTGTTCACTTCATCATAGGGCACTTCATTGCGAGAGAGGTGATCGACTCTAGAACTTTCCACCCTCTTTTGTCAATAATCTTCCAATCAAATTCATGAAGCAAAAAAATCTAATAGATTAACCTAGGCTTTAAGTCCTTCTTTGCCATGAAATACTTAAGAGCTACATGGTCAGTATACACAATCACTCTATTTTATAGAACATAAGAGTGAAACTTGTGAAGAACAAAGATCACAACAATCAATTCTTTCTTTGTGGTAGTGTAGTTCCTTTGAGCCTCATCAAGTGTTTTACTTGCATAATAGATGGCATGTGATATCTGACTAATCCTTTGTACAAGAAAAACACCCATGTCCATATACAACTCATTGGTCATGACCTCAAATGGCAAAGAGAAATCCAAGGATACATAATAGGAGTACAAATAAACTTGTGTTTCAAGTGGTTGAATGCTTTGATGCATTTGTCATCAAAACTGAATTCAATGTCTTTCTCAAGTAAATGGCACAAAGGTTGGGAAATCATCTTAAATTCTTTGATGAAATTATGATTGAAACTCACATTCCCCAAGAAAGAATGGACATGTCATATAGTGGAAATAAAGGTTAGAGTATAATTGAGACCCACTTTGGCCTTATCAACTTCAATCCTGAATACAGATACTCCATGACCAAGAACAATACCATTAGTCACCAATAAATGACTTTTCTCCCAAGATAGAACCAAATAAACCTTAACACACAATTCAAGCATGGATTTGAGCTGGAACAAACATTCATCAAAAGACTTATCAAACACTAAAAAATCATCCACAAAGACCTCAAGTGAAGAATCAAGCATGTCAACAAAATATGGATATGCAACATCTTTGGAAAGTAGAGGGTGCGTTGCAAAGAGAAAAAGGAATTATTCTATAGGAAAAGGTACCACTTGGACAAATGAATGTGGTCTTCTCTTGATCTTCAAGATGAAATGCAACTTGGAAGTATCTCGAGTAACCATCAAGAAAGTAATAGAAACTTTGTCATGCAAGTCTCTCAAAAATCTGATCAATGAATGGGATAGGAAAGTGGTCCTTTTTTATCTTCACATTTAACTTCCAATAGCCCACACACATCCTCTACTTGAATTGTTCTCTTACTGGCATCATTTCTCCATTTTCATTTTGGGTTACTATGATCCACCCTTGTTGGGTATAACTTGGATAGGACTCACCCAAGGACTGTCAAAGATGGGATAGATGATCCCGACATCAAGTAACTTTACTAGCTCTTGAGTGAACATTTCTTTCAACTTGGGATTCAACCTTCTTTGCATTTGATAGGTCGACCTTGCATAATCTTCAAGATAGATTCTATGGACACAAATGGAGGGGTCAACATCCCTCAAATCATCAATAGACTACCCTATGGCTTGGATGTTCATTTTCAATATAGAAATGAGAGAATCTTCTTAGTATGGATAGAGAATAAAAGAAACTATCACTGGGAGGGTGCCATTTGAACCAAGAAATGCATACTTCTAACCTTCAAGAAGGTATTTAAGCTCAAGGACAAGAGGTTCTTCCATATATTTTTTTTCAAGGTTTCTCAAAAATATAAGGAAGGTTTACACTTGCTGCAACAAGTGAAAGCTCATTCTCCTCGACATTCTCATCATTGGGCAGCTCAACAATAAGCTCCAGACCTCTACCTTTAGTGGTAGTCTCAGTCTATGTAGGTAGGAACTCCTCAAAAATCACCTTAAGACAATCAATGAGACAACACTCTTCTTATGTGGCACCTATCACCTCAGCTTTGGCGGAATCTTTGAAGATATTCAATCGAATCTTCACGTGCGTTAATGTCACATACATGGAGCTAGTTCTAACATGTATCACTACATGATATTTAGCTAAGAAGGGTCTCCCAAAGATTATAGGTACCTTCTTTGCGTCCTTATCCATGTTAAGAACAACAAAATTAGCAAGAAAGAATTTAGATGGTCATCATCAAGTCTCACCAACACATCATTAAAATTCACCCTTGAGGCGTCTTCACCGAATGGTCGACCAATTGCAAGGTGCAGTTACCCAACTCCAATTATCCCAAGTTCATTCAATATATAAAAAATAGGGAATTAGATTCAATCTAGAGCCCAAGTCAAGGAGATCTTAGTATATATGTTGTGTTCCAATGTAGCAAGTAATGATAGGGGCACCATGATATTTTCTCTTCTTTGGTGCAGTATGCTATAGAATGGATCACACTTGCTCAGTGACCTTGACTTGCCTTGGCATTCTTCTGGTTGTCTTTCTCTTAAAAGTGCACATACCTTTCAAGAACTTTGCATAAGAGGGAATCTTTTTAATGACATCTAACAATAGAATGTTTATTCTCACTTGATTGAAGGTTTCCCTGATATCTTGAGTGTGCTTTTTCTTCTTCCTTTTGGAGGCAGAAGGCTCTTTAAGAGCATCAGGAAAAGGAGGGAGCTATTTTCCTTAATTAGTATCACAACCACAAAATCATTAATTAGTATCACACGAAGCACAATGTCATCATACACTATCAAAAAATCACTATGGCTACCTATCACAATGTCAACACCTTGAATCAATGTATCACTGCCTTGAATCATGGTATGAACTCTATCTTCACTAACCAAACCATCAATTGCTTTATCCCTTGGCTACTCCACAATATTCCCACTTCTCAACACAGTCACAACCTTCTCTTGCTCATGAGTAGAAGAGGAGGGAGCTTGTGGTGGCTATTGTGATCCTTGAGGTGGCGGTCTTTGGTGCAGGGAGTTTGGGTTTTGGAGAATGAACAGTGGCTGCGGTGATCGTTGTTGTAGAGAGGATTCATATTGAGGTGGATGTTGTTGGTATGAATGTGGTGGCAGTGGAGTGTACTAGTAGTTTTATGGGGGTTGTGGGGGTGGAGGAGCATATGTATCTTAGGGCCCTAGGTATTGTTGCAATGTGGGCACTTGCTATTGTTGTGGCCCATAGGTTCCTTGAGGAGCACCCATCGTTCCACCAACACTATTGGGATTCACCAAAGTTTGGTAAGGGAGCCTTCCCTCTTCATGTCTAGCAAGAGATATGGAAATCCAATCAATCCTTTTCTCTAGTCAGGTAATATTTTGTACTTGAGGGTACACATCCTTCTTTACATCATCAAGGCTTCTCAATCTCCCTAGGACTTCCTCTTCAAATTTAGTGATGTGTTTTGACCCTTTATATTGCCTTGGGTGCCCTTGTCCCGTATCTCCTTGCTTCCAAGAGAAGTTTGGGTGATATATCCATTTAGGAGTATAAGAGTTTGACATAGGGCCTTGGTTGTTCATGCTCCCAAAAGATTGCAAAGCAAGCACTTCTTCACTAAGAGTTTCCACAATAAGGGTGGAGTGGCTAGAAGATCATCTTACTTGATGTTTCATCAAGTTCATCATGTCATTCAGGATCTTCATCATCTGGGGATTGGTATCATATTTGTCTTAAAAAGGAGCAGTCCTTGAGTTTCTATCACAACGCACAACCACACTAGAATATCAATGATGAGAGTTTTCAACCCAATGATCAAAGAGGGACCATGATTCTTCTTGAGGCTTGGCCATGAATGCACCACCATATGCGGAGTCAACAACCCATTTGACCCATCACAAAATGGTCGGTGTAGAAGGATTACACCGAATGTCATATGGGTACTTTGTGATGAAGATGATACCATAAAAACTTTTAGAATTGCTCCCAAGTATCATGAAATTGTTCATTCTCCCTTTGACTGAATGGGGTGATGTGTCTCCGCATTTGGGTTATCTTGGCTATGGGGTAGAACTTCTTTAAGAAGTCAATATTCACATCCTCCCAAGTCATTAACTCCAACTTAGATAGGTACCACTCTTTCACCTTTTCTTTACTGAGAAAGGAAACAAAGTCCATTCCATGGAATCATTAGTAGTAGCTGGGGTGTGGAAGATTGGGCACGTCTCCAAGAAGATGTCGATGTGGTGGTAGGGATTCTCATTCTGGATCTCATAGAAGGCGGGTAGGTGCCCAAGTAGAGCAAGTGGGATTCTTGGCATCTAATCCATGTAGGGGTGATTGAAGAAGTGTAATTTCCAGGAATAAAGTAGTCACAAATTGTCTTAGGAGGTGGAGGACTTGGTGGAGGGTGTGACTCCTCTTCATGGCCATGAGAATATGTATATTCCATCTCATCCTCTTTTTGTTACTTGCATCGGTGCTAATGTCACCTTCTTCCTATCTCGCAGACTTCTGGAACCAAATCACTAAGGAGTGAACGACGCCCAAGCATGCACAACCGTCACATGCACAAGGCACAACCAAACAACAAAAGCTAAGTTAGAAGACAAGTATGCAAAAGTGGACCAAAATAAAGAATAGAAATGATGATGGTAGTAGGAAAAGAAAAGCTAAACTAATTAGCTAGGATGAGTGCCTCTATCCCCAATGAGAGTGCCAGAAAGCTTGATGTGGTTTTCACTTAATGTATAAAAAACCAATTAGATTTGATTGGATGCGGCTAAAGCACAGAACATGGGGTCTTTTGATATTTATAAGGACCTACACTAACACACTCACTTCCACTAACACACTATCCCACTTGCGCACGTGGATGTGTTATAGTATACACAAGCAACAAGATAAGGGTTGATCCATAGCGAGAGAGGAGGAAATAAAGCTAAGTTAGATTAACTAGGTTTATGAAGTGGAGTCTAGGGTTCAAGGGTTAAATGGGAGTTTGTTTGATTACACTAAAGATCCAAGCAAAAAATTAACCAAAATCAAGAAGAAAAACCTAAGTTAACTCTAGACAATTTAGTTTTAATGATAAAAGAAAGGATGTTGAGCAAGAAAAGAGACATTATAAGAAAAGCAAAGTAAGAGCTATACTACACTAACTAGCAATTGACAACTAAGGCAAGAAAAATACTAAAACTAACTATAACATTACACTAGAAAAGCAATCCTAATTAGCAAACTAGAGTAAGACTAGATAGAGACTAACAAGAACTAACTTAAACAAGCACACATGTGCACTAACTACTCTAACAAAACCTAGCTATCAAGAACAAAGAAGCTAGCTAAGGAGGAAATTAAAACAAACAACTAAAAAAAACATGAACTAGCAAGAGAGAAATTGGGTTTTAAGAAATTAATGGAGGTCTGGGCCATTTGAGGGAATGTAAATAGAATCCAAGTTGGGGGGGGAGGGGGTCATAGCATGCAAATTCTAACCGTTCGTTCTAGTTTGTTAAACTAAACAATAAGTCAAATGCTATTGAATTACCCTAAGCTACTAGTTGGCCATGGGTGGTACAAGATGTGTGAAGGGTAACTACACCCTTGCACACCCTATCCAACCTTACGAGGCTCAATTGAACTAGGGCTTAGGTCAAATTCTAATAGGATTTAGCAAGTCTAGGTTTCTAGAGTAAGTGTCCTTAGGGTAATTGGGAGACAAAGGTAGGAATGGAGAGTGGAGGTGAGGATATTTCACCTCACATCACTCACCATCTAGGTTTTATGAAACTCCTAGGAAATTGCACTAACACTCCTACACTAGCTACTTAAATATTCCACATAAAAGTAGAAAAGGGGATGTGTGTGTGGGAATATAAGGTTCTAGCTTGGGATCCAATAGTTGGACCTAGGAGCAACCCCTAAGATAGCCTCATACAAGCTATTCTGTCCTAGAGTCTGAGTGGTTTCAAGCACAAATAAATAAGCACTATAAGGTTTTAAGCACAAACCACAATAAGAAATATGAGAAATAATATAGAAGTATAAGACAATCATCATCGAAAGAATATATATAGTTTACAAGCTATTTCCCCCTAACATGGTATCAAAGTCACATTTTAGCCCCAAACAGCCCACCTAAGCGGCTTAGCTACTCATGACAAAACAAAAGAAGAAAGAATAATGAGTAGAAGAGTGAAGAGCCATATAATATTGGTGAAGACTCCTCCTTCTTCACCTCCTAGTAGTTGGAGCACACCCTTATTCTCCCAAGATGGATGGATGGCATAGAATGGAAGTGGAATATGGCCAAAACCTTATAAAACTAGGGTTTTGAGGTGGAGGAAGGTGTAAATGAGGTGGAGGTAGGTGGGAGTAGGTAGGAGCTCCTTGAATGCTTAAGGTAGGTGGAAATAAATGCTATGGGAGTGTGACCTTGTGCTACAACTACCACCTAGGTATATATATAGGTGGTAGGGAAGCACTAGGTTAAGTGGGGGAAAACTAAGAGTTTTTGTGTAAAAAGTGGGCCAAGGCTACCGGTCACCATGACCATTTTGACCAGCACAACCATAGTGGATGAGGTGAACATGGCTGTGGTAGAGTGGCATGAATGAGATGGTTTCCGTGGTCATTTTGGAGGAAGTGGCACCGACCCTTTTCTTCATGTTGGTCATTGTGGGAGTTTGTCACCACAGGCGTGGCGGATGCCACAAGTGTGGTAGCTTAGAAATGCCACTACAATTTTTCTATCCGCAACTGTGGTGGTTGAGTTGTTGTAGCACTTCAATTCTTGGACTTTCCTACAATGTGGGGGCATTCTCACCGCAACAATGACATTGTACCATGACACGTTTTGAGGGACAACTGTGCCTTTTGGTTCCAAAGTCATTCAATCAACTACTCTTTGTCTTAATTTGATTTTTGACCACCTATGGAAGATTGAGAGATGGTCTAGGGCTCATCCCAGGGTGTAGAAACCCTAGTATCTTCCTATCTTTCTCCTCTCCATCCAATGCATGGTTGAAACACCTAAAAAACACACAGAGAACAACCATAAGAAAATTTCATAGTGAACCATTTATCATGGGAAATAACTTGCAATCTAAGGTGTCTAGACGTGATTGAAATGCAAAAGATACAAGGCAAATCCCTAACATAGGACTACATCATTTTCATGCTAGGAACTAGATTTATTTCAAAATCAATATCCCTTGGGGGTGGAACACTTGGAAACTAATCGCAAAAAACATCCTTAAACTTACACACTACATGTACATCTTGGATACTAGGACTCCTCACCTTGGTATCCACCACATGATCCAAGAAAGATCCACACCCTTGTCTCATACACTTCTCTATTATCACAACCAATACTAGATAGGTAGGAAGAATATTCCTATCTCCTTGGGATTTCCAAGAAACATCACCATCACAAAATGTCATGACTCTAGAACCACAATCCAAAACAACCTTGTACTTTTCCAAGTTATCCATTACTAGGATCGCATCAAATCCATACATATTAAGTGGCATGAGATCCACTTGAATGCTACATTCTAAGAGAGAAAAAACATAGGATGGACACACCTCCTACAACACCATGGAACCAACCAAAGGGGTTTCTAACAAAAGATTATCAGATCTACTACAAACAGGAAAGTTACAACTATTTATCAACTCTCTATCAATAAATGAGTGAGTCGCACCTGGGTAAACCAAAATAGATACAGAGGTAGATGCAAATAAGTCAGAATGAAAATGTTCCACCCGACATATCACAACCTATGGGTTGACCACTCCTTCTAGCTGACTCATGGTGTGGAGCCAAGCCATTGCTTGTTGTCATCCTCAACCTATGCTAGTTGGTCCTGAAGACCCAACATCTGATGTCTATAAATGACCTCTATTGCCACTGCCACTATACTATTGTTGTTTTTGTGAGCTCTACTGGCTTGCCTTGGTTGTTGGGTAGCCTCTTGATTCTTCATGGGGCAAGACTATCTCACACGCCCAACCTGACAACACTTGAAACACGTCCTTATGTCATACTACTGCCTAGATGATCATGTCACTGACATTGATCCAAAACTATTTGTCCTAGATATTGAAAAAAAGTGACCTCTCCATTTGCTAGGAGACCATAGTGACTGTACTTGTGTCCTTGGCTCAGAAAAAGTCAACCTCTACTGTGACTGTTGGTACTATGGGGGTAGAAAACCTCTATTTCTTGAAACTACCAGAAGGTTGTCCTAGAAACTGTCTTCCTTGCACTAGCTTCTCACTACTCCACAACTATCCTCTCCATCCTTCTCATAGATTCCAAAAAAGTAGAAAACTTTTCACGGGACTCCAAAGCTTACGCTATCTGTTCCAACTCACCATTCAAACCTTTCTTGAACCTTCTGATCCTCTCCTTCTATGTGGCTTCCATATGAGGGTAGAACCTCAAAAACTTCATAAACTTCACCTTGTAGTCATTACCACATCATGATCCATGGATCAACCATTCGAACTAAGCCATATTCTCCTTCAGACATGTCTTTGGGAAATAATGACTCACAAACTCCCAACTGAACTCCTCCCAATCGATCACCATTCTTGGTCTCTTCTCCTCTTTGATGGCCCAACAGTGGCCAACACTACCCTTCAGAAGGTAGATTGCATGATCACCCCATCCTCTTTGGAGATATTTAGAATCCTAAATGCCTTCTCTAGCTCTATCAACCACATGTTAGCATCTAACTGGTCCATTGTTCCCACACACTCTACAGTTCCCATGTGTTTCAACCTCTCAAATGTCTTTCCCAGACCCTGAGATTCAGTATTTGTAGTGGGTGCCTGTGACAAAGTGGTTTTTGGCTTAATTTCGAGGACGAAATTTCTTTTAAGGTGTGTAGGATGTGATGGAGTGGACTTTGTAATCCTAAAATGTCCAATGACACAAATGAAGTCATACATGTCGAGTTGTTTTGAGTATCTTAAGTGTTTTAGTAATGTTGGAGTGTTGATCGAGGTTTGTATAATGTTCTGGATCCATAAGTTTATGCCTTTTGAGGAGTTTAATTGAATGATCTAAAAGCTGACTTTTGTTACCAAATTGGAGTAGAATGTACCTTGAGATATATGGAAGCTACAGTTAAAATTTGGTGGCATTTGGATGTTCCTAGAGGAAGTTATTAAGGTTTGAAATTGGTGAAATAATGTGCTTTTTGAGGATTATAAGACCAAAGTTTAAGGGCAATGATATGTCAGACCCTTGACTTGTCATGCGCCAAATCTGAGCCATCCGATGAGAGTGCCACAGATTTAGGATGGATCAGACGACTGAGGAATCATCCTCAACCTCCACCTAGTTTGCAGATCGTGGCTATAGTTGGAGACCGGGACCGCTGACCACGTTTTCCCTCTATGACCCTTCTCACGGAAAACTGATCGAGGCATTGCCTCCTCCTCATCACCAGGAACTCATCAGCCCTCGCACGACCTCCAGTGAGGCCTAGAACCACCTACATGACTAACTCTGACAACTACTCTCTCCAGCGTGCCCAAGCTAGTTGGGGCTTTCGTGTGTTGTCCTCCCCTCGCACATACGGCACATTCACGAGCATCACATGGATGCTTTTCCACCTTCCCTTCATTCAATTCATCCAGAGCATTGCCCGATGATCCTATCCTACAACCAAGCTTTTCCAATTCATCCCCTCCGCAGCACAGCTCCTTCTCGGACCGCCGCCACCACGATCTCTTCGTTTGAACCCTTTCTTAAGCTTCGTCGTACTCCCAGACACCTCAACGGTGCCTCAGAAAGGCTTTGAACTTCCTGAACTAGTCTAGCCATCTCCTTCTTCACCACCTCGAACCATCTACTCCGATCACCCCAGCCGTTTATGCCCCAGGGGGAGTCAGGCTTCGAGAAGTTGCCGCCTTAACCCTATAGGCCTTCGTGAAGGTGACCAAGCAAGCAATTGCACACGAGCCACACTTGACTGACCTCTTTTGCTCGCCAGAGGAGCCGGCGCGCGAAGACGCTCTACTTTGGCAGAGAAACAAAGTCTTGCTGTGGGACTCTGCGAGCGAGAAAGCGAGAAAGAAAGAACCCTGAACCAGAGGAATCAAATCCCCTGAACCGGCCGGTTCACAGTGAACCAACCAAGAATCGGTCGACCCACCTCAAGTTTGACCTACAAGGAGCCGCGCCCCAACTGAAGGCCACGTGGCGGAGTGCCATTGACTGAGGGAGGTAAATACCCCAAAATTTTGCAGATCTTTGATAATTTGTAGAAAATAGCTCGATTACCAGAAAAATACATAGAATATACCAAAATTCTTGGAAAAATACATAGAACAAGATGAAAGCATAACATCAGGCTTTTGACGAACTAATATCAATGATATCATGTAAGATATAGAATGCTTAGTTCATGAGTAGTAAATACTAAATGATGATATACAATTATGGAAAAATGTCAGTAGATTCGTGATCATGTTTATAATTCATATGATGTCAGATATGGTCATGTTAATGCACGAAATCTTGTAATTTGATTAATATGTCTAATTAGGGCTAATAACACTAAAGATGATGCAATTAATACATACATACTCAATAAATGACAAAATTCACAGAATAAGCTCATATCAGTATATGGAACCTCAGTATTAATTATGAGATCATAATGATGAACATAATCCATGTTATATGAAGATGAATCTTAATACATGGTTTTAAACCATAATCTCAGTTAATGGTGTAACCTAGGGTTAATTAATTTGCACAAAATGCTATGGAAGATAATGTTCAGATAATGAATCATAATCTAGAATATGACATCAGTATGATAATTCTAAGACAAGAATGCAAGTAATGATGAGAATATCCTAATGAGTTAAGAAAACCCTAAAATGGATACGATTAGGGTTAAGACAAAATGTAAGATGATGAGAACCTGATGATAGTATATGATCTTGTCTTGATCAGGGTTTGACCAAGAAATAGATGACATGAGGAATATGTGATTAGGATGTCTCTTTGGAAGGTACACCATTACCTCTTACTTGGCTTATTATACAATATGCTTGTGTTATATGCATAGTAAAATACTTGGCATATGGTATTGGATGAAATTATTGTTCTTGTATGATATGTTTGTTGGTTTTCTATACTTACTGCTATGAACACATCAAACATAATATCTCTGTTCCATTATATGAAAGCACCAACTCTTTGGTAGTGTGCTTGGAAGTGACCGAACTCTTTGGTAGTGGTCACATTGTACATATGGAAGCACCAACTCTTTGGTAGTGTGCTTGGACCCAACTCTTTAGTAGTGGTCACAGTGTACATATGATCCAACTCTTTGGTAGTGATCATAAAGGCCTTGAGATATAATGGAAAATGTGCTTAAAATATGTGTTCTCTTTTGTTAATGAATATCTTTGTGCAAGTATACACTTTTCTTATATTCTTCTGTCTTTGCCAAGTATTACTTTTATCTTATTGCCAAGACATGATGAGAGGTATATAAAAGACACGTAGGCGTACTCATTACAATATTCTTGAAATATTGTGCTGACGTGTACCGCATGTAATCTTTTGTATAGGTTGTGGTTATGCTCTTGAAGATCTAGGATAGTTGAGAGTTGTGTGGCGAGCTGATGTTCAGGTGAACCTGTTGTCTTAAGATCCTGTAGTTTAGTGGTAGTACATGTATATGTTAAAGTTTTCTGTTCAATATGTATTATCAAATGTTGTAACAATTCATGTTGTAATTATATGTTGAATGGTGAACATGTGTGTATGGTTTTATTATTGTTCATGTACATGTGCTACTGATTGTTTCCTTTTGACTCCCTTGATTTTCTTCTTCTTAGCCTAGTGTGGGATGTTTAAATTGGGATTCTCACTGAGGTGAGGATTTCAATTTGGACGTCACACATCAGATTAAGTTTTAGAAAATCCGGGGACGTCACAGGTGGTATCAGAGCATGAACAATAGCAAAGCCTGGCATTTGCTCATTATGCAACACAAAACTAAAGAACCTTGAACTTTAATAATCTTTTAGGGTTAGATTAGTTGTCTTTTAGAGACTAGACCTGACCTAGCCTCTAGGTTAGCACCTAGATGTCTAAGAACTTGGTCTAGACTGGTGCTTGTTGAGTAGCAAGTCCTTGGCTGTCGTTCCTTCCCTGTGGTGCAGTGGAATGGGACGTTGCACTATTTGGAAATGACGTGCATCAAGGGAAGAGAAACCCTAGACATATTGTGCACGTTGTCTAGCGGAGCTACACTAGTCTACCCCTTGTTCTCACCCTTTTCACTAGTTTTCATGACACTGGACTCTCTACTATGTGTGGGACACTCGTTTTCAAGATTTGGTTTTTGATTCCAATCGGATCAAACCTCGATAGTTTTCTCTGACATTTGTTTTATCAGAGAAAAACTATATAATATTTTATTATGTATATGTATTACAAAAAAATGTGTCCCCACACATGTACGAGTAGGAGGTGGTCATGTAACCTAAGTGAAAGTGAATGACATCAGTCTAGAAGAGAGAGTAGTTCTAGATTAGATGTCTAGAGCCTTGTTGGAATATATATGATAGATGGAATAGATGAAATAAGTTTGATGATACGGTCTAAGTCTTATATAGATGGTTATGATGATCTATGTTTGTTTTTGAGGATTTGAGATAAGTTTTGATGATGCAAGTATGAGTTCTTTTATGAGATAAGATATGCTAAGTTAAGACAAAGTTGTGAGTCAGCATGAGCCTCAAGCTCTTTTACAAAGGAGGACCTCTAGTGTTAGGACCAGTTTTGGGGTTAGCTCAAGAGAGAGCGAGACCCACAGGGAGAAGGTCAGAGAACCTAGACTCCATGATATGAGAAATACGAGAAATATGTGATATGATATGTCCTAAACTAGAATAATCCTGAGTGAATGAGTTGAGTTGCCTAATGCATGATTCTTATAGACCTGTTAAACCCTAGATGTCATTGGGAGAACCAAACCCTAGAGACAAATAGAGGTTGGCTATATGTGCGCATATGTGAACATGAATATGAGTGCCTACCATCTGGGTGAGGGAGAGAGCCCAAGACCCTGGAGGAGGTAGCTATGTTAGTTCTGAGAAGCCTCATGCTTGGGTTGGTGGTTTCCCACATAGGAATCTAGTGGTGTATATAAGAGAGTTTTGGGTAAGCATGTTTCATGGGTAGAAGACCTATGAAGAGTATGTCATAGCATGTTTTGGTTTGTGCTTTTGTGGCTAGAGCTAATGAAGCTATTAGTTAGTGCCAATGAGGTATACCTGAGAACCCTAGACCGAGAGGGAAGATATAGTTTGTACATATGAGATACTCATAGAGTTGAGTTAGCTCAGAGAGACTGAGCATGGCATTACCCTCTGGTATGGGTTAGGAGAACCGCAATTGGACTATATAAAGTTTTGATACATGTTTCACGAGCCACTGGTGTACTCTTATTAGCACAACCATGATATAATAGATGTAAGGATGTGAACTAATCTCGAGACATGAATAATTGCTGATTAATTTTGTGATGAAATCACTAGTAAATGTTACAATTTATCATAAACAACAAAATAAGCCCATATGAATGAAACATGGTACACGAGGTGTTAATCTTAGTGCTTAACAAAGATGGAAAATATAGTTTGACAGCTAGCACAACATAATGCTTATGACACCTTGATATAATCTAGATGGATAATGTGGGTTAACTTTGGTTAACTCCTTTGGAACATGGTAATATGATGTTGAATAATAATGTATGGGTTAAGATAAGGATGCAACCCTAGCATATGAGATATGTAATGACATAACCTAAGTTTCTAAACCCTGAGTTTAACCTTGAATAGAGTGTTTGTGCACCAAGATGGTTGTAAAACCCTCTAATAGTGCTTTGGATACATGGTTCTAGGTAATCTTGCAGATATGTTACACCTAGAATAGTTCCTACATGTGGATGAAGGCAAGATAAGGTTTTCCTTGGAAATATGAGTATGGTTTACTTTCGAGGACGAAATTTCTTTTAAGATGTATATGATGTGACAAAGTGGTTTTTGGCTTAATTCCGAGGACGTAATTTCTTTTAAGGTGTGTAGGATGTGATGGAGTGGACTTTGGAATCCTAAAATGTCCAATGACACAAATGAAGTCATACATGTCGAGTTGTTTTGAGTATCTTAAGTGTTTTAGTAATGTTGGAGTGTTGATCGAGGTTTGTATAATGTTCTGGATCCATAAGTTTATGCCTTTTGAGAAGTTTAATTGAATGATCTAAAAGCTGACTTTTGTCACCAAATTGGAGTAGAATGCACCTTGAGATATAGGGAAGCTACGGTTAAAATTTGGTGGCATTTGGATGTTTCTAGAGGAAGTTATTAAGGTTTGAAATTGGTGAAATAATGTACTTTTTGAGGATTATAAGACCAAAGTTTAAGGGAAATGATATGTCACACCCTTGACTTGTCACGCGCCAAATCTGAGCCATCCGATGAGAGTGCCACAGATTTAGGATGGATCAGACGGATGAGGAGTCATCCCCAACCTCCGCCTAGTTTGCAGGTCGTGGCTATAGTTGGAGACCGGGACCGCTGACCACCTTTTCCCTCTCTAACCCTACTCGCGGAAAATTGACCAAGGCATTGCCTCCTCCTCATCACCAGAAACTCATCAGCCCTCGCACGACCTCCCGTGAGGCCTAGAACCACCTACACGACTAACTCTGACAACTACTCTCTCCAGCGCGCCCAAGCTAGTTGGGGCTTTCATGTGTTGTCCTCCCCTCGCACATATCGCACATTCGCGAGCATCGCATGGATGCTTTTCCACCTTCCCTTCGTTCAATTCGTCCAGAGCATTGCCCGATGATCCTAGCCTACAACCAAGCTTTTCCCAGTCATCCCCTCCGCGACACAACTCCTTCTCGGACCGCCACCACCACGATCTCTTCGTTTGAACCCTTTCTTAAGCTTCGTCATACTCCCAGACACCTCAACGACGCCTCAGAAAGGCTTTGAACTTCCCGAACTAGTCTAGCCATCTCCTTCTTCACCACCTCGAACCATCTGCTCTGATCACCCTAGCCGTTTTATGCCCCAGGGGGAGTCAGGCTTCGAGAAGTTTCCGCCTTAACCCTGTAGGCCTTCATGAAGGTGACTAAGCAAGAAATTGCACACGAGCTATGCTTGACTGACCTCCTTTGCTTGCTGGAGGAGCTGGCGCGCGGCGACGCTTTGCTTTGGCGGAGAAACAAAGTCTTGTTGCGGGACTCTGCGAGCGAGAAAGCGAGAAAGAAAGAACCCTAAACTAGAGGAATCAAATCCCCTGAACCGGCCGGCTCATAGTGAACCAACCAAGAATCGGTCGACCCACCTCAAGTTTGACCTACAAGGAGCCGCGCCCCAACTGAAGGCCACATGGCGGAGTGCCATTGGCTGATGGAGGTAAATACCCCAAAATCTTGCAGATATTTGATAATTTGTAGAAAATAGCTCGATTACCAGAAAAATACATATAATATACCAAAATTCTCAGAAAAATACATAGAACAAGATGAAAGCATAACATCAGGCTTTTGACGAACTAATATCAGTGATATCATGTAAGATATAGAATGCTTAGTTCATGAGTAGTAAATACTAAGTGATGATATAAAATTATGGAAAAATGTCAGTAGATTCGTGATCATGTTTATAATGCATATGATGTCAGATATGGTCATGTTAATGCACGAAATCTTGTAATTTGATTAATATGTCTAATTAGGGCTAATAACACTAAAGATGATGCAATTAATACATACACACTCAATAAATGACAAAATTCACAGAATAAGCTCATATCAGTATATGGAACCTCAATATTAATTATGAGATCATAATGATGAACATAATCCATGTTATATGAAGATGAATCTTAATACATGGTTTTAAACCATAATCTCGGTTAATGGTGTAACCTAGGGTTAATTAATGTGCACAAAAATGCTATGTAAGATAATGTTCAGATAATGAGTCGTAATCTGGAATATGACATCAGTATGATAATTCTAAGACAAGAATGCAAGTAATGATGAATATATCCTAATGAGTTAAGAAAACCCTAAAATGGATATGATTAGGGTTAAGACAAGATGTAAGATGATGAGAACCTAATGATAGTATATGATCTTGTCTTGATCAGGGTTTGACCAAGAAATAGATGACATGAGGAATATGTGATTAGGATGTCTCTTTGGAAGGTACACCATTACCTCTTACTTGGCTTATTATACAATATGCTTGTGTTATATGCATAGTAAAATACTTGGCATATGGTATTGGATGAAATTATTGTTCTTGTATGATATGTTGGTTGGTTTTCTATACTTACTGGTATGAACACATCAAACATAATATCTCTGTTCCATTATATGAAAGAACCAACTCTTTGGCAGTGTGCTTAGAAGTGACCGAACTCTTTGGTAGTGGTCACATTGTACATATGGAAGCACCAACTCTTTGGTAGTGTGCTTGGACCTAACTCTTTAGTAGTGGTCACAATGTACATATGATCCAACTCTTTCGTAGTGATCATAAAGGCCTTGAGATATAATGGAAAATGTGCTTAAAATATGTGTTCTCTTTTGTTAATGAATATCTTTGTGCAAGTATACACTTTTCTTATATTCTTCTGTCTCTGCCAAGTATTACTTTTATCTTATTGCCAAGATATGATGAGAGGTATATAAAAGACACGTAGGCGTACTCAGTACAATATTCTTGAAATATTGTGCTGGCGTGTACCGCATGTAATCTTTTGTATAGGTTGTGGTTATGCTCTTGAAGATCCAGGATAGTTGAGAGTTGTGTGGCGAGCTGATGTTTAGGTGGACCTGTTGTGTTAAGATCCTATAGTTTAGTGGTAGTACATGTATATGTTAAAGTTTGTTGTTCAATATGTAATATAAAATGTTGTAACAATTCATGTTGTAATTATATGTTGAATGGTGAACATGTGTGTATGGTTTTATTATTGTTCATGTACATGTGCTACTAATTGTTTCCTTTTGACTCCCTTGATTTTCTTCTTCTTAGCCTAGTGTGGGATGTTTAAATTGGGATTCTCGCTGAGGTGAGGGTTTCAATTTGGACGTCACATATCAGATTAAGTTTTAGAAAATCTGGGGACATCACAGTGCCCTTGGTTGAGGTGCGTGTGCTATATCTTCTAGATGCGTGATTGTGTCCATAAGATGTCCAAAAACTGATTGGAAAGCTGTATTAGCTATCTTGAAGGGTCAAATAGGGGTAGGATGGGCTGTTCTATCCCCATCTCATGTACTCCTCCAACTGGTACTAATCTCCTACTGCCACTTCCTGGCACCATAAAGCTAGTCTCATCATGTTCTTCCCATTCTCCAAACTTATTAGCACAACCATAGACCATGGTTAGATATGTTGGTTAGGTAAGAATATACACAACAAATTAGGTCCTATGTCCGTGTAGACTCATCAAACCTTAAGTTCTGATACCACAAAATGTGGAAACCCACCATGCTAAACGAGATTACTCAAAACCAAAATGTCGGTCAATCACTAATTAAGCACATCACCAAAATGGTGTAGAATCAAAACCAAGTAAAGTTTTCAACCATTTTAAGAGGCATTAACACCAACTCCAACTTTTTACACATGGAGCTTTATTCCAGGTAACTTTACACGAGTTCCATGGCCTCAACCATAACCTGACAAAAGATGGTGTCTACATATATATACAACCTTTGTACTATTAAAGATATACAACCAAAAATTTGAGTCAATATACACGATATACAAAACTCCCCACCCAAACGTGAGAGTACAAGGACAACTTTAGGACTCCGCAAAACCCAACCAACCTTCTATCTCTACTGATTTTCAAACTACTCGTCCTCACTATCAAGGTTCTGAAAATGCTGTCAATCACCTACAAAGGGTGTGGAAACCCATAGGGTGAGACCCATGTCACAACAATATGATATAACCTCTAATAACATTTATTGCTTACTATCAACTTTTGTATTTTAAGAAGTTAAAGAAGATAGTATTACAGAGTTGAAAGACCATATAACTTACAAAAAAGATCATGCATAGCTAGATTTATAAGTACATTTGGTTTCTCTTATCGCATTATAAATAACCTATAAATCAAAAGAATCATAGAAAGGATTACTGTCCAATGTGATTCCCAAGTAACCATAACACTTATGCTACACGACTGAATTAAATATTTTAGTAAGCCTTGGTAGTTTAAGGCGTACCATTCAAACTACTAGATGAGCACTACTAAGTTGAAATATGCCCTGTATAAGGTCTATCATGACCAAAATTCTAAAGATCTCTTCCTCTCAGTTAGTACAAGTAAGATCCATAATGACATATCAGTCCAGGTACTAAACAAATGATTTCATCATGGGTATACAGGTTATGACACTAGAAACCAGGGTATAAACCCTTAAATCTGAGTTACAACCACAATCACACTCAATCACATCCACATCTGAGAGACTGTCCTAGTCACTCCCCAAACCTTGGTATCAGGATGACAAAGATATATCCTCCCCACACCCACATATACTTAATAATATATGACTCTGAGCTCCTTTCTGATTACTCATTTCACTATCTAGCAAGTTCTAACACTCAAATAGCTCTACGGTCATAGGTCATTACAAGATTAGGTTACACTTGATTACTTAAGTAAGTTATCCTTTGAATGCATCAATCAAATTACATATTAACACCCCATGGATTGCAAAAGTTAATTTGGGTTTTACAACCTCAGAAAATATAATACATATAAAAGAATTTCATGCTACTCCAACAACACAAGGTATCCAACCATAGTCATGAAGAGAACCCAACCATGCATTAGGGTTTTTTCCTACCATCATTATGGCACCATAACAATAAGTAAAACATTATAAACGCCTTATAATAACCACCATATGATAGGAAAACACATGGGTCAGATTTTTTCTCAATCCGCATCATAATATCACGTATATGACAAAATTTTGGTGTTGTTACACATGTATCACGAATTTTAGACTTTACATATTCAATGAACAATTCACTTTACAGTAAGGAAGCATATAAAAAGTCTAAGTACGACTTAAGAACTTGTATTATCATATTTGTTAGACAAAAACAACACTTACAAAGTCTGACTTTTAGCATTCTAGGAGTTTCTATAGCAATATTATTGACATACATATAGGTAGTAGGGAAGAAATGCATTTAAGGTTATATCACTCACCTGGTAAAGGAGAAAACCAAAGTCTAAAATGGAAATATTTGAAATCATCAACACAATGTCGAGCTTGGTCCATTAAAGAATAAAGATCCAAGAATACCTCCTCCTTTCATGAACAAGGTGGTTTTAGAGTAAGGAAGGGAGGAAGGAGAGTTCTCAACCCTTATGTATATCTTTCCAGTAGAAAGACACCATAAAACTTGGTTGTAATAGGAAAGAGGGTGAAGAACAATAAGGAAAATGATTTGAAAAGCAAGAATCTTACACGAATGGAACAAGGGTTACTGATTAAAGGAACTATATCAATCCAAGGAACCTTGATTCTACCACATGCGTCCACGAAAAAGCTATGATCACTGACCTCGATGGACCCTCATCGACCATTGGTCTCTAGAAAATCTCTTTGAGCTCCTTCAAACACGATTGGAGCTATGCCAAATGAAAATGTAAGGAGAGAAGGACAGGGGGTATTTATAGGGAAAGAACCCAAAAAACTTGTCGACCCACTTGCTAATACCCATAGGTCAAACACACAAGCATCTGGCGACTAAGAAACCCCATTGAGAACTAAAAGTCTATCATTCAGTGTGATATCATCGATCACTAGAAGCTCGTCAACCACTAAATCTCATCAGTCATTGAGACTTTGTTGGTCCTTCCATCACACACACTAATCTCTTTGGTCAAAGAAAACCCTGGTTGGGTATCCAACTATTCCATCGGGTGCCAAAAACTCATAGGACACCAGGGATTCATCAGTCACTGAAGGACAAGTCGTCACTGAGAAATCATCAAGTGATGAAAGTATCACTATACCAACTCACTATAATTTTTTATAAAGTCCATAATAGCAAAGTTCAAAAGCACCCAAAGGAGAAGTAGATTTAGAGGATTCTTAAGGTCATCATGAAGCAACTCAAGAAGTTATTAAGATTTTGTTTACACTCCCATAAATGGGTAATTTGCACAAAGATCCAAAAGTTATATGAACTTGTATAAAAGGAGAAAACAAAGTCTAAATGGGTTCCAATTTCTAAACATAGATTCATTATCAAGTGTGACATCATAATCTAAAGTTAAATTTCAAAAATAAACATCTAATTAATCCAATTAGGCCAAAAATTATGTTTAGTAATTAAGTTGGGTTAGGGGCCTTACATTTATGGTGCTTGGTATGGGCTCCCACAGAATGAGTGATTTATTAGAGCATCTTCATAGAAAGAGAATAATGGATGACAAAGAGGAGAAAGATAAGGAAGATGGGAGAAATAAAGACATTCTTGATTTTGTTACCATGATTACGATTGGTGTGGAAACATGGTACCATTATAGTTTTATGGTGAGAGATCCTCCCACTAATTGGAATGAAGTAAGTAAGTGTTCCTTGAATAGATTAAATAATTGTACAAGTGAGGACTATGTTGAACAATTGTTAGTGAGAAAAAGCGATTTTGATATGCTTTATGAAGTATTAATAGATATTGACGTTTAGTTACCACTAAACATGTTGTTATTGAAGAAGTTATAGCAATGTTCTTGTACATCCTAGCTCACAATATCAAGTATCGAGTAGTCAGATTTCACTATCAGAGGTCCCAAGAAACAATAAGTAGATAATTTCAAGTATTAGTTTGTGTCGTTATGGTAGTGAGAAAAGAATATATAAAACTACACGAGTGCACTCTCAATGGGATTCATGTAATGAGATGGAAATGGTTTGAGGTATATCTATAGATGCAGTAATACTTCAATATTTAACACACTCCTACTTTTTCTATGGTTGGTAACTTTCTTAACTAGGACTATCTAATTTCACTTTATGGATCTCACATTCCTCTAACAGTTATACTCAAGAAGAAAGCTTTCGATCACAATAGAAAATGGATCATAACCACCAACATGTTTGTCTTCCGATCCCAAGATGATGTACATCTATGCATGACCTAGTTGGGAGGGTTATACAACTAATTCCAAAGATTTAGAACATTATATAGAAAGGACAACCTTTGCATTCCAATTGATAAATATTGTGAACTCAAGTACTTACATACATGATAGAATATAATTACTTGACTTATAATTTGTGATGATTGTGGTGTAGAGAAGCATTATCTTATGGATGAAGGATATTGAATGGTCTAGGATTATTGGCATGATATCAAAAATAAGGTATCACATGAATAATTGAGTTAGGAATAGGCCACAAAATCATAAGTAGCTATTTAATATCTATCACTCCAGTTTCCAAAAAGGCATTATTGTGAGAGCATTTGAACTACTAAAGAGTAAATGGTCATTTAAGGACAAGCTACTTTTTCAGCCTCTAAACACAAATAAGGATGATAATTATTTTTTTATGCCACAAAACTATATCATACTTGAGGAACATGATGATAATGTATTAGAATCCCAACAATTAAAAATTCTTGATGAAGGAGATATGGATATCATGGGACAAATACATGGAGATGAGATTATTACACATGTGGAGGTGACTAGATAGTGGAAAAACTTTCAACATGCTTTGTCACATGATGTAAAGCTCGTTCCCACTACCCAAGGATCTAGTAGAGTTTCAGGAATGATGATTGGCCCCACAGACCACTACTGACCTTAACTGCATGATTTGTCCTCACTCACACATAAGTCAGGGTCATCTTCCCAACTGGTCACCCATCCTAGTACTCCTCCAATCTAAGCATAGTTAGCTTTGGAGTTCTTAGTCATGGACACCTTGAAAAGGAGGTGATACTTGGTGAAATGGGTAGTCCAATCATTCCTTTTAAGAAATTTTATTCGGGGTCTTAAACCTGGGATGTTACTATCTCACTTACTTACACTCTTGATGTCCTCGTCAAGGCTCAACTATATGACCTCATAATATTTGTAACTTCTCAACTTTCCACCCATCCTAGTACTACTCCAAGCTGAGCACACTTAACTTTAGAGTTCTTAGTGATGCGATCCTTTAAAAGGAGGTTCACCTTGTTGATATGGATTGTCTACTCATTCCTTTTAAGATTATTTTATATGAGACGTTAAATCATGGGATGTTAAACATGATATATTTAGAGATTATCAACAAAGAGGGGATGCTTGATGGCTATTTATATGTAGTTCATGGTTTTATCTTTTCATGTGTACTTTTTTTTGAACACTTATTTATATGTGTGTCCCTATTTATATGTATTTGAATATGTGTGTCAAATGCATCTAAAGGCATCTAGATGCCTTTCCATATTGCAGGTGTTTTCATTGAATATGTGTTTTCATTGAATATGTGTGTCAAATGCATCTAAAGGCATCTAGGTATGATCTTTACTTTATACACTTGGTTCCCATCCTTGTTCCTTGTTGTGGTGGATTGGATGTGATAGTTGTGTTGTGTTGCATACAAGATCTTTATAAGTATATGTAGTGGTGGGGAGAAAATGAAAGAGGTTGTGGTGTTATGTTTCACACTCTCTATTAGTAGTTATGATGATTGCATATTTTATTGGAATTTGCAAGTATTATTTGTTGTGATTCTCTACTGGTGGTTGTGGTCGTGTTGGTTATGGTGAATGTGCATGTGTTATTGAAGGTGGTGGTGCTGATTGTGATGGTGGATTTGGATGATGATTGGGTGAGTAGGAAAAAAGGTGCATGAAAGTGGTTGATTTGATGGTGGAGAAACGAAGTAGTGAGTGGTTTAGTTGTTTATATAGGACATCTAAAAGAGCTCATGTTATGAAGATTTCATGTTTTGAAAAATTCTTGTTATGAAGAGTTCTTGTTTTGGTGAGAAGTGAGGGGTTTAATCAACAGAGCAATGAGTGCTTTAGTCAGAAGAATAGTAATGGGTGAAGAGTTATTAGTTTGTGTGTAGGCTGTTGTGAGTTTTGCTAGATTGAGGATTGTGGATGGGTTGTGGTCATGGTTTAGTTCATGCATCATGGAGGATATATGATGTGTGTTGTTGGTTTGTGGTGTTCGTGTTGATGAGGTGGAGTGGTGTAGAGACTTCTCTATTTTGTTGATTTGTGGTGTTATTGGCTGATGGTGGTGGTTGATTGTGGTGGAGTTCAATGTGGTGGTGGTGTTGATTGATGGTGTTGGTTGGTGGTGGCCATTGGTGGTGGTGGAGTTCAATGTGGTGGTATTGCTGGTTGATGGTAGTGGTGTTGCTAGTTGATAGTGGTGGATGGTGTTCACAGGTATAAGAGGAATTGGATGGTCAAAACACCCTCTCAGATGAGTTTTAGGGTGGAGGATGTGGCTTGGTATAGCCATGAGATTTCCTTTGTATGTAGATGTTCCATATTGCATATTGTTTACATACGTGTATCATGTATGTTTTGTGACTAAGAGGAGAGGGAGAAGTAGGGATGGGTGGTGTGATCATCTAACCTACACATTCACATGCACAACCTATATCATAACCTCCATCACCCAAAAAATCCTCTTGATCCACCACCCTATTAATATATCTTCAATTTTTTTAGATTTAATTGCACAAAATACATGTTTTTATAACATGGATAAGGAGATATCCTATTATTCATGTGCTCCTTTTTTATTACATGATATATGGTGGACTGTGCTATCTAAAACTTCCTCACATGTCTTGATTTTATATATGACCATAGTAGATATGGAATGCCTTACTCAAAATCATGTATGATCACTTAATACAATAATGATAGATTGTGATTTTCATTGCATTGGGACATCCATATCAGATCTTCAATATTTCAATTCCTTACAGTGTGCTTTATTATTATAATTATCTAAAAATTGAATGATGCTAATTTTCATATGATTTTTATATCTCCTTTCCAAACATACAGACATTCATGTCGGATTTGGGGTGAGCTAAACACAGGGACATCCATGCCATGGACTTTGGATTCTGCTTTCATGGATTTGTTTTGTTATTGTTGTGTGTATATTGAGACAATGTGGTATATGTTGAGACATTTGGTTGTTATGATTTATATTGAGACATGTAATTGACGTGCTTGTTCTTGAGAGTATGTCATTTTTATGTTCGTTTGAGACATATTTTGGTTTATGTCGAGTGAACTTTATTATGCAATGCCAGTATTATGGTTTGTCCCATGGAATTGTTTATATGAATGGTTGGATCCATTATTGACCTCTATATGTTGAATTCCAACCATTAAGATGTTTTGATTTATTGGTTTGTGAAAAATAATAATATCGCTTATGTTGCATGGATTATATTCACTTAAGTATATGCATGACGTGATTAATACAAATGATGCATTGAAAACACATGTTTACCAAACAAGATGATTAAAATAGTAGTACTTGCATTTATTGTACTTCTAAATATGCAGACATCCAAACAATGTAATTAGGAATTCTAGAATTTGTTAATTGTGTAGTGAAAATCCCATTAGTCAAAATAAATAATCTACATTGTATGTAAGTGGTACATTGTTTCTTCTTTGTAGAAAAAGAGTGACGATGAAAATGGATTCATTCAAGTGTTTAAATGTCATAAAATCCAAAAGACCTAAAGGATGAGTAGCCAGTGGACAAAACACAAAGATGAAACTAGATATTGTATATCCAAATGATCAAGTTGCATTTGAGGAACCCATGTGTTACCTGATAAAAATCAATGTTGTGAATCTTGTTTGGTTATAAAAATTGAGGTGAAAAAGGAAAAGGTAGAGAAAACAATGATGAGAAATGAAAATAAAACTTTTATCACTTGAGTAGGAATGGTCCTCAAAGGTGAAACCCTTGGAATAAAAGATGCATCATAATTTTTCATTGTGATGAAGTGACGGTATTGTGAAAGACAAGGAAAAATCATTTTGACATGTTTCTCAAGCAATAGACTAAGGAGAATATCATGAAAATAAGAAAAACGAGAGTCAAATGGAAGATAGGCCCACCTTTACCATTAATATTTCTTGCAGACCTACATGATGGAGAGGTCCCATATTTACATTGGTTTCCTCATATATATCTATACATAATAATAGTAGCATATTTAGCCATTGTAAAAAAAATAAATATAGACAAATAAAATGAAAATAAATGTAGTCAAATGGTATACCTTTATTGTTGGTTATAGTTCAAAGATAACCAACACTAAAAGTGATACATCTTTTTAATGATCCTAAATTGTTAAAGTGAGGAGATATGAGGCATAAAAATATATCTATCATTGGTTCCCTCTTGGGAATTAAATAAAGAGTATGGAATAAGGTGTGGGATGTATATCTTCCCATGCTAATTGTGTAGAAATCCTATCAGCGTGCTAGTGATGGATGTGGTGAAAAAAGGAGATGGAATTTGTGAATGATCATGTATTTGGGTTCACTCTTTAGAATTTTTCTATCATTGTATGGTTTTTATAACTTTTCCTACTCATTGTCTTAGTAGCTCCTAACTGGTAAGTATGAGGGGCATATATAATGTCTAAGGTTTAGGGTCAAAGTAGGGAAAATTGTTGTGCCTCCGCTCTAAGATAGGTCAAATAGAATGCTTCTAGCTTCCAATAACTAATGTAGAGATTTGAAGGTCTTAGACATTGTATTATTAAGACTTATGGAAATTAGATAATGCACATGGGTGGTCTGTACACCATGCCATATAATGGTTGTTCACGCCATTTTGGGTGGCAAGACCTAGGATGAACTCATTTCACTCGCTAACCCTTAAAAAGTTTTTTTGTGGTGTTTTTCCCACAAACTAAAGAACATTCCTCAATCTAAGATCAAAACTTATCTGTATGTTTCTTAGATGGATGTATTAACTCCGCCTATGTTTTCATACATTTTTTTGCAAATATAGCCGGTCCCAAGCCTGGGTAAAGGAGGAGGGATGTGGATGCCCAAATTGATGCTTGGCACAGGATCACTGCAAGATGGTTGAAATGGAGAAGTGCAACTGGAATATTATGTGATCGGAAGATCCCTCCAAGGTTAAAAAGTAAGTTTTATAGGACAATTATACAACCAACCATGCTCTATGGGAGTGAATGTTGGACGGTGAATAAATAAGGTCTCAATAAGATGAACATGGCTGAAATGCATATGCTGAGATGGATGTGTGGGAAGACAAGAAAAGTTTTCTTGAAAAATGATTATATTAGGAATAAAGTGGAGGTGGAGAGCATTAAGGAAAAGTTGTGTGAGGGCCAAATCAGATGGTACATACATGTGCAACATAGACCAACTAATGTGCCTATACAAATCAATTCTATTGAGTCAAGCACAATAAATAGAAGAAGAGGAAGACCTAAATTAGCATGGCATGTGATTATAAAGAAAGATTTTGAATCTTATACATCTCAACTAAAATATGGCCCATGATAGAGATGAATGTAAATGAAGGATCCATCCACCCGACCCCAACATAGTTGGGACTAAGGGTTAGATGATGATGATTAGGTGGATGTACTGGGTGACATGGGTGAAAATGTGGATAAAAAGCCAACATAAATTGAAAGATTGTTTCTAATCATGGTCATAAACTAAAGACCAAAATTCTTCATCAATTGGTGGACTCTCTAATGATGAGGCACATAGTAGTGATAAGAGATAAAGGAGAGATGAATATAACACTCATTTTTGGTCATGAATCTTTCTTGTGTGGATTCCTTTTAGTGGGAGAGGAATAAAATAAGATCAAAATGAGAGACCTACTTGATTCCGAAAACCACAAAGTGTCTAGGAATGATGACTTAGTTCAATATTCCATATCCTTAGAGATGTCATAGGTGACCTTGTGTATAGTCATTATCCCATGGGAAGGATGTATCCCGATGAAACACAATTTGTATTATGTAAAATGGATCAATTAGAGTCATATTCATGAACTCCCTACAACTTACCCTACTTTAGTAGGATTGGAAATAATGTCTCTAATTGGATAGGAGTTAACAACAACTTAAATGCATTTTTTGGTCGGTAAAGCACCTTTTCTACATTTTGGTACGTACATTATTAATGTAAGAGTGAGAGGTAGCCTGAAAAAGATACCTGTTATTGTAAGAAGATAGATGAAAAAAGATGCATAGGACCTAAGAAAGAAAGAAAAACTTTTAGATGAAATTAAGGAACAAAAAAGCAAGCATGACCAAGGAGTCCATGGAACAACTTGAAAGGAGAAACACATAGACATGGGCAAGCTAGTGTGGTCTACATGAATCCAAGGCCGACAATGTCAACATGGATTTCCTTCCAAAGTTTAATTGGTGGCCTTTATTTATCATCATTCACTCTAATATTTCTCTCCCACCAAATATTATAGAGAATGAACATGATAATAAACCTTTGCCTCTTAGAGCTACCAAAGAGAAAATCACTCCAAGATCTATAAGAAAAATTGGAAGAAAGTTCTTAACAGGAAAAATGCCATACTTCTCTTGTGTAGGGACACTCGAAAAAGGATAATAAGTCCTTTTACAGATAAATCACATAGAGGCAACAAGAATCCCCCTCCTTCTAGTGTAGTATGATGTAGGAAGCTTATTATGGGACACTATTCCCATATGAACCTGATATCTTCTGGGGAATACTTCTCTTCCAAATCCAACAATAGATTTTAGAGATTGGATCAAAACTTCTAATATAATTCTAAATATCTCTCATCTTCGGATTTGTATGATCACAATAAGTGATGTAGTCATCAAAGTTTAAGGGATAGAGAGTAGTGTTGATGAACTATGCAAACTTCTTATTTTTTGTTATTAGGATTATCTCAATGACCTATAGTGATAATATATTTAAGATGAAATTTTATAGGAACTTATAGATTTAGAATGGAATCCAACCCAATGATATCATGAAAAAATTTACAATTAAAGACCCAATGGTCTTGCTAGATCTTGGTCCTATTGCCTTTACCAATAACAAAGTTGGTTGGCTTAATAATATCACCTCTACTTCTAAGGATACTTGAAAATAACCAAGGCATTAAAGATGATACAACAACAGACCAAAAGGAATGCTTAGATAAGTATTTCTCATTGATCCCACTTGACCCACTAAATATCCTTCTTACTAACTGCATTCCAACTGTTTATAATGAGGAAAGCATGCAATATTTCTCAAATATTCACGAGTCCTAAACCTCATTCTTTATTTAGTTTAGTAAATGTGTCCTACTTGATAAGATGAAGCATGGGATTTTCATTAGTTTTTCCCCACATGAAGTCAAGACAGATTTTCTCCAATTCATCCATAACCGCAACTAGAATAGGAAAAGAGTAGCTCCACTACAAATGAATAGAATTGAGGGGAAATTGAATCAACTCTAGTCTAGATGCCATAGAGACATTTTTTTATTTTGACCCTTCTAACTTTGATTTGACTTTATTCATGAGGAGGAGCATGTCGACTTAGTAATTTTCCCAATAAATAAGGGAATACCCAAGTACTTGAAGGGTAGGGTACAAACTTTGAAATTACGGATGTTGTTAACATCAGTTTTGGAAGCTTCTTTACTAATAATTATCTCAGTTTTTGAATCATTAACCTTCGAACCCAATAGTTTGACAAGTCAAGAACGTGTAGTAGATTCAACATTCTTCACTTTAGCTTGATTAAAAATCATTAAGTCATCAATAAATATAAGATGAGACATAGATGGGTTTTTAGAAGCTTTAATAGGAGAGATGAAATTGTTGTTCAAAACTTCATTCATAATATAAGAGAAGGCTTGCATAACAAATGACAAAAGAATAAGGGAAATGGGATCTTCTTATCCAACACAACTAGTAGATTTGAAAAAACTTTAGTAGGCTCACCATCAATAATAATCTTATTAGAAGCACAATGGGAAATATTAGAGATCCATTTAACCTAGATGTGGTGAACCCATTTTAAACATTATTGCATCAAGAAATCCCAACTGATCGTGTCTTATGTTGGGTTGTACGTGGTCAGAGTAGGTAGCAGAAACAAAAATTTTACTTGACCATAAACCCATAACCAGCAAATCACATCAACATCTATGTAATGGGAAGGATGATTTTAGTGAGTTATACCTGGTCCTAAGGCTTGCTCAGTGACTATACCTCACAGCAAGTGCAGTCTTCAACCACCTGTCTTCGACGAAATCTATGCAACTCCTAGTCTTGACCTAGACTATGGTTGATTATCATCCTCCTGAGCAAAAGAAGTCTCCCACCTCTATAGATAGTCCACATGGACTACTGAGAACTCTAGTCATCCTAAAGAATGGACTAGAAGGAGTTGTCCGCTTCCATTGGCGTACTGGTCACCAATACGTTCTCCCACAACCAGTTGCTTTTCTACAGTTGTCTTTCCCTCACTGTTCCTCCCTGGATAGGTAGAACTTGGCAGGGCTCTCTTGGTTACCAAAATCAGAGCAGACAAAAACTTTGTAGAGAAACTAATGTTCTGAGTTATGTCTCTTTTGTGTGTCTGGAGAAGCCCCATGTATCCCTCTATTTATAGTAGAGGGAAAAATTAGGGTTCCTAGTCTGTGCTGGAGTAGAAGAGTCTGGATTATCTATGAATAATTTGCACTGCGGTAGGAGAACTAATCATTTCACTAGTGAACCGGTCAGTTGGCATAGTGAATCGGGTGGTTCACAATCCATACCTACTTGCAATTGACATTTCTAATTCATTTCTAATTAATGCAAAGATTAATTCTTGTCCCAGTCAAATTGAACAAGTGAAACAGGAAACTTTTCTAACAAATTGGGAAACCCAACACTTTCTTGTTTGGTCCAAGTAAACCAATCAATTCACCAGAGTGAACCGGTCGTCTGACTACCTTGAGCTGATCGGTTCACCCAGTGAACCGGTCTCAATCAATCTAACACTCTAATCAATTGGTTCAACACTTGAACTTGATGATTCTGAGTCAAGTCTATTGATTGAATGTTTGATTGAGTATATAAACACTTTAGTAATCAATCCAAACATCATTCATGGATAAACTCCTCTTCCAGGTGAATCCTATGTGTGTGACCCTATAGGTCCCATATCACATTGGCAGTGAATGTCCATAACTAGCTTATGACATCACAAGCAAAGATAGGTGCCTAGTCACACGTCAGTGCTACCCAAGTGATATGGAAAGTTGGAGAACAACTTTCAATCCTACAATCTATGATTGGTGTTCTAGTGAATGAATAATTCCTTTGTCTCTGATATCTTGAATAAACTCAAGGCATGGAGTTGTCATCCTTTAAATGTTCATTCTTGTTTCTTGAACTAGAGCAGACTATCTGAGATATATGTGAACTCAATATATTGATTCACATGTGCATGCACATTCTATTCTCAGTCTCGCTTATCAAGTGGCCTGGACATCATACTCCCTTATGAGGGACAAATCCCATTTCTATCACTCACAGTCTATCTCATGTGTCAAAGACACCCAATCATTACCTTTATAACAACCCATGTTTGAGGACTGCATTTGATGATGTCAAAGTGTACCCAATCACATTCGATGAGTGCAGTGATTTCAAGTCTAAGAATCACAATCACCACCATCACTATGAGAGATGATTCTGACTACCATGTCATGGTTCCATGTGTCACTCTCATGGTGGGTCTATCCGATATACTATTCTCAAACATGTATCTATGTGCTTGGTTTGATATCATATATCATGACTAATGAGACATTGTCATCAAGCAACACACACTCTAGTCTTGATGTGTCATTGTTGTCTATCAACCTTCCACAATGACATCCGACTAGGGACATAATAAGAATGTACATACTCTTAGCATCTGTATGATATCATTATTCAGGTCCTTAACCCAAAGACATACATTATTGAGTATTGTCATTCTTTAGACATTCATTCTGCTCCATCATTTATCTCATAATTGATTGAACTAGAATGAATTGGAAGCTTTCCTTTGATATTTATCAAATCAATCAGAACATATGCCAATCCAATCATTATATGATTAGCTCTCTAGGCATACATACCAACAGACTCCCACTTGCACTTAGAGCCAATCACCTTTGAATCATATTCTTAGTGATCTCTAAACATGTCCAACATGTTTCTATTGAGCTAGTGCAAATCCAGTGAGTTAGCAACATTTTACTTTAGTCGGTATATTGCATGGTTCACATATCCTCATTGTACGCCATTTTGTATGAGATGGAGTTTCCATAATATGCTATCTGATATTCCTTGCCTAACAATTAGCTCCATTGTTTGACTTAGTATTTCTACTTTGTCATCAATGGTTGGAATATCTATAAGTTCATCTGTATGAACTTCTAGATCCATATAGTATCCTCTGGTGTTCAAAACACAAGGATACTCAACATTCCTTTTAGAATTAAATGGCCTTTAATTTTACTCAGAACGTTTCCATTTATCAACATATATTCACTTTTATATTTTGTATTTTGCGATCAATTTCTATCATTTTGGAAGCTTGCATCTGTGTAACTAATTTACACTCAACTCTTCCTTTTATTACCATAGAACTAATCCTTTCATACTTCATAAGTACTTAAATAAGTTCTTTATGGCATTCCAGTGACTCTCACTAAAAGTAGACATACATCCACTCATCATGTCCATTACATACGAGATAACTAGATATGCATATCATATTGTCATGTCCAATACATACAAGATGATGAATGCATATATATATTTTCTTATCATGTTCGATACATACAAGATAATTGGATGACTACATACATGATAGATCCAATTGTGAACGCATAAGGCATCTATCTATGTGTTCCTATTCTTCATAAGAATTTGGGACACTAGGCATCTGAGAGATTAACTCCATGTAATATGGACACGTTTCTCTCACTAAATCTTTGCATACTCAACTCTTCAACATAGACTGCCAATGTATGCTCTCTGTTTATCATGTCAAGAGACTTTCGAGAACTATCTCTATAGGTCTCTATTCCTATCACATAGGACATTTCTCTTTATTCCCTTAAAGAAGGTATTTCCATGCCAATTTCTATTCTTAGAACATTTTATTTCTCATCATCATGTGGAATATGAATACACTCCCACTAAATCTTTGTAATCACATATCCCTTCTTTATTTCGATATATCAGTCAAAACTTTTGACTATATAATCAAAGTAAAGACTCCAGTTATGAGATGCTTGTATTTAATCAATCATATTGATTAATCTCTTGTAACTTATAGACTGCATTTGCATTAATGGAATTATAAAACCCTTCAGGTTGTGTCACATACATAGCCTCATGTTATTACTTCTAGGAATGCAATTTTAATATCCATATGCCAAATTTCATAGTCTTCAAGTTCCAATAGCAAGCATGATCCTTTATGGCCTATAGCCACTGCAATTGGTTAAATAAATTCATCAGGTTTAACACCTTAAACTCACTTGAATTCATCTCAATCAATCAACTCTTCAAATGTCATCCATGTCAGTCTTAACTCTTAAGACCCAATTACACTTATGGGTTTTATCCCTATAAGTTCTACCATTAAGATCATACCTTATTTGGTTCACATGGAAGTTATTTTGGATCTTATGGCTTCAAGAAATAGCTCAAAATATAGTTCCTCATCATCATCTAGATAGATTATTGGCTCAACATCATATGACCAATTCATCACCTTTGAGTTTGTAGGATATCATTATCTATCAATCTCAAGGTGTTTTCTACTAGATATATGAGGTGTATCTGTTACATAAGGAATTTGAGATTCCACAACACTTGTGATATGTAATCTCCTTTTGTACCTTATCAGGTTTCAATGTTATTATGTTGATCTCAAACATTTTGAGTTCTACTTCTCTCCCACTGATTCTTTTGGAATTTAGATATCCTTATAACAAACACTTTTTTATTGAATTGAGATTAGTATTCAACTAACATTATGTGATTTGTGAATGAAGCTCTTTCTAAGAAACTAGTTTTCTTATATGATTATCCAATCACTAAAAGACATATTGGAACATTTCTAATACCATATCTCATATGATGTCTTTTATACCTTTTGAATGGTACATTTATTTAGTGTAAAGCATGTTCTTTAGAAGAATTCTAGAAGATTAGTTATTTGTTTGATGATCATGCTCTCACTATTTAGAGTATGATTCCTTCTTTGATTTAGATATTATAATGCCTTAATCATGAGTTCTCTATGATACACTATCATAGTTACTCACAAGGTCCTCAAACATTTGGTTTAAGTATCTCATACATTGATCATATCATAGAATTAATACTTTTACCAAGTTTATTATTCATTTATGATATTCTTGAACACTTCAAGATATTCATATTTGTATTTTATTAAATACCATATCTAAAGTATTAACAATTATTCCAATAGGTATGTATATACATCAATATGTATTATACCTAATAGAATAGTCATTATCCCACTACATCTAGTGAAGATTGACTTGTCATCATGCCCAATAAACAAGACATTCATATCTCTTAATGGTTAATTAACCAAGAGAGTCTAGTTTATCCATCAACATGGAACCTAGAGATGAATTTCTCATTTATTTGTTTAGAGGATAATGCTTATGTATGTTTGAGTCATAAATAACTTTTAGGTATTATTATTTTATCTCATGCATACCAAGTACCACAAGATAAATAAGGCATCACCATTGAAACATGAACTTTATTGATATACATCCTTGCCATTACAAGATGCATAAATAAAATGTTTCTATTTATTAGCAAAATGAAATAGTAGTTCATAACTCTATTACATGCCCTTTGGGCAGAAATAAACTAAAATGTACTTCTATCTATGGCAGCAACACTTGCTTCATTCTTGATGAGTGTTCCTTCTTGGTCCTTTCATAAAGGTCATCACTTCTTTTCAGATCCTGCACATCATATATGTTATATCTATATCTTGGTATCATATACCTAAGATAAAGAAGCATTTTAAGTTTATTTCATGATACCTGGAGTGGAGACTTCCATCCCCTTCTTCTTCTTTAGTTCATCTATATAGAGAGGGAAATTTCTCTTCCAATGTCCTGGCTCATGACAATGGTGACATTTTCCTCCCTTATTCACACCTCCCTTGGCTTTGAGTGTTGAAGATGACTTGGGACGTTGGCTAGCATTAGAACCTTTCTTTTCTTTGCCCTTTCCCTTGCCTTTAGACTTTCCCTTCTTTCTCCTAATGATCTTCACATATTTGGGTTTGTCTTTCTTCATATGTGCCTCGACTATCCTCAACATGCCCAACATTTTTGTCAGTGACCTGTCAACGTTGTTCATGTTGTAGTTCATCACAAACTGACTGTAGGATTCTGGAAACAATTGGAGTATCACATTAGTAGCCAAATCTTGGCTCAGAGGGAATCCTAGTCGATTTAGGTTCTCCACATACCCAATCATATCAAGTGTGTGAGGGCCTACTGGATCTCCTTCTGTCATGACACACTTGAACAATGCCTTGAAGACATCATATCTCTCTTGCCGTGCCTGGTCTTGATACATGTTCTTGAGATGTTGAAGCATCTCAATGATGTCCATGTTCTCATGATGCCTCTACAACTCATATTTCATTGAGCACAACGTCCAACACTTCACAACAATGACTTCCTCAATATTCTTCCTGTAAGTATCCCTTTTAGCCTTTGGTGCGGTGGGAGCAGGTTCTTCTGGCTATGGTGTATCTAGGACATAGAGCTTTTGCTCTTGAGTGAGAACAATTCTCAACATCCTAAACAAGTCGTGGAAGTTGTTCCCATTTAGCTTGTCCTTCTCAAGGACCAATCACAATGAAAAGTGATTTTTGTTGGTAGTCATTTATTCTACAAAAAGGAAATTTACAATTTTAGTCCAAAACAATTTTGATTTGAAAATTGATGATGTTTGATTAGGTCTTTAATTGATGTTCACTTCTCACTATTTTATATCAAATTGATAACCCTCATTATCAATTCGGAAGATTGCAGCATACAACCTTCTTGTTGATAAGATCCTAATTTCATCTAAGCCATGGACCAAGTAGGGATATCATCCACAACTAGATTCTTTCAGGTAGGAAACCTTTTCCAATTGCATCATATGCAACTCCTGATAGATGTCATGCGTAACTCCTTGCCATGTTCATATTTATGCCTCAAGGTGCTTGATCCAATAAAAGTCACCTTGTTAAGTCCAACCCAAAAGCCAACACAATGAATATGCACCCTACGAAGGCAGACCCACATATTCACCATCACACTTCTACGAGATAGACAGTGCACCACACGAAGGCATGCCCACACTTAGTCAATCAAGATTTTTTACGTATGCTACTTTTGGAAGGCATCTTCAACTTAATATGTTTGTTGAGGGGTTTTAATATGCTTATATATGCATATATGTATCCAATCACCACATATATAGTACGTATCATATACATGCTATGTCCAACAAATGAAAACATGCAATAATGACAAAGCGATGATTATGGCCATCCTATTATAGTTCCTTGGAGCCACAAGGAACTACAATCATCTAAGATCTACATCACATGCAACCTGTTAATGATAAAGATCTGTGCTTGCCAATCTGGGTTGACTGGTTCAACCTTTGAACCGGTTGACTCACCTCTTGGCCGGTCAATTGGTCTCCTCCAGTCGATCATCTGGCTCCTCCATATGTCCGTCTAGCTCCTCCATATGGTCGGCTTGTCTAGTCATTGGGGCTTCTAATCGGTCCACCAACTGCTCCTCAGTCAGTTGTCTCGGTCCATCAAGCGGTCATCTTCAATCTTCGTCATAACAAGAAATAAAGCTAATCTTATTTTACATAATCTTTGTGAAACCTCGAGTTACATTCGAGGGGAGAAAAGGTAGAAGAGAATCTTGAGTTATCTTGAGTTATATTTAGAATAGAAGAAGAGGGCTCGGTGCACAGACTGAGATGCAAACAACCATAACCAACCACACACATGCACATAGGGTTCATTGGCCATAACCATGCTACACATCCATCATCAAAAACCATTTTAGGGTGACACATATCAATTGCATATATACCATATCATATATGTATATATTAGTTTGGGATCATGTGTTATTAATCAGATATTCACATTAGTCATTTAAATATTTGCATCGAGTGCAATAAACAAAAGACGATAAAATCAAAATCTGATCATATCGATTATCCTAAAACATAGAGTATTGACGTGGCTCTGATATCAATGTTGGGTTTTACGTGGTTGGAGTAGGTAGCGGAAACAAAAATTTTACTTGACCATAAATCCATAACCAGCAGATCACATCAACATCTATGTAATGGGAAGGATGGTTTTAGTGAGTTATAGCTAAACCTGAGGCTTGCTCAGTGACTATACCTCGCAGCAAGTGTGGTCTTCAACCACCTCTCTTCAATGGTATCTGTGTAGCTCTTGGTCTTGAGCCGGATTGTGGTTGACTATCGTCCTCTGAGCGGTAGAAGTCTCCCGCCTCTATAGTTAGTCCACACAGACTACCGAGAACTCTAGTCATCCTATAGAATGGACTAGAAGGAGTTGTTCCCTTCTGTTAGTATACTAGTCACCAACACACTCTCCCACAACCAATTGCTTTTCTACAGTTGTCTTTCCCTCGTTGTTCCTCCCTAGATGGGTAGAACTTGCTTGGTCTCTCTTGGTTACCAAAACCAAAGAGGACAACAAATTTGCAGAGCAACTGATGTTCTAAATTGTATCTCTATTGTGTGTCTGGAGAAGCCCTTTGTACCCCTCTATTTATAGTAGAGGGCAGGGTTAGGGTTCCCAGTCTATGCTGGAGTAGAAGGGTCTAGATTTTTTATGAATAATTTGCATTGCGACAGGCGAACAGATCATTTCACTAGTGAATCGATTGGTTGGCATAGTAAATAAATTGGTTGGCATAGTAAATAAATTGGTTGGCATAGTGAACCAGGTGGTTCACAAGCCAGACCTACTTGCAATTGACTTTTCTAATTCGTTTCTAATTAATGCAAAGATTAATTCTCGTCCTAATCGAATTGAAGAAGTGATACAAGAAACTTTTCTCACAAACCGAGAAACCCAACACTGGCTCATTTGGTCCAAGTGAATCGATTGGTTCACCAGAGTGAACCAGTCATCTCACTGACCATGTGTCGATCGGTTCACCTAGTGAACTGGTCAGTTGGTGGTCTAGATTGTGCATAACTCAGTCAGTTTAGTTCTCAATCAATCTGAAATCAGTTGGTTCAACACTTGAACTTGATTATTCTGTGTCAACTCTATTGATTGAATGTTTGATTGAGTACCTAAACTCTTTAGTAATCAATCCAAACATCATTCATGGATAAACTCCTCTTCCAAGTAAATCCTATGTTTGTGACCCTATAGGTCCCATATCACGTTGGCAGTGAATGTCCATAACTAGCTTATGACATCACAAGCAAAGATAGATGCCTAGTCGCACATCAGTGCTACCCAAGTGATATGGAAAGTTGGAAAACAACTTTCAATCCTACAATCTGTGATTGGTGTTCCAGTGAATGTATAATTCTTTTGTCTCTGATATCCTTATTGAACTCAAGGCATGGAGTTGTCATCCTTTCAACGTTCATTCATATTTCTTGAACTAGAGCAGACTGTCTGAGATACATGTGAACTCAAATATTGATTCACATGTGCATGCACATGCTATTCTCAGTCTCTCTTATCAAGTGGCCTGGACATCATACTCCCTTAGGGACAAATCCCATTTCTATCACTCACAGTCTATCTCATGTGTGAAAGCCACCCAATCATCACCTTTATAACAACCCATGTTTCATGACTGCATTTGATGATGTCAAAGTGTACCGAATTACATTCGAAGAGTGTAGTGATTTTAGGTCTAAGAATCACAATCACCACCATCACTATGAGAGATGATTTTGACTACCATGTCATGGTTCCATGTATCACTCTCATGGTGGGTCTATCTGATAAACTATTCTCTAACATGTATCTATGTGCTTGGTTTGATATCATATATCATGACTAATGAGACACTATAATCAACCAACACACACTGTAGTCTTGATGTGTCATTGTTGTCTATCAAGCTTCCACAATGACATCTTACTAGAGATATAACAAGAATGTACATACTCTTAGCATCCATATGATCTCATTGTTTAGGTCCTTAACCCGAAGACATACGTTATTGAGTATTGTCATTCTTTATACATTCATTCTGCTACATCATTTATCTCATAATTGATTGAACTAGAATGAATAGGAAGCTTGCCTTTGATATTTATCAAATCAATCTGAACATATGCCAATCCAATCATCATATGACTGGCTCTCTGGGCATACATACCAACATCTTTTGCCTTGAAATAGTTATTTCTATTAAAATCATGTATAATCTCATTTGACAAGAGGACATCATCTTTTATAGTTCTCTACCTGACAAAGGCACATTGGTTGATACTGATAATGTTTGGGAGACATTTTTTAGCCAGCACATTGGTTGATACTGATAATGCTTGGGAGATGTTTTTCAGCTTATTAGTCATTATCTTGGAGATAATTTTATATGCTTCATTAAAAAGATATTTAGGTCTCCATTTTTTGATATCCATGCTATCAAGACCTTTAGTATTAAGAGTTATGAAAACATAATTAGCCTCCTTCAAAATTCTTCCATTAGATAAGAAGTCTTTGACTGCATAAAAATGTTGTTACCAATAATAGGCCAGGCTTTCTTGAGATAATATGCATTGAAACCATTGGGCCCAAGAGCCTTGTCAGTATTGAGACAATGTACAATGTCTTCAATCTCCTTCTAAGTCACACTAGCTACAAGATTATTCCTATATACATTAGAAAGAGTAGAACCATACTAATTGAAATCATTAAGCCCTGCATACTTTTCACCATTGTTAATTAGGTTATTGTAAAAACACATAATATGATTTTTGATAGCCTTAGGATCATATGTAAAGTTTTTATCCACTTGCATGCTTCTAAAATTGTTCTTTTGACATTTGGTTTTCATTGAAGCAAAATATAAGTTTGTGTTTTGGTTCCTTCTTTGAGCCACTTAATCCTTGAATTCTAAGATTCTGTACTAGCTTCAACAACTTTAGCTTCTTTCCTTTGATTACTAACTCTATTTTGAGTTCGAGATTTAGAGGATCTAAGTCATCTTCAATATACTTTTAGGTTTTAGCATTGTCAAAAAGATTCCCAAACTCCTCTTGACTCCATCTCTTGATCCTCTTTTGAGAAGATACAATTTTTCTATAGACACAATACATGGCATAACCTTCAAACACACTACTCAAATCTTCTTTAATAATAGAAATAACTCATCCTTAGAGAACCAGGAATTGATAAATCTTAAAGGTGATTTTACAAATTTCTAAATGCGAAGATTGAAAAGAATAAACAATTCTATGATCACTTGTAGTATCGGAAATAAACTCACCAAATAATTCCTCAAATGATTGTAGATGATTATAAAATTTAGACATGACAAAGTTCAAACCATCTTGGTGGTTATCCAAGAGAAGTATTGTGAGAGCCCATTACACTAAATGAGATTACTTAAAACATAAAACACAATCAATCACTAATTAATCACATACCCTAAAGTATGGGTACGTTAAAATCAATTTCAACATCAACACCCACTCAAAAATATTTGCATAAGTGCCCAACATCTTTCTTGTATCCATACTATGCCAAGAATTTGATACAAATTGTTCTACCATCTTAGCCACAACATATATATATACATGAGAACAATAATCATATATGTCACACAAACAAGCATTAATATGCTAACAAAAGTATGATTTATTTGAAACACCATATACACACCTTTCCTGCCCAGACTTGAGAGTACAAGGACGACTCTATGACACACTAGACATGTAATCAACTTTATCAAATATTCATTACTATAGATCCTCTTTGCTGCCACATGTTTGTTTTTGTCACTTCCGATTACCTAAAAAAATGTGGCGAACCACAAGGGTGAGACCCATGTCCCAACAAGAGATATAACCTCCAACTACATTTATTGATTACAACATTTTAAGTAATTAAATAGTTAAATAGTTTGATCAGATGCAACAAATAAGATCAGTAGTACTGATGATTAATAAATACATAAAGGAGTAGATAATAACTATCATCATTAGCCATGCTATCATCCTTTATCTTGTTGACAATATAAGCAATTCAGTAGCATATGCATATCTAGCATCATGAGCAAGTCTAGTACCATAACATAGGTAAGAACATGAGCATGTATAATTAGTTGAACATATCAACATCATAAGAAGAGCTAAAAACATAAGAACAACTATCTCGATAAGCATGATTAACAGTATATGCATCTCTAGTTACAAAGGCATGGCTAGCATGCTAAACATAACTAACAATATGAGATAGCTAGCATCATTATTATAATCAAAAGTAGTAGTATAGTTATCAACACAAGCATAGCTACTATATGTATGCATCTAAAATCTCAAGAATATATACAACCTAAGTGTATCTACTATCTCTTAATTGCACTACGCATCATCTTTATGTAAAGATAACAAACAAGGGTTATCATGCAATGTGAAACGTTGTGTATAACCCTAAACAAATATTACACGGCTATATTACATCTTTTATTATGCCCTGGTGAATTTGAATCATACCATATAAAATCCAACCGAACCCTGCGAAGGGCTATTCGGTTCCGTACAAGATCTAGGAGTGTCAATATCCTAAGATCTCTTCCCCTCAGTCAGTACGAGTAAAAAGGCAATGACATATCAGTCAAAGATGCCACCACAACGACATATAATCAAGCTGCTAACCACTAATCCACCCTTGGAATAGGTCACGACACTAGAAACCAGGGTATACAAACCCAATCACTGAGGTACAACCACAATTATCCTCTAATCACATCATGTTATAATCACCGAGACACGACCACAGTCGTTCTCAATCACACAAGATGTATGAGTCATGACCATAGCCAACCTCCACAATCTGCATTGTGGATGACAAGGATATATCCTCAACCTACCACCCCCACATACTCAACACTATGTGCTCTAAGTTTCCCTTAGGAATACTCGTTTCACCATCCATCAAGTTCTAACACTGAAGATGGTTCTACGGCACATGGCACTACATGATTAGAGTTGCACTTGATTAGTTATGCCAATTGGGCGAATTAAGGCTACATCAAACAAGTGGACATACAAACCCTAATTCACTTCTAGCAAGCATATAAATATCACAACTTTGAAAAGATATAAAATGTGTGAAACATAATTTCTCATCTCATCATCACATGGTACTATTCACTTGCCATTCATGAGACCACACTAGTCATCATACTATCACAAGATATAAATCCTTTTCACAATATCATAGGGTATCAACCCTTATCAACATAAGAGGATTACACCTCATTCAGGGCTCAACCATGCCCAAAGGTCATTAAGACTATCATACTATCATAGGATATAAATCCTTTTCACAATATCACAAGGTATCAACCCTTATCAACACAAGAGAATTAAACCTCATTCAGGGCTCAACCATGCCCAAAGGCCATTAAGACCATTATACTATTCCCTACAAGATCATCATTATCTTTGCATGCCTTATAACAAGGCTCAACAACATCACTTACATATAATATACTGGATCAACACAATATTGCATTAATGAGCTAGGAAATATTCATAAACAATCATAGAAGGGTTATATTAATGTTAAGAACATTCCTTTATTATATCAATATGCAAGGAATCTAGATATGATTAACCCTCATCATATTCATAATGCACATGTTTAGCATAAGCAAGTATCAACCATATGGCTATGACAACCACCAATTAACACATTAAGGTTATGACCATGTTAAGGAGGTTATTTCACCATCATACCATCATATAAGAATGTTAAACATGAATACTCATCTTTATCTATTTGCATTAGAGTTAGGTTCAACAAGATAAATTATATTAATGTTACTAGTCAACACTTATACCCAAACCCTAACTCACGACATCCCCATTGGATCATGGATGCATAAGGTGAAGCATCACCATCACATTCCATACTATTATCAAGTATGAACCCACACATAAATCAAGGTATAACCATTGGGTTATATCATACTAGGGTTTCAACAACATTAACATAGTACTTCATGATTGTATTAGTCATTCAAGACTATTCATACCCAATTACCATCATTTAGTTATATTAAAGCTAGGTATAACAAGCTATACCTCAGGGTTACATATCAACACAATATGATTATCATCCCTTTTATTCATATGAGTGAATAGGTAAGACTACCTTATTAAGGGTAACCCTCCATTTGTTCCATCATCATTCAACCCATATCACCATACCACAATATCACCCAGAACCATTGGATGCTTAAAAGGTAAGACCATTGGTTGTTTACATAAGTAAACACCTTAGATAAACCACCTATGAAGTCCTTGATTTGTTCTATGTAAAGAGTCACCATCTAATCCTAGACATCCCTTTATTAACAACACAAAAAGTTCCATTAAAAGTAGGGTAAAACCCACAATCGACTGTTCATTTAAAACAAGCCATCCATTGTCAACAAGTAAGCTCCTTAAGTTGATCATATAAAGGAAACCATATAAATCACATTATTAGGACCAACATATTACATTATCCATCATTCCACTTTATTGGAGGAATAAACATTATATCTTTACCATTGGGTCAAGTTCATATATTAAAACCATCAATTACAGTATAGGTCCGACCATTGCATCAAGTTACCCAAGAAACCATTGGTCTAAGGATTAATTGATGCTACAAATATATGATTAAATCACCAAAGGTTTTGGATAAAATGACCATTAAGTCACCATAGGTTGTTAGATCAACACTATATTCATTAATCAACATCAAATATCAAACTAATATCACCATTGATTGATAGCATCATTAGGGTACTTAGTTGTTAATCCCTAAGCTCTTAATTAGGACAAAACATGACCTAAGGGGGTGAACGTCAGTTGAAACCCTTGGTCACCACCATCAGTTGTCATGAAGACAACACCATAGGGTTTTTGCAATTGTACCATCATCGGGTCATGGGTTTATAGAAGAAATCAACTTAAAACCCTAAAATTGACCATTGGTTGATAGGTGCCTAGCACCATAGGTTGTCAAACCAACCTTATCCAAGTCATATTATACCTTAGGAATAACGTTCACACGATCACATGTTCATCTATAACTGAAATCAGAACAGGGAACATTATACAAATCGAAATCCAAGTCAAGCATAGCTTTTTAGTGCATGAATCATCATTTTCAAGCAAGAACATGATCTAGAAAGCTTATAGTAAGCAATAAACGTGGAGCAAGTTATAAAACTTGCCTCTAATGAGAAGATGAAACCCCACATAGAAGAAATCTCGAGAAGTTAGGGTAGAAAATCCAATCATAAGCTATGAACTCATCCATCTAGCACCTTTCTTCTTCAAATGAGCAAACCTTAAGCATGGGGAGCAAGAAAGGTAGGGTTTCAGAGCTTTAGAGAAATTTCTACCATGGAACAGTAAGGCTCCGACCTGGAGGAAGGTCTAAGGAAGGAGAAGAGAAAGATAAATGGAGAAGGAAGGAAGAAAATAACTTTCCTTGGTTGAAATCCCTAGAAGATGACCTTGGAAACCCTAGGTAGGGCTAAATGGAGCTCTAGGAGACCTTCTTCTCTAAAATGAGGTTGTCTTATACCTTAGAGCACTTGGTTCCATATAAAAACAGAGTGGAGTCATTGATCCAGGTTAGAGGAAAGATAAAGCAAGTAAAGTTTCGTACTTGGTCAAGGAAGAGGTAAATATAGCCCATGGATAAGGATGGAAGCAAGCATGAGGTGTAAAAGTAGCTTCCCCATGTGTCTATGGCCTTAAACTATTAAGAATATACAAGCACACACACACAAGAAGAACCCCCACAATAATTATATACATTCTTATCTTTCCTTTGTAGAATTTCCCAGCCAATCACATTAATCATTAGTTGATAGCTACTAAAGGTAGCTCATCCGTGAAGGAGTAAACCCTAAAATACCCTTAGAGAAAACACCTTCAAACCAAGGATTAAATAGGTTCCCCATGGCTCAACAAGATCACAAATGATGAGAGAATATCCAAGGAACATAATGCAAGTGACAAATTGCAAATAAAACCTCTCAATTGGGTAAATAGTAGAAAAGTCCAAATTTGCATAAAATTACGTAACTTGCTCAAACAGTGTCCAAATTGGACCAAATTTGAAACTTAAGCTTTTCTTATGATTTCAAAATATATAAAAAGGTTATATTAGGGTTATAAGAATTAAATTATGATAATTAAGCTTATTCAACTCATTAAGTAAGTTCAGGGGCCTTACAAGTATGGACCTTTTAGGACAAGTTCATAAAGAGTACTACTAAAAACACAAGAATTAAGGTCATTCATCAATTTTTTAGAAGGGGGTTGCTACCCTCTTTTTAACATTCTCTTTTGACAAAGTTAAAATTACCAAGGAAAAGCGAGGAGAAGTAGAGATACATAACAATAGATCAATACAGTTCCAGAGGGAACATCTATACCAATCATCATTATGGCTATAAACTATAGTGACAAAGAAATTTCGGTCCCCATTGATGACTTCAAATAACATATGTTGGTTAAATTATGATTAGTAACAATGAAATCAAAAGATTTCCAGAGAACCATGATTCTCAAAGAACATGCTAATTGTGATTAGAAATAAAGTTGTACTTAGAAAAGTGCTTTATGAAAAAACCTTGAACCCTATTTAATCTCATCTTACTCTCATTCAACATAATCAAATGGCCCTCAAGCCTTCTTAACTCCTCCTGGATTCCTCTTATTTTGATGCTGAGGCTTTTGACATTCCAAGAGGAGATCTTCATGTGAGCCTTCATTTAGAAACTAGGATTTTTGATCTGTCGGACTCAGTTTATTCATGGATGACCTCCAAATTGCTAAACATGCTATACATAGGAGAGAAAACAAAATTAATCACACTATGTGAGATCCTTGAGATAGACTTGGTTATAATAAAGGTCGAGGTGAGGTGTTGTGGGAAAAGTCCAATTGGGCATGGCCAGTGGTCACCATTAGAGGTGGGGGGAAGGAGTTCAAGAAAGAGGGGGAAAGTTGGGAAATGAGTTTTACAATATAATGCAGTCTCAGTTTGCATCAAAAGGTGGGAAATGAAGTAGTTGGTGAAAAGTAGCACCATGGCCTCTGACCATGGTATGGGGGTGAAAGATAAAACCTCTACCATCATATGGGAGTGAAATCCATGATTGCTAGATCCAAAAGGCTGACCTCGATGATCCACAAAATTGTGGAACATGATCGGTCCAAACATTAGAGATCGAATTGCCAAAGGAAAAGGGGTGGGGATTAGTGTGCCTCACACACATAACCACATTGGTCCCAACAAGGGTACAAATCCAATTTAATTTTGCTAAAATAAGGTTACAATAAGGCAAGATTCAAATGATCAAATCTCTCTCACCCTAGCTCTGAACTAAGCAAAAATTTGGTGCAATTGAAACGTGAGAGTTCCTATACATAACTAATATGGGTTTAGAGTAATAAGAGACCCATAAATGGTATTAAAATGGGATGAGAGAGGATGATGAATAAACTAGACACAACCTTGACTTCAGATTAATTTGAATGTCACCACTTGTCATCTGAGCACAAGATAGAATCAAAAAGTATCAAAACAACTCAAATCATGAAATTGAGGGAGAGAAAGAAAGAAATTAGTGTAAATATGAAGTGCATATACATACATTAGGAGAGAGAAAAGTCTAGGTTATCACACCATGTGAATCCTTTCTATTGTCTATATCCCTCCTGTGTGTATGTCGGTTCATGTCGTGACATCTACCACGAACAATGCAGTTTCCTGCTATTGATAGGCCTTCTGTATGAAAGGAATAAATGGTGGTGGCTTCATCAAGTCTCTAAGCATTATGTTAGTGTGGTTTCTCGGGAGAGGTTGCTCAACCAAATAACCCCATAAGAAAAACTCCACCTTTGTCACCTCTATTTTTCAAGGAAAACAAAGCATCATGGATTATGTCATATGGGACTAGTGTCTTCACAATTTATGGTCGTTAGGGACTCTCTAAAGGTCTCATACATATATGTTGTCCTTTCCATCAAGGACTAGAGATGCCTATGAGGCCTCTGCTAAGTATGGTCATCTCTGATCATTATCATGGAAAAACTTGTAGTTGTGCACCAGTTCTCACCACCAGGTAGAGATTTTATTATATCTTCCTCCTCTAAGGATGTCCCAGTAAAATTCAAAACACCCAAGAGGGCATCTCATAGGACGGGATGGTGCAAATCACCATTGTGTCTGGAATTTGGGAGTTTTCTCTTCCATGACCACCCTTCCACCTTTAGTTTATGTTGGAGAACTCTACTTGACCCCATCTTACCTCCTCATTCTTCCATATTGACCTCCACTCTTTCCAAGTTCTTTTCTACTCAAGGAGAAGAGAGAAGGTTTGAGGAACCATCATAAATCCTTTCTTTACATCTTACCTAGATGGTCCAGTTCTCCCTTGCATTGAAGGATTAAACAGAAGCTTCATGGGGTCCTAGCCCATATCTTTGTAACTTCCCATACAAGCTAAAGTATCATAATAGAGGGACTCATCTAGCCTATAAGAAGTATGAAAACCCTCTATGGCCTACCTTCTAACCATATAAAGGTCCCCTGAATGCATTATGCAGATGGTTCTCGTGGGGGGAGTGTCCTAATCATGGATGGATTCCTTACTAGTTCATCCTTACACAACAAGATAACTACAATATAGTTATTCATCTTATCCAATTTTATTTATGTTTTTATATAAATGCAAACCTTCATTAATTCGAACTACATGATTCTCTTGACAAGGTTATCATTATTCATTACTAACTACATCTTATACTGATGCACCATAATGGTAAGGTATCATAAAAAGACCAATTACTGTTACTTTGAGTAATTTATAACCAATTACCAAAATTTAGAAAACTATTTCAAAAATAATATCATCTCAATATCATCATAACAAAAACCTCAAGAGTAAGCATATATAATTTTTTTTCTACCAATATACTAACTGAGTCACTATTATAAACCTACTTCTGCAATACTTCAACTTATATATCATTAATGTATATCATTGATGATGTTCCTCATGTGTTATAGAGTCTAAATAGAATGTAGCCATATAAATGTGAAAATTTAAATCTCAAACATCAAATGCATGAATCAATAACCTAAACTACCTCACGATATAAGAGCATTGTCATTTAGTGATTGACTCACTTGGAAACAAGTCCTAGAATCATCAATTAGGCTTTTAGGGTATACAAACACCCCTGGCTAAAATTGGATAGGACTATTAATATAACCAATCCTATTTTTCTGTATGTATGAACTTGGGTTATAAAATCTTATGGAGATTGTATGTTACACACACCCATGGTGTTTCACTAAAATTCACTACTATTTCCTCACAAACTTTATCATCCTTTACCTCATCAAAAATTAATAGATACTTAGCCAATTCATGCATTGTACAAACTCACAACCATGTAAAAAGGTATGAACATTTTAGCACAATATATTATTTACCCAAAATATTATTGTGAAGCTGCCAAAAAATATTTGCAAAAGGGCCTAACACAACTATCAATGTGCAAGTCGACCTAGTGCAATAATTTTTTTTGATGAGGTCATTCTAATATACTCTTAATATCAAATATAGAATGGGTGACTAAAAATTGCATATCCTTATATCTTTGGACACATTTCAAAATTGATAACAAAGGAACTACCAAATCCAATACAGACCCTAATACCTAACCTAAGCTCCACAAATAGCACAATCTTATACTTAGAATGAAGCCTTGTATTTTTGGTAGCCTACTCCCATAACTTGGAGATAAGAAACCCTAGATCAACTGTATGTTCTGTTGGTTTTCACTTTTTTCCTTACAAACATAGTGGTGACTCCTACTTTTATATCATTTTATACTTATTGAAGCCCAAAATGAGGTCCTTTCACGCAATGTTTTAGACTGACATACATGGATCATGAATAGCATGACTTCAATAACAATTATATATAGTCTACTGATCCTTGCAACATCTTGAATCATTTGTCAAACTAGGTTATGAGCGAAGGATTCCATGAGAGGGATAATATGTGAGGATCATGGTTTTGTGTAGAAGGATTTTACACGAGGTTAAAAATATTCATATTATATACTTAATTGTCTAGAGGTCATATCCATATGCTCATTTCTTAGATAAAAAATGAGACATATAGTATGGACTAGTGACTAAATGTGATGGAACACCCATTTGTATACTAACACATGGGAACACAATAATAATTATTTGATATAAAATACCTACTCATGCTATTGATGATATCTTTATCATATAAACATTGTATATTTCTTATCTTTAAATTGCACCTTATTATGTGGTTGAATTTGGTTTGCTTAACATGTGGGTCATATTGTCCTAGTATTGTAGGTAGTCATCATACTGAATTGTGTATACATGCTTACTTTTTCATGGTGGATTCTTATAATGAGAACATAGGTCTCAATAAAATTCTAATGAGGATTCACTAGTATATATGATTAAATGTTGTAACATGGTGATGATAACCAGGCATCTTATACTTTGATGTGTCTTAACGTTTGATTGTTTTTCTTCTCTATCTCTATAATAAGACCCAAGGATGCTTATTTGCTTGTTTGGTGCTGGACTTTTGACTCAAATAAACTATATCATGTGTTAGATTAGGAATTGTGGCATTACAAGGGGTGATTTCATGCAAGGAAATATGAAGCATCCACACATACACCCAATGTAGTATGTATTCTTGGAATTAGGATTACAATAGGATATCAGTTTTGCCTTTTCCTTTTATAATGCTTTTAGAACTAGATCTAGACGCCAAAATGCTCATATGTCTATATCTAGGTTTTGAGAACTAAGAAACACTAAGATACAAAATGAACTATATATCTCAAAATACATATTGTTGATTCAGGAGATTACTAAGGTCGCATAGACCTATAGTGGATCAATGCACAACATACTGGTTTACAGTCCAGATGGTGTTAGAATCAGGTTAGGCACAATAAATTATGTATGGGTCTAGCATTTTTGAATCCCTCATTCTCCAATTAGAGTCTTCTTAGGAATGTTATGAGTATATCTAATCAAGTGTATTATTGGATACATTTTCTTACAGAAGATCCCATTTCTCTTGATCACCGAGCCGATTTAAGGACAAGATTAGCTTCTGGTTCATGTATGGGTCTTGCAAAAGTTCAGTGGGATAACCTTCTAGATGTGTGAGGAGAGTATGTACTTAACACGGTGTGGAATGAGTTTGTTTACTTTGATGCAACCACTTCCTCTCAACAAATCAGACTAGGTAATACTTTATGCGGTGGAGTAAACCCACAAATCTAGGCTATTTGATTGTTATGCCCATAGACTCATGGATACGAATTTGATTGGTCACTTCAAGCAAGGGTATATTTCTAATTTGGGAATGAAATTTGTCATAAATTTCTCAACACCTTGGTGAAGAAGCACTCGACTCTACATAGATGGAAAAGTTTAATGTTGCAACCTTCACAAATAGAAAATCATATATGTTTAGAAGTAAAATTGAGTCAATATGATCTAATTTTTAAAAGTTAAATTAATAATTTATTTTTTTATATATTGAGTCAAACAACTTCATGAAATGAAAGGATAAATGTGTCTCCTATCCGAGGGCCAATATCCAATCCAATATTGTTTTCTTCAATATTCTAGCCGAATGGGCACCAAGTTGTAGAAAGACCATTTGACACTTCACTATCGTGTTATCTCGAGAAGGATGTTATATGATTCCTTTCTCAAATAGTTCTTGCAATTTGCAAGAGAGAGTTGAAATGACCTTCTTCTTGAGTGCAAATTAGGATTCTTTTTTTTGGCTACTACCAATGTATCTATTTATTTATATTTCATCCATAAAACATAAATATGTTGTGGGCCATGAGAATCTAGCAAGAGGAACCAATTCTAAAATTGAACACAGAATATAAATTAGATAAGAACAACGTCCTATCATGAGTGTTATAGAATATAGAAAATTTGTTTATAGGGGATGTGGATAGATGCTCCACCATGACCCCTTTATCCCCTCCGTTGTATGTGTAGACCATAGTTATACAACATTAGCGTTAGTTTGTGGCTACAAATACGAACATCTTACGTATCAAGAGTTCAAATTCGCATTTTGGATCCCAATTTGACATCTTTAGTCCAAAACTACTAGATTTTTTGCAACTTTATCCTAAAAGGATAACTATTTAAGGACGATATATGGCTAATGAATTATATCTTTAGATAATTGTATTATTATCCAAAGGCAAAAGTAAGATTCATATATATGTTTATAGACAAATATCTTTTTAAAACAAGAACTCTCATACACAACTCACCTTCACTTCCAAGATAATTGTAGGATTTGTTTTCCTATGTGCAACCTATTACGTGATCTGTTGGATTTGATAAGCGCGCTACTTGTTTGGCAAACTTCAATAGAGGTTAGTATGTGAGATTCTTATTATGTCTCAAAATCCCTTATTCAGCTCCATTTTCACACCCAGTAAACTAAACACAAAATTTTTATAAATAGATCTCAAAATACAACCTAAAACGGTACAATTTAGTACAATTAAAATTCACCACACTACACCAAACACACAATATCTGTACTAGGGAGGAGAGGTTCGGCACAATGTCCCCTCATAAAGGAACTTGGGTTCGAAACCCAGCGGCAACCTCCGAAGTGGTACCTGTCGTGCAGGTCGGCCAATTGTGTACTTTAATCAATTCCTAAGTGGGCGGGACGTCCGGAGCTCGAGAGTTTTACGCTGTTTGGGAGATCATAAAAGTACGAGAGCGGTTCTCTGGATAATTAAAAAAGAAACACAATATCTGCAGAACACACACAGTTGCAACCGAGTGACTTTAAATTCTGCCCAACTGAACAGGCCCATTAAGCTTAGTCGAGCCGAACAGGCCCATATCCATGGTAGTCTTTCAGTGTAACGCGTTTGTTACACAACGACTGAATTGCAGAAACAACGACGCCATAATGTAGTCTGGTTTTCCCATTACGTAGACCCGCACCCCAAACCAATTTAGGGCAACCCTAGATGGTGGAGACGCGGGTATGATCGAGTTCCCATTCATTGGAGCCCATGTGATGATGTACGTGGCGGAGCCACACATGTGATGAACAGGTCTTTGACAACGACGGTTCCAGACTTCCAGTGACACAGTCAACCCAAGATATGCTTTAGTACTTCAGCCAGCGCCACTATAGCCTAGTACGGAATTGCTTTGTTTACAAGCTGTACGAGTTGGATGAGCTTACTCTAGATTGTGTCAATTGAATCGAACCGAGAGTTCGTTTTGGAATGGTTTGTTGCTAGACATGTGTGCGTGTGTGTGTGTTTAGCATAACCGGACTGTAACCTTGTAACGGAGGTATGATCTCGTAGTGTAATGAGTAGACTTTTGCCCACTAGGGAGTGTGTTCTTGTACTCAACGCATTTAATTAGAAATTTCACCCTATTTTTATGATACTCGTACAATTTTTTTTTGGGGTACATCTATGCACTTCAAAAATGTGCCACGTGTGCTGTCTATTGGCTTCGTCTACAAATTCCATTTTCAGCTCGTAATGTCAATATACATAGGGCCATTTGGTCTACTAACACAAAACCTCAGTAGCTATACAATAAAAACTGTTCAGCTTACTACCTAATAAGTATATGATCTAACATTTATACATAAAGATAAATGGCATTTAGAATCTAGTAATATTCAGCATGATTTTAAAGCACGGATCTTGCGTGATGCTAGTACCCTACCATGCCTCGGACTGCTTTGGGCACATCTCACGGCTCGACTTTCCTGAAGTTAAATGCTATGCCTTACAAATGACTACTAGTATTCAGAAAGATTAGAACCAAACAAAGCATACATTCGTTCTCTGAAAAACAACATAATTCTCATCATTAACAATCAATCCATCTTTTTTTGCTTTATCTTTACCACTTGTGTAATTTCTTTAAATTTGTACACCCCTTACTTAGGCCGTTATCGCAACGCAATACTTAAGACTGCTCAAAATTCAAATGTCACACCTTTGGTGACTCAGTCCTAGTTCCACATTCACTTCCAAGTTGACAAACACACATGTAACTTCTCATCGTAAATACGGGCTCGGCTTGCACTGGTTCCTACTTATCAATGCCTTCGCTGCATGTTTCCCATTAATATGCGATGACCAATATAGGGAAATCAATATACAACAATACACATCCACGATACACTCTACCATAGATTTAATTCTTTTCGAATGTTTTTTTCTTCCTTTTAGTTTGAACTCTTTTGGTTATTGGATATTTCTTTCTGTAGAGGTGATGTTGTATGATCTAAAATATTATGTAGAAGTTGCACCTTTCCACAGATTGAGAGTTAAGATCGGGCAATATTTTTTTTTTGGGGGGGGGAGCCGGGAGGCTATTTATTCATCTTGTCCTCCTCATGCGAGCCAATAAGGGTAAATAGTACAAGTATCATTCTCTGCTAAAAAGGTAAACTTGGTAGTACTACTACTACCATAACAATGGTCCTCCTCTGAATGCACCTTAATCACTACTACAAAATATGCCTTTAGCGTCGGTTAATTAAGGGCTTTAGTGTCGATTTCCAAGGGACACCCAAGTGGGAGCCGCTAAAGGTGGACCCCTTCGGTGTCGGTTCCCAACCGACGCCAAAACGATTCCCGCCACAAAAAATGCGTCAGCAAATGGATTATAGACATCGACTTTTAAAGAAACCGACACTATAGAATGGTTACAGACGTCAGTTATTAAAAGAACCGACGTCAAAACACTTCCCGCCACCGAAAAACGCACCAGCAAAGGGCCTATAGGCGTCGGTTTTGAAAGATAACCGACGCCATATCAGCTGAACCGACATCGGTTTTGTGCTAATAACCGATGTCATATCCCCTGCCTGCCACCACGGCCGTGCTTCCCAGTACGACTGTGGTTCTTGGCCACATAGACGTCGGTTTTTTCTCAAAAACCGCCTCCGTATGTCTTTTGTGTCAGTTTTGTTCAAATAACCGACACCTATGTTATGATTTTTTTTCTTATCAGTTTGCCAGCCTACTGTATGGCTGGTTAGTAGGATGAGAACCTGCATTTCAGTTCTGAACTGTAGGTATACGACATCCATTGATATCAACCAACAACAGGCCATAAACCTACAAAATTAACAAGATGGACAATATTATATATATGTGATTCACACATATATATAAACGCATTTAATTCATATTATTTTTTCATCACACACATATAGAAACCAGTAGCAACCTGCAGTTCCATTCATTTCATCTTTTTTCACGTTCAGACACATGTAGAAATATTTATTGATCATCTTCACACACATATGACAATTCATAAAAATTCATTCACATTCACACAAAAATAATTATGAGAACAAAGTTATTCTTTATTCATCATTGTCATCATTATCAATAAAATTATATTTAAAAATTCCCACTCTTTGTAGGGCTTTTACCCATTCTTCTCTTACAACATCTAATTCATATCTCGTATAGGGAGCATGTACATCGAAACACTTTCTACCTGTGCTGAAGTCAGCAGTTTTAAAGACCTGCAAAGAGAATGACGTATATATAATTAATAATATATAATAATATTGATATACTTCATATTATCTAATGAGACTATGTATAATACATGCTGTATCTTATCAATTTCCATTACGGCATATTTGATGATTAGGTCCATAAATCACATCATATAGTAGGCACATGCCCAACCGTTGTCTTGTGTAGCACACTATAAATTGAAACATACAAAATATTCAAAAATATAAATAAGCACAGTTCACATAAATAATATATACATTGGAGTCAGGAAATTACTTTCACATTCTCTCAAATTAGTGACAAATCCTTTTTCCTGGGGACCTTTCCTCCAGCTTTTTTGTACTCTTGTAAAGCCCTACATATGTTAATGTAACTCATTAAATTGCATAATTAAATAGTAATGTAGTAATAAATATTAACAGATATAAAAACATGAAATATTTCTCACGAGAATAATGGCCTTTTAATTGCATGTCCATATAATGTATCCAACTAATTTCCCACAGGATCTAGATAATAGACAGTGAACGTCTTGGGGACAATAACTAGTAACTCCCAATGCTTACCACTATAGGTAAGAAAGTAGAAAATTAATAACTCAAAATCCACAATAAAAATATAATTTGCTTAAGTCCAAATTATAAGCAAAGTAAACTTACTCGACATTGAATAGAGATATTATCACCGTCTTATTATTTTTATCAAAATATTGAAAAGTATCACAACATGAAGTAACTGAATATGGGTCTACATCTCCAAGACTAATCAAAGATGGAACCAAAAATCCCACATGGGTAAACCAAAAATCTGTACATATCTTGTGTAAGTGGCTGCAAAACATATATTACATATGCATTAATATATAAGAAACTAGATCACCGTATATAAAACAAGGTATATGGATGTATAAACAAGATCTCACCATATCCACAACTTTATCATAGATGTGTTCAACCATTCATAACTAAACAACTCCAAAATATCTTGTATAAATATCTTATTTTCGTATGATTGACCTGCATTAATACCTATGCATTAATACATACATATGCAAAACTTGTATTACGTATGCATTAATATGTATGCTAAACTTGTATAAATATATTGTTATCGTATGATTTACCTGCAACATCCTCCAGAATAGTAACAATTATAGGGCAATTTAGATCATGTTCGCCGATCCATACTGCCACACCCCTACAATTAGGACCTATCGAGGCGTGTAGGTCCCTTGGAAGCCAACTTGGTAGTCGAGGAGGTGGAGGCCGAGATGTAGCGGGTCTCATCTTTTTGACCTGTATATATAATTTCAGATCAATTGACTCATATACACACTAACAAATTAAAGTAATGGAAGTTTATCATACAATATCAGAATAGAGGACATCCGCTTCGGGCCATAATATCACTGCACCTACTGCCTCACCAAGTGTTTCAACATCTGGGTGTGTATGAGGCAGTACAAGATCCGTCCAGTCGGGGAGTACATGTATCAGGCTCACACGTACTACACCATCTGGTACTGGATACCTATAAAACATGCACCCTTTAAGGGGTGGGTAAGTTGACGCCTCTGCAACGATATATTCTTGACTTTTTAGTCGGCATGGCTTCAACCCCTATAAATTTACGTAAAGAATGTTATATGCATATATACAGAAACATATCATCTTGAACATACTAGCTATTTTGTCATAAAAATACTTACAGAGGACATGCTATGTGGTGGGTCTATATGATTACTCCCAACCTCTGCAATTTGAGTAGTAGGAGAAGAGCGGCCCACCACATGTATTGTCTGAGTGGCAGTATGAGACACCTACCACTTGCTAATTGCTTCATGGAGTCTCTTATCAAGTACTTCAGGGGGTACATCACCAACCTAAAATTTGATAAAATTTCTTCAGGGGGTACATCACCAACCTAAAATTTGATAAAAAACACACTTACATGATATAATTATAAATGAACATATAGATAGAAACCTCAGATATATATTCTTAAAACTTACATTGTCAGGCGACACAAGCACGTCCTCACCCTCACGGTGATCATCAACACAGTCATCATGAGAATGCTCAACCATCTAAAAATTCACATTCAAATTATAAATTTCACATTGTAAAGTAACACTAATTGTAAAGTTCACATTGTAAAGTACACATTCAAATTGTAAAGTAATTCACATTGTAAAGTTCACATTCACATTGTAAAGTAATTCCATTGTAAAGTCCACATTTACATTGTAAAGTTCACATTCAGAAAAATAAAGTATATAAAAAAATATAAACATTCATGCCTCTAATATTGTGATCTTTTATCAATTAACAATCCTTCATTGTGATCCCCACGAACATACAAGTCATTGTGATCCCCGACTTCAATGTTTGGTGGTGTTAGCAACCCAACTGAGAATGGACTGGAGTCATCATACTTATCATAATACTCTTCTTCATCTATAGGATCTTCAATGAACTGTCTTTTACCATGAAGAACAACTGACCATTTATCATTTACATGATCATCGATATAAAATACTTGTTTCTCCTATGATGCCAATATGAATGGTTCACCCTTCTCGCCAATCTTTTCAAAGTTTACTAATGTGAAACCCAATTCATCCACTATAACTCCTTTGTTGTTGTCAACCCAATTACATTTAAAGAGCGAAATTCTGAAATCTACATAGTAAAACTCCCATATGTCTTCAATGACACTGTAATATGACATTTTAGCTTCATGTGGACTCTTATCCTGTGCACTTATAAAAAACAATGAAGATGCTTGAAGGGTAACCCCACTGTTTTAGACGACACTCTTATCATCTTGACGCTTTGTGTAATATGAGAATCCATTTATGTCACACCCTTCATAGACATAACATTCAATTTTGGTTTAAAGGCGAGGCATTTGATGGTTTCAGTAAGATTATCTGATGTTTGAGATAGTTGATGTAAGACTTTATCTTCAAACTACTTAATAAATGTCTTGTTATGCTCTCTAGAAAGCCACATTGAATTGGATCGAGGATTTTGTCTCTTGATGAAATTGGTATGTTCCTCGATATAAACACTCACTTCGTCGATGTTGTGTAAAATATACAAGTGACCTTGCTCCAACTGCTCACGGCTGATTACTTTCACTCGTGATCCCAAAATTCCCTTGACAAACTTCTCCTCAATATTCTTTTCATTCACAAGAGTGTCATTAGCACTCAAAAAGTCATTGCAAAAATCCATAACCTCTCTCGCCACATAATCCTTAGTAATTCTCCCTTCAGGCTGATAACAGTTTTGAACATCACCTTTAAAAACGCTCATGTATTGTTCAAAGGGATACATCCAATGCAAGAAAACTGGTCCCAACCTTTTCACTTCCCTAGTCAAGTGGACAACAAGATATACCATGATATCAAAGAACGAAGGAGGAAAATACATCTCAAGATGACATAGGGTAACAACCACTTCGCCTTGCAATTTATTGAGAGTATTAGAGTCAATAACTTTGCTGCACAGACTGTTAAAAAAGAAACAAAGTCTGGTGATTGCAAACCGTACATGTTTTGGCAAAATAGATCGAATTGCCTCGGGCAATATTTGTTGCATTAGAGTGTGACAATCATGAGATTTAAGACCTATGAACTTCAGATCTTTCATTGATACCAATGTACGGATGTTAAATGAGTAACCCCGTGGCACCTTAACATTTACCAAGCATTCACAAAAAGCTTTCTTCTCCTTTGTAGACAACATGTAACAAGCGGGAGGTAAGTATGTTCTCCGATCGCTACTAACTACTTCTGTTAATTCTGTCCTTATTCCCATTTCACGTAGGTCCATTCTGGATTTTATCCCATCTTTAGTCTTACCTAGTATATTCAACAGAGTACCAATGACAATATCACACACATTTTTCTCAATGTGTATGACATCGATACAATGCCTGACTGTCAACAAACTCCAATAAGGAAGATCCCAAAATATTGACTTGTTCTTGAATAAAGACTTGTCACTCTATGTGGCCATCATACATTGTGATCTCTTACCAAATTCATTGGCGATGCCTTTTATTCTTTCATAAACATCCTCCCATGATATAGGTTTAGGTGCACTCTGTTCCTCATTCCATCCATTGAATGTTTTGCGCAACCTATGATACATATGAAATTTTGGAAGAAACCTTCGATGACCAAGATATACAGTCTTGCTGTCGTGTTTTAGTCGTATTGAATCAGAGTTCTCTTCACATATAGGATACACTTTAGATCCTTTGACACTATATCCAGACAAATTCACATACGCTGGAAAGTCATTCACAGTGCAAAACAACATAGCGTGCAAACAAAATGTCTCTCTTCTTGAAGCATCATAGGTCATCACACCTTCACCCCAGAGCTTCTTCAAGTCATCAATCATAGGTTCAAGATACACGTAGATATCATTTCTAGGTTGTTTAGGGCCCGATATTAAAGACGACAACATAACATATTTATTTTTATACACAACCAGGGAGGAAGATTGTATATAACAAGCATTACTAGCCAAATTCTATGTTGGCTGCTTAATGTCCTGTACGGATTCATCCCATCTGTACAAAGCCCAAGTCTTAGATTCCTATCTTCTTCACCAAATTTAGGGTATAATAAATCAATCTTCTTCCACTATGGAGAATCAGACGCATGTTGTAGGATCCCATCATTATTTTTCTTAACATCTGCATGCCACCTCAAATTCTTTGCATCTATAGGATTGGCAAACAAGCATTGAAACTGTGGTATTATAGGTAGATACCATATCACCTTGACAGGAGAACCAGTTTTGGACTCCCCCGAAGTCGTCAATTTATACCTTGACGCACCACATTTCGGACAATCTTTCAAATCCACATAGTCCTTTTGAAATAATACACAATCATTTGGGCATGCATGTATCTTCTTGGCCTCCATTCCCATTGGCCACAACAATTTCTTTAACCAGTATGTTGAGATTGGCAGCTCGTTTTCTTCAGAAAGAATTTCTTTCAACAAAGACAACAATGATGTGAAGCTTTTGTCACTCCATCGATTGTTAGCTTTCAGTTTATACAATCTCAATATAGCGCTAAGCTTCGTAAACTTACAACCTGTGTATAACGGTATCTCAGCATCATGCACAATATTTCTAAACATGGGAGGTGGATCAGTGTGCTCTACCCCACAACTATCCATCATCGCATCAACGATGTCTACTGGAACTGGTTCGTTCACATCTACGTCATCGAAGGCAATTTCTTCTTCCACACAAGCACTACTATCGACATCCACTGATTTCAGGTTTGAAATCTCTCCATGCCAGTGCCATTCTGTATAGCCTTGTACAATCCCGTTGCACATGACATGATTTTTGATTTCGTCACCAGTGCTGAATTTCAAGTTATTACCACAATGCCTACATGGACAGTAGAACCTATCTCCATGTTGTTTCCTATGTTCCTCGAAAAATCTAATAAATTGGTCAAGACCAGAAATAAACTCGGGGGTGCAACGATTTAGAATGGACATCCATGATCTATCCATTCTATGATCAAAGAGAAAACAAGTATATATTAGAACAAGATTAGGGTCTAGGGTTAAAAGATTAGGTTTTATTGTTAAAACTTTAGGGTTTAAGGTCTTATATATAATTAATGGTTAAAATATCCTAAGTGAGATTAAGTGTTCAAGAATAGTCCTAAACTGGGGACTATCCAAGATTTACTCATAATGAGTAAATCTTGTACGAGTTTCTAGGCCAACAAATACATGTGATGTCATTCTTATATATAATAAATGTGTACCACCTATCCTATTATTGAACACTTAATCTCACTAGTAAGTGTATAATGTGTATTGGGTTTTCAAGAGAATTTCGGCAACATTTCCCCGCTGTTCTCCAAGTACATATGTACTTAGAGAACAAACGGGGAAATGCTGCCGAAATTTTCTTGAAAACCCAATACACATTATACACTTACATCCTAAGTGAGATTAGGTGTTCAAGAACAGTCCCAAACTGGGGACTATCCAAGATTTACTCCTAATGATAAAATCTTAGACAGGTTTCTAGGCCAACAAAATATAACACCACTCATAAGTAGGTGTGTCTGATCAAATTAATAATAAATAAAGAATTCAATAGTTTCAAACATGTAATAATTCACAATGCAATATTATAAACTACAGGCATCATGGTTATTCCCCACACTCTAATAGATAGACTAACCATCACATGGTCTTTCTACCATACAGTCATATACCATTACTATAATCATCAAATGTTAGGATTAGAAAGGTATTTGTCAATCGAACTTGTTGCAAACCAGATAAACTTATGATGACTGAAAACATTAAGATCAAGATGGTGGAGTTAGAAAGAAAGATTACAAACTTGCTAATAAATTTAAAAACACACACATTCAAATTAACTAAGAATATCATGCATACCTAGCTGAGCATTCATATCATCAAAGACAAGAGGGATTGTATAAATTTATAGTGGTTTAGAGAAAATGAGTGTGAATCTTGTTAAACATACCAAGATTTCTAACCAGGACACAATTTGCCTTTAACATTTTACAAATATATGTAAGTATAAGATTTGTTCATATCCTAGGTTGATTTACAATAGCAACATATAAATAAGTAAACTCAAAGCATTAGATAAATAAATATAAAGCAATAGATAAAAAAGTACAACTCAGTTGATAAACAAATATAAATCAGTAGATGATTAAATAATTTTAAAAAGTAGATGAACAAATACAAAGCCCTAAATTTAAATAATGTGATGAATACAAAATTATTAGATGAACGAATGAGTAGATAAGTAAATACAAATCAGTATATAAGTAAATACAAATCAGTAGATATATAAATTCAAATAAGTAGATAAGTAAATTCAAATCAGTAGATAAGTATATACAAATTAGTAGAAGTAAATACGAAGAGCAGGGAGCAGACGGAGGACAGGGAGCAGAGGGGGCTGACCTTGGGCGGCGGAGGGCAGGGAGCAGAAGGAGGAGGACGGGCAGGGAGCAGGCGGAGGGGTGAGCAGAGAGCCGATGAGCACAAAGGGCGTCGACAAGCAGATAGCCGGTGAGCAGAGAGGGCGCAAGTAGAGAGGGAGAGGGCGACGACCGGCCGGCGAGCAGAGAGGGAGAGGGCGGCAGCGGCGGCGACCACGGAGGATGCAGCAGCAGGGAGCGACGTGGCGGCGCGAGCACAGAGCAGCAGGGAGAGCAGCGGCTGGCGGCGGCGCACAAAATCGATCACCAGACCTATTCTCGTGGGGATGAAACAGAGAAAGGGGAAGAGTCGGCTTCACGCGGATGCTATAATGTTAACCATCAGCGTCGATTAATAAAAATAACTGACGCTAATAACAATAATCGTCGGTTACCATATACAAACCGACGCCACAGGGGTGTAAAAATTTTCGCGCGGACAACGCAGGAATACCCATTGGCGTCGGTTATTTCAAGCCAACCGACGATAAAAATGCGGCTAATTTCTGTCTCACGAAAAACTTTTCGTCATCGATTTTTAAGTTAATAACCGACACCGTATGTTAAATTTTGAAGGTGATATTTTTCACTGAAAAATTTGGAATTGACGGTCGATTTTAGACGTCGGTTGATTATTAACGAACCGATGCTAAATTAAAAGTGATACCCGTGTCTGGACGCTCTTCACTTATAGATATCGGTTTTTATATTTAGCCGACGTTGTACACGTTAGGCGTCGGTTTCTTGAATACGACCGATGCGTGTAATTGTGACTTTATAAGACATTTATGCAGTAGTGAATGCTTAGAAAGCTTGTTTGCAACTTGATTCCGAGATCGCGGGATGGATTTAATGTTCCAGTCTTTCTTCTCCGTTAAAGTTGCTGGATGCGATCTAGCATCTTTGCAAACCTTGGGTTCTATGAAGAATCTGATTGCAGCATTTCTACAACTACCTTACAGTCAATCTCCACTATCATCTTAGCATAATCTTCCCTGCTCGCCATCTCGAGGGATATGTCAATGGCTATTACTTCTGCGTGCAGTGCCGATTCAACTCGTATCCTTCTCGTATGGCCTCCTATCCATTTTCCTTCATGGTTCCTCACCACTACCGCAGTTGTTGCATAGAACTGCTTGAATGCCGCGTCAGTATTGATTTTGATCATTTCAGGTGGAGGTTGACTCCAACAGGTTTCTTCTTCATGTGTGCGCTGTGTGCTTTCCTTCATCCATGCACGTTGTATCAAGGAAGCTTCTCTCTGAATCCATTGTGCCTGCCTGCTGGCTGGTGTCCTTTCTTCCTCGAACACCTGGTTGTTCGTTGCTTTCCAGATGCTGCTGCATGTCGTTATGAAAAGCTGAATACCCATACCTCATGGTTTCAAGTTAGTGCGTAGCCAGTCTTTCGCCTCCACTTGGAAAAAGTCTGATGGTAATCCTCCATTACCAACACATCTCCATACCTCTTCTGCATAGGGATAGTCTTGCATATGGCGTGGATGGTAGTTTCTTCAGCGTTCTTGCATCTGTCACAGGTACTCACATCCGTCATATGCCTTCTTCTTCTTCTGCTATTCGTCAGTAATGCGTCGTGCATGAGTAACCAGATGAACATATTTTGCTTTGCTGGCACCTTTGCCTCCCATGTTAGATCCCATTCTCCTGGAACGCTGATATGTTGTTGTCGCCGAATGGTGTGAATGTTGTGAATATGCCGTGTGGGTGCTCCGTCCATACTCTAATATCCTCCTTACTTGTTATATCCCAAGCATTCTTTGCAATCAGAGCAGTGTTTCAGTCACACATTGCTTTCAGGCCTAATCCGCCAATTTTTATCCTGCTGACCACCTTCCCTCACGCCACCAGAGGTATGTGACGATTTTCACTGCTAAAAAACTGCTCATTGATTATAGATAACCACGTCACCTTTAACATAACAGATAACAGAGTTCAACATCATATATCAAATGACTGTCATCTATTAAACGTAATCTATACACTATGTTAGCTTTAAGAAATTACGTTACCTATACTTGATTTCTCAGTAACTTAGACGTGAGATTAGGTGACAGCACAGACCATAATCTATAAAAGAGACTATGTTCAGCAACGTCACCTTTCACACAAAAATTGTCAATAACTGCAATAGTTTAACAGATAAAAGGTAACAGCTCAGCATGTCATAGGTTAAATCAAAGATTACGTGTTCATGGATTAACATCTCATCAAAAATATCAAGCCGTCAACTTATCAGCTGCATAAAGTTCAAAACTCAATGCCCAATATACAGAAGTAAATGACAAGATGAGCATACTAGACGTGAATTGAGGTGCATACATTAACATCCATGTTTCAATCCATCAAATCCACATTTTTTCAACAAAAAACTATATACTTCAAGCAAGCACAACAAACATACCAAGTGGAACATTGCGCATCAAAGTCACTTAAACCAACTTTTCTTTTTATTGATAACGAAGCACACCAAATAAAGGTTGTGTGTGTACAAAGTATAGCTGTCATCTAACTGACAGAACAGAGAAAAACATCCCATGAGTGAAACAAAGCAGAAAAATATATATATATAGCTTGGACGGGGCGCCGACTTCCTTGACGCTCTCAGCAGAGGCATCATTGTCCTCGTTCTCCTTCTGTTGGGCATTGGTCGCAGTAGCTTCTTTGTTGCTGGCATTCTCCTCAGGAAAGGCCGCATTATCCTCCGCCCCTTCGATCTTCTCCTCCTCCCCCTCAGTCCTGGTCTGAGCAGCCTCCTCTTTGCTGGCGCTCTCCTCAGCAAAGGCGGTACTATCATCCACCTTGACTTTCTTCCCCTCTCCTGTGGTCGAAGCGACCTCCATGTTCCTGGCGTTTTCCTCAACATAATCAACAGAAATATCATCTTCCATCTCTCTACTTGTTTGCTGTTTGTCTGGACGATCGTTGAATGAAAGCTGCAGATCCTCGGAGATATTGATATTATCATCGAGGTGATGCCCATCAACCTATTTATCTTCATCAAACTGAACAGGAGCATCCTCCATGGTGTCAATTCCAGCTGATGCAGTAGGTCTACGACAGTCATTTGACAAAGCATCAGTACCATCCTTTGCAATATTGACAAAGAGGGAGTTAAGATATAACGTATGGCACCCGACCAATATTGTCATGTATAGACAAAGAAATATGACCAGAATACAGTTGTACTAATCAAACCATACACTTCCACAAACAAAACATACGATTATGCTAAATAAGAAAAAAAAGATGAGAGATAATTATTAAAGTGCATGGAAAATTAGATCACATACACTTCCTCCAACAAAGTTTCCCCACATATACTCCCATCCACGGAAAGATCCTGAAAATTTGTTGGGGTAATGTAACTATTAACTGCTTGTAGTATTTAGATATAACAATAAAAAACAGAAGATATATAATGCTTATGCCTGCCTTTTTGGCTGTAGATTGTTTAGACTTCTTGGATTTCTTCTTATTCTTTTTTTTCTTGAGACTTGTTTCCATGACAGGTGAGATCTCCACTAAGACTGTCAATCTCTACAGCAGCCTCGTCCATCCATTTGATGAAGGTTACCTAGACAAAATTCAACCATGGACAAGAACTTCAGTTGTGCGAGCTTCTAAGTAGCAAACTCTGAAATTTGAGTTTGTATGCGCTTCAAAGCATAAATTTGGATGAGAAGTAGAGAAGCTACAGAGAACAACATTTCTTTGTGGGAAACTTTGGATGTAGCATGTACAACTACAAACATCACAAAAAGAGAGGCGAAGATATCCATGAAAGTACGTTTTCAAGGACGTTACGTTGTTACCTCCGTGAAAGTACTAGCAAGAGCCAATAGTACAATACTGAAATCAAAGGTGTACCCCTCCTGGAACAACCTCTCCCAGTGCAGTATCTCATCATAATGTCTTATCATACTTGCATCTGCCTCAAGAAGCTGGAAAACGCATGAATTTTTATACTTCAGAAGAAAGAAAGAAACAATGGCAGCAACAGAAAATTTACAGAAATCCATCTAAGAAATATGATCGATTGAAAGAGGTGGAATATATAAATTTAGAGAAACATCAAGAAACACCTGAATTAGTGCGGCACTCCTCCTTGTTGATGCTTCATTCTTAATGGCGTGATCTATTAATGAACAACAATTATCTCCACATGAATCATTAGGTGTTGAACTAGAAACTGTCATCCCTTTTCGTGTTTTCTCAAGAGCAGTTTTCCTCAATCGGGCCTCAGAAAAGGCAGCATGGTGCTTCTCGAGCTCCAGAAAAGCTTGAGTCCCGATTACTACATTATACAACTGTAGTTGTTGCCAAGCTATAGCACCGTCGATGCAATCACTGTCTCCTTCAGGTAACAGCCACAACATCAAAGCATCTACAACTGGTTCATTGCAGCTGGCGTTACCTAAGTTTGCATAGGAATGGAAATGGGCTTTATCCACCACTAGGCATGAAGACTCGGGATCGTAAGAAACGTATGGTACTGGAGCTTCCAATCTTCTGACACGTACGTGGTCTGTCGTAGGTTTGGAGAAGACACAGAGGAGTTGAGCCAGAAAGTCCTGTATCTTCTTAAGCTGCCAAGTCCCCAGGAAACACATCCGCTGCAGAGGTCTCTGGCACATATACAAAGATATTGATATCCTCCACCAGCTTAAACGAACAGACACCAAATTCTGAGCAGATCCAAAAGTAGGTATGTCTGAACAAGATTCTTGAGCACTTGGGTGTTCCACTTGGTATGTCTGAACGAGATTCATCTTGAACAACAACAACATTCCTTATAATGTTTGATCAATGAAATTCTTCAGCACATTCCAACTAGGACAAACAAGAGACTCCTTATGCCAGCTGCTAACCAAAACACCAAAAGCAAGTACATCTGCATAGAAGGTCCATAGATTGATAAGGAAAGAGAAAATTTTCCAAGATGAATCAACATTATAGTATCTTGAAAAAGGATGAAGATCAAAAGTAAACCATCAATATTCAACTTATCCACATAAATTTGGTATATCTACTATTCAGAGAGAACTCATCACACCAACAAGACGGCGTGGCAAAACAGGGGGTGATGTCAGGACTTCCTTTTGAGAACCAAAAAGTAGTTTGCGCTAGTTATGAATACAAAGGACACCAAAGTGACCACATTGTAAACACTTACAGCTTGACCATAAATACACGTGCAAACCCTTCAACCACAAGAAAATTGACCACCTAACAAATACATGACCCAAGTAGTACCATACTACATTTGCCTCTCAAACAGTTAGCCCTCCTTTCCTCAGAGATGGGAGGAGACATCAAGCACTATCTTCACAAGAAGCATGAAGGCAATAGAAGCATAAGACGATCATGGACAAGACTGGCACGAATCATTACTAGTCCAAATGTTAACAAGTAGGCAAAGCCTAGGTTTAGAGGGATGATATGATTAGTCTAGATGAACTTGCCATCTAAGCATGTTGAAATGATGGATTTGTTGAGCATAGCTCGAGCTCCTACAAGCATGAGAACCAAAATCTATGACAACACCATGATCCCATCATGAATACTAGCTAGTTTAACTTGAAAGAAACAAGTAGCAAAGAGAAAAGTAGATATTGGGAGACATAATAACCAACAAAACAAAAGTAATGATGTTGAGATGCAATTATTAAAGATTTAGTGTCATTTATATCGGTATGCATTATTCATAGATACTACTACATCAACAATATTCTCTATTTAGCAATTTACTATAGGAGTGGTTATATGTAATACCTAACTAAGGTGTATAAAACACAAAAAAGCAATGATACTCATTTTATATGGATCTTTAGAATGGATCTTTACATGAAAACAAACCTTTATAAAAATGCACACCTGAATCAGTTTATCAATAGGTTCCAGTCCGCCAATTGTCTACCAGTGAATATTGCAAATGCTCAACTCAGTGCTAATTATTCAACTTGGTACGACTTGTTCTCATGTAGAAACACTAGTTTCTTATCTAGATCAAAGGTGTAACCCCCCTCGTGTCCAATGTGATTTTCTGCATAAGGATAACAAACCCATTCTTCTCTTGATAATGTTTGTAAGAAACATTGTTGTTCAAGATGAATTTGATCCTCACTTCATGCCCTTCCCAAATCCAGTGCCTACAAAAAGAACAGTGAAAATATTCAAATATATTAGGCATGAGATGAAACCAAAGATTCAATAATATGTTTAAGAGCATGAATATATTTACATTTAGTTATAAAACATCTTAATGCTATGGAAATAAAAAATGGTATTCTAAACAAATGTCTCAATTTGTTTAGTATCACAAATCATTGTGGTGTGTTGTATCCAGATTAGAATTACATGCTTTGCTTAAATATGTTTGAAGAGGATCTAGGTTGAATATGAAACTAAAACTCAGTTAATGTCTTGCTTCCCAATTGACGTTCCTAACAATTACCTTCAATCCTCCTCCATCCTTTGCTGCTGCTCCTCTCCTCTTCATCCCCTTTCATCTCCACTAGCTACTTGCATATTAGAACTTCAGTTATGGGTTCTGAACATGCCATGAGGGCACTATTGGAACTTTCTTTCTCACGCCATGTCGTTCTTGATGCTCAACTTGGATTATCACTGCCACATGTCTTCACCCTTTATCCTAATTATTTCCATTCTTTATGCTCCACCCTCCTGTCCCCTGCACCCATATTCATATGTGCCTACCACCACCCCTTGCTCCACAACTTCTCAATCTTTGCTCCACAACTTTGCCCCTCACACTTGTGACATCCGTTACTCCCGTGTCACCCCTTTACCACCCCCAATTCCTCTCCTTAAACATTAACCAATTGGAGTTGAACACCTTTCTATTGCCAACAATAATGCTAGCTATATGAACCACTAGCATCCAAGATACTGGCCTACTTAAGATCTCACAAAGTGAAAACTAGTGTTCGTGAATAGAGTATGCAATGTAGAAGCATTTCATCAATAACTTTCAAGTGAATCTAAATGCAAGTATTGTATTCTACCATCAAAATAGTGTTATCACTTCTTGAAATGTGACACTTCTTGAAACTTGTATATGGCATTAAAGCACTAAAAATATAAAGCATAGTTACCATCACCAAAGTCAAAGCAAGGAATTCAATCATCATGGCTATGCATCTCTAGTTGTCACTACAACTGTTGCCTGATCTTGTACTGATCCGGGTCGATCAATCCTCACAGTACGTTGATACACCCAGGAGTCATTCATGTCTACGTAATGTCAAAATGCATATATATCAACATGCACTTAAATGAGAACATAATATATGCATGCATGTATGTAAGTAGAATTCAAAGCTATAGTTAGAACAAGACAAGGAGCTACAATTCATGCAGACCTGTCCTCATCTGGTGTCCTGCCTTTTGGTGATTTAGGTGTCACAATGATCAATGAGCTTGAAAATAAAGAATCACTACTCTTCCTCTTAATATTCTGAGGGCCAGTGTTGCTCTTCATGGTCACATGTTGAGAGGTAGAAATATAAATAGCCCACTCAACAACAAAAGCACATAACCAATATCCAACCGAGACAATATCAACTACGCCATCATATTCTGTAAACAATTCATTATGACCAAAAGCCTGATATAAATACAATCATCCACCAATATTTCTATACAATTGAAAATTGATTCATCTAACTCATTATATTGAGGGAAGTGAGGGAAGGTACCTGGAAAGGTCTGAAACCATGCCTCAGCGTCCTTGAATCCAAAAATGCAGAAAAAAATCATTTTTTATGGGAGATTGTGGTTGCGGTAGAGTAGTAGAAGAAGAGGGAAGACAAGCTTCCAGTCATTGACAATAGTGAAGGCCTGATTCAAATACATGGCTCAAACTTTTCATCTATGATTACATATTAACATGTTTCAATGATAGGATGTTCACAATCTTAACTTTGTATCCCTCAAATGGATGGAGCACAACTCGGTAAGCCTAAAAAGAACATGAAGATGGTCAAAATGAATGCGACAATATGTTACCTTAAGCCAAACTTTCATAAACAACATGTTAAAGAGCACAAATATATTTACATTCAATTGTATAATATCCTAATGATATAGAAAGGAACAATGGTATTAAAAAACATCTTAATTTTTTTTGTTTAGTATCACAAACATAGTGGGGTGTTGTGTCAAGATTAGAATCGCATGATTTGCTTAAATATATTTGAAGAGAGTTGAATATGTAATTAAAGCTCAGTTCATGTTCTTCTTCCCAATTGATGTTCCTGACAATTAGCTTCAATCCTCACTCCACCCTTCGATACTTCTCTCCTCCTCCTCCACTTCCATCTCCAATATTTGCATATTAGTACCACATTTATGGGTCATACACAAGTGTTCAGGCTAAACATGCCATGAGGGAACTGTTGAAAATTTCTTTCTCACCACTGCCACATGTCTTCATCCCTTTATCCTCATTATCACCATTCTTTCTGCTCCGTCCTCTTGTCCCCTGCACCCAAATTCATATCTTCCTACCACCACCACTTTGCCCCTCACACTTATGACTTTACCCATGTTTCCCCTTTACCATCCCCAATTCCCCTCCTTAAACAATAACCAGTTTGAGTTGGACACCTTTCAATTGTTGACAATATAGAACCAGTAAACTGCAATGTGACACTTATTCAAATGTGTGTATGGCATGCAAGCACTCAAAACATATAACATACATACCATTCCCCAAGTTGAAGGAAATAAATAAATCGGCATAATTATGCAACTCTTTTTATTGTTGATGCTTGTCCTCGTAGTAGGCTGATACATCCAGAGTCATTCATATCTATGTAATGCCCAAATGCATATCTATCAGCATGCAATTAAATGAGAACATAATATATGCATCCATGCATGTCAATAGAATCCAAAACTATAGTTAGATCAAGACATGAAGCTAGAGCTCACTCAGATCTGTCCTCTTCTGGCATCCACCCCCTTTTAATGATCATGCATCACTTGTGATCGACGAGCTTGAAGATGAATAAACAATCATTTCCTCTTAATCTACCATGACAAATATGGCGTTTGTCACCACTTCTGTTCACGAAAAACATTGTCATCTTTATTATAGGAGCAAATGATTTAGGTCCCAGCAAGACAGATCACAGTAAAAAGGCTTGAACTTTAGATTTGTGAAAGATAAAACAAAAAGAATGCACGATGATAAGTAAAATTGCAGCTACCTACTCCGCTTACATGTGGGTGAATCACATCTGACCGCTTATGCTGCTACACTTTATCAGCTACCTCTTGAACCAGACTATCTCAATCAAACTGGATAACCAAAAAAATGTCATACAACTAAGAGAGACACTGGATTCATAAATAAAACCATAAAGCAGTATCAATCATGTGCAAATCATGAACCAGGCGATTAGTGTTGAAAGATCAGCAGATATCATGCATGTAGAAATGTATATGCCTGATTTATCAAGGGAGTTCATGAGTGTCTTACGCTTTTCTTGGCAGGAGGTATCTATTCTTCTGTTCCTAGAATAGAAGCACCATAGTTTCTAGATACACTATCAGAGGCAGGGGAGACGAAGGCTTCCTCTTCTTCCCTGACTCCCTTGTCATTTCTTTGATACAGTCGATAAAGAGAACACACACATACAATATGAACAATATATTTCAAATAAAATGAATACTATTACAACATGAACATGATTTCATCAGTGATAAAGAGAAATCTAGATATGTGACACATCCAAAGGGGACACATTTTTTTTATTTCTTGAAAACTACACATGAAGGTTCCCAAAATATGATAAACAAATGAAATGGTAATCTAAACATATAAAGATGACAAAATTCTATCTATGCAATGTAGGGTACAGTGAATAGCCAACCTTTCTAATATACTTCTCAATCTCATTCAAATTTTGGTGTATTGAACTCAACTGTAGGTCAATCTTTTCACCATACTTGAGTGTTTGAATGACACTTCTAGGTTGAATAGAAATATAATAGTCCGGATTACCGAAGACCATGCTCTATGAAGGTCATAATCATGTCAACAATACAGAGAATAAGCATTTGTTACTGTCTAGCTACAACAGTTACAACAAGCTCTGTACAAATCATAAGTTGGGCACATACTCAGGGTTAACAAATTGTAGTAGTAAATAAAGTAAATCATGTGCTCAAAACACAACAAAGAGTTCAGATAAGAAAATTGCTGAAAAAACAATCGAAGATATCTAGATCTCTGTCGAGAATCAAATCACTAATGTCCAATAACTAAGGAGAGCATGGGCTTTGTGGTGGAGTGGATGATTGCAACATTGTTGAAGACCGGACCTAAAAAATAAGACAAATAAATTAAGTTATAAGTGTGCAATGTCTGGCATATATGCTTACAGTTGATCACAATTTAAGTAGAATTTGACGTACTGAATTATGAATAATTTCCTGACGGAGAGCATTCCTTCTTTCTATGGAAATCCTGTTTCCATTACTTCCTTCCTAGTGGTACATAAAAATGATATTTATATTTGGAGAAAATAAAGTAATTATAGGGTGTAAAGACCATACCAGTGCAGCTATTCTTGAATTAGCTTCAGCGAGTTCTCTATTCTTAACCTCTAGTTCCTTGCTTTTATCATGAAGCTGTTGTTGAAGTTCTATAACAATACCATTGAGGACTTCTTTTGCTCTCTGATTGTGCATATCTCTGCATGATACCGTGCCACCAAAACCCCTTTCATAACATCCACGGTGTTTTCCAATTACTTCATCCAGAAGTGACTGAAACTTCATTGGATCTCGTGTCTTGTCAAGTCCACGCTTTATGCATGCATCAATAACTTTTAGCTGATAGTCATTAGTACAATTGAAAAAAGTTAGTGTGGTTAAGAAAATGGTGTACATTTAGTTAAAATAGTGTTCATCGCCACTTACAACAATGTCCTTAGTTTCCTTATCTTTGAAATTCAATTTCTTATCTAAATGGCCTATGACATAGACCTCCAATGCCGAATGCTTGTTTTTCTGAATGTTTGAGTACAAAATTAGAATATTTCAATACTTACAGGGTATCTTGTAAGATAAAATCATCAATATAGATAAATTACTAGCATATTCTTACATGTTTATAGCGGTGGATTGCAAAGCACACAGGTCCATGGGTATAGGTAGGCCTTACAATGTTTCATATTTTCTTATATGTAGCTGATAAATTTTGAAATAAATATAACTGTTATGACATGTCACATTGTATGAAGATATAATATATCACAGATTTTCAACACACTATTACCTTGGTCCTTTCTTCACCCCAATATTGCATCAATTTTGTCCATTTCTCAGAATTAATTCTTTTAATTTTGCAAGCTGACGCTTGTTCCTCTTGAGTCTTGTTATCATCATAATACTTGTGCTTCAGATTGCATCTCCAAGTTCTCAACTCTTGTTGCAATACTCTTTTACAAGCAGTTAAAACACCATCCAGGGGAGCCTGGGTCTTCCCATCTTCCATTACAAATTCAAAATCGTCCTAACCCAATATAATTTTTAGTAGCACCAATACTTACAAAATTAACTTACATGCAATGCACATACGTTGAAATATAGTGTTCCATACCTTCAATTTTAGCATCACATTCTCAAAACTCCTTTTATGTTTTTGTCCCCACCTTTTTTCTATAGGAAAATACTCCGTGCGTCTGGCATATAGACCCAACCAAGTAGCTAGTTTCTGACGTTCATCTCCATCGGGTACTCCCAATTGACGATCTACAATGCATACCCATTTTTCTCCATCTTTGGTGGCCACTGCTTTGTAAGTCGTACATCCTCTTGTATTCCTCTTATCTTTATTAGAAATTGTAAACATCAATTAACACTCGTGAATATTGCACTAAAATATCATATGACATGCATTACCTTTTTCACATCTTGAGCCTTCTAGAATTTCTTCATTTACCTCCACATTATCTTCTGTGTGCATCTCATCTTCAAAATGATCATTTTCTATCACAAGGAAGAATTTTTAGATTAGTAGAGATACTATATATTGTGTGTGTTGATTTTGGATCCTAGTTCCATGCAAGTGTGTGTTGTGGTACTGAAATACTCAGTGGTTACCTGATAGATAGCCATATGAAGTTCCATCAAAATGTAACTCATCAACATTATCCATGTCTCCTTCTACAGTAATATCCATGAATAGTTAATGGATTATGAAGAACTATTATAGTACTTATAACAATATAACTGAAGGAATCACCTAGAATAAAGGATTTTGACGGTCCTTGGTTGTGTGGGTCATCCTCACATGAAGTTCCATCAACTTGGAAGTCATCAATATTTTCATGATTCCCTTCTATAGTAATGTCTACAAACATTTAATGGGTTATGGAGAATGATTATTGTAGTTAGAACTATATAACTGAAGTGATTTACCTGGAATAGTGGTATCTGAATTTCCTCGTACGTGTTGGTCATCCTCAACATCTTAATAGATTGAATATCATAATCATATGTATTAAAAGAAACTAGTAGTGTAGATATTATGTATATATAGACACATAACTTACCTAAATTTTTAGGTTGGTTAGATTCACTCGAATGTGATCTATCCTCATCACTCATGTCAAAATCTAGGGGTGACCTACACATGTCTCCATACCTTTTAGTATCTTTTGGTGGAACAAATATCCGCTTGTTGCATCTCACATTCCCTATGGCATAGTCACATTTTATCATTCTTTTTGTAAAATAAAAAAGGTAATTATATGTTTACCTAAGAGTGTTGTCCTAAGAGATGCATTGTGATTTGATTCGCTAAAATCACAGTAAGCATGCTTACCCTTCAAATTCGGACGCATGTTTTTTTTTAGACTACTTGATTCACCTTTACTGCTCGTAAAATTTCCTAAATGAATTTAATCATTGCAAACTTATAAGAAACGGCGTCAACAAAGATAATGTGTAATTATGATGTATTATATTAGTAAAGTACTACATACCCCAATTTTGAGGTTTTTTAAATGCATTGCCAGTTGCATTGCCTTCTTCTAAAATAGTCAATTTTTCTGCCCTCTTTGTTGCTGATAGACCTATGAAAGATAGGATGTAAGATTGGGAGTTAGGAGTATATACACAGGAAATTAAATTCACTTGGACTTACTTGACATTATCTCACTCAAGCGTTCCTCAACTGGATCACTCTGGATGGGCACATACTTCCCTTTGGCAATTGCATTTGCATTTAAACTATCTCTCACTATGAGAAAATATTAACAATTAAAAATATACCCATGACTATTTCAATAAAAAATTAAATCACATGTATTAGTGTATTACCTTCTTTGACTCTCGGTTCATGTTGAATTTCTTCATTTATTCTCACATGTTCATCTAGGTGCATGTCACTTTCAAGAGTAGCATTTGCCTTTGAACTTGGATGCACATTTTTCTTGAATATGTTTGATTCACCTTTTCCATTGGTAGATTTACCTAAAAATTCAATCATATCAGCATTAGCAAGAAAAAATATACACCTATGAAAGATGGGATGTAAGATTGGGAGTTAGAAGTATATACACATGAAATTAAATTCACTTGGACTTACTTGACATTATCTCACTCAAGCGTTCCTCAACTGGATCACTCTGGATGGGCACATACTTCCCTTTGGCAATTGCATTTGCATTTAAACTATCTCTCACTATGAGAAAATATTAACAATTAAAAATATACCCATGACTATTTCAATAAAAAATTAAATCACATGTATTAGTGTATTACCTTCTTTGACTCTCGGTTCATGTTGAATTTCTTCATTTATTCTCACATGTTCATCTAGGTGCATGTCATTTTCAAGAGTAGCCTTTCCCTTTGAACTTGGATGCATATTTTTCTTGAATCTGTTTGATTCACCTTTTACATTGGTAGATTTACCTAAAAATTCAATCATATCAGCATTAGCAAGAAAAATTATAGTAAATGCGTTATGGTATTTGCATACCCAAATTTTGGGTTTTTTTTTAAATGCATCGGAAATTGGAATGTGTTCATCTGAAATATAGGAGCATGTTGGTCTTTTTGTTGTTGATGCATCTAAAAAAATATAATACAAGATTAAGCCTTATTAATTTATATGAACTTTATTAAATTTATTCATGTTAACTTCAAAATTATCTTACTCAAACTCTCTTTAATTGGTTTCTGAAGGCTAGGCATAGACTTTCCTTTTGCAGCTATAGTGAAATTTGTAATGTGACTCACTGTTAGATATAGGGAATGTAAGCCATAAATATTAGTAATTCATTGGAAGAAAAATATTCATTGTTGAAGAAAATTAATATTGACCTGACTATGATGCATTATTAACCATCTTTTGAGCTGATTTACCAACTTGATCTGAGTGATTAGATACTGAAAAAGATGGATGTACACTAAAAAATAAGCAACTATCTTCAAAAGCTATTACTTATATATTGGAATCACGATTATACCTGAGATTGATTTGACACAAGATTCAGATGGTGCTCTCCTCTTACTTCCCTTTAGTTCTAAAACTAACAAAGATAATGAAATTGATGACTAAATTTCTAACAGAAATATAAGTGTTTGCAATCAACTAAAATGAAATTTCACATACTTGATTTTCTTGATGCAAGATTGTTGTCCTGAATTTCCATGTCAATGATTTGATTAACATATTTGAACATACATTTAGCTGGCATGACTCTGCAGAAATTTAGATCATATTAATCCATAATTAATCTTTAATATGAAATACTCAAGAATCCTACAAAAAGAAATCAAAACTGTTATTCAAAATTTTCTATAGAATATACCTCTGCTCTCCTCCTCTTTTTAGGATGTGAAATTTCTCTGATTACACTTTGTGGAACTTCTACAGATCGGGATATATCACACCTAGTCCATCTAAATTCGTGGATATCATTCATCTCACAACTTATATAAGGCTCATAACATCTACCAAATTGTTCATCATTTTGTTCAACAGTAAGATCATGATCGACATAAACATTTTTAGGTTTCCAATGACATACAGTACTCCAATGTCCTACAGGATCAGATGAGTAAAAGACGTGTTCAGCTTGTTCTGGATAAATGAATGGTTCGTCTTCAAAGCTCCACTTACTGGTGTTAACATGTGCAATATTAAGATCATCTACTGAAAACCCTTCCTCATCAACACTAAACCAGGAGCATTTAAAAAGAAAATAAGGATTCATTCCATGGTAGTGAATCTCTAAGATGTCATTTAAAACTCCATAATAGACTTCTCCGTCTGGGCCTGTTGTGGCAATACCACTATTCTGTGTTACTCGGTATTTATCAACACCTTGACATTCAAATTTGTATCCATTCACAAAATAGCCTTTATAAGAATATATCCCTAACTTAGGTCCTTGAGACAAATATTTGATAGGTTTGGGAAGTTCATTGAATTCTTGTATGGAAGAAACCTAGGAAGAACATGCATATGAATAAAACTAAAAAATAGAGTAAAAAACTATGTTAAATCAGATAACGAGTATTGTCTTACATAATCTTCAAACCATTCTATGAAAGATTTGTGGTGATGCAATTGTAAGGTGAAATCATCCCAACTAGGGTGTTGGCATATCAATACATCCTTATGCTTCCTGTATTTATATATGTTAGTTAATATTTGTTAGATAATTTTCATCAATATATCAAAATTAATTACTTGATACTTACTTCACATAAGGTTGAACTTCCTCAGTATTAAGCAATATGAAACATGCATCTTGGTGTAGTTCTTCAATGGGTATACTCAATAAAGAATGAGAACCAAGTGGACCATCAGGGTACCTTATATGTCTATGTATCTTGGTTTCCACATCATGTAGATATCTATCACAAAATATGCTTGCTTCCTCCATTAAGTACCCTTCAGCAATAGAACCTTCTGGTCTACTCTTATTACGAATATAATTCTTTAGCGTGTATAGATATCTCTCAATGGGATACATCCATCTAAACTGAACTGGTCCAGCAAGTTTTGCTTCAGTTGCTAGATGCACAACTAAATGGACCATGACATCAAAGAATGCAGGAGGGAAAATCCTTTCCAAATTGCACATTATCATGGGAATTTTGTGTTCTAGCTCTTCCATCTGTTCAACTGTAATGACCCTTGCACTTAGTTGTTTGAAAAAAACACAAAATTCTGTCAGAACATTTCTGACAGGCTTTGCTAATGTCTTGATCATAGCTATCGGAAGGAGATGTTGTAGCAATACATGGTGATCATGACTCTTCATACCCATTAACTTATTTTCTTGTATTTGAACCATACGAGAGAAGTTTGATGAAAATCCTTCTGGTAGTTTAATGTCCTTTAATACAGACATAAAGTTTTCCTTTTCTTCATTTGTCATGCTATATATTGCATGAGGAAGCTTCCTAGCATTATTTGATTTTGAAACTCTAGGCCACATTGATTTACATATTCGCAGGTGTTGTAAATCCAGTCGAGATTTGATATTGTCCTTGCTTTTTCCATCTTTTTGAAGTAGCCATGCCAAAATATTTTCACTTACATTTTTCTCTATGTGCATAACATCTAAATTGTGCCGAACCAACAATGAGCTCCAATAAGGAAGCTCAAAAAATATACTTCTCTTTTTCCACCCCTCAGGTAATTCATGTTGGACCCGTAAATTATTATTAGAAACCTTTCCAAAGACAACATTATCATAATCTTCCCACAAATGTTCAATTTGTCTCCCATCCAAAGGTTGAGGTGCAAGATCTATTTCCTCATTTCCATTGAAGTTTTTTTTATCAGCACGCCATGGGTGGTTAATTGGTAGAAAACGATGATGCCTTAGATAGATACATTTTTGACTATATGGAAGGTAGATAGAACCATGGTCAACATGGCAATAAGGACATGCCTTGTAGCCTTTTGTACCCCAACCAGACAGCATACTGTATGCAGGAAAGTCACTAATGGTCCATAGAAGCATTGCTCTCATGTTAAATACCTCACCGACATTAGTATCAAAAGTGTTCACTCCAATCCACAACATCTTCAACTCATCAATCAATGGTTGGAGGTAAACATCAATATCATTTCCAGGTGATTTTGGACCATCAATAAGAAGTGACATCATTAAGAAAGATTGATGCATAGTAAGCCAGGGTGGAAGACTGTAACAAATTAAGATGACGGGCCAAATACTTCTACTACTCCCCATTGCTATATTGAAAGGGCTAAATCCATCTGTCGCTAGGCCGAGTCTTACATTTCGTGGCTCAATGCTGAATGATGGATGGTTAGTATCAAAATCTTTCCAAGCCTCAGAATCTCTTGGATGTTCCATTTCACCCACTGCACCAGTCGTACTTGTAGAATGCCAAATCATCCAAGGAGATGTCTTCATTGAATTGAATAATCTTTTCAATCTAGGAATAAAAGGAAAGTGACGAAGAACTTTTTGTGGTCTCTGTTTCTTGATCTTTATCCTTCTTCCCTGGTATGAATCAATCCACCTTGAGGTAGAACACTTTGGACATTTGTTAAAATTCAAGTATTCACCTCTATAAAGTATACAGTCATTAGGGCATGCATGAATGATCTGATAATCCAATCCCAGAGAAGACATAAGTTTTCTACATTCATACCAATTTGTTGGCAACTTGTGTCCCTTAGGCAAAACTTTCGATAGAAGGTCCAAATATCCAGACATCACTTGGTTGCTTATTTTATTCAAGCATTTGTGCCTAAATAAATGAACAACAAAGGAAATATTTGAGAAATTATCACAACCTGGATATAGTGGCTCACAAGCATCTTTCAATAGTTCCTCAAATTTATTATTATCATGCATAGGAATTCCATTATCACTACCACCATCGCCATGACGAGTATTTTCACTACCACTACAATTGAAGGTTGTGTTCATTTCGACGTCATCATAACATGCATCATTTATCAAACCCTCAATATTGTCAAAAGAGTTAGGGATATGTTGATTGATCATATGGTCTTGATTGTCACTATGAACATGATATACCCAATCAGTGTAGGTTGATAGGAAACCAGATTTAATAACATGCCATGTAATTGTCTCCCTGTCATAAAAAAATTTGTTCTCACATTTCACACATGGGAACTTGACCTCAATTTGATTCCTAAATGCTAAATCCAAAAAATGAATTAAATCCTTGCATGAATGCCTCTTGGCACCGTTCATGCTTAGATCTTCCTCTGCTCATCCAACTTGTATCCATGACTCCCTGAAAAATGATGTAGTGTCCTTAAATAGTAGTAATGCCTAGAAACTTTAATATATAAATTTGCTGTATGTATATATGAGAAAAATGTAAAATATCAACAAGTTGTTGGGAGGGCGGCATAGTAAAATAAATTCATGACATCCGATTTTGAACTATGATCATGCTATATGAGTTGATTTGTACTAAACTAGGTTGCACTACAAGGTCAGGTGGAGTTCTGTCCTCAAAAGGAAGCTCATTTGGGTTAATTGATTGGTATGTACACTATACTACAGACACACACACATATATATATAAGAAGACCAATGTAGGTCATCAAACCTATAACCTCCCATTTGATGAGCTTAGTATCTTACTTAGTAAGTGAAATAAATGTCGTAGCAGTAACATGTTTGTTTCTAGTTTAAACTCAAGTAATGAAGAATATATTAACTTTGGCAAATTAGGTATATTTTGGGGGAAATATGGCTGGTCTGAGGAGGTTGGGCTTAGTTAGTGGATGTCCTTACTTGACCCCTTCGCATACAATCTCCCTTTCTTCCCTAGTTTTTCTTGTTATTATCCTTCTCCCACCTCTCCAACCACTAGGAGCTCAACCTAGGAAACTGCTTGGCCTTGGCATCCCACCTGGCTGGTAAGCGGGCTTGATAATGGGCTCAAAATGTGTCACATTTAGTTTAGAAAACCTAACGTTACCCCCAACTGGGTCATTTCTTCTCACCTAGGCAGCCCGTGGAATGAAAGGAGAGTCTAGACAAGTATGTTGAATGTTTTAAAATTAGCCTTTAATAGATTAAAATTGTGCAAATTCTGTCTCATTGGTACAAGACATATTTCGGTATTATTAGTTGTGATTTATGCCAAGTTATAATAGTTACAAGTTGGACTAAAAGCATACCTACTCTAGCCTAGTCGGGAGAAAAATAGGTCTGATTAGACCCAAACACATCTATATTTGAACTAACCCTAAAATGAAATATACGGCCCCTCACATTTCACACTTGGACATCTACCCTCAATATTATTTCTAAATGCTAAATGATGGTCTTGACCCAATTGTATCACGGACACAGTATTGCAGTAGTCTTCATGGATTGGTTAAGAGACAACAAAATCCATCAACCCTACCCATCCACTATTTCAACCTTCTCAACTTCCTCCCCCCCTCAACCTACTCCCACCACTTTGCATTTTTCTAGTGCTGGTCAGGAAGAAGTGGAGAATGGGAGGGAGATCACTTCAACTGCCTAGAAGATTCCTCAACGGATGGGTACATGAGTTAGTCATTGATGTAAATCAATAGTTTTCAATCTTAAAATGAAAGCATGATGTCCAAAATTTCATAGCTCAAATTTTGAAACAAACATGTCAATTATGGTCCACATTCTAGTTACAAGAGAGGATATTTTCCTTCCCTTTACCATCTTCATGGAAATGTGCATGGACTACCTATACTAAATAGTATGCACATAATATTTTATGCATGTCTCATATGAAGATAAATGGAACTAGATACTATATATAATTGCATATATTAAAAACTAGGGATCCATTACTCTTGTGAATGGATATACACTATCGTGTATTATGCATTGAGAGTCTATAGGGTAATGCATCAGTAAATATATTGTAATCTCAGCCCAAACTCTTGAGGTAATAGGTAGGTGTTGTAATGACCCTGGCGATGACAATTTCATTGTTTTTTATTTGAAAATGGAGCATACTTGGATAGTTTCTTAATCTGACTACACATTTGTTTCTACCCAAAATATAGCTTTGGCTTTGTGTGAGATTCTTTCATACCCTACATGACCACCTCTTTCTAAATCATGTATCTCATGTATGACTTCTATAATAAAATTAGAGTTCAGACTAACCATTGGCCACTATAACACTGAATTTCCTTCTGAATATAGCAATAATTGAACCTTCTATTCAACTCTACGACCCAAAAAATTATGAGTTTTGCATGAATCAAAAAGAGCAATTAATGACACATTGTATATGAGCCCTTAGTCCCACTGTTTGTAGAGTCCTCACATGTCACAGACCGTTCTTCTGTCACAGTCTTCCCTCGTGCAAGGTGGGATTTAAGATCGTATTGTAGCTCCACCAGGAGCAGAAGATGAAGCTTCTCCTCCCAAGGATAGCAACAATTGACTCTTACTATCTTGTGGGACCTTTGTATGGGCATTTTAATGTCTAATGGTAACCCGTACTACAACGAAAGTCATACAGACCATGAGAACTGCACCTACTTTCTTTGTAAGCATGGACAAATCATTATGCACCCTAGAATCTTCAATTTCAGCTACAATGGTTACAAATTGAGTGGAGTATCATTAACACATTCAATATGTAACAATTGTAGGACACTAACAAAACCCCACCCATGCCAACAAACATCAATGAGAACAACGCACGATAAACAAGGGGAAACATTATCTTGGATCTTCACTTGTGAAGGATATTTAAGTGAGACTCAACATACCTATAGGATGACACACATGCTTGAACAAGATCTTCACTTTCTTGGTACTATATCAAAACATCCTAAAGCACTGAGTATATAATTCAAACAAAGGCATATCTAGGATCAAAAATATCAAAAGATTATGCTTTCCTACCTAAACAAAGAAGCAACACATAATATATAGGTGATATGTAAAAGAGGTTCTACTAAATTTTTTTTGGAACAAACATGACAAGGCAAGAGTATATCAAACTATGTACCATTGGCCAAAAGCTCAATTAAATTAATGAACTATTGCATAAGAGAGATAACATAGGATGTTATGGGAAAACCATAAAGATATGATGGATAAAAGAACAGGGAAAAGTCATATACTTGCACACACAAAACAAATTTTTTGACACTTGAGAAAGTTTGGCTTGGGAAAGAATGAAAGAAGTTTGTTAGTTGGTCTGGGATGCTTTTATTTTTTGTTATGATTATTTCCTCTATTCTGCATGAATAAGGAAGTATTTTATTGATGTACATGTTGTCTTTGAGGTCTTGAAGCTATCCGCTATAATTATATGTGAATGTGTGTCTCTAGCTATTGCGGATGCTGCTATCGACCCTCATAATGTTGTCTTATCTAGCTGCTCTATACAAGGATCTTTGTTGATCCTTTTGGCAGAGCCTCCTCATTCTATGAATGGTGGAGTTCATGTTGATACCTTTGGTATGAGTTGGATATGCTAAGATGTTGTATGAAGGAATAGATAACTATTTCAATATGGTGTTAGTGAATGAAGTCTAAGGCTCTTTCCTCTCTCTCAAGCTCATGAAATGTGATTCTTACTGAAATATGATGATGGGACAATTTTTTCTGTGCCATAGTTGAAATTTTCCTACTTGAAAAGGTCAACTTACCGAAAAGAATGCTCTTCTACCTTTTATTTTAAAGATGCATTATATATACAATTTTCCTGTACCCACAATTGCTGATTAGTTTTCTTGTACAACTGGATTCTTCAAGGAAATAGCTACAGCTAGATAAGATCGTGTACATTCTGTATTTTTTCCCATCCTTTCTATATTTGTAATCAGACATGAACATTTCTTGTAGTGTGGTGTTTGAGCCACCTTTTTTTAGTCAAACAAGGAAGAGCATGACACACTTGGGTGACAAAAAAAAAGAAAGTATGGCTTACTGGAGCAACGGAAATATACCTAGACTGCAAATAAAATAAAATATATGACTAACTACAAAAGCAACCTTTTTTGGAGTTTTTCAATGGATCGGGTTCCTCCACCAGCTAGGACTAGATCATGTTCAAGGTAAAAAGGTATGAATATGTTTATATATATATATATATATATATATATATATGTAAATATATATATATATGTGTGTGTGTGTATATATATATATATATATATATATATATGAGTAAGTAGAGGGACCAACTGCACAAATTTTGCCTTTTGCTGCTTTGTAAGGGGACATAGTGGGAGATATCTAATAAACGGACAAAACCCCTTTCTATAATTTGTTTTAAAGATTTTCTTCTTCATTCATTAATGCAACATTATGGAAAGGAAGAGGTATGAGATCTTGGTAGGGTGGATGACATACTAGTAGTACCAACTAAGAAAATAGAGGTTGCAAGTCACAAGTTGGGTCGGCAAGAAGTTGAGGCTACTAGAATTGCAGTGCTAACTACATTCAAAGGAGATGAATATTGTGTGAGAACATGTACAAGAAGGTGATCATGTTGATAAGTTGTCAAAATTGTTGATATAGAGATATATATATCTGAAGACATAAAAAGATGTAAGCATGCATTAAAATTATAGAAAGACTAACTTCTGAGTTTAGACTATTCTATCTAGCAGTATGGTTTGCACATGAAAAAGTCATTAAAACAAATTAAATAGCATATCATAAGTAGGGTGAATCACATTGCATACCTTTCTAGATCAGTTCAGAGTTGGTTTACCAAGATTCTGAGTGGCCGATTAAGCGGCTGATTAAGCGGATTAAGCGGCTGATTAAGTGGGTTAAGCGGGAAAAAAATGCCCGTTTTTTTGAAAAAAATTAATTGGACGCTTAGGGGGTATTTTAAACGGCTGGGCTGCTGAACTGATTAAGAGGCCGCTTAACCGGCCGTACAGAACGTTTTTCATTTCACTGGAACAAGGTAACATGGAAAATCTATTTGTATATGCACATGGAATGGAAATGATATAGCACACTGTGAAAAAGGGATAGACAGAAGAAGAAAATATATTTTTATTCTAACTAAATTTGAAATTTTATTTTTGGTTATGTAGCTTACTTATACTCTGAGAGAGGTTGTACATATCAACTAAAGGACCATTATGACTCTAGTATAGTAATAAGTACTACTAATCCTTTTTGTAACAAAATAACAAGTTAACTCCTAAGCATGCCAAAACACACACAAAATAAGATGAACCAAGTGCTTACTTGTTATCTTTTTGAAAATTTCTCCAACTTTCAGTTCTTTTGCTTTCTTGAACCCAATCCTGCAAACTATGAGATAAATAAATATTATTGTTCAGATTACATATATGAATTATAGAATATGAATGTATATGTGATAATCATAATCTAACACACAAATAGATTACCTTCACGTTATCAAGTGAACTCAATACTGTCTTAGAACCAAAGTCATTCAGCTATTCAATAGTTCCTACAGGATACATCAAGATTGTCATTTGATATAAGAGGAAAGTCACCTAAATTTATACATAGTGAACATAGAGATAAAATACATCATTTAAGAAATATAGTATAGATGGATATTTATCAGGAACTCTTGATCTATAAGAGAATAGTAATACACATTGAATTTAAATGCATCTATAGAAATCACCTGTTCAAAATGAGGAACTCTTAATTTTATATAGTATAAAAATGAGGATAAATTAGGGGAAGTGAGGTCTGATTTTCATGGAAAAGTTATCTCAAATTATGTTAGTGACCATAGAACACTGTTACTTTCTATTGGAAACCCCAAAAATATCAAGGCATCTGTTAGATTTATTAATGCATGGATAGAGCACTTCTAAGTATGTGCATAATAAATACATTTGACAATTATTATATGCATAAAAGAAATAGAGATGTTCCCAATCAAATAAGGGGGCTTACATCATGTAGGCAAGTTCAAGAGGACATAATTTCAAAGGTAAATAACAAAATAAAGAATTAGTAATGTATGATACAAATCCATTTCTTTAGATGCATATTCTGATTTGTTAGTAAATTTTGTTACTATGATTGTTGGAAAAAGTAATTTGGTGCCGTCTTCTCTATTTCCTGCCTTTCCCTCCGAGCCTTATGATACTGGAGTTCATAATGATGATGAGTCAAGGTTGTGAATCATAGACAGAAGAGCAAGTCCCCACCAAAATGTTACTCAAAATGCAGTAAGCAGAATCCATATAGAACTAATCCTTAGAATGTAGGTATGTATCATCAAGTTGGTAACTCTGTATTCTCACCTATGCAGAATAATTTTTGAGGTTTGGAAATTATAAGTGAGGAACCAAATGTTGAGGCTGACAACACAATTACCTAGGAGATTAAATGATTGCTTCTTTCTCAATCACTTCTTGGAACATTAGAGGAATTAGTAAAAAAATTAAAGGAGTATTAGATGAAGTTAGACGTTCCAGAAGTGATATTGTGGTGTTGGTAAAAACTAGATTGAGACGTACTAGAGCTTCTAAATTTATGGCGAGACATTTTACGTAATACAACTGGATTTCAAATCACATTTCTCATGCTCTTGGTAAAAAAATTATTCTCTGGAAAAATTGCAATGTGACTTTGGTTCAAGAATCGGATCAAATGATCCGGGCTAATGTTGAAGTAAGGGATTTAAGTTTCTTCTTTTTGTTGTTTATGGACATAATGGGTATAATGATCATGTCCACTTACGGAATTATATTGATAAGGTTCATAAATTGGTGATGGAACCTTGGGTCTTTATAGGTTATTTTAATGTTGTCCGAAGGAATTATGAAAAAATTAGTAAACAACCTCCTACAAAAAAGTCTATGTAGGAATTTAACATTTGTGTTATGAATTGTGGATTGTTGAGTTAGAAATGAATGGACCCATCTTTCCATGGGACAATCATCAAGAAGGGAAGAATTTCATTACATCTAAAATTGATAAAGTAGTTTACAATGATGAATTCCTTGATATTGTTTCTAATTTTCATGGCAAAGTTATCTCAAATTATGTTAGTGACCATAGAGGATTGTTACTTTCTATTGGAAACCCCAAAAATATCAAGGCATCTGTTAGATTTATTAATGCATGGATAGAGCATTTTATTTCCTATCTATTGTGTCTGAATCCTAGAATTCTAATTTTGAAGGTTGTGCTAATTACATATTATTTAGGAAGCTCAGGAACTTAAAAACTTGTATCTTACAAGTAGTCTCTTGGTGTTCTTTCTAATAGATCCAAAGTTGACAGAGCTCGGGTTTCTATTACTCGATCTATAACAGATCTCAATCCACTGGACGATACACTCAGAATCGAAGAAAAAAATCGCAGACTGACTGCCTCTATTAGATCGAAAGTAGAGGAATATCTTTCAAGACAAAAATCTCATGTGCAATTGTTGAAGGAAGGAAGTTCCAACTCTAAATTTTTCTAATCCTCTCTTAATCCTCTCTTAAAACAAGAAGGTGTCAAAACAAGATTCCCAGAATTCTAGTCAATGACTCTGTCTGCCTAAGTCCTGATGTTATCAAGAAATTCATTTTTGATATCTATTTTGATTTGTTTAATAAGCCTAGTCCCTCTCCAAATATTTGTCATGGAGAATGCTTTGGAAGCATTCATTCTGAAGAACCTATTGCTCCCTACTTACTTGTGATAGTTATGCAAGGCTTCACTGAACTTATGAAGAAAGCTACTAGTGAGAAGAACCTTTGTCCCTTAAATTTTTTTAAGGACTTATGTATCTCCCATTTCTCTTTTGGGATGATTCGATGATATTTCTGGAAGCTAATGCTTGTAACTATACCAAAATAAAGGAGATTCTCAATGTTTATGGAAAGGATTCTGGTTTGAATATTAACCATGAAAAGAGTTCTATTATCCTTAGTACGGGTGATGATAAATCTATGTTAAACATCCTTAATATGACTTAAAGCTCTGATCCTTCAAAATACCTTAGTCTTCTTGTTTTCATAGGTAAACTTTCAAGAAGACTCTGTTAAGGTCTTCTTGACAGAGTGAGGAAGAAATTGGATTATTAGAAGTCTAAATTACTTTCCTTGGCAGGTAGACGTGAACTTATTAAGTCAACTTTTTCGACCATACACATTTACTGGATGTTTTCTTTCCCAATTCCTGCTGCTACTTTGGATAAAATTGATAAGATTAGGTCTCATTTAGGTAATTATAGGATAAATTAGGGGAAGTGAGGTCTGATTAGGTAATGTTATGCGAAATTAGGTCTGATTTATACCTTATCAAGTCAAATTTTGACAAATTAAGTATGATTTAGTGGAAAGCTATATTGGGAAGTTAGGTCAAATTAACAAGATTAGAGTCAATTGCTCAAAACAGAAAGACATCACAGAGCCAAACAAAAGAAAGTTGTCCAGAATCCAATCTAGCAGTTTGGCCACAGGATAAGCACTACTTCTCTTTAGATTAGATCCTAAGCGTGCAACATATATAGAGAAGAAGTGCTACAGAATGGCATTGGACATATAAGGACAAACTAACATATATAGAGGAAGTGAACCGACCTGTGTGTTGGCTAGAAGACGTCGGCCGTCGTTGATGGATTCAACAGTTTGTCCCTTATACAAAAGTCACTAGCGGTAGAGGAGACGAGCAGCCATGTCGTTGCATTTTCAAGGAGCTCAGAATCCCAAATTCAAGCTAGGGCTACAGGGAATCTCTATTCCTTCATTGCAGATGGAGGCTAGGAAGCGATGACCATAAGGCTGGAGCGTTGGATGGTTGGCTGAGTGCAAACGGAGGTAGGGGCTGAGTATATGGCTTTTCCGGGCAGACGCAAACTGGTTGTTTTGACGGGCGCTGGAGTGTCGGACCTTGACAGTAGAAATTCCAGGGAACTCGACTCCCCGATTTCGAGCTAGGGCACAAGACGATGCGTGGGAGATGGAACCAGGATTCACAAGAGCAAAGGCACAGATTTTAGGGTTTTGATGGTGGAAAATGTCCCTAGAAGATGATCGTGGACAACGTGATGGACCGGGTGATCGGGAGCGGAAGACGGCGACATGCCCTTTCATGCTCCGAGAGACGAGCACGAGGATGGGGTGAGGGGGGAGTGCGGTTGGAACTCACATTGACTGCTGACCTTGTTTGCGGGTGATTCTAGAAGTGGCATGAGTAGGAGGGGGACCGGGGAAACGGGGGAGTGATTAGTGATATTTTTAATAGCTTAGATAATTTCTGTTGAACTAATACATTTAAGATAACTAGGCATACACTTCTCTACACACGAGGTGACGGGTGGGTATTTTAATAGAGTACAATACAACGAGTAGTTTATATGTTGAATTTCAAGATAAGAAGATGCCATAAATATGTGCAATACATATATTAATAGGACTTCTTATACACACAAGATTAATATTTAATACATATATTGAATTTCAAGTTTAGTTGCACCTGTCTCGCCTGGACACCTACCTCGAGCGCAACGTCTACCTCAACTACAGTAGGTAAGAGAAGGTAGTTTGGATCGGAATATGAAAGGAGGACAGTTCAAGGTGATCTGTGCAGAACTGTAGACCTGGGCACAGTCGGGCCCACTACCAAGTTATGCCCAGATCACACTTGTTCCTAGCATCTCAGAATATTCTAGAACTCAGAGGGTATCTAGAATATTCTAGGGTGTTGATTTGTCATCCTCGAGAGAGGTTTCATATCATTGATGCGTTTTAGTCACGGTACGTAAAAGTGAGTGGGATGAACCCACAAGAACAAATACCATAGTACGTACCATGTTTGGATGTAGGTTGCTTGCTGGGGTGTTTGAGGGTTATCTACGCCCAATAATGGGTGCATTGACTACCCAACTTGTGGTTACATAGCCAGGAACTCCTTCTCTCTAATTGGTAGGATCCTATGGACTCTGTTTTGTTTTGTTCTTTATTTTATTTTGTGACAACCTTCTAGACTAGTTCTAGCTCCATACTTTTATTGACTATCAGATTGGCTTAACTAACTTAAGAGAGATATCTTAAGCATCCTAAATGTCCCCACATCCATGTGTTCAATCTTGAATATCTACTTCGACCCCGTAATAAAGTTGCGGGGGTCCTTGAAGGTTTCGGGTTACAAAGTCAAAGTCTGACCACCCTTTCGAGAGGATGATCAAAAATACAAAAAAAGGAGAAAGAGGGAGAAGTAGCCATGGAGATCGGGGTAGATGGAGTGATCATCCTCTTTAGTTGTTACAAAGACATCATCCTCCTTCCTCTAAGGTGTAAGGGAGTGGAATGATGGTGGAATAGGGTCAAAACACTAAGAAACTAGGGTTTTGAGGGTGGTAGTGGTGAAATGGAAGTGTAATTAGGTGGAATGGTGATGGAATGGCTATGGGTCAAAAATGGGGAGGTAAGAGGAGGTAAAAGGTAGATTACCTCGTGCCCTAGCTACCACCCAAGTATATATAGGTAGTGGGGAAGCACTAGGTCAAGTGGTGGGTATAGTGGGAAATGCAATGGAAAAACTATATGTAGCATGGCCGTGTTGGGTAGCACGATTGTGGTGGGTAGGTATGAGTATGGTCATGGTGGAGTGGAATGACTGTGGTGAGAAAATGGCAAAAATCACAGTAACAGTTGGGATTTTGAACTGATGGTGGTCACCACGACCGTGGTGAGGCATGGGTAGCATGGTATTGGTGGGTTGGAGAATTGTTGCCCATTATCTGAGGAATGAATGTGTTGTCTGAGCTACTACACGGTCGTGCTAAATGGCATGGCCATTTTGGGTCTTGGTGGAACGACCATTCTATGTGGTACAGTTGTTCTATTGGCTAGTTCTTCAATGCTTCTTGTTTTGATTTTGAGTGAGCTAGCACGGTCATTCTGTGGTACCATGGCACATATGATGATAATGTCATCTCACAATAAGTCCTTAAAAATGCATTTGGGAGGTGTCATGTCCCATTCATGACAACATCCTCTCACAACAAGTTCATGAAAATGCATTTGGGAGGTGTCAGGGCCCATTTCATGATAAATGTTCTCTCTCAACAACTCCCTAAAAATGCATTTGGGAGGTGCCACGACCCATATCATGATAGTGTCCTTTCACAACATGTCCCTTCAAATGCATCAAGAAGGTGTTAGAGCCCATATATTGACATTGTTCTCTCATGTTAAGTCCCTAAAAATGCTTTTGGGTGAAGTTTGGCCCAAATCCTGACAATGTCCTCTCACGCCAAGTCTTTGAATATACATTTGGGAGGTGCCATAGCACATATGATGACAATGTCATCTCACAATAAGTCCTTAAAAATGTATTTGGGAGGTGTCATGTCCCATATCATGGCAATGTCCTCTCACAACAAGTCCATGAAAATGCATTTGGGAGGTGTCGGAGCCCATTTCATTACAAATGTTTAGGGAATAGAACTTCTGCCACCGCCAGCTGATGTTGTCACCACAGCTGATGCCCTTGGGAGCTCATCGGAATATGGTGTTTGTCAGTTGATGCCCTCACCTAGATCTGATACCTATCTGATATTGTAATCAAGTTGTATCGTATCTCTGCTTAGGGCAAATATGAAACATTGGTTGAGGCCTTGGATGATGTAAGCTTTCTCACATGCTTTTAAATGGTCTTTTGTATAAGTTTTCATATACAAGTCCTTGAAATACATTTGGGAGGTGCCATGGCACATATGATGATAATGTCATCTCACAATAAGTCCTTAAAAATGCATTTGGGAGGTGTCATGTCCCATATCATGACAACATCCTCTCACAACAAGTTCATGAAAATGCATTTGGGAGGTGTCAGGGCCCATTTCATGACATATGTTTGATAGGTTTGGGAAGTTCATTGAATTCTTGTATGGAAGAAACCTAGGAAGAACATGCATATGAATAAAACTAAAAAATAGAGTAAAAAACTATGTTAAATCAGATAACGAGTATTGTCTTACATAATCTTCAAACCATTCTATGAAAGATTTGTGGTGATGCAATTGTAAGGTGAAATCATCCCAACTAGGGTGTTGGCATATCAATACATCCTTATGCTTCCTGTATTTATATATGTTAGTTAATATTTGTTAGATAATTTTCATCAATATATCAAAATTAATTACTTGATACTTACTTCACATAAGGTTGAACTTCCTCAGTATTAAGCAATATGAAACATGCATCTTGGTGTAGTTCTTCAATGGGTATACTCAATAAAGAATGAGAACCAAGTGGACCATCAGGGTACCTTATATGTCTATGTATCTTGGTTTCCACATCATGTAGATATCTATCACAAAATATGCTTGCTTCCTCCATTAAGTACCCTTCAGCAATAGAACCTTCTGGTCTACTCTTATTACGAATATAATTCTTTAGCGTGTATAGATATCTCTCAATGGGATACATCCATCTAAACTGAACTGGTCCAGCAAGTTTTGCTTCAGTTGCTAGATGCACAACTAAATGGACCATGACATCAAAGAATGCAGGAGGGAAAATCCTTTCCAAATTGCACATTATCATGGGAATTTTGTGTTCTAGCTCTTCCATCTGTTCAACTGTAATGACCCTTGCACTTAGTTGTTTGAAAAAAACACAAAATTCTGTCAGAACATTTCTGACAGGCTTTGCTAATGTCTTGATCATAGCTATCGGAAGGAGATGTTGTAGCAATACATGGTGATCATGACTCTTCATACCCATTAACTTATTTTCTTGTATTTGAACCATACGGGAGAAGTTTGATGAAAATCCTTCTGGTAGTTTAATGTCCTTTAATACAGACATAAAGTTTTCCTTTTCTTCATTTGTCATGCTATATATTGCATGAGGAAGCTTCCTAGCATTATTTGATTTTGAAACTCTAGGCCACATTGATTTACATATTCGCAGGTGTTGTAAATCCAGTCGAGATTTGATATTGTCCTTGCTTTTTCCATCTTTTTGAAGTAGCCATGCCAAAATATTTTCACTTACATTTTTCTCTATGTGCATAACATCTAAATTGTGCCGAACCAACAATGAGCTCCAATAAGGAAGCTCAAAAAATATACTTCTCTTTTTCCACCCCTCAGGTAATTCATGTTGGACCCGTAAATTATTATTAGAAACCTTTCCAAAGACAACATTATCATAATCTTCCCACAAATGTTCAATTTGTCTCCCATCCAAAGGTTGAGGTGCAAGATCTATTTCCTCATTTCCATTGAAGTTTTTTTTATCAGCACGCCATGGGTGGTTAATTGGTAGAAAACGATGATGCCTTAGATAGATACATTTTTGACTATATGGAAGGTAGATAGAACCATGGTCAACATGGCAATAAGGACATGCCTTGTAGCCTTTTGTACCCCAACCAGACAGCATACTGTATGCAGGAAAGTCACTAATGGTCCATAGAAGCATTGCTCTCATGTTAAATACCTCACCGACATTAGTATCAAAAGTGTTCACTCCAATCCACAACATCTTCAACTCATCAATCAATGGTTGGAGGTAAACATCAATATCATTTCCAGGTGATTTTGGACCATCAATAAGAAGTGACATCATTAAGAAAGATTGATGCATAGTAAGCCAGGGTGGAAGACTGTAACAAATTAAGATGACGGGCCAAATACTTCTACTACTCCCCATTGCTATATTGAAAGGGCTAAATCCATCTGTCGCTAGGCCGAGTCTTACATTTCGTGGCTCAATGCTGAATGATGGATGGTTAGTATCAAAATCTTTCCAAGCCTCAGAATCTCTTGGATGTTCCATTTCACCCACTGCACCAGTCGTACTTGTAGAATGCCAAATCATCCAAGGAGATGTCTTCATTGAATTGAATAATCTTTTCAATCTAGGAATAAAAGGAAAGTGACGAAGAACTTTTTGTGGTCTCTGTTTCTTGATCTTTATCCTTCTTCCCTGGTATGAATCAATCCACCTTGAGGTAGAACACTTTGGACATTTGTTAAAATTCAAGTATTCACCTCTATAAAGTATACAGTCATTAGGGCATGCATGAATGATCTGATAATCCAATCCCAGAGAAGACATAAGTTTTCTACATTCATACCAATTTGTTGGCAACTTGTGTCCCTTAGGCAAAACTTTCGATAGAAGGTCCAAATATCCAGACATCACTTGGTTGCTTATTTTATTCAAGCATTTGTGCCTAAATAAATGAACAACAAAGGAAATATTTGAGAAATTATCACAACCTGGATATAGTGGCTCACAAGCATCTTTCAATAGTTCCTCAAATTTATTATTATCATGCATAGGAATTCCATTATCACTACCACCATCGCCATGACGAGTATTTTCACTACCACTACAATTGAAGGTTGTGTTCATTTCGACGTCATCATAACATGCATCATTTATCAAACCCTCAATATTGTCAAAAGAGTTAGGGATATGTTGATTGATCATATGGTCTTGATTGTCACTATGAACATGATATACCCAATCAGTGTAGGTTGATAGGAAACTAGATTTAATAACATGCCATGTAATTGTCTCCCTGTCATAAAAAAATTTGTTCTCACATTTCACACATGGGAACTTGACCTCAATTTGATTCCTAAATGCTAAATCCAAAAAATGAATTAAATCCTTGCATGAATGCCTCTTGGCACCGTTCATGCTTAGATCTTCCTCTGCTCATCCAACTTGTATCCATGACTCCCTGAAAAATGATGTAGTGTCCTTAAATAGTAGTAATGCCTAGAAACTTTAATATATAAATTTGCTGTATGTATATATGAGAAAAATGTAAAATATCAACAAGTTGTTGGGAGGGCGGCATAGTAAAATAAATTCATGACATCCGATTTTGAACTATGATCATGCTATATGAGTTGATTTGTACTAAACTAGGTTGCACTACAAGGTCAGGTGGAGTTCTGTCCTCAAAAGGAAGCTCATTTGGGTTAATTGATTGGTATGTACACTATACTACAGACACACACACATATATATATAAGAAGACCAATGTAGGTCATCAAACCTATAACCTCCCATTTGATGAGCTTAGTATCTTACTTAGTAAGTGAAATAAATGTCGTAGCAGTAACATGTTTGTTTCTAGTTTAAACTCAAGTAATGAAGAATATATTAACTTTGGCAAATTAGGTATATTTTGGGGGAAATATGGCTGGTCTGAGGAGGTTGGGCTTAGTTAGTGGATGTCCTTACTTGACCCCTTCGCATACAATCTCCCTTTCTTCCCTAGTTTTTCTTGTTATTATCCTTCTCCCACCTCTCCAACCACTAGGAGCTCAACCTAGGAAACTGCTTGGCCTTGGCATCCCACCTGGCTGGTAAGCGGGCTTGATAATGGGCTCAAAATGTGTCACATTTAGTTTAGAAAACCTAACGTTACCCCCAACTGGGTCATTTCTTCTCACCTAGGCAGCCCGTGGAATGAAAGGAGAGTCTAGACAAGTATGTTGAATGTTTTAAAATTAGCCTTTAATAGATTAAAATTGTGCAAATTCTGTCTCATTGGTACAAGACATATTTCGGTATTATTAGTTGTGATTTATGCCAAGTTATAATAGTTACAAGTTGGACTAAAAGCATACCTACTCTAGCCTAGTCGGGAGAAAAATAGGTCTGATTAGACCCAAACACATCTATATTTGAACTAACCCTAAAATGAAATATACGGCCCCTCACATTTCACACTTGGACATCTACCCTCAATATTATTTCTAAATGCTAAATGATGGTCTTGACCCAATTGTATCACGGACACAGTATTGCAGTAGTCTTCATGGATTGGTTAAGAGACAACAAAATCCATCAACCCTACCCATCCACTATTTCAACCTTCTCAACTTCCTCCCCCCCTCAACCTACTCCCACCACTTTGCATTTTTCTAGTGCTGGTCAGGAAGAAGTGGAGAATGGGAGGGAGATCACTTCAACTGCCTAGAAGATTCCTCAACGGATGGGTACATGAGTTAGTCATTGATGTAAATCAATAGTTTTCAATCTTAAAATGAAAGCATGATGTCCAAAATTTCATAGCTCAAATTTTGAAACAAACATGTCAATTATGGTCCACATTCTAGTTACAAGAGAGGATATTTTCCTTCCCTTTACCATCTTCATGGAAATGTGCATGGACTACCTATACTAAATAGTATGCACATAATATTTTATGCATGTCTCATATGAAGATAAATGGAACTAGATACTATATATAATTGCATATATTAAAAACTAGGGATCCATTACTCTTGTGAATGGATATACACTATCGTGTATTATGCATTGAGAGTCTATAGGGTAATGCATCAGTAAATATATTGTAATCTCAGCCCAAACTCTTGAGGTAATAGGTAGGTGTTGTAATGACCCTGGCGATGACAATTTCATTGTTTTTTATTTGAAAATGGAGCATACTTGGATAGTTTCTTAATCTGACTACACATTTGTTTCTACCCAAAATATAGCTTTGGCTTTGTGTGAGATTCTTTCATACCCTACATGACCACCTCTTTCTAAATCATGTATCTCATGTATGACTTCTATAATAAAATTAGAGTTCAGACTAACCATTGGCCACTATAACACTGAATTTCCTTCTGAATATAGCAATAATTGAACCTTCTATTCAACTCTACGACCCAAAAAATTATGAGTTTTGCATGAATCAAAAAGAGCAATTAATGACACATTGTATATGAGCCCTTAGTCCCACTGTTTGTAGAGTCCTCACATGTCACAGACCGTTCTTCTGTCACAGTCTTCCCTCGTGCAAGGTGGGATTTAAGATCGTATTGTAGCTCCACCAGGAGCAGAAGATGAAGCTTCTCCTCCCAAGGATAGCAACAATTGACTCTTACTATCTTGTGGGACCTTTGTATGGGCATTTTAATGTCTAATGGTAACCCGTACTACAACGAAAGTCATACAGACCATGAGAACTGCACCTACTTTCTTTGTAAGCATGGACAAATCATTATGCACCCTAGAATCTTCAATTTCAGCTACAATGGTTACAAATTGAGTGGAGTATCATTAACACATTCAATATGTAACAATTGTAGGACACTAACAAAACCCCACCCATGCCAACAAACATCAATGAGAACAACGCACGATAAACAAGGGGAAACATTATCTTGGATCTTCACTTGTGAAGGATATTTAAGTGAGACTCAACATACCTATAGGATGACACACATGCTTGAACAAGATCTTCACTTTCTTGGTACTATATCAAAACATCCTAAAGCACTGAGTATATAATTCAAACAAAGGCATATCTAGGATCAAAAATATCAAAAGATTATGCTTTCCTACCTAAACAAAGAAGCAACACATAATATATAGGTGATATGTAAAAGAGGTTCTACTAAATTTTTTTTGGAACAAACATGACAAGGCAAGAGTATATCAAACTATGTACCATTGGCCAAAAGCTCAATTAAATTAATGAACTATTGCATAAGAGAGATAACATAGGATGTTATGGGAAAACCATAAAGATATGATGGATAAAAGAACAGGGAAAAGTCATATACTTGCACACACAAAACAAATTTTTTGACACTTGAGAAAGTTTGGCTTGGGAAAGAATGAAAGAAGTTTGTTAGTTGGTCTGGGATGCTTTTATTTTTTGTTATGATTATTTCCTCTATTCTGCATGAATAAGGAAGTATTTTATTGATGTACATGTTGTCTTTGAGGTCTTGAAGCTATCCGCTATAATTATATGTGAATGTGTGTCTCTAGCTATTGCGGATGCTGCTATCGACCCTCATAATGTTGTCTTATCTAGCTGCTCTATACAAGGATCTTTGTTGATCCTTTTGGCAGAGCCTCCTCATTCTATGAATGGTGGAGTTCATGTTGATACCTTTGGTATGAGTTGGATATGCTAAGATGTTGTATGAAGGAATAGATAACTATTTCAATATGGTGTTAGTGAATGAAGTCTAAGGCTCTTTCCTCTCTCTCAAGCTCATGAAATGTGATTCTTACTGAAATATGATGATGGGACAATTTTTTCTGTGCCATAGTTGAAATTTTCCTACTTGAAAAGGTCAACTTACCGAAAAGAATGCTCTTCTACCTTTTATTTTAAAGATGCATTATATATACAATTTTCCTGTACCCACAATTGCTGATTAGTTTTCTTGTACAACTGGATTCTTCAAGGAAATAGCTACAGCTAGATAAGATCGTGTACATTCTGTATTTTTTCCCATCCTTTCTATATTTGTAATCAGACATGAACATTTCTTGTAGTGTGGTGTTTGAGCCACCTTTTTTTAGTCAAACAAGGAAGAGCATGACACACTTGGGTGACAAAAAAAAAGAAAGTATGGCTTACTGGAGCAACGGAAATATACCTAGACTGCAAATAAAATAAAATATATGACTAACTACAAAAGCAACCTTTTTTGGAGTTTTTCAATGGATCGGGTTCCTCCACCAGCTAGGACTAGATCATGTTCAAGGTAAAAAGGTATGAATATGTTTATATATATATATATATATATATATATATATATATATATATGTAAATATATATATATATGTGTGTGTGTGTGTATATATATATATATATATATATATATATATATATATATATATATATATATATATATATGAGTAAGTAGAGGGACCAACTGCACAAATTTTGCCTTTTGCTGCTTTGTAAGGGGACATAGTGGGAGATATCTAATAAACGGACAAAACCCCTTTCTATAATTTGTTTTAAAGATTTTCTTCTTCATTCATTAATGCAACATTATGGAAAGGAAGAGGTATGAGATCTTGGTAGGGTGGATGACATACTAGTAGTACCAACTAAGAAAATAGAGGTTGCAAGTCACAAGTTGGGTCGGCAAGAAGTTGAGGCTACTAGAATTGCAGTGCTAACTACATTCAAAGGAGATGAATATTGTGTGAGAACATGTACAAGAAGGTGATCATGTTGATAAGTTGTCAAAATTGTTGATATAGAGATATATATATCTGAAGACATAAAAAGATGTAAGCATGCATTAAAATTATAGAAAGACTAACTTCTGAGTTTAGACTATTCTATCTAGCAGTATGGTTTGCACATGAAAAAGTCATTAAAACAAATTAAATAGCATATCATAAGTAGGGTGAATCACATTGCATACCTTTCTAGATCAGTTCAGAGTTGGTTTACCAAGATTCTGAGTGGCCGATTAAGCGGCTGATTAAGCGGATTAAGCGGCTGATTAAGTGGGTTAAGCGGGAAAAAAATGCCCGTTTTTTTGAAAAAAATTAATTGGACGCTTAGGGGGTATTTTAAACGGCTGGGCTGCTGAACTGATTAAGAGGCCGCTTAACCGGCCGTACAGAACGTTTTTCATTTCACTGGAACAAGGTAACATGGAAAATCTATTTGTATATGCACATGGAATGGAAATGATATAGCACACTGTGAAAAAGGGATAGACAGAAGAAGAAAATATATTTTTATTCTAACTAAATTTGAAATTTTATTTTTGGTTATGTAGCTTACTTATACTCTGAGAGAGGTTGTACATATCAACTAAAGGACCATTATGACTCTAGTATAGTAATAAGTACTACTAATCCTTTTTGTAACAAAATAACAAGTTAACTCCTAAGCATGCCAAAACACACACAAAATAAGATGAACCAAGTGCTTACTTGTTATCTTTTTGAAAATTTCTCCAACTTTCAGTTCTTTTGCTTTCTTGAACCCAATCCTGCAAACTATGAGATAAATAAATATTATTGTTCAGATTACATATATGAATTATAGAATATGAATGTATATGTGATAATCATAATCTAACACACAAATAGATTACCTTCACGTTATCAAGTGAACTCAATACTGTCTTAGAACCAAAGTCATTCAGCTATTCAATAGTTCCTACAGGATACATCAAGATTGTCATTTGATATAAGAGGAAAGTCACCTAAATTTATACATAGTGAACATAGAGATAAAATACATCATTTAAGAAATATAGTATAGATGGATATTTATCAGGAACTCTTGATCTATAAGAGAATAGTAATACACATTGAATTTAAATGCATCTATAGAAATCACCTGTTCAAAATGAGGAACTCTTAATTTTATATAGTATAAAAATGAGGATAAATTAGGGGAAGTGAGGTCTGATTTTCATGTAAAAGTTATCTCAAATTATGTTAGTGACCATAGAACACTGTTACTTTCTATTGGAAACCCCAAAAATATCAAGGCATCTGTTAGATTTATTAATGCATGGATAGAGCACTTCTAAGTATGTGCATAATAAATACATTTGACAATTATTATATGCATAAAAGAAATAGAGATGTTCCCAATCAAATAAGGGGGCTTACATCATGTAGGCAAGTTCAAGAGGACATAATTTCAAAGGTAAATAACAAAATAAAGAATTAGTAATGTATGATACAAATCCATTTCTTTAGATGCATATTCTGATTTGTTAGTAAATTTTGTTACTATGATTGTTGGAAAAAGTAATTTGGTGCCGTCTTCTCTATTTCCTGCCTTTCCCTCCGAGCCTTATGATACTGGAGTTCATAATGATGATGAGTCAAGGTTGTGAATCATAGACAGAAGAGCAAGTCCCCACCAAAATGTTACTCAAAATGCAGTAAGCAGAATCCATATAGAACTAATCCTTAGAATGTAGGTATGTATCATCAAGTTGGTAACTCTGTATTCTCACCTATGCAGAATAATTTTTGAGGTTTGGAAATTATAAGTGAGGAACCAAATGTTGAGGCTGACAACACAATTACCTAGGAGATTAAATGATTGCTTCTTTCTCAATCACTTCTTGGAACATTAGAGGAATTAGTAAAAAAATTAAAGGAGTATTAGATGAAGTTAGACGTTCCAGAAGTGATATTGTGGTGTTGGTAAAAACTAGATTGAGACGTACTAGAGCTTCTAAATTTATGGCGAGACATTTTACGTAATACAACTGGATTTCAAATCACATTTCTCATGCTCTTGGTAAAAAAATTATTCTCTGGAAAAATTGCAATGTGACTTTGGTTCAAGAATCGGATCAAATGATCCGGGCTAATGTTGAAGTAAGGGATTTAAGTTTCTTCTTTTTGTTGTTTATGGACATAATGGGTATAATGATCATGTCCACTTACGGAATTATATTGATAAGGTTCATAAATTGGTGATGGAACCTTGGGTCTTTATAGGTTATTTTAATGTTGTCCGAAGGAATTATGAAAAAATTAGTAAACAACCTCCTACAAAAAAGTCTATGTAGGAATTTAACATTTGTGTTATGAATTGTGGATTGTTGAGTTAGAAATGAATGGACCCATCTTTCCATGGGACAATCATCAAGAAGGGAAGAATTTCATTACATCTAAAATTGATAAAGTAGTTTACAATGATGAATTCCTTGATATTGTTTCTAATTTTCATGGCAAAGTTATCTCAAATTATGTTAGTGACCATAGAGGATTGTTACTTTCTATTGGAAACCCCAAAAATATCAAGGCATCTGTTAGATTTATTAATGCATGGATAGAGCATTTTATTTCCTATCTATTGTGTCTGAATCCTAGAATTCTAATTTTGAAGGTTGTGCTAATTACATATTATTTAGGAAGCTCAGGAACTTAAAAACTTGTATCTTACAAGTAGTCTCTTGGTGTTCTTTCTAATAGATCCAAAGTTGACAGAGCTCGGGTTTCTATTACTCGATCTATAACAGATCTCAATCCACTGGACGATACACTCAGAATCGAAGAAAAAAATCGCAGACTGACTGCCTCTATTAGATCGAAAGTAGAGGAATATCTTTCAAGACAAAAATCTCATGTGCAATTGTTGAAGGAAGGAAGTTCCAACTCTAAATTTTTCTAATCCTCTCTTAATCCTCTCTTAAAACAAGAAGGTGTCAAAACAAGATTCCCAGAATTCTAGTCAATGACTCTGTCTGCCTAAGTCCTGATGTTATCAAGAAATTCATTTTTGATATCTATTTTGATTTGTTTAATAAGCCTAGTCCCTCTCCAAATATTTGTCATGGAGAATGCTTTGGAAGCATTCATTCTGAAGAACCTATTGCTCCCTACTTACTTGTGATAGTTATGCAAGGCTTCACTGAACTTATGAAGAAAGCTACTAGTGAGAAGAACCTTTGTCCCTTAAATTTTTTTAAGGACTTATGTATCTCCCATTTCTCTTTTGGGATGATTCGATGATATTTCTGGAAGCTAATGCTTGTAACTATACCAAAATAAAGGAGATTCTCAATGTTTATGGAAAGGATTCTGGTTTGAATATTAACCATGAAAAGAGTTCTATTATCCTTAGTACGGGTGATGATAAATCTATGTTAAACATCCTTAATATGACTTAAAGCTCTGATCCTTCAAAATACCTTAGTCTTCTTGTTTTCATAGGTAAACTTTCAAGAAGACTCTGTTAAGGTCTTCTTGACAGAGTGAGGAAGAAATTGGATTATTAGAAGTCTAAATTACTTTCCTTGGCAGGTAGACGTGAACTTATTAAGTCAACTTTTTCGACCATACACATTTACTGGATGTTTTCTTTCCCAATTCCTGCTGCTACTTTGGATAAAATTGATAAGATTAGGTCTCATTTAGGTAATTATAGGATAAATTAGGGGAAGTGAGGTCTGATTAGGTAATGTTATGCGAAATTAGGTCTGATTTATACCTTATCAAGTCAAATTTTGACAAATTAAGTATGATTTAGTGGAAAGCTATATTGGGAAGTTAGGTCAAATTAACAAGATTAGAGTCAATTGCTCAAAACAGAAAGACATCACAGAGCCAAACAAAAGAAAGTTGTCCAGAATCCAATCTAGCAGTTTGGCCACAGGATAAGCACTACTTCTCTTTAGATTAGATCCTAAGCGTGCAACATATATAGAGAAGAAGTGCTACAGAATGGCATTGGACATATAAGGACAAACTAACATATATAGAGGAAGTGAACCGACCTGTGTGTTGGCTAGAAGACGTCGGCCGTCGTTGATGGATTCAACAGTTTGTCCCTTATACAAAAGTCACTAGCGGTAGAGGAGACGAGCAGCCATGTCGTTGCATTTTCAAGGAGCTCAGAATCCCAAATTCAAGCTAGGGCTACAGGGAATCTCTATTCCTTCATTGCAGATGGAGGCTAGGAAGCGATGACCATAAGGCTGGAGCGTTGGATGGTTGGCTGAGTGCAAACGGAGGTAGGGGCTGAGTATATGGCTTTTCCGGGCAGACGCAAACTGGTTGTTTTGACGGGCGCTGGAGTGTCGGACCTTGACAGTAGAAATTCCAGGGAACTCGACTCCCCGATTTCGAGCTAGGGCACAAGACGATGCGTGGGAGATGGAACCAGGATTCACAAGAGCAAAGGCACAGATTTTAGGGTTTTGATGGTGGAAAATGTCCCTAGAAGATGATCGTGGACAACGTGATGGACCGGGTGATCGGGAGCGGAAGACGGCGACATGCCCTTTCATGCTCCGAGAGACGAGCACGAGGATGGGGTGAGGGGGGAGTGCGGTTGGAACTCACATTGACTGCTGACCTTGTTTGCGGGTGATTCTAGAAGTGGCATGAGTAGGAGGGGGACCGGGGAAACGGGGGAGTGATTAGTGATATTTTTAATAGCTTAGATAATTTCTGTTGAACTAATACATTTAAGATAACTAGGCATACACTTCGCTACACACGAGGTGACGGGTGGGTATTTTAATAGAGTACAATACAACGAGTAGTTTATATGTTGAATTTCAAGATAAGAAGATGCCATAAATATGTGCAATACATATATTAATAGGACTTCTTATACACACAAGATTAATATTTAATACATATATTGAATTTCAAGTTTAGTTGCACCTGTCTCGCCTGGACACCTACCTCGAGCGCAACGTCTACCTCAACTACAGTAGGTAAGAGAAGGTAGTTTGGATCGGAATATGAAAGGAGGACAGTTCAAGGTGATCTGTGCAGAACTGTAGACCTGGGCACAGTCGGGCCCACTACCAAGTTATGCCCAGATCACACTTGTTCCTAGCATCTCAGAATATTCTAGAACTCAGAGGGTATCTAGAATATTCTAGGGTGTTGATTTGTCATCCTCGAGAGAGGTTTCATATCATTGATGCGTTTTAGTCACGGTACGTAAAAGTGAGTGGGATGAACCCACAAGAACAAATACCATAGTACGTACCATGTTTGGATGTAGGTTGCTTGCTGGGGTGTTTGAGGGTTATCTACGCCCAATAATGGGTGCATTGACTACCCAACTTGTGGTTACATAGCCAGGAACTCCTTCTCTCTAATTGGTAGGATCCTATGGACTCTGTTTTGTTTTGTTCTTTATTTTATTTTGTGACAACCTTCTAGACTAGTTCTAGCTCCATACTTTTATTGACTATCAGATTGGCTTAACTAACTTAAGAGAGATATCTTAAGCATCCTAAATGTCCCCACATCCATGTGTTCAATCTTGAATATCTACTTCGACCCCGTAATAAAGTTGCGGGGGTCCTTGAAGGTTTCGGGTTACAAAGTCAAAGTCTGACCACCCTTTCGAGAGGATGATCAAAAATACAAAAAAAGGAGAAAGAGGGAGAAGTAGCCATGGAGATCGGGGTAGATGGAGTGATCATCCTCTTTAGTTGTTACAAAGACATCATCCTCCTTCCTCTAAGGTGTAAGGGAGTGGAATGATGGTGGAATAGGGTCAAAACACTAAGAAACTAGGGTTTTGAGGGTGGTAGTGGTGAAATGGAAGTGTAATTAGGTGGAATGGTGATGGAATGGCTATGGGTCAAAAATGGGGAGGTAAGAGGAGGTAAAAGGTAGATTACCTCGTGCCCTAGCTACCACCCAAGTATATATAGGTAGTGGGGAAGCACTAGGTCAAGTGGTGGGTATAGTGGGAAATGCAATGGAAAAACTATATGTAGCATGGCCGTGTTGGGTAGCACGATTGTGGTGGGTAGGTATGAGTATGGTCATGGTGGAGTGGAATGACTGTGGTGAGAAAATGGCAAAAATCACAGTAACAGTTGGGATTTTGAACTGATGGTGGTCACCACGACCGTGGTGAGGCATGGGTAGCATGGTATTGGTGGGTTGGAGAATTGTTGCCCATTATCTGAGGAATGAATGTGTTGTCTGAGCTACTACACGGTCGTGCTAAATGGCATGGCCATTTTGGGTCTTGGTGGAACGACCATTCTATGTGGTACAGTTGTTCTATTGGCTAGTTCTTCAATGCTTCTTGTTTTGATTTTGAGTGAGCTAGCACGGTCATTCTGTGGTACCATGGCACATATGATGATAATGTCATCTCACAATAAGTCCTTAAAAATGCATTTGGGAGGTGTCATGTCCCATTCATGACAACATCCTCTCACAACAAGTTCATGAAAATGCATTTGGGAGGTGTCAGGGCCCATTTCATGATAAATGTTCTCTCTCAACAACTCCCTAAAAATGCATTTGGGAGGTGCCACGACCCATATCATGATAGTGTCCTTTCACAACATGTCCCTTCAAATGCATCAAGAAGGTGTTAGAGCCCATATATTGACATTGTTCTCTCATGTTAAGTCCCTAAAAATGCTTTTGGGTGAAGTTTGGCCCAAATCCTGACAATGTCCTCTCACGCCAAGTCTTTGAATATACATTTGGGAGGTGCCATAGCACATATGATGACAATGTCGTCTCACAATAAGTCCTTAAAAATGTATTTGGGAGGTGTCATGTCCCATATCATGGCAATGTCCTCTCACAACAAGTCCATGAAAATGCATTTGGGAGGTGTCGGAGCCCATTTCATTACAAATGTTTAGGGAATAGAACTTCTGCCACCGCCAGCTGATGTTGTCACCACAGCTGATGCCCTTGGGAGCTCATCGGAATATGGTGTTTGTCAGTTGATGCCCTCACCTAGATCTGATACCTATCTGATATTGTAATCAAGTTGTATCGTATCTCTGCTTAGGGCAAATATGAAACATTGGTTGAGGCCTTGGATGATGTAAGCTTTCTCACATGCTTTTAAATGGTCTTTTGTATAAGTTTTCATATACAAGTCCTTGAAATACATTTGGGAGGTGCCATGGCACATATGATGATAATGTCATCTCACAATAAGTCCTTAAAAATGCATTTGGGAGGTGTCATGTCCCATATCATGACAACATCCTCTCACAACAAGTTCATGAAAATGCATTTGGGAGGTGTCAGGGCCCATTTCATGACATATGTTCTCTCTCAACAACTCCCTAAAAATGCATTTGGGAGGTGCTATGACCCATATCATGATAGTGTCCTTTCACATGTACCTTTAAATGCATTAAGAAGGTGTCAGAGCCCATATATTGATAGTGTCCTCTCATGATAAGTCCCTAAAAATATATTTGGGTGAAGTTTGAGCCCATATCATGACAATATCTTCTCACGCCAAGTCCTTAAAAATACATTTGGGAGGAGCCACGACCAATATCATGACAGTGTCCTCTCATGGCATGTCCTTGGAAATGATTTTGTGAGGAGATGTCCATATCATGATGGTGTCCTCTCACAACAAGTACCTGAAAATGCATTTGAGAGGAGCTACATCCCATCTCACAGGAATGTCCTCTCACAACATGTCATTGGAATTGAATTTGGGAGGATATGTGACCAATATCATGATAGTGTGTTCTGATAGTATGTCCCTACAAATAAATTTGTGAGGAGCCAAGCCCCATATCATGATGGTGTCATCTCACATCATGTCACTGAATATGCTTTTGGGAGGAACCAAGGCCCATATCATGATGGCATCCTCTCACATCAAGTCTTTGAAAATGAATTTAAGAGGAGCCACATCCCATATCATGACAATGTCCTCTCCCAATAAGTTGTATTAAGGAGGATACATAGCCCATATATTGGCAGTGTTCTCTCATAATAAGTCCCTAAAAATGCATTTCGGTGAAGTTTGGGCCATATCATGACAATGTCCTCTCACGCCAAGTCCTTGAAAATACATTTGGGAGGTGCCATGGCACATATGATGACAATGTCATCTCACAGTAAGTCCTTAAAAATGAATTTGGGAGGTGTCATGTCCCATATCATGACCACATCCTCTCACAACAAGTTCATGAAAATGCATTTAGGAGGTGTCAGGGCCCATTTCATGACAAATGTCCTCTCTCAACAACTCCCTAAAAATGCATTTGGGAGGTGCTATGACCCATATCATGATAGTGTCCATTCACAAAATGTCCCTTTAAATGCATTAAGGAGGATATATGGCCCATATATTGGCAGTGTCCTCTCATAATAAGTCCTTGAAAATGCATTTCGGTGAAGTTTCGGCCTATATCATGACAATATCCTCTCACGCCAAGTCCTTGAAAATACATTTGTGAGGTGCCATGGCGCATATGATGACAATGTCATCTCATAGTAAGTCCTTAAAAATGCATTTAGGAGGTGTTAGGTCCCATATCATGACAACGTCCTCTCACACCAAGTCCATGAAAATGTATTTGGGAGGTGTCAGGGTCCATATCATGACAAATGTTATCTCACATCAACTCCCAGATTATGATAATGTCATTTCACAACATGTCCCTTCAAATGCATTAAGGAAGAGCGAGGGCCCATATATTGACAATGTCCTCTCACAATAAGTCCCTAAAAATGTATTTTGGTGAAATTTGGGCCCATATATGACAACATCCTCTCATTCCAAGTCCATAAAAACACATTTGGGAGGTGGCATGGAGCATATGATCACAATGTCATCTCACAGTAAGTCCTTAAAAATACATTTGGGAGGTGTCAGGTCCCATATCACGACAACGTCCTCTCACAAAAAGTCTATAAAAATGCATTTGGGTGGTGTCAGGTCCCATATCATGACAACGCCCTCTCATAACAAGTCCATCAAAATGCGTTAGGGAGGTGTCAGAGCCCATATCATGACAAATGTTAACTCACAGCTAGTCCCAAAAAATGCATTTGGGAGGTGCCACGACCCATATGATGATAGTCCTTTCACAACATGTCCTTTCTAGGGGTGTAAACAGTGCGGGTACGGTGCGGGTCTGGCCATACCCATATCCATACCCATCTAATTTAGCGGGTCCGGTTTCGGTTCTAGACCCGCATAATACAAAACCTGGACCCGCACCATACCCGTACCCGCAATAATAGCGGGTATGCGGGTAAGCGGTTCTATTAAACACCATATTGTTTATGTAAGAGAAATGACTATGTTATATATATTTAACACAACAAGATATTATTATCATATAGTATATTAACATGTAATAATTATATTAGACAATGCTATATTATATACAATAAAATTAATTGAGTAACTATTTACATATTTGTAGTCGTGATCATAACATTTAATATATGTAGAAAGTAATGTAGATTAGTAGACATTTTGATTTTAAGTTTACATCTCAACGGGTTCTATTATTCAAATAGACGGGGATATCCAAAATGATGTTTGTCACCGGATCACTGCAGGATGGTTGAAATGGAGGAGTGCAACTGGAGTTTTATGCGATTAGAAGATCCCTCGCAGGTTAAAAAGTAAGTTTTATAGAACAACTATACGACCAACCATGCTCTATGGGAGTGAATGTTGGGCGGTGAAGAAATAAGGTCTCAACAAGATGAACGTGGCTGAAATGCGTATGCTGGGATGGATGTGTGGGAAGACAAGAAAAGATCGTTTGAGAAATGACTATATCAGGAATAAAGTGGGGGTGGCGAGCATTGAGGACAAGTTGTGTGAGGGCCGACTCAGATGGTACAGACATGTGCAATGCAGACCTACTAGTGCGCCTATACGAAGCAATGCTATTGAGCCAAACATTATAAATAGAAGAAGAGGAAGGCCTAAATTAACATGGGATGAGCTTATAAAGAGAGATTTTGAATCTCTACATCTCAATCAGAATATGGCCCATGATAGAGCTGAATGGAAACGAAGGATCCATGTAGCCGACCCCAACATAGTTGGGATTGAGGCTTAGATGATGATGATGATGATGATGATATGGTGTTCGTTATTGTAACTAGAATAGTTAATTCTTAGTTATATGACTAGTCTCAACCTTAGATTTAATGACAAGATTTATATTATGGGTGGTGAATGAGTTTGGAAGTGGATGAGTCAGAGGGGAAAATGGAGGAGGATAATAATTGAATGATCACATCACTATACATAAATACTTTAGATTTTTCATAACTTAATCTGTTTCTTTAAGCTAACTACTGTATGTAAGAAAATTATATAATAATTTGACTTACAAGATATTCTTTAGATTTCTTTGCTATTCTATGTAGGAGGTAGGGTTGGCATTTGGCTGGGAACCAGTAACGAACAGGCCTGACACAAAATGGGCTTGCCAACAGACTAGATACAAACTAATATAGACCTGACCAAATTTGATCCCCAACCCGAATAGAGGCATGCATGAGTGTGGGGACAATCAGAGCATGGTTGGTCGGGTGCTTACGACAACGACGACCTGTTTGTAGGAATTTTCTTGTACGGTGGGTGTTCTATATAAGTCATTGTCAAGGAACAATTTGTCTTGCAAGACAATGAATAATTAGACTTACAATGATCACAAAGGATACATATGTTAGTTTGGAAATGACCGTCGTGCTAATTTATATTATAAATACTCTAAAAAAAATTCATCTCTGACGTCTCTTTATAAATTGTGAAATAAATGTATTGATATGTCCCCACAAAAATGCATTTGGATTATCACATATCATGGTGTCCGCTTACAACAAGCCCCTTATAATACATTTGTGAGAAATGATGGCCCATATCTTGACAATGTCCTCTCACAACAAGTTCCTAACAATGCATTCTTGAGGTGTCGGGGCCCATATCACGAGAATGCCCTCTCACTGTAAGTCTCCAAAATACATTTGCAAGAAGTGGGGGCTGCCGACAGCCATTACCTGTTTGCAGCAATTGTATCTGGAGGTAGGTAGCCATAGCCTTATAATAATCACAAAAGAGATGTCCATGAGTTTATGAACAACCATCATGCCAATACTCCTTTATGAATGATTCTCACGATGATTTAGAATGACTCTCAATGAATGTTTTTTCTCTCACATCACCTTTAAAACTCACAAATAAATTAATCAACATATTTCTACGAATATACATTTGGGATGTACCATGCCCTATATCATGACAATATCATCTCACGATAATTTTATATAAATGCACTTCTCACGAGTTGTGGCCCAAATCTTGACAATGCATCTCAGAGCAAGTGTCTGAAAATATATATGTGAGGAGTCGGGGCCCATATCATGAGAATGACCTCTCACAAAAAGTCCCCTGAATCACATCTACGAGGAGGTAGGGTCCATATCAATACGATGTTCTCTGCCAGTAAGATCGTTAAAATACTTTTGGGGGAGTTAGGGACCCATATCATGAGAGTTTCCTCTCACAACAAGTCCCTAGAAATACTTTGATCGGAGATATATATATATATATGTATTGTCTTCTTAATTTTTCATAAGGGAGATGTGTGTAAGTTTGGGGATGATTAAGGCATGGTTGGTGTTATAACCTCAAATTCTGGAAAATATAATGTAAAATGCATTTCTCTTTTAATGAGTAAATGAAATACTTTTCTTTGAATTGTGATAAATTTCGTGTAAAATAGCTTTGATTGATTGTTTGTGGGCCTTGTAGGCCATTGAGCCCAATTGAAAAGAAAAAGAATTTATAGGGAAGAGAAATTGTTTTATAAAAGGAGAAATATGAGAAATTGATAATTAAAAGAAGATAAAGGTAAACTAATATTCCCCAATATGGGAATCCGTGCCTTTGGGTTTCCTTGAGGTCCAAGGGACCCAAAATAATGAGATAAAGGCAAATGGAATAAGGATATATTTTAATTGGGAGTAATTAATAAGAAAACTTGGGAGAGAAGAAATCCTTTTCATACATTGCTTTTTGCTTCCCACAGAGCTAGGAAATATTAAAAAGAACATTCCTTTAAAATTTTAGATAAATCAGAGTTATGGTTTGGGAGATATCATTTTTGCAAGATTATCTTGGATTTGGGAATTTTCCAAAATTAAATGATAAATGAATTTGCTTTCCTTTGAACGCGAGCAATCCAACCCGTTGGATCTTGATCCAACGATGATCACTCATCGTCTAAGTCCCGCTGGGACTAGGACTCTATGGCTTGCAGGTTGATTTTTCAATCCTATTTTCTCGAGAATCCAGTGCTTAAGCAAATATAGAAACCATCCCGTTGGATTCGGGAGAGCAAGCCGAAGGGTTTCACCCCTGATTCGAGTAGGTTTCGTCGCCAAACTAGGAAATGCCCAACTGGGCAGGTCTCTACCTCGACCCTATAAATAGGGGAGGATGATAGAGGGCACCGATATCTCTTTTCTCTCGTCCAATCTTTGCGGAAGGAAGCAAGGAGTGCTTCCGTGCATCCAATTGCTCCATCCATCTCGATCTTGACCTTCATCGACGTAGGGGACTCTGCCGGAATCCGACGAGCAAGGGAGTGGGCGTGGAACGGTTTCGGTGACCAATTGAAGACGTCGTCGTGTTCGGCCGAAGGAGACAAACCCTCCTGGACCACCAGCGCGAGCAAAGGAGCGAAGGAGCCCGAAGTCAACTCCTAGGTTGACCACCAGAGCTCCCTCTCTCGCGCGAGGTCGAGGAAGAAGACGGTGTGGTGTTTTACTAATATGCCCTCCGTGTCCTCTTAAACAGGTAAGGACACTCCTGTCCTTTACTTCTTTTGAGCACTGTGTAGGGGCGTGCGTGATCATGGCCGCTGGATCCTAAGTGGACCATTGGACCATTGATCGTGCGATCCACAATTTTCCTAATTAGTTAATAATTTGATAGAAACGATTTATCTTAGAAAATTTATATCTGGAGCTAGGAAGCTCGGATGGAAAAACTTAATACATGAAAAATGACCAGAATAATATGAGGGATTTAATAAAAATGGTTTGAGACCCTGAGTATGACTCTTTTTGGTAAAGGTATATTTCTAGAATAGAAAAAGGGTTAATTTGTGGATAAAAACCCTAATTGTTGATAAAAAGTATAATTGGTCTTACAATTAAGTTAATTCGAGTATAGTTAACTAATTTTCTATTTTAGATGGTTATTAACCTATTTTGATGATAGAATTACAAGTTTAGGGTTTGTAACTCCATATGTGGATTTAAAATGTTTGGAAACCCTAATTTAGAAAAGAAGTGATAAAGTAATTCGAAATTAGGGTTTAATGGACTAAGTCTGATCTTAGGAATATTAATGGATGATTAAGCAAGAAAATTAGGGTTTGATGTATAATTTGATAAAAGTAAGGTAAAGGCAATAAAAAGGAATAAAACCCTAATTATGGTCAAAACCCTAAAAAGGGAAAATAACCTAAGAAACCCTTAGAATTATTGAATCATAATGACATGATTAATAATAGAGGAATTAAATGCTTTTTCAGGAGCTTGTGTGTGTACTTGCTTGATTTCTCGATTGATTAAGTTACTTCTGCATTCAAGTCTTCAATAACAGGTATGTGGTTAAAATATGAATAACCGCTTTAGTTTCCCGATGGATTCCCGGATGTTTAATCGCATTGAATGCAACTAAACTGTTTGGATGTTCATATTGCAATTATAAAGTGACTATGAATATCACCATTTAATATAAATGTGTAAATCCTACACCTACATGCCACCCTGATGGAAGATGCCATAAAGGTCAGGCCCAGGAGGGTAGACCAATGGGCACCATGAGAGGTGACCATAGACACCAAGCTCGGGAATGAGAAGGTGATTGATGAGGCAAGACTAAGGAGCACCATGAGAGGTGACTCCCAGGCACCAAGCTCGGGATTGAGAAGGTGGCCTTAAGTCAAATCCAGGATTAGGGCAAAAGCGGTGGGGATTGTCACATGGAAAATGTAAATTGACTTGTTAATTACCTTGATTGCAATACTTAAATTGTTAGACCTAATTGTGAAATTTTGGTTGCCTCCACATACCAGCAATTGCTGATCGATGTTTTGTTTGTCAGCATTTTAGGTAATATCCAGAAAATCACAAACAGTAAAGTGGCACATCGTGAAATTAAGAAATAAAGTGCAAGGAGGATTAGATAGAGTATTTCACACTGTGGATAGTTAGATTTCCCAGTTTTATAAAGGTAAGTAAAAGTTTTAATTTTTGTACCCAATTCCAGTTTAGTTAGTAGAATTTTATAATTATTGTTGATTATATGCTGAACCTTTGATCATGTAAATTGATTAACGATTCCGACCTTCGAGTCTCCCTTAATTGGGGGTTACCGGGAGGCGGGGTCGTTACAGTTGGTCAGGTGCTTGCAGTAGCCACCACATGTTTGTAGCAATTATTGTTGGGTTGGTGGTCCATACAAGTTGTTTCTGAGGAGTAATTTGCCTCAAAGTACAAAGGTCCATTAACCTTAGAATTTTGTAGAAGATACGTTTATGCGTTTGGGGTCGATCATAATGTCAATATTCCTATACGAGTGGCTATCAAATTAACTTAGAATGATTTAGAATGACTCTAAGCATCAATTTCTCTCATACATCTCCTTTATGAATTATGAAATAAATGTATTGATATATTCCTAATGAAACTACATTGAGAAAATTATTGATACTTATTATTAGTTGGAATATGTTGGATGACAGACACGTCTGTCATCTAAAGGTTAGGTAACAAGCATGTATGTCACCTAAAAGTTTAGGGACGACCATGCATGTCACCTATACAGTAGACCCCTTTATAGATCACATGTGACTCATATACATGTCATCTAAATGGTAAACCCCCCTTAGAATTTAGGTGACTCAAATGTATGTCACCTATAACGTGTGACCCTTTCAAATGTCCGTCATCTATGTTACACGAGTTTACACATGCTACAGATGATATACATGCTTGTCACCTAAAGTGTGTAAGCTTTTCAAATATGCCAAAATGTATGTCATTTATTTTAGGTAGGTCTATACAGATTATAAGTGATGTACAAACATGTCATCTAAAGTGTGTAACCTTTTACATGACCGTCACCTATACCATGTTTTTTAGTAGTGTTTTATGTCCTCCTCCCCAAAGAAACTTGCGGATGCTTCTGTCTAATCTGCCATAAAACATTAGGGGTAAGCTTGCTATTTTCATGGCGTACGTCGAAATTGCCTCCAATGATGTTTTAGCCAAGAAGAGACGTCCGGACAGGGATAGGCATTCAGCTTCTCACTTTGGTTTCCACTTACTTGAGGATGTCTGAATAAGTTTAATTTATTACCCTGGAATGGATTATTGGCACGCCCAAGTACCGTCCCAGGTCCTTTGTTTCCTTGAATCCACCTAGTATGCTAACCCTTCTCCTGATATCTCTGGGTACACTTTCAGAAAAATAAATCTATGTCTTCTTCATGGAGATGGCTTGCTCGGACACCTTATCAAATTGCTTGAAGAATGCTTTGAATGCCTTCATTTGTTTAATTGACACCTCCCCGAATAGTATGAGATCATCAACAAAACACAAATGACTGATCTTAGCCCCATTTCTGCCCAATTTTACTGGCTTCCATGTGCCCTCATACTCCGCCTCCCTGATCATTTGAATAAAGTGTTCAATGCATAGAACAAAAATGTATGGTGAGAGGGGATCACCTTACCTCAAACCTCTGCTAGGTCTGAAAGGTCTCTTTAGGTTCCCATTCCACAGAACAGAGCACTCTCCTGTAGATAATGACTTCATTATGTAGTTGATGATGTTCTTCGGCAGATGTAGTCTTTGAAGAGTACCTACTATAAAGGACCATGACAATCTATCATACGTCTTTGATAAATCTACTTTGATGGACATTTTCTTTGATCTAGTCTTCCGCTTCATCATGTGAATGAGTTCTTTCGCAACAACAACATTGTCAATAATACGCCTTTCTTGGGACGAAGGTGCTCTGGGCGTCTGAAACCATATCTGGCAGGTGAGGTTTGACCCTCTCTACAATGATTTTCGAGCACAACTTCATGCAATAGTTATTGACGAAGATCGGGCGGAGCTGTTCACGAGCTATGGGCTTGGGCACTTTAGGGATGAGAACAATAGTTGCATCACATAATTCACTGGTTAAGTCTTCTCCTCTTATAGAACTGCTCACTATATTGACAATCGAGTCCTTTATGATTGTTAGTATCTACGAATGAATAAGCCATTGGTCCCATCCGGCCCAACTGCCTTATATGGATTCATATCCTTCACGATACTATATCATTCTTCCTCTTTTGGTTCAGCTGCAATGATTTTCAATTGCTAGTGTATGAGCCTCTTGAAATACCCTGGTACACCTACAAATTCGTGTATGGGTGGGCGGGTAGTTTCCGTTAGAATATTATGGAAGTGACTTCTTACCAACAACACATTGACACCACAGTGGAAAACAACACGTTTATGCAAAAGTTCCATAATGTTTGTGTAGAACACCTACCTCTCCTACGAGCAATATTCAATTCATCATGTAATACTTGAGAATTTTCTATACACTTTTTTCCCATAGTGATTGAGACAATTACCTCACTTTCCAGTGTCCCCCGATTAAGGAAGCGCTCTAAAGTTGAGAGCCACTACCTAAATCTTCTAGGATCCAGATTAAAAAAATAACACATAATAGCAAATAATTTTTGTTATATCACAAATATTCTTTACAAATGTATAATGATGCCCCTCTAAGGAGTTACATATATAACTTTCCATGTGAGAACTATTACATATGTGGAGAAGCATCTTACTAATCCTCCTTAGCTTTAATAGCTTGAAATAATTTCATCTAATTCACAACGTCATCGTGTTTTCATATATGTCAGTTACCTAAAACACTGATAATCCAAAATACACTCTGTATATTTCTATATTGTGTACATGGTTCAACCAAAATATGTGCTTGTAGGTGTAACATCATAACAACCATATCAACAATTATTATTAAACAATCAAACATTAGTTTTCTCTTACGACTTCTCAACCCATAATTTCTCAATCTCTGTGTTATACCCTCTCGTTGGGGGTTTTATCCATGCAATGGACTCACATAATGTTCCCTCTCCAATGCTTGGTATTCTATTAGCCTTCAAATCCAGACTTGACCTATTGGTGATCTTCCCTTCTGGGATTGGTATTCTATTGGCCTTCTCATTCAGGCTTGACCTATTGGTGACTCCCCTTCTGGACTTGGTCATCAGTCATTTCCATAATGACTTTCTTTCTCTTTCTGTAAATTCAACCCTCTAGAGATAATGTCTTGGGTTTGAGCAAGTTATATTCATATATAGTGTTACACATATGGCCTTATAGTTTGTAGGAAGTAAATAAACAACCAAAAAGTTTAATTTCAATCCATTTGTGAAAATTCATAAAATATTAGAAGTTGATAGGAAAGGTTATTCATAAGTAACCACATACCTCATTTCCATGCAGAAACCATGCAACACGTACTTCAGGCATATACCAAACATCCAAGCAGTCAACATAACCAATCAATATTATCTACATGTATGTATACTCAAAAGTGTCACCAATTATATTAAAGACATACCAATCCAACATATGTCCTAAACTAGGCTTTAAGGTTGTCTCGAGTTTAGATAAGGAATATGGGTACAAACCCTAATTCCATCGCACCATGATTCATTAGGATTAAAAATACATATTAAACATTAGGTGAAATCATAATTATCATATCTATCATATACTTGCATTATGAACACCTAGATTCGATTATGTGCATTAATAACACAAAAAGTTATAATCTTTGGTTTCATAACCCTAATTACACATAGAATGATTAATACATGAAAATTCTAAATTTTGTGAATATGACTCTTAAAGCAGTAAACCTGATTAGTGATACGCCGTTGCAGCACTGCCTGGTCAGGAAACCTACCAACCAATTTATTTTTGTCCGAAGCTCACTTCCGTTGGGATTCGAACCTTAGTGGGAGATCTAGGAGGCGCTCCTGTTAACCAGTTGCACCAATTCTAGGTGACAACAATGAATGTATTAGTTAGTATATTCTATGATTCTTAAAAAATATTTTTCACTCTTTACTCTGTTGACATTAAACATTAATCCATCCTAATATAGTTAAATAACTACTAAACTAAAGATGAATATAGGTTATATACATCTTTAAATCCTTGTGTGGGTTGAAGGTCACCCTGATTAAAAAACGTTCTACCTTCTTTAAATGAATACAAAATCCTCATCCTGATACCACACCCCCCAAAAAAATCACTTTAATTATTTTAAACTTACATTTTCTGAACTCAACATATAATGATTATTTTCCTATCTCTAAAGAGATATTAATATATGTTTTCACTATTTATGGAATGAATAATTATAAAAATTCATATTTAAATATAAATATAATGGATATATATATTAATTGAATACCTATTCATAGGACTCAAGGGAAATACCAATGCAACTGATATATTGCCACTAAAAACTAAAATGTTCATATTAGGTCTCATATATTGTCTTGGGTACATTATCCTTCTTAATATTGTGAAAATGATGACACCCAAATCTAGGATCAATATTAGACAATATGTTAGACCTTTCCAGGTGATCAAATACTTTGATATAATATAAGGTTTTTCTTCATGATTAATTTACTCAATTTCCTATAATCAATGCTAATCATTATTATGCACCTTCTCTTCATTAAAAGGAAAAATGCGCTACATATAAATGTGTTGGATTTTGTGGAGGTGACATCCACAACATAAATAATAATTTTTTCCCACATACCCTACTAGTAGATATCATCGATAATAACATATTTGGAATGAGGGTGCATGGGATATACCTTGTCTCGGAGCAAGTACAGTGACGTCCCTTCACGTGGTGTTGTGCGTCACTCCTCACATGTATAGACATCCCTCCTTTGTCCTTTGAATGCAGGCTTGTAACGTCTACATCTCAACTTTGTCCACACAGATGGATTCGAACTCCATGTTGCACTTCTCAAGCTAGCGGGAAGGAGTAGCCTTCTATTAATACAACGTACTAACATCACAGTTGCTCTCCTTCTCTCTCTCTCTCTCTCTCTCTCTCTCTCTCTCTCGGGGATGATGACATATAGGGTTCACGTACAAGACCAAATCTTAAAATCCACCCATCATGTCCCTATAAATACCAGAGTAAAGGAAACATGGTTTACCAAAACTCTTGGGTAAACAAAAAGGTCACAATTCCATTTAAAATGAGGCACTTGAGGATTACTATAATAATATTCAGGAATCAATTAATTAACCAATTAATCATAATAATTGATTAACCAATTTTTGTCATCTGGCTCCATTAAATCGTTCGAGATTCGATAGACAACTTAATAATTTGAATATAATTAATTGGCTTAATTTTTTACCAATTAACTCTGATTATATTCTAATATTATTCTAGTAGATTACTTAAATGTTTTAGTAATCAATTGATTTAGAACATTTCCAATCATGTCCACAATTATACTCCTATTCCAATACATCCTATGTGTGTGACCAGGTAGGCTCCAAATTATGTTGGCATTGATATTCATAATCATATTGATTTCACAACCAATGATTAGTATCTAGCAAGACTGCATTGGTATCCAAGAAATTGGAGAAGTTGGAGAACAACTTCAACCTACAATCTATGATTGGTGTTATAGTGATTGTATAGTACCTTTGTATCTGATATCCAGATTGTACTCAAGGCATGGAATCATCATCCTCATCAAAGTTCAATCCATATTCCTTGAACTAGAGTAGACTGTCATAGATATGTGTAAGTTCAATATCACATATTGACTCACACCAACATGGCCATGTATTTCTCAGTCTCTCTTATCAAGTGGCCATGAAATCAAACTCCTGTAGGAGGGGAAATCCCATCGACATTAGTCACAATCATCCCCTTGTGTCACAGTGCATCCAAGCACCACCTTTATGGCATCCCTTATTTAAGATCACGGTGGATTATGTCAAAGTACACCGAACAACATATGATGAGTGTAGTGATTTCAGGTCTAAGAACCACAATCACCACTGTCACTATGAGAGATGACTCTGACTACTAATAATGGTTTCCATGTGTCACTCTCAAGGTGAGTCTGTCCGATACACTATTCTCTAATAAGTATCTATGCACTTGGTATAATATCACATATCATGACTAATGGGATTCTATCATCAACTAACACACCCTCTAGTCTTAAGTGTCATTTCTTTCTTTGATCCTTCCACAATAAGATCCGACTAGGGATATAACTAGAATGCATCTACTCTTGACATCCGTATGATCTCATCGTCTAGGTCCTCAACTCGAAGACATACATCATTGAGTAATATCATTGTTTAGACATTTATTATGTTACATCATTATCTCATAACTGAAAAAAATAAATAAATTGGAAGATTGCCTTTCTTATTAATCAAATCATTTACACGATATGCCATCACAATCATCATGTGATTGGATCTCTGGGCATACATACCAACAAACCCCCTTGCACTTAGAGCCAATCACCCATGAACTTAATCCGTAGTGATGTAACATGGAATTCATGATTCTATATACTTTATTCAAGGGGTCAGCCACATTGTGCTCAGTTGGTACTATGAAAATCTTCACATCTCCTTGTTGTATGATTTTGTGTATGAGATGGAACCACCTTTGTATATGTTTGGAATGATGATGTGATCTAGGTTCCTTAGCTTGTGCAATATCTCCATTGTTGTCACAATATAACTTGATTGCATCATTGATTCTTGTAACCACCACAAGTTCTGAGATGAACTTCTTGATTTAAATGACCTCCTTTGCCGCATTGGATGCAACAATATACTCAACCTCCATTGTAAAATCTAGACTGTCTCTTGATTGATTCGCTTCCAACTCACAACTTTGTTGTTGAGGCAAAACACAAATACAGATTGTGATCTATTATCATCTTTGTCAGTTTGGAAGCTTGCATCGGTGAAACCTTTTACCACCTACTCTTCCTCTTTTCCGTAGACAAGGAACTGATCCTTAGTTTTTCTCAAGTAGTTAAGGATATTCCTCACAACAGTCTAGTGTGCTTCACTAGGATCTGAATGATATCTTCTCACTCAAGGCATACAATACATGCAGACGAGTACATAACATTGTGTACATGATATATCCAATTGCAAAAGGCTCTGGGATCTTATTCATACACTCCCTTTCTTCACAAGAATTGGTACATTGAGCTCTAGAGATAGCAATACCATGAGACATGGGTAGGTTTCCTCTCTTTCAGTTCTCCATGCTGAACCTCTTTAACACTTTGTCAATGTATGTGCTTTGACTTAGTGCAAGAAGACTTCTAAAATGATCTCCATAGATCTTGATTCCTAGGATGTAGTACACTTCTCGTAAGTCTTTCATAGAGAATGTAATTCCTAGCCAGGTCATTACTATCTACAAAATAGGGATGTTATTCCCCATTAATAGTATGTCATCTACATACAATATGAAGAATACAATCATGCTCCCACTAACCTTATTGTAAACACATGGTTCATCTTCTTTTTAACCAAAGCCAAACTCATTGTATGTCTCGTCAAATTGAAGATTCTAGCTCTGAGATGCTTGCTTCAATCCATAGATTGACCGTTGTAGCTTACAAACTTTATTTTCATCCATTGGATTAATAAAACCCTCAAGTTGTGTCATGTGTACATCCTCATAAAGATTCTCATTAAGGAATGTAGTTTTAGCATCAATCTACAAAATATCATAGTCATGGTAAGCTTCAATGGCAAGCATGATCACGATGGGCTTAACCATGGCAAATAGTGAAAATGTTTTGTCATAGTGAACACCTTGAACTTGTTTGAAACCCTTTGCAAACAACTGACCTTTATAAGTTTGTATATTACGATCCATGTCGGTCTTGTTCTTGAAGAACCACTTGCACCCTATGGGGTTTACCTCTTCAGGTGGATCCACCAAGGTCCATACCTTGTTGGTGTACATGGAGTCCATCTCCGGTCTCATGGCCTCAAACCATATCTCATACTCTGGTCCCTCAAAAGCTTCTAGGTAGGTATTTGGTTAATCATCAATGATTAACTCATCGCCTTCTTGAGTTAGTAGATAACCAAATCTATCTGGATCAAGGCAAGTCCTAATAGATCTGTGAGGTTACTACGTGACATGAGGGATATAAGATTCCATAATGGTTTGTGACTCTCTCTATTCCTCTTGTATCTCTACAGGTTTAATGCTTTCTTGTTGGCCTTGAACCTCTTTGAGTTTTACTTTCCTCCCACTTATTCCTTTGGAAATGAATTCCTTTTCTAGGAATGAAACATCCCTGGCAACAAAGACTTTGTTGTCAGTTGGGTTATACAAGTAGTATCCCTTGGTTTCTTTGGGATAACCAACAAATTAACATTTATCCAATCTAGGACCAAGATTTTTAAGAAACATTTTCATGACATAAGCTTGACATCCCCAAACCCTCATAAAAGACATTTTGGGATGCTTCCCTCTCCATATCTCATATGGTGTCTTTTGAATCGATTTAGATGGTACACAGTTAAGTGTAAACGCCGTAGTTTCTAGAGCATAAGCCCAAAAGGAAGTCGGAAGATTGGAAAAAATCATTATTGATTGCACCATATCTAGCAATGTGTGATTCCTTCTTTCTGATACACCATTTTGATGTGGTGTTCGAGGTGAAGTTTATTGTAGTATGATACCATGGGCTCAGAGAAGGTCATCAAACTCTTGGTTCAACTATTCTCCACCTCGATCAGAATCAAGTGACTTAATACTTTTACCAAGTTGGTTTTGTACTTCATTTATGAAATTCTTAAACTTTTCAAGAGTTTATGACTTATGTTTCATCAAGTAAACAAAACCACACTGTAATGAATTAAGTTTCAAATAATATTTACAAATACCACCCTAAACTTTGTGTGATCTCAGTCTCCTTTATTTTGTCCTTGATGTTGAATTTATGGAAATTTAATGGTTTGGAGAACATATACGTGCCAACACAAGGGTTAGTACACAAATTACCTTTATTAATATTTTTAGTAAGGGCAATGATGCAAATGTTCACAAAAACGAAATAATTGTTGCATAAATAAGATTTTATCAATGGATAATGTTATTAAACAAATCTCATGTATGATGGGTGAAAAATAATTAATGTTAAGGAATTAATAACTCCCTTTATTTTTCTCTCTCCTTAAGAGTATATAAAATTATGAAATGTAATTAATAGTGTGGGGAAAGCCTCTTGGTTGGCCTATCTTGAAAATACAACAAGAAAAATTATCATAATGCCTCTTCACATTAATTTACTCAAGTTATACAATAATATATATGTTAATGGGAAATAAATTTATTAGGGCCCTTATATTAGGTAAAATGAATAAAATTAAATGCATAGAATCATTCTACCTATGGTTAAAATTTGAGGTCATTTAGACTTCGTTTGACCATTCAAATGGATTTTACAAGTTTCAATATAGTGTGACCATTGCATTCAATAGATATCATTTAAATGACATTTAAGCCAATGTTAGTTTGATTCATGTGTCACATGTGATCTGACGGTCAGTGGGTGCTCTAGATCTGATTGGATAGTCATGACCTTGTGTTCTTCCTCCAGCCAATGAATAGGCCGCACCTCCTCGGTCCGAGACCCGGTTCTCCCTCTCCTCTTCACTGTTTCACGAGATTTCTTCGCCAACGGGTCCACCACAACATGCTGTTTCATGTAAACCGTTACACACCTGCTCTCATGCACCATGGCTGAAACACATAGGGGTGCCGGTCAAAGGTTCTCCTCCCCCATGACTCCTCGGCTCTTTTCACCTCCACATATATAAAAACCACCCCCCACACCTCAGTCTCCCACTGGCAACTTATCCCAAGCACTAATTTGGCCAAAGATCCCTCGTTTAGCTCTAACAACCCCATATTTTTCCCTGAATTATGGCCCCCTTCCTGCCTCCTCGGTGATAGCAACATAAAAATTGAGCCTTCCAGTGAGTTTGTCTCTCTTTCCTCTTCGTTTTGAGTACCTATACGTCCGATTTGGTCAAGAAATGAGGAAACACCCAAGTGGGCAAGCTTCTCCTCCGCGGCCATGGCTCGCGAGAGAGGTAGAAGAAGACTCATGGGCTTTTTATGAATCTTCCCTCATGCACGCCTCACTCTCTATTTTGATGTTGGGGTTATTTCTATCATTCGCCGCCCTTTCCTTGTGCAAGTTACCAAGCCCATGTGGCTTTTTCTCGCTCTCTGATTGGCCCAGAGCAAATAAATCATAGAAAATTGATACTTCATCAGAAAATTTTGAACAAATTATCGTTGGAAAGCTTGTTTCATGTAGAATTAGATTTTAAGGTTTTTGATTACTGAATCTTAGTCTTATTTTGATATTTAATGCTTGCACTATCTTAATCATATAAAATATTATAAAAATGATAACTAATGCATCCTAAGTCCAATTTTTATAAATAAATATTTTTATTAATTAGAAAAATATTAGGAATCGATTGGTTAGGTTTTCAAGCCCAAAATAGATGGTTTGTTTAGAAGGTCCAAATTTTGGGCACTTTACATTTAATCTCTTTCAAATAACTATTATATGCAATGAACCTTGTACCTAGGGGTTACAGAGACTTGGAATTAATCATTTGGTGGAAAAATCACATCTAGGGATCTAAGTCAGGTATGTGCATTCTAAAAACTAAGTTGGGCATCATTTTAATCCAATCCTATTTTTCCAATGAGGCATGAGCCTATATACTTGCTACACCATATTTTGCTTATTGTGAATTGAACTTATACACTTGTTATACCATAACTTGCTTATTGTGAATACTTGGATGTTTATTGGGTCTTGTACCCCACCTGCAATGTTGCCAATCTCTTATATCTACCATTTGATTATTTTAAGCATGATGATGATGTAAATGACTAATTAACTAATGTAGTGTACATGAGTACAAACCACCCATGGAGGGCATGTGTAAATTCACCCTAGGGGAATGTGACCACTCTCCCCATGAGGAATGTAACCACTCTCCTCATTTTATATATATATTTGTAGGTGTTTGGGAATGTGACCACTCTCCCTCACCTATTGGTTGAGGTTAGGTAGGTGCCTCATCCCTATGTTAGTTTAATGTAGTCAATGAATCATGCTTTCTCTTAACTTATTATTTACTTGGCAGAAATCTAAATTGTTAACACGCCTCATACTTTTGACAAATCTTATTGTAGTGAATATTTACTTTTCCATTTCTCCAAAAATGTTACTTGTACTTAGTCATGCTTTGACGCATACTTTTATCTCTCTTTTACTGGGTGACCCCCAACCACCCAGGACCAGGGCAAGGACTAGATCAAGGGCAAGTAGTACTAGGACATGAGTAGAGATGCCATCATGCATAGGTTGCTATTGCTAGATCTTGTAATTTGTTGTTAAAACTATGTTATAAAATTTTGATATAGAGCCATGTAATAGCATAGGCTTCTCATATTTTTCTTCCGCTGATACTATTGACATTTATGTATTTGGTTCATTCTTATTTAAATGGAATTATTATGCATGCATCCTTCCTCATCAAAGTTTTATGCAATTGAGGGATGTTTTGTAATTTCTATTAAATTTAAGTGAGGGGGTGATATCACCTCTTTACAACATGGTATCAGATCTTATAGGGTAGTTACTAGGGTACAAAGTTGAAAGTGATGGTGTCTAGAAAGGGTCAGAACATGGGGGCTGACAATATTTTCCTCTGCCCCACTAGTTGGTTAACTAGGACTCCTAGGTTCATATGACACCAGACTGGCCTGATCTGATACTGAGTGCCCAAAATAGCATGCCTATAAGAAATAGTAGCCTCATCTTTTCTGTCTTGTACTCCTAGAATTCTTACCCTATGACCTTGCCTTTCAAGAAGGGTATAGCCTGTTCGGTGAAAATTCTGACAACAACACTGACAACCTGGAGACCCTGGAGATTCCTTTGACTCTCGAGCAGGAGTTATCTATGTTGCATCAACTCCTATCAGACACCCTTATGGGGCAACTTTCTACAGCCGTTGCCAATGCCAACAAGCCCAAGGAGTTCCACCTATCTGACTTCATCAAGATGCCGCCCCCATACTTCAAAGGGGAAAATGAGTCCAACATGGTGGATAAGGAAGATGACTGGGTGTTATCCCTAGAATGTACTTTTAAAGGCATGGTGTGTCCCCCACACCAAAAGGTCTACTTTGCAACTTACACCCTGGATGGCCCAGCCCAAATCTGGTGGAATAGGATTTCTTGCACCCGCGACACTGCGGACATGACCTGGGAATAATTTCTCAAACTATTTAGGGCAAAGTACATATGTTCATCCTATCTGAAGAAGAAGGAGGCCGAGTTCTATAGTCTATGACAAGGAAACCTGACTGTGTTGGAGTATGTCAAACATTTCCTTCTAGTGGTACATTATGCTGTGGGCCTAACTTAAGATTGGAGGGCAACCATCTTTCTGGAGGGTTTCAATTATAATGTGGGGCATCACCTTGTTCCCCAACTACCTCTCACCTTTTAGGAAATGTTGGACATATCCTTCGCTATTATGGCCTACCCTAGTTTTCATTCCTTTGGTCTGAGTAACAACAACAAAAGGAAGAATTTTAGTGGTTACCAAGGGTGTGACCGTTGCAACAAATGTTCCCGATCTCATCCTCCCAGGAAATGCCCTACTGGCAATGCACCGCCTCAGAGAGACGATCGACCTACACCTATCTGCCACAAGTGTGATCAAGTCATTCATATTTGGCCAAACTGTCCCAAGTTCAACCGAGGGCAATCCCCTCTCTAGCAGCCACCTCAACGTCAGAACCCTCCTCTATAGAATGACTACAACAACAACTGCAACAATAACCAACAAGGACGTCGCCTGCCTGTGGATCGGCGACACGGAAGGGTCTTTGCTTTGGATGCTGAGGAAGCTGGTGATTACAATAATGTGATTGAAGGTACTTTACATCTCAATACGTATCCTGTTAAGGTGCTTTTGATTCTAGATCGTCAAATACCTTCATATCTACACAGTTTGCTGTTATGCTAGACATAGAATCTGAGTTCATGGACCATGTGTTAGATGTCAAAACCCCTAGCGGTAGAATATGTTCCTCTTATCTCAAGCTTCCAACCTTGGACCTTTGCATCTCGGGGAAGATGTTCCCTTCCGACTTCATCTTACTCAAAATGTCAGTCTTTGACATTATCCTGGGTATGGACTGGCTGAAGAAGTTTAAGGTCATCCTTTTTTGTGAAGAGTCAAAGGTTAGCTTGTTGCACCCTGAAGTTGGTAGAATGTGTGTGAATGGAAGGAAATGAGATGAACAACAATTCATCATTTCAGCCATCAAAGCTGAAAAACTCATCCCGCAAGGGTGTAGGGCATTTCTTGCATCTATTGTTCTTGATACCACACCTCCTTCTCTCGATCATATAGAAGTGATGAAGGATTTCCCTGATGTTTTTCCTAAAGAGTTTCCTGGGTTACCTCCAACTCATTAAGTGGAATTTTCCATCGAACTCATACCTGGGACTTCACCCATCTCGAAGCTGCCATACCGCTTGGCACCTGTTGAACTCACTGAGCTTAAGAAGCAGCTTCAAGAACTTCTTGACATGGGATTTATTTTCCCATGTGTTTCACCATGGGGAGCCCCTATCTTGTTCGTAAAGAAGAAGGATGGGTCTATGCGTATGTGCATGGACTACCACATGCTTAATCAAGTCACGGTGAAGAATCATTATCCACTATCTCAAATTGATGTTCTCTTTGACCAACTCAAGTCCACTACTATTTTCTAAAAAATGGACTTGTGCGAAGTGGCTATTTCAAATGCGGGTGAAGGATGAAGATGTATCAAAGAAGCTTTCATAACTAGGTATGGGCATTATGAATTATTGGTTATGCCTTTTGGGTTGACCAATGCCCCAACTTCCTTCATGGACCTAATGAATCGAGTGTTCCATCCTTACCTTGATTGGTTCGTCATGGTATTAATTGATGATGTCTTGATATATTCTGAGTTAGAAGAGAAGCATCGTGAACATTTGAGGCTGGTACTCAATACACTATGGGAAAATCAACTCTATGCCAAATTCTTGAAATGTGAGTTTTGGATCAAAGAAGTCATGTTCTTGGGTCATGTTATCTCTGGTGGACACATTTTCATTGATCCCGCGAAAGTCAAAGTTGTGACCAGATGGAAAGCACCAAAGAATCCTTCTGAAATTCATAGTTTCCTCGGTATGGCAGGTTACTACCAAAAGTTTATCAAGAACTTCTTTGAACTAGCCCTTCCTATGACAAAGTTGACACGAAAGGAAGTCAAGTTCATTTGGTCACCTGAATGTGATGATATTTTCCAGAAGCTGAAGAAGTGCTTAACATCCACTCCTGTGCCTGCATTACCTGTTGAAGGAAAACCCTATGTGATATAAATTGATGCCACCAAGCAAGGATTGAGATGTGTTCTGATGCAAGAAGGGAAAGTGATTGCCTATTCCTCCCTCTAGTTGAAGCTGAACAAAGAGAAATGGCTTACACATGATTTAGAGCTAGCAGCCATTGTACATGCTCTAAGTATCTGGCGACACTATATCTATGGGGTTCAATTCGAGGTATTCACTGATCATAAAAGCCTAAAATACCTCTTGACACAAAAGGACCTAAACTTGAGACAACATAGATTGATGGAATATATCAAGGACTATGACTTTGCCATCACTTATCATCCCGGTAAAGCCAATGTAGTTGATGATGCCTTGAGTCGAAAGAAAGTCAGAACCTGTGCTGCTATAAATTGTTCCGTCTGGAAGAATCTGGAGTATGTTTCTGGATGGCAACCTCAACCAATGGTGACTTTGAATGAAGAAGTTGAAGATAAGCTATGTGTTCACATGGCTAGCTTGTCAATCACTCCAAGTTTGATTTCAGATGTTGTTGCAGCCCAGTTAGAAAGTCCCGAGATGGAAGAAATGTAGACCTTAACCCTAAAACCACAATCTGACTTCTCCATTGGAGTTGATGGTGCACTCCATTTTCGACAACGATTGTGGGTTCCTGAGGTCGACAAGCTGTGTCAAAAGATTCTCAGTGAAGCTCATGGGTCCAAATACACTATACATCCTGGGACGACCAAGATGTACAAGGACTTACAACACAATTTTTAGTGGAAGAATATGAAGAATGATATAGCTCTATTTGTGTCTAGATGTTTGACTTGTCAACAAGTAAAGATAGAGCACCAACAACCTGGTGGTCTTCTCCATCTGCTTGAAATTCCAGAATGAAAATGGGAGAAGATAACGATGGAAATTGTCACTGGTTTTCCCAAAACTAGGAAAGGCTACAATGCTATGTGGGTTGTGATTGATCGGCTCACTAAGTTTGCCCACTTTTTTCCTTTCAAGACCACTTACAAGGTCGAGGATATGGCACAATTATATCTGGAATGGATAGTTCATCTGCATGGTGTACCTGAAGTGATAGTTTCTGACTGTGATCCCAATTTCACCTCTTGGTTATGGAGTCAAATTCAAGAAGAAATGGGAACCAACCTATGGTTCAACACTGCTTACCACCCATAAACTGATGACCAGTCAGAAAGAACTGTGTAGATTCCAGAGGATCTACTTCGTGCTTGTGTGATGGATTGGGGATATGCATGGGATATATATTTGCCCTTGGCTGAGTTTTCATACAATAATAGTTACCAAGCTAGTATAGGGATGCCTTCGTAGGAAGCCTTGTACGGAAGACCTTTTCGTTCCCCGTTCCATTGGGATGATGTGGGTGAATGTGCTCTAGTGAAGATGAATAACATGCAAATGATGATAGAGAAGGTTTAGCTAATTAAGAAGCATATGAAAGCCGCTCAAGACTGACAGAAGATGTATGCCAACAAGCATATGTCTGATGTGAGCTTCTTGGTAGGTGACCATGTGTTTCTGAAGGTCAAGCCTATACACTCAATTGCCCAATCCAAAGTTAATGGCAAGCTTAGTCCTCATTATGTGGGACTTTTTGAGATCTTGGCTAAGATAGGGAATTGTGCATATCATCTAGCTCTTCCACCTACCTATGACAAGATCCATAACGTCTTTCATGTCTCGGTGTTGAGGAAGTACGTAAAAGATCCTTCTCATGTGCTCACGATAGAACCTTTGGAGATTCATGAAAACCTAACCTATGAGGAGTTACCTATGAAGATCCTAGACACTCGGGGTAAACGGTTGAAGAATAAGGAGATTGAGTTAGTGAAGGTGCTGTGGAAATACCATGGGTTAGAGGAATCCACTTGGGAGCTGAGAGATGAAATGCTCCGATCTCACCCTTCTTCTTTTGTCTGAGATTTTGGGGACAAAATCCTTTCTAATGGGTGGAGTGTTGTAATGAACTGAGTTTCAAATAATATTTACAAATACCACATACCTAAACTTTGTGTGATCTCAGTCTCCTTTGTTTTGTCCTTTATGTTGAATTTATGGAAATTTAATGGTTTGGAGAACATATACATGACAACACAAGGGTTAGTGTACAAATTACCTTTATTAATATTTTTAGTAAGGGAAATGATGCAAATGTTCACAAAAATGAAATAATTGTTGCATAAATAAGATTTTATCAATGGATAATATTATACAAATCTCATGTATAATGGGTGAAAAATAATTAATGTTAAGGAATTAATAACCCCCTTTATTTTTCTCTCTCCTTATGAGTATATAAAATTATGAAATGTAATTAATAGAGTGGGGAAAGCCTCTTGGTTGGCCAATCTTGAAAATACAACAAGAAAAATTATCATAATGCCTTTTCACATTAATTTACTCAAGTTATACACTAATATATATGTTAATGGGAAATAAATTTATTAGGGGCCTTATATTGTGTAAAATGAAAAATTAAATGCATAGCATTGTTCTAGGTGTTGTCATAAAATATGTTTAAAATTTGAGGTCATTTGGACTTCATTTGACCATTCAAATGGATTTTACAAGTTTCAATATAGTGTGACCATTGCATTCAATATATATCATTTAAATGACATTTAATCCAATGTCGGTTCGATTCATGTGTCACGCGTGATCCGATGGTCAGCGGGTGCTCCAGATCTGATCAAACAGTCATGGCCTTGTCTTCTTCCTCCACCCAACAAATAGGCCGTGCCTCCTCGGTCCAAGACCCCTTTCTCCATCTCCTCTTCACTGTTTCACGAGATTTCTTCGCCAACGGGTCCGCTACAATGCGACGTTTCATTTAAACCATTATACACCTGCTCTCATGCACCATGGACGAAATGCATAGGGGTTCTGGCCGAAGCTTCTCCTCCCCCATGACTCCTCGGCTCTTCACACCTCCACATCTATAAAAACCACCCCACACCTCCTCGCCCCCTAGCAACTTATCCCAAACACTAATTTGGCCGAAGATCCCTCATTTAGCTCTGACAACCCCATCTTCTTCCCTGACTTGCAGCCCCCTTCCTGCCTCCTTGGTGATAGAAGTAGCAAAATTGAGCCTTCCAATGAGTTTGTCTCTCTTTCCTCTTCGTTTCGAGTACATATACGTCCGATTTGGTCAAGAAATGAGGAAACACCCAAGTGGGCAAGCTTCTCCTCCGCGACCATGGCTCGCATGAGCCATAGAAGAAGACTCATGGGATTTTTACGAATCTTCCCTCATGCACGCCTCACTCTCTGTTTTGATGTCAGGGTTATTTTTGTCATTTGCCGCCCTTTCATTGCGCAAGTCACCAAGCCCACGTGGCTTTTTCTTGCTCTCTGATTGGCCCAGAGTAAATAAATCATAGAAAATTGATACTTCATCAAAAAATTTCAAATAAATACTCATTGGAAATCTTGTTTCATGCAGAATTCGATTTTAAGGTTTTGGATTACTAAATGTCAATCTTATTTCGATATTTAATGTTTGTACCATCTTAATCATATTAAATATTCTAAAAATGATAACTAATGCATCCTAGGTCCAATTTTGATAAATAATTATGTTTTCTTAACTAGAAAAATATTAGGAATCAATTGGTCAAGTTTTCAAGCCCAAAATCAATGGTTTGTTTAGAAGGTCAAAATTTTGGGCACTTTACACTTAATCTCTTTCAAATAACTAATATACGTAATGAACCTTGTACCTAGGGGTTAAAGAGACTTGGAATTAATCATTTGGTGGAAAAATCACATCTAGGGATCTAAGTCAGTTATGTGCATTCTAACACCTAAGTTGGGCATCGTTTTAATCCAATCCTATTTTCCCAATGAGGCATGAGCCTATATACTTGCTACACCATATTTTTCTTATTGTGAATTGAGCTTATACACTTGTTATACCATAACTTGCTTATTGTGAGTACTTGGATGTTTATTGGGTCTTGTACCCCACCTGCAATGTTGCCAATCTCTTATATCTACCATTTGATTATTTTAAGCATGATGATGTAAATGACTAATCAACAAATGTAGTATACATGAGTACAAACCACCCATAGAGGGCATGTGTAAATTCGCCCTAGGGGGATGTGACCACTCTCCTCATTATATATATATATATATATATATATATATATATATATATATATAAGTGTTCTGAAAAGCGGTAATCGGTGTACGGGCAGACAGCGTACCAAATAGAGTATACACGATATGTGGGAGTATAAGTGGGAGAATAATCGGTTTTAATCGGTTTTGATTTTTTTTTTTAAATTAGTTATAAATATATATAAATTATATGTTGACTTTATCCAAGTTATGTATTAGTCATATATTAGAATTGTACAACTAAAATTTGAGTATAATCTTCTTGTAATATGAGATTAATCATGTTCTAAAAGGGGGAAGCTAAACTTCATTTGGATTGTAACTAAGCATAGATACAAAAAAAATGAACTATATCTACGTCATCAATATAAAGAATATGCATCTAAATCAATATTCAAAATGGAGCAACAAAGAAGAACAATTAGTCAGAGATTAATATTGCAATAAATAAGTAATTAGAAACATTGCTGATATTAGAGATGAAAACATCAATAATAGGAATAAATTCAATAAACATTAACTATAAACTTATTGAGAAAACATGGGGAAAAGACCAAATATGTGAAGAGGGGCAAGAGAATGTAATTGTAATGACCAATAGTAGGTTTAGAAAAAGTTACTGTAAAAAATATATTATTTCTGTTGGGTTTAGAAAATCATCGATTAATCGGCCGATTATTCCCCCGAGCGGCCGATTAATCGGCCTTGGACCGATTATAGGTCTGATTATGCATATGCGGGGCGGGGGACCTGCAAAACCGAATATTCAGCCGATTATTTGGCCGATTAGACCGATTTTCTGAACACTGATATATATATATATATATATATATATATATATATATATATATATATATATATATATATATGTAGGTGTTTGGGAATGTGACCACTCTCCCTCACCTATTGGTTGAGGTTAGGTAGGTGCCTCAACCCTATGTTAGTTTAATATAGTCAATGAATCATGCTTTCTCTTAACTTATTATATACTTGGAAGAAATCTTAATTGTTAACATGCCTCATACTGTTGACAAATCTTAGTGTAGTGAATCTTTACTTTGCCATTTGTCCAAAAATGTTACTTGTACTTAGTCATGTTTTGACACATACTTTTATCTCTCTTTTTCTAGGTGACCCTCAACCACCCAGGACCAGGGCAAGGACTAGAGCAAGGGCAAGGAGTACCAGGACAGGAGTAGAGCTGCCATCATGCATAGGTTGCTATTACAAGATCCTATAGTTTGTTGTTCAGACTATGTTATAAACTTTTGATATAGAGCCATGTAATAGCATAGGCTTCTCATCTTTTTCTTCCACTGCTACTATTGACATTTATGTATTTGATTCATGATTATTTAAATGGAATTATTATGCATGCATCCTTCCTCATCAAAGTTTTATGCAATTGAGGGATGTTTTGTATTTTCCATTAAATTTTAGTGAGGGGGTGACCTCACCTCTTTACACATACCTACTGAAGTCATCAATAAAGGTAATGCAGACTGATAACCACCTCTAGCATTTGTTCTAAAAGAGTCACATATATCAGTATGTATGATTCATAATAGATCTCTAGCCCTCTCAGTAATGCCAGTGAAAGAAGCTTTGGTCATATTTCCCAACAAACAAGACTAACATGCCTCTATTGATTCAAAATCAAAAGAGTCTAGATAACCATCATTCTGGAGTCTAGATATGCAATTCTCATTGATGTACCCTAGATGACAATGCCAAAGATATGTTTTGTTTGAGTTATTAAGTTTTAACCTTTTGGCATTTATGTTATAAACTTTTGTCTTAAGATCTAATAAGTAAAGACCATAGGACATCGGGGAACTTCCATAAAAGATCTCATCTTTTGAAAATAGAACATTGACCATTCTTTATATGAAATTCATATCCATCTTTGTTCATACAAGATACAAAAATAATGTTTCTATTTATGGCAGGTACAAAATAGTAGTTTTTTAACTCTATTACAAGCCCTGTGGGTGGATATAAATTATAGTTTCCAACTGCAATGGTAGAAAATCTTGCTCCTTTAGCAATACACAGTTCAACCTCACCCTTCTGTAAAGGCTTACTTCTTATCAGATTCTACATATTTGAGAATATGTGAAATCCCCATCTAGTATCTAGTACCCAAAATGAAGAAGTAGATAAATTTATCTCACTAATGTATATACCTGAAGTGGATATCTCTATGCCATCCTTCTTCTTCATTAGTTCCTCTAGGTAGAGAGGGCAATTCCTTTTCCTATGTCCAGGCTGGTGACAGTGGTGACAATTGCCTCCATTGTTCACCCCTCCCTTTACATTGAGTGCAGAAGACCTGGGCTTCTAGTCAGCTTTAGAACTCTTCTTAGCTTTGACTTTGACCTTTGACTTCCCTTTTTTTCTCATCATCATTAATAAATTGGGCTTGTCTTTCTTCATTTGTGCTTCAACTATTCTCAACATGCCAAGCAATTCTGACAATGGCTTGTCAAAATTGTTCATGTTGTAGTTCATGGCAAACTGGTTATATGACTCTGGTAGTGACTGCATAATCACATATGTGGCCAATTCTTGACCCAAGGGAAATCCTTGTCTTACAAGGTTCTCCACATACCCAATACGTTTGAGCACATTATGACCTACTAGATCTCATTCTGCCATGTTGCACTTAAACAATGCCTTGGAGGCATCATATCTCTCTTATCTTACCTGATCTTGGTACATGTTCTTAATATATGTTACCATATCAATCACATCCATGTTTTCATACTGTCTTTGCAACTCATAGTTCATTGAGCACAACATCAAGCACTTGACATGTATGACACCTTCAGAGTGCTTCTTATAAGCATCCATGTTAACCTTAGGTGTAGTTGGAGCAAGTTCATCTGGCTCTGGTGTTTCCAAGACATAGAGCTTGCACTCCTATGTGAGAGTAATTCTCAACATCCTAAACCAGTCATGGAAATTATTCCCATTTAGCTTGTCCTTATCAAGGATTTATTGTAAGGAAAACATGTTATTTGTCATCATTTGATTCTACAAGAAAATATTTTCACAAGTCAATATTTTGATTTGACTTGATTAAAATAAATTTGATGATATTTAGTTAGGCCTTTAATTAATTAACTCTCCTACCATTTTGTTCAAATTGATAACCCTCACTTACCAATTTGGAGGATTGCATCATACAATCTTCTAGTGAGCCAAGATCCATATTTCACTAAATCATGAGTCAGATTTGACTGATCACCCACAACTTGACTATTTAGGTAGGCAACATTTGCCAATTGCATCATATGCAACTCTTGATAGATGGTATGCAAAAATCATTGCCATACTCCATCTCTATGCTTCTAGGTACTTAATCTAATAAGATCACCTAGTTAAGCCTGACCAAAAAACCAACATGATAGAATATGCACCCTTCTTTGGAAGATATCAATATCTACCATCACACTTCCACGAGATGGACAATGCGCCATGGTTTGGTGTAGCCTATGCTTAGTTAATCAAGCTTTTTATGTGTGTTTTTATGGAAAGAATCTGAGACTTAATATTTTATTTGAGGGGTTTTATATATACACATACACATCCAAACACCACATATAATATGTATCGTATACATACTATATCCACATACCACAAACCACATTCATGCAATCCACTGACACCTAAGCATTGGCTATGGCCATACTATTGTAATCCTTTAGAGACACAAAGGATTACTATCCACCAATGGTCTTTTGCATCACATGCAACATCAACCTGTATATATCATGTGAACCTGCATCTAATCATAATCAAGGTGAACAACTTCATGGATGCTCCTTGGTGTTGGATCTTAGAGTTATCTCTCCATGGACACTCCTTGGAGTTGGATCTTCAAGTTTCCTCTTCACAATAAGACATCTAAAACTAAATCTATTTCTATCTCTATTACATTATGTATAAAAGGAGAATCTTGAGTGACATTTGAGGGGAGTTTATAGGGAATAGAATTAACTACACTTGGGTAACAAATGAGGCCTGACATGCAAGCTGAATACTTATACAAAGGATCCATGCATAACTATTGACATCCAAGCACAAGTTATACAACCATCCAAAACATTCACAAAAGGGGTTCCAATCCATTACCATAAATGCATTCATCACATAAAATATTTTTAAGGCTAACGTGTATGATTTTATAGGTATATCTATTATATATATATTGAGATTATAGTGATTTTAATGTGGGACATTCCCCATTAAACAATTTTAGCGGGGTACATAGGAGCAATTCCCCTATAAGGTCTACAATATTTCACTTTTATGCATTAGGAAAAATCAAAAATTTCCATAATGAACCCCATCCGCCAGGTAAAAACAATAGGTTTGTGGAATATGTGGAATTAGGTTAGATATGCACATTAATAGTTTTAGTATGCATCACATGCAACCACAAAAAGTAGTATACATAAATCTGATCATATCAAAATAAACCCAAATATGTTGTAGATCAACACGGCTCTGATACCCCTATTGGGTTTTCTAGAGGTGACAGGCGTAGTAAAAATAATTCTCCACACCCTACTAGTGGATCTTGTCGATAACAACATATTTGGAAAGAGGGTACGTGGGATATACCTTGTCCCAGAACAAGTCTGACGACGTCCCTTCACGCGGTGATATATGTCTCTCCTCGCACGCACAGTTGGTCCTCATACATCCTCCGTGCTCAGTATCTGCATCTCTATTTTGTCTATACAGATGGACTGGAACTCCATGTCGTGCTTTGCAAGTGGATATGAAGGAGTATCCTTCTACTTTGATAATGTTCTAGCATTGTGTTTGCTCTCCTTTTCTCTCTCTTGGGGATGATGATATGTAGGCTTCATATACAAGAGTGTGTCTTAAAATCTAACTATTATGCCCCTATATATAGTAGAGGAAAGGAAGCAGAGTTTCCCAAAACCACTGGGTAAACAAAAGGCCACAGTTGCATTTAAAACGAGCTACTCATGGACTATTAAAATAATATTATGGAATCAATTAGTCAACCAATTAATCATATTAATTGATTAACTAATTTTCATCATATGGCTCCATTCAATCGCCTCAGGGTTAGCTAATTGACTTAACAATTTGAATTTAATTAATTGGCTTAAAATTTTTAACCAATTAACTAGATCATATTCTAGTATTATTCTAGTAGATCACCTAAACATTTTAGTAAAAAAAATGATTTGACACATTTCTAATCACATCCTCAATTATACTCCAATTCTAATACATCCTATGCATGTGACCTAGTAGGCTCCAAATTACGTTGGCAGTGGTATTCATAATCATATTATGATTCACAAGCTATGTTTGGTATCTATGAAGACTTCATTGCTACCCAAGTAATTGGAAATGATGGAGAACAACATAAACTTACAAAATTGGTGATTGGTGTTACAATGATTGTATAGTTCCTTTGTCTCTGATATCCAGATTGAACTCGATGCATGGAATCGTCATCCTCATCAACATTGAGTCCATGTTCCTTGAACTAGAGTAGACTGTCTGAGATATGTGTAAGATCAATATCACGTATTCACTCACACCAACATGGCCATGCATTTCTTAGTCTCACTTATCAAGTGGCCAGGAGATCAAACTCATGTAGGTGGGACAAATCCCATCTACATCATTCACAATCATCCCCATGTGTCACAGTGCACCCGAGCACCACCTTTATGGAAACCGTTATTCATGATCACAGTGGATGATGTCAAAGTACACCGAAAGACATGTGATGAGTGTAGTGATTTTAGGTCTATGAACCACAATCACCACCATCACTATGAGGGCTGACTTTGACTACCAATCATGGATTTTATGTGTTACTCTCAAGTTGGGTTTGTCTGATACACTATTCTCATACAAGTATCTATGTGCTTGGTTTGGTATTACATATCATAACTAATGAGATTCTGTCATCAACCAACACACGCTCTAATCTTTAGTGTTATTTCTATCTATCATCCTTCAACAATAACATCCGACTAGGGACATAACAAGAATTCATATACTCTTGACATTTGTATGATCTCAGAGTTCAAGTCCTCAATCCAAATACATATGTCATTGAGTAATATCATTCTTTAGAAATTTATTGTGTTACTTCATTATCTCGTAACTGAATAAAACAAATAAATTGGAAGATTGCCATTCTTATTAATCAAATTGTTTACAAGATATGCCATCACAATCATTATATGATTGTCTCTCTGGGCATACATACAAACAAAATGTACTATCCTGAATGCATAATACATCATACAGTATTTGTAATTATAATGTGTCACCCTTCTTCTGGTCAACTTTCAACAACCCATCAGGTGAAACTCCACTATCCAAATCCATCCCAACTTGTCACAATTGGAAAAAGTGGAGAACACACATTCAATAGCAATAGAAAAACACACTTGAAACTTTCTTGTACTTTTTAGTAACTAATAGGTAAGGAAGTGTTAGTTTATTTGTCATGTATATTCATATCTAAGAAAAATATATGCATTATCAACTAGTCATCTATATAAGAAAAAATGATATATGATCAATAGTGTTCACATATGCAACAATAGTATATCATATACAAGATAAAACAAAGTGCACCACTTTCCCTCATGACCACATAGTAAGGACAAGATATACAAAAACACAAAATAAGATCTTCACCTTCAAACTAAAAAGGGACAAAATACCAAGGCCAACTTGGAAACTAACCTCTGACACACTTTTATCTTTCAATATCATCACTTAGAAACTATTGCATAGTACCTAGCTAACTAAAATTCATCACTTACCTCATAATCTCCATGACCCATCATACATATATGAGATATAGTCCCCTCCCTAAGATTAACATAAAAATGCTAAAATCTACCAAAGAGTTTGGTAAACAATCTAAAAGAGTAGCAACTATCCTCTATGGGTAGAACTAAAGTAGTATAAAAAAAGGCATTCCTCGAATTCCATGTACAAATGTTAAGAGTATTGTACTCAATAATGATTGAAATATTAGTTCCTTATATTGATTTTTGTTTCTAAAAGTCAATTTTAACAACCATGTAAACGTTTAAAGGTAATTTGAATGGTTTATATATTATCTGTAATGTTTGTAATCTACTAAGAGAGGTAAAGTTTTGTTTCTTATGCTAAATTGACTCATGTGATTGTGTTTTATGTGCCATATAGTTTTAAAAAAGGAAAAGTTTTAAAAGTGAAGAGTTCTTATTATTAATCTCATATCATGCCCTAATTTGATATTCTATTAATGATTGTAAATATAGGTTGTATCATTTCATTTGACTATAAAAAGACATTATTACTTAACCCTTTGGGAATGAGAGATGAAATTCCATTCTATTCTTTATTTATGAAGTTTCCATAAATAAAAAATCTATAAAATATATAGAAAAAGGTTACTTATGTACGTTAATTAAACACGTCGCTTCTTTTGCCATCTGGATGGACTTCAACATTTCATGGGACACATCTTTCGTTACAAGGTTGATAATTCTCCAAAAGGTGTTATGCATACATCAATCAATCTTCATGCTTTTGTGGATATGTGACTAGATCTATTTTAGACTCCTCCAAAATGGAGTTTGTGTTGTTTTCTGCCTTGACACTAGTGTCATCCCACATGGAAAGACAAAGATCATGGAACCCTAGTCTGACCTCTGGGTCCGCTAACATCAAGCGAGGATTTGAGCTTGAACTGGAGAATCGAAGTCACTTTTGGTAACATACTTCCTACATCCCACATGAGGAGAGTTTGTCTTTCTTCTATTGGTGATAGAGGGCATAATCATTGTGCCTAGATCAATGTACATTATTTTCATGTGTTTGATTCTAGGCCTCACATATGTTATGATTTCTTCCATTATAATAGATGTAGTATGATTATCTGAACACATTAATAGAATTGTATGAAGCATAATTATACTACCTTAAATTCATCTTATTTATATGTGGAAACAAACTCTAGGCTAATAAATGCATACAATTCAATCACAAACTTATTTTTGTTTGTATATTCTTTCTAATATCTAGTGATATTGGTCTTAGAACCCCTCCTCATCTTACTACATCATCCAGGTACATTTTTGCTGTGGATATTTTCATCTAAAGTAAAATCGAAATACATTTAAGAGTAGTTCTACCATTCAATAGACATCAACTGGAAAAACTACAGTAAACTTGTACAACTTACAAATGCATCATTTCATATAAGGTCTCTAATGGAAGTATCGACTTTATGTTAGTATATTATATCTAGTGGAACCTAGTTGCATATAGTGACACCTCAATATTGTTTGAAAGAACAAACATTGTAATTCATAAGGGTCATGGCTTAATGAAATTGAATGTTCACTTTCACCTCATTAGCCACATGCCTCTATAACTTGTGTTTGAGTGTATACCCTCTAGTATGTGATTTATGTGTCTATGTTTCACAACCACATCCCAAGGTGTTCTTCTGAACTGATTCTGTGCTAATGATCCTCCAGTGGGCACTTCTATAATTCCATGATATTGTAAGAATGAAGTGTATATGTAACATTGATATTACATTGTAGTTACTGACATATAGTTCAAATACAAAAAATAAATAAAACACCATTAAAAACACACAAATAATCATTTATGTTGATAATCAACCCAACATCTATGTAACATCCCATAATTTTAGTTAAATAAGATTAGGGATTTAATACCTATGTTTCCACTAATATATTTTAAATCCTAGACCTTTGATGTATATATCCAAATAATGAATACTTCATTTGAAATAAGATATCAAAAGAAAAAAATTATAGATCTCCTTTTTCCTTTTTTATGCGTAAATGAGTTCAATGACAAAGAAACAACTTTCACTCTTTCTCCCACCTCCATAACTCCACATTCCTCAAATATAAAGAAAATTCTAACTAATGGAGACACATTTCAAAATATGAACTAGAGACAAAATCTGTTCGTCATTAATGAACTTGAAAACCCATTATCTAATTTAAGGTACATTAATTAATCAATATGTAATTTTTGGTAACCCCTCATTAATTGATTATCAAATTTGGAAACAAATTAGTTAGGAATGCACTAGTCCATAAAAAAAATTTATGGTCAAAATTTGTGATCAACCTCATTTCACCATTTAAAAACATAATAAAATTTTCTATATGGTTTTCTATTGATTTTAATCAAATACTCAATGAATATGTTAGATTATCCTAAGTACAGTTTTAATTGGATGTCACATGACCCTTTGTTTGAGTCTTAGTTAGAATCTCGCACCCTCTTGGGTATCCATGAAGTAGGGTCACCCCCTCACTTGGTCCCCATCTCTTGAGTGGACTCAATGGTCCCACTCCTTTTGAGTCATGATCCCCCTCCCTGCTACATCACACAAGCAATCAGGGCCAATTTTGCACTCATGATGTTTTCCAAAACCACATGACCCCAAACTCGACAGGACTCTGGGACCTAGAGTTCCCAATCAATAAGAACCCCCTCATTTCCCCTATTTCCTTCTCTATAAGTAACTCCACCCCCCTCCAATGACGAAAACTATATATAGGAACCCCAAAAACCTTCAAGGAACGTCAAGGAACCAAGCCCAAGTGCCCCTTTTCTCTGTAGTGCCCTATCTCTTGGTTACCCTTCTCCATCTACTTTGGTAGGAAAGCTTGACTTTGGAAGGAGGGTTAAGATCTTTGAGAGTTGCAGGAATTGTTGGTGTGACTCCATTATATCCTCACAAAGCTTTCTATGGAATCAACTAGTTTAGTTCTATGCCCTTCTTAGTTCCCTCTTTTCACTGCGTTTTGAATCTTGTCACAAATGTTGAACTTCTGATCATCTTGTTGCTTGGTTTTTTGGGTGGCTAGCTCTTCCTTGGGGTAGCAGACTTAATCAAATCATTAGTTGTACTGTGTGAAGCCTCATGTTGATTTTTCAGACATGGCTCCTAGTTAGTCATGGCAAAGGACCATTTTTACATTATAGGTCGCCTCTGATCTCATGGTTGAGCTTGTTAGAACCAGAGGCAACCGAGGTAGCTTTCCATTCTCTCAACCTTGGTGGGAGATCCAACTTGCAAGAAATTTAATCATCAGTTTACCTATTGAATATTCCAACTTTGAAGGTCTTGCTGATTGCTGGTTTGAGGAAGATGCCAGTTGGTTGTTTTACTATTTTGTTCCTGGCCGATGTAGTCTTGTTCTCATGAATGTTTTGGGTAAAATAATCTTTCTAGGATTATACTTTATGACATGTTTACATGCTTTGTATTTGAAGGGATCGGTCTAGGTGGTCGACTTCATATGGGCCACCACAGTCGAGTCTAGTTATCCTCTCTTATAAATAAAGGACACATGTTGATTTTCTTAAATTTCTAATTGGTTTTACACATAGAAATTTGTAATAATGTGTCTGTTGGTTAGAAAAATCCAAGTAAATACTCATTGGAAATATAATAAAATAAGGAATAATCCTAAAATTATTTTAATGCATGTTTTCACTCCATTTTACATCAATCTCTAAAAAAATCCCTAGAAAATCAATTTGAAAAATAATTAATTAATGAATGATAACTGTTTTAAAATGTTAATTTGGGTTCATCAAACCTAAGACCGTAGTCAGGGTTTCATCAATCTAAGAAGATCAATTAGAATCTTCTTGAAGAGATAGGTAAGTAGTCCATGTACTTTGAACATAAATATTGGTTGATTTAAGTATCTATGTACAATGAATGCTATGTATGTATTATCTACTATTTCAATGGCTAGAAGTCAATGGATTTATAATGAATTGAATGTCATGTATATTGTCAATATTATTGTATCATATTTCATGAATAATAAAGATAAAGTTACAAGTAAGATCTACAAACAAGTTAAGAGTTTTTATGAGAAAGAGAATGTTAAAAGAGAGCTTATATAAGATCCTCACTAAGAGGCTTATCATAACAAAATTAAGAGACACTTCAATACATAAGAGAAGCGGCACTTCGGGACATAAGAGAAGAAGTAGTTTGATGCATAAGAGAAGAGGCACTTATGTGTATACCTGATGATTCTTACATAGTTCAAGATAAAAGAAATGGATTAAAAGCAATTGTTTCCTTTTTAATGTTTAATATTTAAAGTTTATTTTTAGTTTATATATTTTGTTTAAGACATAATATGTTCAATTGCACTTACCAATTTGTTTGATGAATGGTTGGGGGTGCAATTTCTATGGGTAAGGAGCAAGCATAGAGGAGTGGATATACATGACGTGCAAGGACTGGCTCAAGGATCTCTACAAGAAAAGACATGGTGGGGTTCTGACTATACCTAGTTTAGATTTATTTTCCTATTTATGAGAAAGTTTATGGTGTTTAAGTGTGAATGTGTTTAGTTTAGTTTAGTGTGAGTTACATTGAGGACTTGAGTATGAGAATTATTATCTTTATATTTTGATGGCTTATATAGAACTCTACTTCTATGCAATGAATATCATGGTTGTGACATCTCCCTTAAAGTGAAAGTAATTTATGATTCTTTTATATGTTATGTATGTTTTTACAAGTGGGATGTTACAATAATAGTACCCAAACCAAAAATATAGTTGGTCACCAAGCCTTTCTCAGAATCTCATCTAGTTTATTTCCCATTTTTTAGATTGGAATTAAGAAGAGAGGCAATAATGACAAGATGTCCATGGGTAAGTAAGAAGATGATTCTCTCAACATAGGAACCCACCAGGAATCTTCACATAAAGAAACTCCTATGGTGCCCTTTGATGTCATGGTCAGAGCCCTAGACACTTCCATGGGAAGAGGAGAAGATCAACTAGCCAACTCTAGGGTAAACCTAGGATTTTCGCTAGTTGCCTTTTGAAGATAAAGCTTGATTTATATGTTGGAGAGGAAGAGATGGATGTGGTGGGAAAAGCTAAAAGATGGATGTAGAATATGGAACATTATTTCTATGATCTAGGTTGCCCTAATCCATCTAGGTTCCATTTTAGACTCACACGCTCAAGGGTGCATCTAGGACTTGGTGGGAGGTCCTACCAGGATCTCATGAAGTTGATGTTGCTCTACTCACATGGGAGGAATTATCAGAGGCATTTTGAGACCATAGAATAGTTGAGGCTAAGATCGAGAAGAAAAAAGAGGAGTTTTGCAAGATTCATCTACATGATGATATGAAAGTCACATGTACGCCATGAAGTTTAGAATCTTAGAGAAGTATGTTGATGGTTACAATGAATGACGCAAGACAAAAAAGTTCATTAATGGTCCCATGTCATACCTTAGTTTCACTCTATATAGATGAGGACACCACACCCTTCAAGGTTCCCTAGATGTTTCATTAGAATTAGAAGAACATCCTGGAAGAACGTCAAAGAAGGAAAGCCACTTTAAAGCAACTTCAATCATTATAATCACAAGAAGAGGAAGGCCCCAACTTAGGTTGTTGTCGGTCAACCTATGAAGAATAAATGTGCCAAGTACTCCAAGATTCATTTTAGGAAATGTAGGTTTGGATCTGGAGTGTTCTATGTATGTGGTGAAATAGGCCATATTAGACCTAACTGTCCTAATTTTCAACATAAAGATCCCAACATTAACCAAGCACCTAAAGAGACGAGAAAAGCTAGAATATTTTCCATGGTGGATGATGATGAAGATGATAAGAATGATCAAGGTATGTTCTAAGTTATAAAATTTCCTTAAGATTATAATCATCATTAGTTATACCTTATAAATGAGTATGTGTAGAACGATATGTGTAGAGCTTTTCTTGTTCCAAATTAGGAAAACCCTAAGGTGGATAGTCTTATGCAATTTTAAGGACAAAATTTAATTTAGGTGGGTAGAATGGAAACACACCAAAATTTAATTTAAGTAATCTTACAGTTTAAATAGCAATTCTTTGACTAATAAATTTCAAATCTTAGACCTTGAAGTAATTTACTCAAATAATGAATACTTGATCTGAGATTAAATAAGTATAATTCTTCCTTTTCCTTTTTATGCATAAATAAATTCAATCATAAAGAAATAAATTTTCACTCTTTCTCTCACCTTCGTTACTCCACATTCCTCAAATAAAAAGAAACCATAACCAATTGAGATTGAATTTGAAATATGAAGTAGAGATAAAATCTTTTGGTCGTTAATGATTTTGAAAACCCATTATCTAATTTGAAGTACATCAATCAATCAATATGTACTTTAAGATATCCCATCATTAATTTATTGTCAAATTTGGGAAGTACCTAGATAGGAATGTTCTAGACCCTAAAATACGTTGATGGTCAATATTTGAGATCAAGTTGACCTCATTTGACAATTTAAACAGTTGAAAAAAGTTTCCTATATATTTTTCTATAAATTTTACTCAAATATTCCATGAATATTTTACATTGTCCTAATTCCTATTTCAATGGGATGTCACACAACTCTTTGTTTGAGTCTTAGTCAGACTCTCAAACTCTCTAAGGAATGCATGACGTAGGATCATCCCTATCACCCAGTCCCTATCTCCTAAGCCGACTCTATATTCCTTCTTTTTAATCACGATCTCCCTCCCCTCTATATCTAGTGCAAAACCAGGGTCATTTTTGTGCTCCTGAGGTATTCTTGAACCACTTGATCCCAAATTTGAAGGGACTCTAGGACCTAGAGTCCCCTATCAACAAGAACCCCCTTGTTTCCCCTATTTCATCCTCTGCAAGTAATGCTAGCCCCCTCAGATCATGAAACCTATATATAGGACCTCCAATTACCTTCAAGAAACACAACGGAACCAAACCCAAGTGCCCCTTTTCTCTCTATTACCGTCCCTCTCGGTTAACCTTCTCCATCTACTTTTACAAGGAAGCACAATTTCAGTAGGAGGGTTGAGACCTTCTTGAGTTAAGGTAATCATTATCTTAGATCCAGTATATCCTCACATAGCTTCCTATAGGATCATTTGAGTTAGTTCAATCTTCCTTCTCAGTTCCGTTTTTTCTTTGTGTTCTAAATCTCTTTGTCAATGTTGAACTTTTGATCATCTTCTTTCTTGATTTTTTGAGTTATAGCTCCGCGTTGGGGTACCAGACTTCTTCAGATCTTCAGTTGTATTTGTTATTTTGGACATGACTCCTAGTTAGCCATGGTGGAAGACCTTTTTATAATTAGAGATCACCTCTGAGCTTACAGTTGGGGTTGTTAGTGCTTGAGGTATCCGACATATCTCTCCATGCCCTCAACCTTGGTTGGTGATCCATATTGCAAGGAATTTGAGCATGAGTTTTTCTATTAAGTATTAAACTTTGAAGGTCTTGTCGAATGCTAGTTGAGGAAGAGGTAAATTGGTTGTTTTATTGTTGTTTAGTGTTTTGTTCCTAGCTGATGTAGTCTTGTTCTCATGCATGTTTTGGGTAATACAATCTTTCAATGATTATACTTGATGCCCTATTTACATCCTTAAGTTTTGAAGGGCTCGGGTTAGGTGGCAAACTCCATACAGGCCAACTCAACTGACTCTAGTCATCCTCTCTTTTAAATAAAGGAGACATGCGTATTTTTTCTAATTTCTAATTGGTCCAACACTTTCAAATTCATAGTAATGTGTCTATTAGAAAGAAAAATCCAAGTAAATACTCATTGGAAATATAATAAATAAGGAATAGTCCTAAGATGATTTGGAAGCATGTTTTGATTTCAATTTCCATCAATCCCTAAAGAAGCCTTAACCCTAAAAAATGATTTGAATAATAATTACTAATGAAGGATAATTATTAAAATAGGATAATTAGGGTTCATCAAACTGAAGATCACAACTAGGAGTCATAAATCTAAGAAGAGTGAATAGAATCTTATCTAAGAGAGAAGTTAGTGGTCCATGCAATTTGAACATAAGTATCAGTTAATTTTAAGTACATATGTACAATGAATGTTATGAACGTATAATCTACTATTTTAGTTGTTAAAACTCAATAGATTTACAATGAATTGAATGATATGGTTATTGTCAATATTATTGTACCACCTTTCATGCACATTGAAGATAAAGTTATAATTAAGATATAAGAACAAGTTAAGAGTATCCAAGAGAAAGAGAATCTTAAAAGATAGCTTAGATAAGATCCTCACTAAGAGGCTACTCTGAGCAAAAGTAAGAGGCACTTTGGTACAACCCAAGAGGCACTTCGATGCATAAGAGAAGAGGTACTTATGTACAAACCTAAGGATTCTTACATAGGTCAAGATAGAATATATGATCTAAAAGAAATTGTGTCTTTTTTTCAATGTTTCATTTTTAAGGTTTATTTTCAGTTTACACATTTTCTTTAAGATATAATATGTTCAACTCCATTTACTAATTTATTTGATGCATGGATGGGGGCATGATTCTCACATGTAAGGAGAAAGAGTAGAGGAGTGGGCTATGTGATGTGCAAGGATTGGCTCAAGGATTTCCAGAACAAAAACCTAGTAGGGTGTCAGATATACCTAGTTTAGATTTCTTTTCTTATTTATGAGAAATTATATGGTGTTTAAAGACAAACATGTTTAGTTTGGTTTAAGTGTGAGTTATGTTTAGGACATGAATATAAGAATTGTTATCTTTATCCTGTGATTTTATATATTTGAAATCTATTTTTATGCAATGAATATCATGATTGTGACACCCCCGTTGAAGTGAATGCAACGTATCGTTCCACTCTATGTTGTGTATGTTTCTAAAAATAGGTTGTTACATTCCATCCCCATGACCCTCGACACACATATTATTTATGAGTCATAACTATGAAATTCAGTGGATAATCTAATTAATAATGAATTAAAGCTATAACGAGTGCAACACTCTACTTTTTCAATTATCAAATCCCATAAAGAATCATGGACAATTTATGTTTGTCGGATTATCACTATAGAAAACTTGTTTTTCTAGTGAGGACATTGTGAGTGGATAATATTTCTTGTCAATATTTTTAAAATTCACTAATGTGAAAGTACTATTAGTCAATTTATACACCTTTATTGTTATCAACCTAGTTGAAACTAAACAAGGTGACTGTAAAGTGTGTAATCAGATTTGAATATGTCTACAAAGATATTGTTATATAAAACCTTATCCATTATTGGTTTTGTACTTTGTATTATAAAATACAAACAAGATCATGTATAGTGAGAAAAATATATTGTACCACACTATTATCATCTGATATACTTTTATAGAAGGAATTTTGTTTATAATTTATATCCCTCACACGAGATAAAATTTAGTTGTGAGATAAACATCATTTTATGAGTGTGATAATTGACTAAATGTTTTCTTCAAAACTCATAATGACGGGTTTTATGCCCTCTTTCAATCCACATTAATCTTGTCATTGGTATTGCTCTTTTGATAATATTGTATGCTCAAAGATATAGCTATTGAATTCATATTATTCCCAAGACTTATTTTTGATTCCCGTCCCTCATACTCCTAGAATGCCCTTATCATAACATCCATTATGGTAGTAAAAAGAGCTTGACTCCCCAAGATTCTCATTACACTATAAGAATTCATTACATAATTACATCACCTCCCTATCTACATAACCCTCAATAATACTCCCTCTAGTACGATCATGATTTTGACATAACTTCTAAAATACTCATGCTATCTTTATAATCCACATACAATACAAGTAAGTTGGGCCTAACATCTTCACCTTCCTGGTCAAATGGATAACAAGATGAACCATTCTCTCAAAAATTGAAGATGGGAAACACATCTCATAGTGTCACAAGGTGTGAAACATTTCTTGTAGAAAATTATAAATATTCTCATGATTTATCACTTTGAAGAATATTTTATTAAATAATATACATTGTTTTGATTGTGAACCTTACATTCCTTGGAAGTATATATGAATTACTATGATGAAACTTGTAGCAAGATTGTGTGATAATCATGTGATCTAAGACCTATAAACTTGAGAATTTTGAGTGACCCAGATTTTCAAACATTAAAGAGTAAACATGTACCTTAATGTTATATATACATTCAAAAAATATATATTTCTTTTTTTCTTGAAAAAGTATAATTAGTAGGAGGTAAGTATGTATGATAGCCTTTCTTATCTAGTATTAATGATTTTCCTCTTATATTGAGTCATAGTGAACCAAGTCTAGATTTTATACTATACTTGGTCTTTCCTGGTATGTTTAGTAGCATGATAATGAGATTGTCACAAGCATTTTTCTGGAATGCATGATGTTTATGGAATGCCTAATTATCAATGAACTCCATTAAGAAGGTAGCAAAGAGTTGAACTTCTCTTGACAATGATATAATACTATCAAAGAAGTATATGGTTGCTCACCAAACACATTATTTATGCCTATTAATATTTCTTAGACAATCTTCTATGATTATAGGATTAAGGTACTTATTCCTTAGTTGAACTACTACAAACTTTGTGGTTCCTTCAATGAAGGTGCAACAATAGGAGCATTCTCTAATGACTAGGGTATATAGTTTTTTCACCATATTTTAGTTTACATGAACCAATATTTTCTTGACATATAAGAAATGACTTGGATCCTATTCTAATATATTCATGTAAATCTCCAAATCTAGAAAATCATTCATAGTGCAAAAAATATCAGACACAAATTGACTATATCCTTACATGAATCATCAAAGGTCACGTCGACGTCTTCTAAAGTTTGACTAGGTCATCAATCAAAGGTTGAAGTAAAATATCAATGTCATATTTAGTTTGCTTGGTCCTAATGTCAGCAATGGGAACATCACATACTTATTCAGTTTACACATCCCATGGAGGTAAATTTCATAGAATATCTTAATAAGACTAGTACACAGTTGAATGCTTATAGAAATATAAGGATTCCCCCCTTAGTTCAGAAACCAAATATCAAAATCCCATAAGTATTCACCTAAATGAGGACACAAATAATCATTTTTTCATCCTATTGAATAAGATGATCCTGTAGGACACCATCACTATTTGCCGTTACCTGTGTACTCCAAGATAGATTTCAGTGCATATTTTGGACTAGACAATAAGAATTGAAACTTCAGCAAGAAAGCCCTTGTTAATCCTATATGTTGTGTTAAATTTGTATCTTGATTCACCGAATTTTAGACAATCTTTCTAGTTGCTATCATATTTTTAAAATAACACAATAATTTGTGAAATCATAGATTTTTCTCCATTCATATTATTCTTAAGATTTTTTTTCTTTGTAAGTCCTAATTAGAATCTCATTCCCTTAGAGGAAGCATTTTTTTGGTAGAGACAATAAATATGAAATTTTATTTCCAATATGTGGATTTTAAACTATATAATCTTGACACCATGACCAACCACATATATTATTTAAACCATAATATAATTTTTTTTGAAACCTGGGAAATATATCACTGTGACGTCCCCATATTTTGATTTCTCCAAACCCTATTGGGAATGAGATGTCATAATCCGAAAACATCATCCAATCATATCAGAAAGCGATGCGGAAGCATAATACGCATACATGAACATACAACCATAACATACTCAACATTCAACATGCATATTTATACAATATGAATTATTACAAAATGATTTATAGTTACATATTGAATGAAAATTCTATAAGTCTGAACATGTATGCTAACAAGATCTTAGACAATAGGTACAACCTGTACAACTGCTCACTTCCATCTTTTTCCTCCCATGCTATATCTAAACCTAAAACATACGTGAAACAACGAATCAACATAAAGTTGGTACGTGGTTGAAAGATACTATACTATGCTGGCATATTTAAAATACTTGAAAAAGAAGAAAGAAAAATGAAAGCATTATTTAAGGCAGAAAAATTAGGTAAACCCAAGTTATTAACCATATTTCAATGGACATGTATTACTATGGTGGACTTAGCACAAACATATATTATTGGGCCCCATCCCCACGTACCTTGTACCATTAAGGATCTCCCTGCGTACCTTGTACCATTAGGGAGGTGCTAGTCAACATTAATACTTTCCCTCTCTAATAGGGAGATTAATGAACCATCAGTAACTACATTCCATTTTCTTTTCTTAGTGATCTTAGGGTTCAAGGCGGAAACAACAATACATATAGATATACATACAATAAGGTATTCAAATATATGCAATCAATTATTCATAATTAACATCCAGCAAAACTAGTCTTATACTTATATCCACGTACCTGAGTTCAAAGAATTCCTAACAGATCGGTGATCATCTAGAACTTGTCCATGACCTGATTAAATGTAATTGAGCATCATTAATATATGATCATCATTATACTTACATTTTTAGGTCCAACATAGGGTTTAGGCCAAGGCTAGGTTTTACTGACCTAAAGTGTATCTCTGGTATTTTTCTTTTGATCAGAAGGTCATTATAAGGGTTTGTTCCAAATTTCTTATTTTTCTGATGATTGCACTATTTTCTAGAATTAAAAGGAGGATAAAAGCATCTAATTAGTCTTTAATAGAAAATGAACTATTATTTGGACATTTCATTAATATTAAAGGTTGTATTTAGTATCCAAATGATATTAGTGTTCAAATGTAATATTTCCAGATTTTATGGCCACTATATGCTAATTATACTATTCAAATAATCTTAAAAAAAGCATCATCTTGTAAATGGAAAATCAACCATAATATTGCTTCAAAGGTCTGATCTAAGGGTCATATAATAAAGTAGGCAATATTCTGAGTCCAGGGATATTTTTGGGTAATTATTTGGACATAGGAGCTATTTTTAATTGTATATCTAATATATGTACATTAGATGAGATATTTACCTTTCATGATTTATTGTGGCCGTCGGATCTTCAAGTGGATCCAGAGAGGCATCGACCTGCTAACCCCTTTCTCTTCTCCTTCATCACGATTCAACGCGACTCGTGTGATGGCAGTGCTTTGCCCGCTTGCCTCTAGGTTCCCAGCGTCCTTCCTTCTTCTCTCGGTGTGAGAGTTCTTCTCTGTATATGTGAGTGCATCCATTGACATCCTGCTCCTACGTGGATTAGGTCGGCGGCGACAAATCCTCTCCCTCACCCCCATGTCTGTTGATCCCTACGTGTGTGAGATCTGTCGTCTCTCTGGGAGGACTCTAGCGTGGCCATGGAATCCGGCTAGGCTCAGGTCGGATGCCTCGCTTTCCCTCTCTCTCTATTCTGCCATGTGCACACTCTGATCTGGGCGACCAGGCACCGCCACCGTGAGAAAGCAAGTAGTGATTCTTGTTGGGCGTTGCCGCAAGCATCGACTTCGGCAGGCTCCGTCTCAGACTCTAGAGCGGTGACCAGGGGGTCTGAAGGTGTGAACAAGCATCATTTAAGATCACAGTGTCATGATCTTACACAACGAACCTCAAAATGGAGGTCATTTTCTCGGTGGAGTCAGTCTTCCTCAACGGCAGCACTGGACCTAAGGAGAGGCAGACCCGGAGATTCACGCACGAAGAACATGGTTTTTCGGCACATCACAATCACTGAGTCATGCCGATTAGTGGAGATCCAAGCCTGTGGACTCACACTCAAACTGGGAGGAGCCCATATCGGCAGAACGAGAAGGATGGGGATGTACGAGTTAAGATGATGTGGAGTCATTAGCTGTCATGCTCGTCGATGCCAATACTCAACAATTTCTGTAGAATGCGCAAGAAACTCACGATGACTGGGTAAACGAGGCCAGGGAACCCGTGGCACTGATCTCTTCTTTTCTTGGCTTATGGTTTTTCCCTTTACGAGCATGGCCACACAACACACAGATGTCACTACTTGGATCATAGATTATCAAACATAGGTTTGTAATCAATAAAAACTATAGTTCTTCATGAAGATTCAGACCCAATTTATCTTAAGTAACTTATCCTAGAACCATGCATGAAGCATTGCCATCTGCCTTGTGATACATAAAAGCCCAACACCTTTTCATTAAGCCTAATTCCTCAATTACCCTATATTTAAAAGTCTAAACCTTGTATACATATTGTTTATAATCAAATCCCAATGAAGCTAGTTTAAATTCCACTTAGTTGGATCATTATGCATCCCATGGTTTACAACTTGTTCTTTTGAATCCATGTACTTCATTTTGGTACTTATCTACATAAAATGTTAACATTGGTTCTAGCTAGAATTCATCATCCACATATAGACAACTGGTTGTGAATTCTTATGATTGATCATTAAGTGGCATTGTAATGTTCATGTGGGACAGTAGTCCATGATTGGATAAATGTCACATCAACTTGGAATTGACCAACTAACATATATCACAAACTTCAAATACTATATTCGATATCAAACTCCAAAATTCAAGGTCATCACTCAACCTGCTTGCCCAATACAGGAGCCTTCAAACTCGAGTAGCGATTATGGTTCAGTGTAGCTTCCTCCCTCGCCAGTTCAGTGAGAAAAGCTGGACACTGAGTCCACCTACCCCTACCACCATATTGGCAAAGACTCCATCTGGCAATGGTATCTACCACTTTATTACAAGACGTTCTTCTAAACTCAAACACTACGACCTCAAAGGATGACCTAATCTTTCAGATGAGATTGCATTCTGTTCTATACTTTGCTGGGATATCCAACTGCTGCTCTATTATTCTGATTGCATTTTAATTGTCTGATTCCACCAATATATTGTTGAAGCCCTGCTGACATTCCTGGAGTCCAGTTCTGATCACCCGTATCTCGACCTACAAGATGTCCATCACAGACCCTATATCATAGTCGCCTCCCCACCATTGCCCTTCATGGTCCTGGATAATGAAGCTCATGGCCATGGTGTTCTTTCTTATTTTCATTGTAGCATCAACGTTTAGTTTCACCTGTCCCCTGAAAGGCTTTTCCCTGCATTGTTTCATATGGTCCACTCTTGTGATTTCCTTGGTCTCCTTGTTGAAGGCAAGTTTGCAGAATCATACCTCCTGTCAGATTGTGGCAATCAGGCTCTCTGCTTCTGCCCATATATGTTGGAATACTCCATAGCATCTATCTAGCCAAATCCTCCATATGGCTATGGCAAGCCAAACATTCCACTCCCCATTTTGTTTCTTCTTCCTCAGATTCAAATTAATCCAGTTTTCAAACTATTGCATCCGATGCATCTCAGTATTGGTTGCAGTTTGTATGTGATCCCATACCATTCTAATATTAGCACACGTTACAAAACTGTGCATCATTGTTTCCACCCCATTCCTATAACACGGGAATTGATCATCCTCTGTGAAGCCTCTCCTCACTCTCGCTTCATTTGTCATGACACCTCCTTGTAATGCTATCCACAACAACATCTTGACACGTTGGGGTACCTCCATCTTCCACAAAGTCTGTCATCGTCCATTTGTTCTCACAGAGCTTGTCTTCTACAGGTTACGATATGCCCCTTTAACTGTGAATTTCCCTTTAGTGTCCCTCAAGTAGATGACCTCATCATTCCCTGATGCAGGGTCTAGCGGTGGCATTTCGATAATTCTGTCCACTGTCTCCTCCTTGAACCACATACTCATGAAACCAGTGTCCCACTTGCCACTAAGATCCACCATCAAGTTTACAGTAAGATCCTTGAGCTCATCTGGTATCACCACATGCTCCTTCAACAATGGTATACTATTTCTATTTACCCACTTCTCATTCCAAACATTCATGTTTGTCCCAGATAGAATGATCTTCCCCACATATAGATGTAGTGTTCCTTATAGCCTAATTATCACCCTCCACAAACGTGATGCACCTGAAAATCCCAGGTTTAGTTTATGCAAATATTTTTCCTTCATAACCACCTTCCATGCTGTTGTGCAGTTTGTCAGGAACTCCCAGTTAGTTTTCTGTAGTAATGCCTCATTTTGGATCCTGGCGGATTTAATATCCAGTCCTCCTTCGTCTTTCCTTGCTATAACTTTGTTCCATGCCACAAGGTGGGTTCCTTGTTGCCGTGAGGCCTCCTTCCATAGGAATGTTCTGACCACCTGGTTGATTTTGTCACACACCACCAAAGGAAGGCAACTTGTTTTCATCGTATAGATAGGCATGGTATTCAGAATAGACTGGATCAACGTTGCTCTACCTACAAGGGACAACGACTTATTCACTCATGAGGAGATCTTGGCTTCCACTTTATTGATGATGTCTAGATATAGATCTTTTGTAGAACGTTCATGTATAATTGGAACCCCCAAGTGCTTCCCTAAATTGCTTGTTTGGTTTATGCCTATAAGTTTGACTATCACCTTTTAGACTGGGTTCCCTGTGTTCTAGGAGAAAAAAACTGACGATTTTTGCTTAGCTAATGATTGTACGGAGATGCGTTCAAACTTTCTAATCACTCTCATCATGGTGCGTGAATGTCTTACGGTGGCTTCTCCAAACAATATCAGGTCGTCTGCAAAGCAAATATGAGAAATGTCAATGCCCTTCTATTAGCTTGAAACAGTGTCCATCTACCTGATACTTCCTCTTCAGCTATTTCCTGGCTCAACCTATCCAAACAACGCACAAAAATGTATGGCGATAGTGGATCCCCCTGTCTGACCCCATGTGATGCTTTGAATGGTCTCATTTTCTCCCTTCCAGGTGATCAAGATCTCCCCAGCCATGATGATGTTCATGATTAGTCTAATCAGATTATTAGGTATGGAAATCCTGTCAAGAGTGTCCTTAATAAAATCCCAATCCATCCTATCATATGGCTTTGATAGATCAATTTTTATCACCCTGGCCACTTTGTTCCCCATGCTTATTCTCATGGAGTGTATCAGTTCTTGTACCAGTATAATGTTGTCTGATATCCTTCTACTAGGGACGAAACTACTCTGAGCCGGGGAAAACCACTCTGGAAAATATGTCTTGATTCTTTCCATGATGACTTTGGATAGTATTTTGAGTCCTACATTGTTCAAAGAAATCGGTCGTAGGTTGTTGCAACTCTCAGGAGTCAGCGTCTTTGGGATCAGCACTAGGATGGAGTTTTCCATGCTGTCTTCGATTGGGTTCCCTACAAAACCATTAGCTATCATTAGTGAGATTGAGCCACCAAGGTGGCTCCAATTTCTCTGTAGAAACCCGACATCCACCCCATCTGGCCCAGGGGCCTTCATAGGGTTCATCTTTAGCAGAGTTCTTCTGATCTCTTCCTCGTTTGGTATGCGTCCCATACTCATTCTCACCTCCTCCTCAAGTGAGGGAAATCGGCCAATATATTCAAAGCAACCCCCCATATTCGCCCTTCGGTCCTCTCTGGTAAATAAAGCAAGGAAGAACTCCCGTACCGATTCATTCACACTTTCTTCGTCCTCTACCCATTCACCTTCGCCGTTCTTGAGCTTTGTGATGGTATTCCTTTGCCTCCTCGCCCTGACCAGCACCTGAAAGAACTTTATGTTGGCGTCCCCTTCCTTCATCCAATCGTAGCGAGCTTTTTGTCTCCATTACTCTATTTCTATGTGTAGAATCTCATTGTATTCATTTTGCAGCACCATTATCCTTTCTTCTTTGTCAGGATCGCCCATCCCTAAACCAGTCTCCTGAAGTTTTCCAATCTCCACCAAAATATTGGACTTCTTTGAGCCTGTTTTCCTTCTTTCCGTGTTGTCCCACTTGATTGAACTCGACATTAGTTTTGCCACCGCCTTATGATAAGGTAGTTGATTATCCCAGTTGTGCTGTAGAAACTCTTTGAATTAGTCCCTTCTATCCCACACTATGCTCGTTTTGGGTCTGTAGACTATACGACTCGTTCTCTCCTTCGTAGTGATGAGGATTGGGGCATGGTCTGAGTTAACACGGGCCAGCACCCTCACCGTTGTCGATGGTAAGCTTCTGCCCATTCTTGATTTGCCACTTCCCTGTCAAGGCATTCCATCAACCATCCCCTTCTAAACATCATTTTCGGTCCATATGCCCCCAGATCCTCGAGACCAACCTCCATCAACCCCTGTGCAAACTCTCTGGCACTGCTTACTATAATAGGTTCACCTCCCACCTTCTCATCTGCTCTCAACACAACATTAAAGTCACCTACCACCAGCCACGGATCTTCTGTCACTGTTGCTATGGTATGAAGATGCCCCCATAATAGCCTTCTCCCTGCTTGTTTAGTGCATGCATAAATAAACGTTAGATTATCTTTTCCGTTAACTCGACAGTGAACAAACTATTTATGGCTAGCCATGATCTCCATCTCCAATGCCTGGTGTTTCCATGACACCCAAATACCTCCGGAGAAACCAGTTGCTTCCACTCGATAGGATCGATCGTATCCTAACATCTTCACTATTATGTCTGTGTTCTCTCCACTTGTTCTCGATTCAATAATGGAAAACACGTCTATTTTGTAAAGCCTGGTGAGATCGCACACTGTGTTTTGGGTATCTTTCCCGCAGATACCCTGTACATTCCAGGTTGCCACTATCATTAACCATAGTAGTTGTGCTCATGTCTTTTTGCCCCGATTCATTTGACTGTATTACAACACCTACACGTCAATACTTTTTCCTTGGCCCGTTCTTTGTAAGGTCCTTAGAGTTTAGTATCTTCCGGTTCCTAAGATGGACTCCTACCAAAGATCCAAATAGAACTGACTTGCTTTGACTACCTACTGTACCAACATTCTTGTACGTACCCCCCATAGTGAATTTTAGTCCTTCAGTGCCCCCTGCCTCATCCTACGGAATTAGGATCGTGTCCTCTCCCTCAATTGCGATTGCCTAGAGTTTCTGCATTCTCTACTCAGGACATGTCTGCTTCTTCTTCTGGCGCCCCAAGTTGATCGCACGCCGGCTGGATTCTTCCGCTGTCCTCTTTTTCTTGTTTGTCATTTTCCACTATCTCTACTCATTCCCAAGTTTTGGACCAGGATCCATCACTGCCGCTTCCACTGCTGGTTCTTCCAGAACTTCTAAGTTTCCATACTTATTATGGGTGGCGACGCCTTTTTTTTGCCCCTGAAGTTCCTCCTTTCTTGGCCGTCTCACAAACAGTTTGGCGTGCAAGGACTCAGTGAAATTTCGTAGTGGGTTAGGTCAGACCTCCGTTCCTTCCACCTACTTCCCCGCCTTCTTGTGCGCTTTAATGGCTGCCTTCTTTTCATTACATGCCTCCTCCACATGTTCGGTTCTACCGCAGAACATGCAAATGCTCATAAGGTTTTCATACTCCACGTTGTATCTCTCTCCTTGGACAATAATCTCTGGTACCAACAATTTGTTAGTGTCAAGTTTTACCGCAATTCTTGCAAACTTCCCCCTTTTGTTTTGATCCGTGTTAGTGTCGACTTTGATCGTCGTCCCTATTGCATCCCCCACCTCCTCCAACAATTAGTTCTGGTAAAGAAATATCAGAAGTCATGGAATCTTGTTCCAAATAACCATGAATTTCTAGTTTGCAGACGTGGTGAAAAGGATCTATCCCACGGTTATACGCTTAGATATGAGCCCATCAATGGCCATGGACCGTCCGTCAGAGCAGTTAAATAATCATCTTCCCTTGTCAGTTGTACGATGAAATAGTTGTCTTCTAGGTCGATGAGATGAAACGCACCCTGCGGCCTACACATGGATCATATTCTATCCTACAATGTCATGAATCTGATATTCCTCGCAATGACTTTAACAACCACTGCATACATCCATGGTTTAACCAGTTCGTCGAACCTGCCTTCCTCGATTTCAAACATTGGTGTGCCCTCCACCGTGCTCGTTCTAATGTCCTTCCTCTCCAGTCTGACATTAGGGTCATCGAACCCCAGAAACGGAAGCTTCCCAATTGTCTCTCTGGTTCCCATTATGTCCTTATAGGAAACAAGCTTTCTGGTTTCATTCCCGGTCCCCTGGGACGTTGCCGATGCCCTAACGTGAAGAATAGGAAAGTCCTTCGCGGCCTCTATTGAAGTATTTCCAACCATCATCATGTTTCCTTCCAAGGCCTCCTTGCCGCCTGTGTTTTTCTCTCTGGTCTTGTAGTTAAATGTTATCCCCAGCCTCTTCAAGATCTCCTATTGTGTTTGCCTTTTGTTCGCTTCCGCCGCTGTGAGTAATGGATTACTCTGAACTTCAGCTCCGGCGGCACTTCTTTCCTTGTGTGTTCGGGCTTCTCTAGCATCCGCTTCCTCCACCTCTTCAGGCTCCCTATCTGGTTGCGGTATCGTGAACCCTGCACTCTCCTTTGTACCTTCCTCTCTATCCACACCTTCCATCACATAGTAACTAGTGTCTATCGCATCGCTGCCATCCAGTGGCCATGTGCCGCCAAACCGCCCCCTTCCTCCACGGCCTCCTCGCCCCCCCAGAGTGTCCCTACGCATGGGAAACCCTAGAAGAGCAACTTTCTATGATTTAAACCATAATATAATTTTCAAATATTATAATGTACAATTTTTGCAAATAAGTAAGTTGGTTCATTAAGATTATCCCCTATGGAATCGAGCATGTCATCAAGCATATCATTCTAATTGATTTCATTCTTAATAGTGGTCCCAAGATAATCTCCCACACAATTACAACCATCTAAAATTACTGGTCCCTAAGAAGGATCCAACTCATGCTAATAGCAATATGTATAATATTATATGATCCCATTACACATGGAATTACTATGATTTTGTCAACATTGTTGACTTTTAAATTGTTACCAAAATTTCCACAAGGACAACACAATCTATCTTAAAGTTGCGTTTTGCATTCTTTAGTATTCTCAAAACTCATGAAGTCACCTTATAAACTATGAAATGAAGTGATATGCGATGGAAATTGATATTTTATCCATTTATAATAAAAATCACATAAGAGGGTCAAATGTAAGACTAATTCAGCTGAAGAAGTATGATTAGTGTATCATTAATGAGGAATATTTTTTTCCAAACTTATGTTTCTCTTGTAGTTGTTCAACTAGTTATGGATAATATGATATTTTTACCACTTATCCCATTCTTATACATTCATTCTCAATATTTGATGTATTATGACTTTTCAATTTCAAGAAAACTATGGTAGAATTTGCCCTTAATTTTTCAAGTACACCTTTGTATATGGGAAGACACATACTTCTATATGTATCGGAACAAAAGGAAAGTTACTAGAATTTTCTAAAAATGAAACACACATCATATGTCAAATTTTAAGTAATATATTAGTGTTCAAGACAACTCTGGATCAGGGACCATCCATAACTCAACTCCTAGTTAGTAAATATTGGATGAGTTTTTAGACAAATCAAGGTCGAATTAATGATAACATAAATAGATGTCTACCAATTGTTATACTCTTGAACATGGATATATCACTAGTGATTGTATAATTATCTTACAATTTTGAGAAAAATCTAGCTAAATTTCCTTTCATTCAAGTAAATTGATATGATGGATAGGAACCTACCTATATATCTACTAGATAAATTTTTTAAGCCCATATCATAAACTCACTGTATAAGTGATAAATCAATGTTCAAGAAAAATTGCATACTCGTGGGACTATCCATGATTTACTCAAAGTAAATCTTAGATGCGTTTCTAGGTAAACAACTGTACAAATATATCTAAAAACTACATAGAATTATAGAGGCTTACATACCTCTAATTAATATCTAAATAAAGTTAATTTAGATTCATTTAGGTAAAATGAAATGTATTTATGATAAACATCTAATTTGGTGCATTAAGTCAAGCTAGGGAAAATTGGATGAGACCACGCCGTAATAAGACACACTTATATGTATGCCAATGAACAATATATGGAAGAGAATAGAAGATGCATCCTATTTTAATATAAAAGAAAATTGGCATTATAAAAAACATATTCATACTCACATCTTGATACATGATCATATAGTACATGCTCACCCGCCTTAAAAAAGGTAGAAAAATAGGTAGAAACAACATGAGTAGATTGTATCCATAGAAACATAAGAAAAGGGTGTAGATGGTGATGAAAATCATAGCAACATAGATGGAGGAATCATCATCAACAATAATATGATAAATATTAAAGTCTTTGAAGACAAAAACAAATATGGAACCATTTTTTCCCCAATCCAAATCCCAATCCCACTATCAAGACAATGTTAAAGGGATTGAAGCACTTGTCCCTCATGGGCCCAAACAAAATCATATGCATCAAATAAATTTCACCTCTTACTATTGAAAATGAACCACCAAAGTTTCTACGTGGCATGTGGGAAATAAGATAGAAACTTAAAAGGAGAGAAAACTAAGCATGAATAAAAACTACTACAACCCGATTACATATTAGGCTCCCTTATTGGTGTGATAGATAGAGTGACTTTTGGGGTTTTGGTTAACCTAATTCATAACTTTGATAATGGATGATTTCTAATGTAGTGATGATGTCATTTACCTTGTTTTGTCTTTATGAAGTTGACTATGAAGGTAGAGGATTTTATTAATTTTTATAATCGAACGATGGTCCTTCAAGTACGGTTAATCATAAAAATGCATATCAATGAGTTTTACGTAGTTTGAAAGCCAATTGATGTTGATCATATATTTTATATCTCCTAACATATGACTCATTAAAGTATTTAATTAATTTTTCAAATACGTATATTTTGGTACCAAAATTGGATGTATATAGTCTAGATGATAATAAAGCTAGCCTAGAGTTTCACGATATTTCAATGCTCCTATAAGGAGATATGGAGATATGAAAATGAAAAAATAATGTGCATATTTAGGTATAATAGACCAAGGTTTTAAATACTTTTAATTCTTGTGAGCCATGGATCGGCTTGGTGAGTGGGTTAATCCTAGCACATATTAAGATTGGAGGACTAAGACATTCATCTTCTTCACAACAGTTATAGAATTACAGTGAAAAGCTTCTACTAATGCCCACATCATGGTAGTGGGTTGAGGAAGGAAACTAAAAGGGGAATATTCTTTCATTGGGGGAAGATGTTTCATTTGACACTTCTTGGACCTCTCAGAGTAATGAGACCAGGGAGAACAAGTTCCCAGTTTCCCTCTCATCTCCTTTTTTGAGTGCAGACAAAACAGGTTAGAGGAGGAAGAATTAAGCATAGCTAGAAGAGTAGAGAAAAGATTTTGGAGATAGAGTGTATGATGGAGAAGCACGATCAACAACCACCCTGTAGATTCACACCCATCTATATGGTTAGTGGTTGTAGGTTTCTCTTAGAAGAGACCTTGTGTTTGTAATCTAGGTTTATGATCTCCCACCCCAATTGGGTGATATAAAAGTGTTTAGGGAGTTGTGATGGAACTTCTGTGTATTTGTCTTTGAACTAGGAATGTACAAAGGTGGTTCCCTCTTCCCGCTTCACTACAGAGGTAGAAGCCAACACAATGATCACCAAGACAACCAAGGGAAGGCTCTGATGTCATGACACCATGCATGTGGAGTAGATGGATGGATCTTAAAGGTTTTGGCAGTGTTGAAAGCTGTTGATGAGGAACAATCAGCATGAGACCTGTCACCTTTATTCTAAGACAATACAATGATGCTCTCACACACTAGAACAGAGAATAGACAGTCATCCGGTGAGAAGTTGAGAAGAGAGAGGGAGCAGATCAGACTCTTGATCAACCTATGTGAGTCCCAACCCAGACCACACCAAACTGTCAGGCTCACCTCTTAACCAGATGAGTCCATGGGTGAGATCAATTGATGGAGCAACACCCTTTGTGGCAAAAAGGCGAATTGTGATTGCTTGAAAGGTAGGAATATTCCTAGAAACTCCCAAATCTTAGATAATTTATAGTAATTAGCACATTTTCCCCAAAAATACAAAAAAACTACTAAAATTCTCAGAAAATTATGTAGAACATCATGAAAGTACATTATCGATATTTTGATGCATAAAATTGGATGAAATCATGCAAGATTCATTATACTAATTTATGCATAATAACATAATAATGATGGTTCAATACTATGGAACTAGATAAGAAACTCTATAATCATGTTTACCACCCTTGTGAAGTTTGAGATGATAAGTTTAATGCACATATTCATGTAATATGCTTCAAAGTCTAACTAGGGAGAATGACCTTGCATTAAATATGATAAATATGTATCTGATCAATACATCTTGGAATTTGTAGAATATGCTAGGAACAATACATTTGACCTCATATGGAACTTATACATCATTTTCACACACGAATTCATGTTATATGATGGTGACTCATAATTTTTATTTAAAACCCCTATGTAGACAATGATATGGGACCTTGATGTTCAAATGACATATCTTAATCCAGAATCTACGATAAGTAACATAATACCAAGATTAAAAGATATGTATTAATAAGACTAACTTAATTCTCTAAGAAATCCCTAATGAATCAACTAGGGTTAAGATGATGAGAATATGATGATGGTACATTTTATCTTATCTTGATCAGGGTTTGTCCAAGTTGTAGTTGGCATGAGGAATATTTGATGATTAGGATATCTTGAACAAGGTACACTTTACCTTTTACTTGGCCTACTATATAGTATGGTTGTATTATGTGTGTACAAAATACTTGGCATATGATATTGGAAAAAACAATTGTTCTTATATTCTAGCTTATTTGATTTTCTGTATGTATAGTTCTGAACACAGGAAACATGATATGTCTGTTCCATTATATGAAAGCACTAGTTCTCTTTAACAACATAGTACTACAAAGTGATCATTCTCTTTGGTAGCAGATCACAATGTACAATGATCTAAATCTTTGGTAGTACATCTTAAGGCCTTGCATCTTGAGCTCTTTGGTAGCAGAGATGATGCATCATTCCCTCAGGTGGAAAATGCATGGATGATATAATGGAAAATATGCTTAAAACATGTGTTTTCTTTTTCTAATAAACATCTTTATTCAAGTATGCTTTTGTTACTTCTATTATTGCAAAGTATTAGTTTTATCTTATTGTAAAGTCATTGTATGAAAGAGGTATATGAATCATGTGAGCATACTCAGTACAATTTTTAAGAATATTTTGCTGACGCGTGCCAATTGTAATATCTTATTTAGGTGATATGGACATATGGTCTTGAAGACTCTTGATAGTTGAGAGTTGTGAGGTGAGCTGATGTATAGGTGGACCTATTATCTAAAATATCCTATTGTAGATATTGTACATGCATATGTAAACGTTTATTGTTCAATGTGTAGTATCAATTTGTAATGATAATTTATTTTGTATTTGAATGGTGAGCATGTGTGGTATGGTTTTGTTCTTGTTCATGTGTATTTTCCACTATTGTTTCCTATGACCCCCTTGATTTTCTTCTTCTTAGCTTAGTGTGCAAGTTTGAATTGGGATTCTTGTTGAGGTGAGGGTTTCAATTTGGGTGTCACACATGTGGTCAACGTGTTGAAAATTTGGGGACATCATAGGTGGTATTAGAGCATGAACAATGGCAAAGCCTGAAAGTTTCTCATTACACAAATCAAAACTAAAGATAACCTTGAACTTTAGAAATCTTTAGAGTTAGATCAATTGTCTTTTAGAGACTAGATCTGACCTAGACTCTAGGTTAGCACCTAGACATTTAAGAACTAGGTCTAGACTAGTGCTTGTTGTATAGAAAGTCCTAACATGTCATTCTTTCCTTATAATGTGGTGATATGGTATGTTAGATTATTTGGAGATGATGTGTATCAAGAGAAGAGAAATCTTAGACATATGTCACTCGTTGTCTAGGGTGGCTACACTAATCTATATGTTGTTCTCACCTCTTCCACTAGGTGACTTCACTGGAGACTCTATACTATGTGTGGGACACTCGATTTCTGATTTACTTTTGTTTCAATCAACTCAAGTCTCGTTACTTTTATCTAACACTTAATTTATGAGAGAACAACTATAAAATATTTAGTATATATGTAAGTAAATACAAAAATGTGTCCCCACACATGTACGAATAGAAGGTAGTCATTCAATATAATTGAAAGTGAATGACATTAGTCTAGAAGAGAGAGTAGTTCTATATTTGATGTCTAAAGCCTTTTTGAAATATGTGATAGATGGAATAGATGACATAAGAACAAATGATGTATCTAAGGTTGATATATATATATAAGTTAGTTTATGATGATCAAAGTCGGATTTGAGAATTTAAGTTAGGTTTAGAGGATTTGAGATAGGATGTGATGATGCAAGTCGTAACATACTAAATATCAAGGTCCTTTATGCAATTTACCCACTTTTGTACTTTTCTTTTCTTTCTAGTCCTTTTGGACATCCTTCACTAATTTCCCATCCTCTTGTATCTTCTTTGGCCTCAATATTGAAATTGAGCCAAGTTTGATGATGAAATATATATTTTACCACATTCATGGGTTTTTGCACAAATGTTCCAATTAATGTGATAATTGGGGACTAATCATGCAATTTGACCATTAATGAGATAATATGAGTGGAGTATGTTAATTTGGAGCTTTTTGGATAAATATATTAGTAATAATGTGTATTTGAGTTAATATATGGGAGTAATTAACCCCTTTACTTTCTCTCTCCTCCAAATAGGAAAATAATGCACTAATAAGAGTATTATATGTTGAGATATGACTCATAATGTTTATATCTGGCTAACATCTTGAGATATACCCTATTATGTCATTAAAAGATATTCTTTATATTAATTGCTCTTTTTATACTTTATTATATGCTTTAATAATCTATAAATTAATTAGGGGCCTAACCATGTGATTTTAGAGACAATAATGGCATAGCATCGTTCTAGATGTTTTCATAAACCTATGTTTAAATATTGAGGTCATTTGGACTTCATTTGACCCTTCAAATGGATTTTACAATTCTCATATAGTTTAACTATAGTAGATGAATCGATTTTTGCATTTATTTTATTTATTTCATGTGTCACACACTTGGCCCCCATTGGATCTCGATCCAATGGATATGGGGTCATCTTAAAGCTCTAGCCCACCGACCAAGAGGATGCCTAGGCTCCTCCACTTTGTTCTCCCTCATTTCTCGATCATTTCGCGAGATTTAAGTTGCGTTGGCTTCGTCTCCTCGAGCCGCACCGTTTAAGTCCTTGCTCATCGTATCCCATGCACCATAGCCCAAACGCCCATAGGATCCGGCTCCACCCTCTCCACGCACTTGTCATTTCAGAGCCTCGGCCTCCCTCTCCTATAAGTAACACCTCCCGCACCTCCTTCGCCCCCATTGCAAGCTTTTACAGTTGCTAATTTGGCCCGAAGATCCCCCGCTTAGCCCCGAAACCTCCACCTTCTCACAGGTATTTCGGCCCTTTTCCTAGCTGCTCTGTGATAGAAGAACCCCAATAAAGCATATGGGTGAGTTCCTCTCATCTGGAGCTTCGTTTTGAGTACTTGTACGTCCATTTTGGTTAAGAAATGAGGAAACACCCAAATGGGCAAGTTGCTCCTTCACGCCCATGGCTGGCGCTGAAGGTAGAAGATGACCGATCATTTTTATGCTTTTACCCTCACGCACTCCTGCCTTCACGTTTGAATTCAAAGGGCATTTTTGTCTTTTGCCAATTTGTTTCTCGCAAGCCTTTTTAGCCTACATGGATTTTCTTGCTCTCTGATTGGTCTAGAGAAAAAAATCATAGAAAATCGATACGTTATAGAAAAAATTCGAGTAAATACTCATTGGAAAGGATTTTTCATGTAGAATCTTATTTTGTGATTTTTGAGACCTGATTCCCAATGCTTTTTCGAAGTTTTCTTTGAATGTAATTTTAAGTATGTTAAATGTTCTAAAATGATAATTAAATCATTTCAACTCCAAATTGAGAAATAAAATATGTTTTCTTAATCAGTGAAACCCAAGTGAGCTTTTGGTCCTAGTTTTGAGTCCCAAATCAGTGGTTTTCAAATAAGGTCTAAAATGGGTATTTCCTTTATACTTTATGCTTAATAAATGCTAATTCATGTGAAATGTTTATAATTAGGGAAAATGATCTAGGATATAATCTAATCAGTGATAATGATGGATGTGAATCTAAAATAAGGTATGTGGATCCTATTTATGTATGTGAGACCTATTTAAGTATGTGAAGCCTATTTATGTATATGGATCCTATGATTGTGGAATATAAGTGCAAATAACCTATCCTTTAGTTAGGTTTTATCCAACCCTCATTTTCTTAATGAGGCAATTGCTAGCCTTGATATCTTCTCTCTAATGCCTTTATTTGGTTCCTTATTTAATTGAATCTTCTATTTCCTATGTTGACTCATTTATTTGAAATACTTGAATATTGCTATTACCAATGTAGGTTCATTTATTGAGATTGTTTCATGGGTTTTATTCCCCATTTTCTATGATACAATATTATTTATATTTCCACTACTGCCAAGTGGATTACTCAACATGAGGAATTGTTGACCAAATAACTAATGTAGTGTACATGAGTACAAACCACCCATAGAGGGCATGTGTAATTTTGCCCTGGGGAATGTGAATTTTCTCCCCATGTTATATATATTTTTGAGGTTTGGGATGTGCATTTTCCCCTCTCCTCTTGGTGTAGGCCTGGTAGGTGCCTCACCCTGCATTAGAATATTTGTTGTCAAAATATCATTCATGCTTGTTTTTTATTATTGTGGTAGATGCATCTTGGCATAAGTTCTTAAATCTTAATTATTATACTTGCCCCATACTTTTGACTCTCTAAGTATTGTGAATCATTTTATTATGCAATGTTGCATTTTATTAATTGTCCTTATTCCTTTTGATTAAAACATACTTTTATCTCTCTCTTGCTGGGTGATCCCAACCACCCAGATATAGGATCAGAGTGCGCAGTTGAAGCATGGTGAACCAGCCTAAGGCTAGGGATAAGGAGTTCAACCATCTAGCTTGGACTTAGCTATAGTTGATGATATTTGGAGACAAGTTGAATTGGTTTGAGTCTTCCTCTACCTAGATCCTATTGTTGTTGTGTATAAAGTTGTACACCCTATATGGGAAGATTTTATGATGTGCCCTTTATACAATTGTTTAGTCAAAGTTTTATCTTCCACTACCTACACATTGGTGTTTTTGTTTTCCATGAATTTTTAGTAAAGATGTATGTGGTCTTTACAGCATGGTATTAGAGCATCAAGGTAGTCGGAGTCTTGACTAATTCAATTTGTCTCCTAGATAGAAATCCTAACCTTATATAGTTCCCTTTAGTAACTTTTTCACCTTAGAGTGGACCTATGTTGAAAGATTGATTTAGAAAATAATAATTTCATACTAGAAATATAATTTGTCAACTTTTTGGTGATTAGTATTTTAGGTTGCTACTAGGGCATATGTTGATAGCAAAGGTGTCTAAAATGGTCAGAGTCTGGGGGCTGGCAATATTTTCCTCCACACCACTAGCTTGGCTTACGAGGACTCCCAGATCCATATGACGCCAGCCTGGCCTGAGCTGATACTGACCGTCCTAAAATAGCATACCATTAGACAAATTATGTTATTGTTGGATAACCTTTGAACCTAGTATATGATGTTTTGGGTTGATCATGTAGAATCACCTTATGTTCCCATAAGTTCCGTATAAGATCCCTAGATTTCCAAGTTGGGAGTATCCTACCCCATGTTGGGCTTGAAGTTTATAATGGTGTTTAGTAAAACAACTAAGTGTTGGATCTCATACATAGTTTTACCTCAATCCTTTTTGAAAAGTGGACTTAGTAGTAGTGCGCTTATACCTTGATAGATTTTGGAGTTTTTGATTTCGAGGACGAAATCCTCTTTAAGGGGGTGGAGTCCCACAATGCTTTGAAATCAAGTTACTCTATGTTTTAAACCCTAACTCCATAGGCATGGGATTAGTGAGCTTATATGGTTAGTGTTGGACGAACAAATTATAATCATTATCCATCTTGTTTATTTATACACAAATATATATATATTATAATAATAATAATAATAACAATAATAATAATAATAATAATAATAATAATAATAATAATAATAATAATAATAATAAGTCATCTAGGATAATAGTTCATATGCTTGAACCTTTACATATTCTTGATGCACATGATAGTGAGTTACTCATCACTAATTGTGTTTACCCTTAATGTTGACCATGTCGCCCTAATAGTATGGTTAGTAAGATTAAGGGTCTAGTCCTTGCTAGGAATGCATAATATGTAATGTTCATGATGACCTAAACCCTAATGTGTAATCATCTAGTCCTATTCCATATGATGGTTCTAGGAGGTTAATGGGATTAGATTCAAGTTATTAGGTTTGTGACCTAATACATTATTAATCATGAGATTTCTTAGAAAACCGTAATTGTGCTTAAAACCCTTACAAGGGAAGATACATATGTTTTGATGCTTAGTGATGAGTTATAATCTTTGCTACCACCATGTGAGTATAAGTTGGCACAAGTGCTAGTATAGTATAGATGATGCCTTTGTTGACTCAAGGTCAATTAGGTCAATGTTGACTCATGTCTAAATTGACTAAACCTGTGTTTTGATGATGACTAACCATTCCACATATTGGTGTCTAATGCCTCTACTTGAGTGTTTTAATATTAGGTATAGACACACTCCAATTGCCCTAACTTGCACATATCAAATTGGAGAAAAGACAAGTCAAAGTCATACAAGTGCATGTTTTTGTAATATGATGTATATCCATTAGAATCATGTTGTAAATCATTTGTAATGATTGTATGACTTGTAAATAAGCTTAGAAAAATATAAGGAGCACTTAGATCGAATATTAGAGCACTTTGGATGCATCTTTGAAAATTGATTATAGGCACTTTGTCGGTCGAGTTTCCCTGGCTTGAAACTCGACCGATCAGTCCTTGATCAATTTTCTAGAGATTGCATCGGTCGAGTTGTGTTTACACAGAACTCGACCGATGGAGTAACTGACCAAATCGATTTTCATTGGTTGGTCGAGTTTCCCCAGGACAAACTCGACCGATGGTATGAATATCGGCTTTGTCTTTTACTCTATCGGTCGAGTTACACTTACAGAAACTCGACCGATTGCACTGTACGGAAAAGTGCAGAAAAGTGCTTCTAGCCATTGTGGAGTTGCAACAAGTGAAAATAGATCCGTTGCAAGCCACAAAACGGCTAGTTTTCATTCACAAGTGTTCCCAAAGGCTAAGAGGTATCCCCAGCTATAAATAGGACCCTTGGGCTTCATTCCAAGGTTGAGCATTCATTGAAAACTCTATGTGAGGCTCCTATTCTATAGTTTATTTCTTTGTACAGCCTCCTCTCTCTCTCTCTAAGATTAATCACTTTCTACATCCATTAGAGTGAGTAGGAAATCTGTAAGAGAGATAGTCCTATATGTATATCTTGTGAGGCTCTCACTTCCACCACCTCCCTTTCTATCTTTTCAATCATGAAGATGAAGGTTCTCTCTCTTGTCCAAGAGAGGTGAAGAAGAACAAGGGAAGGAGTCCCTTGGTGAAGATCAAGGCTGAAGACTTGGAGCTAGAGTGGGTAAGCCCTTGGAGAAGGCAGAAGACTCAAGCTGAAGTGGGTAAGTCCTTGGTGGAAGATTCTCTGAGTGAAGGTGAAGTCAAAGGTGGAAGATCCAAGAAGAGTGGGTAATTCCTACAAGGCTGAAGACTAGTGCAAGAGTAGGTAAGTCCTTGGAAGAAGGCAGAAGACTCTTGCAAAGTGGGTAAGTCCTTGGTAAGGTTGAAGACTCTTTGTATTGGATAGGTAAGTCCTTTGTTTGGTCATGTATTGTAAGTCTTATGAATGAATATAAGAATACAATAGTTTGGAAGTCCTAGAGGTTGACCTCTCTAGGCAAGTGGACTGACACACTTCTAGTTTGAAGTGTGGAACCACTCTAAATAGCTTTTCTATTGGTGCATGTTCAATCTCTCTCATCCTTGCTATGCATGTTTTAGTTGCACTCAAATTGCCTATTTAGCAACCTTATCTTTTGATATAACTTGAAGGTTTAATGAGTTTTGTTTAAGTGCTTTCATCTCTATTCACCCCCCTCTAGAGCATCTAATCACCCATCTAGGATCCAACAATTGGTATCAAAGCGGGTCTTCTCCAAACATATTTCAACAAGTAGGAGAAGATGGGTGACTACCAAGGAGGGAGAATCAGCCTACCAAGCTTTGATGGGAGAAATGTCCTCTATTGGATAAGAAGGCTTCAATTCTACATCCAAGGATCAAGTCTTGAGATGTGGAAAATGGTGAACAGCCCATATGAGCTACCAAAGACAAAGATTAAAGAATGGGATGAAGCCACCTTGATGAAAGCAACCTTGAATGCTAGAGCCATGCACATACTCTATGCCTCCATGACCCCCACTGAGTTCAACCGAATTTCTTCATGTGAAACAGCCTATGAGGTATGGAGAAAGCTTTACATCACTTATGAAGGGACATATCAAGTGAAGGAAAGCAAAGTCTACATGCTCAAAGGGCTTCTTGAGAACTTCAAGATGGGAAAGGAGGAGAGCATAGCCAACATGTACTCAAGGCTCAACACCATCTTGAATGGTCTTGTTGTTCTAGGACATCCTATGTCTAGTGGAGAGATCAACTCAAAGATCCTTAGAACTCTCCCCAAGAGGTGGGAACCCAAGGTGACTTCCATTGAAGAAGCAAGGTCTCTTAAGGATATCCCTATTGAAGAGCTCATTGGAAATCTACAAGCACATGAAGCTACACTTGATAAGAGGGAGGAAGTAGAAAGACAAGAGAACAAAGAGCTAAAGAGAATGAAGAAGGTTGAAATGAAGGATCAAATTGAAGCTATCATGGAACAAGTCTCTCCATCCTCTCAAGCTAAAGAAGATGCCATGTACTCCAAGGGTAAACTCTACAAAGGCAAGTCCTCCTCCACCCGGTGCTTCACATGTGGAAAGAAGGGTCACTACAAGGAAGATTGCCCACAAGGAAAAAAGACCCATCTTCACAAGAAGAAATGGCAATCAAGCTCAAGTGGCTCCTCCAACTCAAGCTCAAGTGAAGATTCAAGTGAAGGATCAAGCTCAAGCTCAAGTGATGAAGGAGAATGCCATTTTGCTCTTATAGCATCAACAAGTGAAGACTCAAGTGAGGTAAATCTAAACTCTCTAGATAAAGAATCTTTGATTGCTATTATTCATGATATTTGTGCCTCTCTTAAGTCTTCTAAAAGGAAAAAGAAAAAGCTTGCTAAAATTGTTGATAATTTTCATGTAGAACTAGATGATCTTGAACATGCTAATTCTTGCTTTCTTGATGATAAAAATGATTGTCTTAGTCAAGTAGATTCTCTTAAACTTGGAAATACTAGTTTACTTGATGAGGTTAGATTTCTAGAAGCTCAACCTCTTGTGCCTAGTTCTAATGAAGAGCATACTTTAATTATTGATTCTCTCATGCATGATATTGATGTTCTTAAATCTGAAAACAAGGACAAAGATTTTGTTTTGCATGAATTAGAAATAGAAAATGCCTCCTTGCTTGCTAAAATCAATGGGCATGAATCTTGTTCTAGTTCTACAAATAGAGAGAATGATGTTGCTGCTCTTCATATTAATAGAGACTCTTATTTAACTAAAACTCTTTGCTTAGAAAATGATCTTTTGCATGCTAGAGATAATATCAAAAATTTGACTTCTACTATTGCTTCTCTTAAGCATGATAATGATAGTTTGAGATCATCCTTGCAAAGATTCTTAGTGGGTAAAAAGAGTCTTAATGACATCCTACACCATACTACTAAACAAATTGGTAGACATGGTTTAGGGTATGATAGTAGTCAAGGGAACAACAAAGATAAAGGACCTCCAATATTCCATGGAAAATCCTCGAGTTCCAAGGCTATGGGCACTTGTAATTATTGCAATGAAAATGGTCATTATTCTACTTGTTGTCCTTTTAGGAAAGCACCCAAGAGCAATAGGACTTGGGTTGCTAAACTAACCCCTCCGGACCCAAAAATATGATTGGGGACCATTTCATCTTTCTTCTTGTAGGTACATGCAAATGGATTGACTTGAGCTATTGAATTGCAAATTGACATCTCAATCCACATGAAAGAAGAAAGGTGAGATGTGTAGAGGGTAACAACGAGTGGAAAAAGAAATGGTAAGAACAAAGGTAATGTTCTGTTGCTTATAACCTTTTCTAACTTGTTTTTATCAAGATAGTGTGCACTATACATATGGTTTTTGAGTCAAAAGTGGTATTTTGTGTTTCTCTTCACACTCTTGCTCAAAAATTGTTTCTAATGCTTCTATAATGCATTACTAACTTGCTTAGACATGTTTGGATATGGTTTGTATATTTAGCATGCCTTTAAATATGTTTTTATGATATATATATATATATATATATATATATATATATATGCTTTTTGACAGCTACTTTGTCGGTCGAGTTTTCCCTATTGAAATTCGACCGATAGGCACCAATGGGTGTTGCCAACAGCTGTCATCGGTCGAGTTGTCAATGCACAGAACTTGACCGATAACACTGTGCACATAATATACATTTGGCTTATTGAATGAGAATTTCCCTTACAACTAGATTTTCTCAACCAATAGCCTTATTCTTTGGCACTCCTTTGGTACCTTTACATATGCTTTTTTCCATGTTCTAAATTTCCTATCTTGCTTACAACTCTATCTCTCTAATTGCTCTAAATTGATATATCTATATCTTGCAATTACTTGCTTTGAGTTGTTTTGCAGGTTTTGATGATGATCTCTTTGGATCTCTTGGTTGTGTCTTAAATTGCTTCTGTTGTGCTCTAACTTTCTAGATCTATCTAGGTATATATCATGTTTTGATATAACCTTGAGGTTCTTAGGGGTAATCATCTTATGGTAAGGATGCATATCCATGTGAGTTATATCCTTTCATGCTTCTAAAATTGCTTATCTCTTTGTTTGGATATATCTCTACATCTACTCATAGCTTGCTTTATCTTGTGTATCTTTTGGTATCTCTTGCTATGATCTAGATCCTACTAGTAGTCCTAACTTGTGATATCATCTACTAGTAGTTCACATACATGTAGTTCTAACCTTGTTTATGATTGCCATCTTTGCTCATCTATATGCTATGCTTGTATCTTGTCTCATACATTCTCAAGATTGTTCCTTGAATTGCATATCCACTATCTTGAGTTGGTTGCATAACATTGTGATACAGGGTACATAGATCTACATGATATGTAGAAATTAGAGTATTTATGGATTTTTATGCAGATTTTGCTCCAGTTTCAGTTTTTGGTGCAAGACTAGCATTTTTCATGCAGAAACAACCTTCTGAGCAAGACTCATGCTTCACGATGAGCTATGATGGTTTTTGGTCAAATTCCGTCATCTTGAGGGTCAAAATTATGTTTTATTGTTTTTTTGCAGCACTTCATCTTGCATTTTTGGGTTGTTCAAGTATATGTTTTAACTTGCTTTTCTTTCTATGCTTGGACAAGCCCCTATATGTGCTCTTCTACTCTCCTTATATAATTTTGTGTTATCTCCTTTCTCTTTAACAAGTGATGTTTCTTATTTCTTCATAACCCCACTTTTTGAAAATGACAAAGGGGGAGAAAGGTATGTCTTCTTTTAAAAAGAGGAAGAAGGCATGTCTTACATGAAGAAGAGAAGTATGTTCATGTAAAGGGAGAAGGTAAAGGGGAGAATACATATATGTGTAGAACATATATGAGTAGAAGACATAGCATTCTATAAATGTTATGAAAGCTAACCATGCAGGAGAAATAACATCATTTGAGGGGGAGTATGAGAACTCCATGCACATCAATTGAGGGGGAGCATATGAGCTCAGTCCTATTGAAACCCCTAGGTTTCTCCAAAGGTATGATTTTACTTCAAAGCTTTCAATACATTTATGGAATGGTTTGTCATCTTCAAAAAGGGGGAGATTGTTGACTCAAGGTCAATTAGGTCAATGTTGACTCACGTCTAAATTGACTAAACCTGTGTTTTGATGATGACTAACCATTCCACATATTGGTGTCTAATGCCTCTACTTGAGTGTTTTCAGATTAGGTATAGACACACTCCAATTGCCCTAACTTGCGCATATCAAATTGGAGAAAAGACAAGTCAAAGTCATACAAGTGCACATTTTTGTAATATGATGTATATCCATTAGAATCATGTTGTAAATCACTTGTAATGATTGTATGACTTGTAATTAAGCTTAGAAAAATATAAGGAGCACTTAGATCAAATATTAGAGAACTTTAGATGCATCTTTGAAAATTGATTACAGACACTTTGTCGGTCGAGTTTCCCTGGCTTGAAACTCGACCGATCAGTCCTTGATCAATTTTATGGAGATTGCATCGGTCGAGTTGTGTTTACACAGAACTCGGACGATGGAGTAACTGACCAAATCGATTTTCCTTGGTCGGTCGAGTTTCCCCAGGACAAACTCGACCGATGGTATGCATATCGGCTTTGTCTTTTACTCTATCGGTCGAGTTACACTTACAGAAACTCGATCGATTGCACTGTACAGAAAAGTGCAGAAAAGTGCTTCTAGCTGTTGTGGAGTTGCAACAAGTGAAAATAGATCCGTTGCAAGCCACAAAATGGCTATTTTTCATTCACAAGTGTTCCCAAAGGCTAAAAGGCATCCCCAGCTATACATAGGACCCCTTGGGCTTCATTCCAAGGTTGAGCATTCATTGCAAACTCTATGTGAGGCTCCTATTCTATAGTTGAGTGCTTCCTGTAGCCTCCTCTCTCTCTCTCTCTAAGATTAATCACTTGCTACATCCATTAGAGTGAGTAGGAAATATGTAAGAGAGCTAGTCCTATATGTATATCTTGTGAGGCTCTCACTTCCACCACCTCCCTTTCTATCTATTCAATCATGAAGATGAAGGTTCTCTCTCTTGTCCAAGAGAGGTGAAGAAGAACAAGGGAAGGATTCCCTTGGTGAAGATCAAGTCTGAAGACTTGGAGCTAGAGTGGGTAAGCCCTTGGAGAAGGCAGAAGACTCAAGCTCAAGTGGGTAAGTCCTTGGTGGAATCTTCTCCGAGTGAAGGTGAAGTCAAAGGCGGAAGATCCAAGAAGAGTGGGTAATTCCTATAAGGCTGAAGAATAGTGCAAGAGTAGGTAAGTCCTTGGAAGAAGGCGGAAGGCTCTTGCAAAGTGGGTAAGTCCTTGGTAAGGTTGAAGACTCTTTGTATTGGATAGGTAAGTCCTTTGTTTGGTCATTTATTGTAAGTCTTATGAATGAATATAAGAATGCAATAGTTTGGAAGTCCTAGAGGTTGACCTCTCTAGGAAAGTGGACTGACACACTTCTAGTTTGAAGTGTGGAACCACTCTAAATAGCTTGTCTATTGGTGCATGTTCAATCTCTCTCATCCTTGTTATGCATGTTTTAGTTGCACTCAAATTGCCTATTTAGCAACCTTATCTTTTGATATAACTTGAAGGTTTAATGAGTTTTGTTTAAGTGCTTTAAGCTCTATTCACCCCCCTCTAGAGCATCTAATCACCCATCTTGGATCCAACAACCTTTTCATGATAGAGACTATGCTAGTGAGCCATTATGTTATGTTTTGGATGAAAAGTTATATATATGGTAGAAACCTTAGTCAAACTAGGCTTATGTGTAGAGCCTATGAAGTACCCACCTTAGTGCCTAATGTTGGGATGTTGCCCACTCACCCTATCTCTTTACTCTTGCTATGATTTCGGGGACGAAATCCTCTTTAAGGGGTGGAGTGTTGTAACATACTAAATCTTAAGGTCCTTTCTGAAATTTCCCACTTTTGTACTTTTCTTTGCTTTCTAGTCCTTTTGGACATCCTTCACTAATTTCCCATCCTCTTGTATCTTCTTTGGCCTCAATATTGAAATTGAGCCAAGTTTGATGATGAAATCTATATTTTACCACATTCATGGGTTTTTGCACAAATGTTCCAATTAATGTGATAATTGGGGACTAATCATGCAATTCTACCATTAATGAGATAATATGAGTGGATTATGTTAATTTGGAGCTTTTTGGATAAATATATTAGTAATAATGTGTATTTGAGTTAATATATGGGAGTAATTAACCCCTTTACTTTCTCTCTCCCCCAAATAGGAAAATAATGCACTAATAAGAGTATTATATGTTGAGATATGACTCATAATGTTTATATATGGCTAACATCTCGAGATATACCCTATTATGTCATTAAAAGATATTCTTTATATTAATTTCTCTTTTTATGCTTTATTATATGCTTTAATAGTCTATAAATTATTTAGGAGCCTAACCATGTGATTTTCGAGAAAATAATGGCATATCATCGTTCTAGGTGTTGTCATAAACCTATGGTTAAAATTTGAGATCATTTGGACTTCATTTGTCCCTTCAAATGGAATTTACAAGTTCCCATATAGTTTAACTATAGTAGATGAATCGATGTTTGCATTTATTTCATGTGTCACGCACTCAGCCCCCATTGGATCTCGATCCAATGGATCTGGGGTCATCTTCAACCTCCAGCCCACCGACCAAGAGGATGCCTAGGCTCCACCACTTTTTTCTCCCTCATTTCTCGATCATTTCGCGAGATTTAAGTTGCGTTGGCTTCGTCTCCCCGAGCCACACCGTTTAAGTCCTTGATCATCGTCTCCCCTGCACCATAGCCCAAACACCCATAGGCGCTAGCTGCACCCTCTCCACCCACTTGTCATTTTGGAGCCTTGGCCTCCCTCACCTATAAGTAACACCTCCCACACCTCCATCGGCCCCATTGCAAGCTTTTACAATTGCTAATTTGGCCCGAAGATCCCCCTCTTAGCCCCGAAACCTCCACCGTCTCACAGGTATTACAACCCTTTTCCTAGCTGCTCAGTGATAGTAGCACCCCAATAAAGTATACAGGTGAGTTCCTTTCGTCTTGAGATTCATTTCGAGTACCTGTACGTCCATTTTGTTTATGAAACGAGGAAATGCCCAAATGGGCAAGTTGCTCCTTCGCGCCCATGGCTGGCGCTGAAGGTAGACGATGACCGATCATTTTTACACTTTTACCCTCACGTGCTCCTGCCTTCGTTTTTTAATGCCAAGGGCATTTTGGTATTTTTCCATTTTATTTATCGCAAGCCTTTTTAGCCTACATGGATTTTTCTTGCTCTCTGATTGGTCTAGAGCAAAAAAATCATAGAAAAACGACACGTTATCGGAAAAATTCGAGTAAATACTCATTGGAAAGGATTTTTCATGTAGAATCTGATTTTGTGGTTTTTGAGACCTGATTCCCAATGCTTTTTTGAAGTTTTCTTTGAATGTAATTTTAAGTATGTTAAATGTTCTAAAATGATAATTAAATCATTTCAACTCCAAATTGAGAAATAAAATATGTTTTCTTAATCAGTGAAACCTAAGTGAGCTTTTGGTCCTAGTTTTGAGTCCTAAATCAGTGGTTTTCAAATATTGTCTAAAATGGGTATTTCCTTTATACTTTATTCTTAATAAATGCTAATTCATGTGAAATGATTATAATTAGGGAAAATGATATGGGATACAATCTAATCAGTGATAATGATAGATGTGAATCTATAATAAGGTATGTGGATCCTATTTATGTATGTGAGCCCTATTTAAGTATGTGAAGCCAATTTATGTATATGGATCTTATGATTGTGGAATATATGTGCAAATAACCTATCCTTTAGTTGGGTTTTATCCAACCCCCATTTTCTTAATGAGGCAATTGTTAGCCTTGATATCTTCTCTCTAATGCCTTTATTTATCTCCTTATTTAATTGAATCTTCTATTTCCTATGTTGACTCATTTATTTGAAATACTTGAATATTGCTATTACCAATGTTGGTTCATTTATTGAGATTGTTTAATGGGTTTTATTCCCCATTTTCTATGATGCAATATTATTTATATTTCCACTACTGCCAAGTGGATTACTCAGCATGAGGAATTGTTGACCAAATAACTAATGTAGTGTACATGAGTACAAACCATCCATAGAGGGCATGTGTAATTTTGCCCTGGGGAATGTGCATTTTCTCCCCATATTATATATATATTTGAGGTTTGGGATGTGCATTTTCCCCTCTCCTCTTGGTGTAGGTCCGGTAGGTGCCTCACCCTGCATTAGAATATTTGTTGTCAAAATATCATTCATGCTTATTGTTTATTATTGTGATAGATGCATCTTGGCAGAAGTTCTTAAATCTTAATTATTATACTTGCCCAATACTTTTGACTCTCTAAATATTGTGAATCATTTTATTATGCAATGTTGCACTTTATTAATTGTCCTTAGTCCTTTTGATTAACACATACTTTTATCTCTCTCTTTCTAGGTGATCCCAACCATCCATGTATATGATCAGAGTGCGCAGTTGAAGCATGGTGAACCAGCCTAAGGCTAGGGATAAGGAGTTCAACCATCTAACTTGGACTTAGCTATAGTTGATGATGTTTGGAGACAAGTTGAATTGGTTTGAGTCTTCCTCTACCTAGATCCTATTGTTGTTGTGTATAAAGTTGTACACCCTATTTGGGAAGATTTTATGATGTGCCCTTTATACAATTGTTTAGTCAAATTTTATCTTCCACTGCCTACACATTGGTGTTTTTTGTTTGCCATGAATTTTTAGTAAAGATGTTTGTGGTCTTTACACAAGTAATTATGTTTCCATAAATTAAGATAATCTATGTTGAGATAAAGATGTGAATCAGCATGAGCCTCAAGCTCTTTTAAAAAGGAGGACCTCTAGTGTTAGGACCAGTTTTAGGGTTAACTCCAGAGATAGTGGGGCCCATAGGGAGATGTTCATAGAACATAAACTACAAGATATGAGAATGATGAAAATATGTGATATGATATGTCCTAAACTGGATTACTCCTATGTGAATAAGTTGAGTCATTTGATGCATGATTCCTGTAATTTTTTTGGACACTAGATGTCATTGGGAAGACCAAACCCTAGAGTTAGGGAGAGGCTAGTTATGTATGTATATGTGAACATGAATACAATCGCCTACCATATGGATGAGGGAGAGAGCCCCAAGACCTTGGAGGTGGTAACTGTTTTAGTTTCTGCAAAGCCTCATGCTTGGGTTGGTGGTTCCCTATATAGGGATCTGGTGGTGTATATAAGATACAAAATATGATAAGAATATTTCATGGATAGATATCTTCGAAGATAATTCCATACCATGTTTTGTTTTTTGTGTTTATGTGGCTAGAAATTTTAAAGCTATCGATTGATGCCAATGAGGTAGAGCTGAGAACCCTAGATGAAATAGGAATTATAGAGCTAGTGCATATGATACTCACAGAGATGAGTGAGTTCAAAGAAAATGAGCATGCCACTACTATCAGGTAAAGGGTTAGGAGAACCCCAAGGGAACTAGATAAAATTTTGGTATATATTTGAAAAGCCACTTGTATGAGTTATCTTAGAACAACCACGATATGATATGCATATGACTATGATTTGATCTTGAGTCATTATAGGTTGATATGACCTGATGGAAAACCTATAAATGGTTTAATAGATCTCTATATATGATTAAACTTATACATGAATAATGATAATGTAATGTAGTTGGTTATCTTGTGATGAAATCACTAATAAATGTTTCCACCTAGTATGTTAGTGAAATTAGACCATGTTAATGATAAAGATTGAATTTGGTGTTAATCTTGTACTTAATGAAGATGTTGAATATAGTTTGTAAAATTAGTATAATATAATGGTAATGTCACCTTAATATGATATAGATGGATATAGTGGGTTAAATATAATTAACCCTTTCATAAAAAGTATAAGCTAAAGTTTGAATCTTAATGCTTGCATAAAATGAGGATGTGATTCCTAAAAATGAAATATGTCATGAAATAGATTAAGCTTGTAATACCTTGTTTTTGTCTTTTATGAAAGGGTGTTTCACCCTAGATGCTTATATAATCTCCTAGAAGGATGAAGATATAGTTTTGTATCTTTTGGTTATGGATATGTTTCACCTAGAGAGGGACCCTATAAGTGAATGAAGATCCTTTATTTTTCCTTAGAATGGGAGAATGGGTTAATTTTGAGGCTGAAATATCTTTTACGGTGTATACGATGTGAAGGACTGGATTTTGCTCAATTTCGAGGATCAAATTTCCTTTTTAAAGAATTTAGGGTGTGATGGAGTGACTTTTGAGATTCTTGGATACCCAATTAGTTAACCTCATTCATAACTTTGAGAATGGATGATTGTCAATGAGTGATGATGTTACTTTACCTTGTTTTGGATTTATGAAGTTGACTATGAAGGTAGAGGAATTTATTTGTTTTTATAATCAAAATGTGGTCCTTCAAGTATGCTTAATCATAAAAATGCATATCAATGAGTTTTATGTAGTTTGAAATCCAATTGATTTTGATCACATTTTTTATACCTCCTAACATATGCTTCTTTGAAGTACTTAATTGATTGGTCAAATACTGATATTTTGATACCAAAATTTGATGGTATGTAGTGTAGATGATATAAATATAGTCCTAGAGTTTCATGATATTTCAATGCTTCTAGAAAGAGATATTACTCTTATCTCTAAGTTTGATATCGTCCTCGGTCACAAACACCATTGTCTTATGAGTCACTGATCGGCTTACTGAGTGGATTAATCCTAGCCGCATCTTTAGATTGGACGATCGAGACATCCATCTTCTTTGCAATGGTTATAGTGAATAATGATGCAAAGCTTCTATTGATCCCTATGTTGTGGTCGTGGGTTGAGGAAGGAAACTAAAAGGGACAATTTCTCTCATTGAGTGGAGACGTTTCATTTGACCCCTCTTGGACCTCTTAGAGTAACAAGACTAGGTAGAATAAGTTCTGAGTTTCCCTCTTGTATCCTTTTTTGAGTGCAAATAGAGAAGGTCAGAGAAGGAAGAATGAAGCAGATCTATGGTTTTGGTGAAAGAATGTATGATGTAGAAGCATGACTAGCAACCACCCTATAGAGTCACAACCATCTGTAGGTTTATAGGATGTAGATTTCTCTTATAAGAGACCTCGAGTTTGTAATCTCCCGCTCCAATTGAATGATACAAAGGTGTTTAGGGAGTTGTGAATGAGATTTTTCATATATGACTTCAAAGTAGGAAGGGCTAGAGGTGGTTCCCCCTTCCTACTTCACTATGGTAGTAGAATCCAACACCATGACCACCAAGACTACTAGGGGAAAGTTTTGACGTCATGACACCATGCCAGTGGCGTAGAGGGATGGAGATCAAAGCTTTTGATAGTGTTGGAAGATGTTGACAAGGAACAACTAGCGTGAGACCTATCACCTTTGTTTTGGGAAACTGCAGTGGCGCTCACACACGTCAGAGTAGAGAACAAGTGGGCATCAGGAGAGTAGCGAAGAAAAGAGAGGGAGTTGGATTGACCTGTGTGGGTCCCAACCCAGACCAGACTGGTTGTCTCACCTCTAAACCAGATAGGTCCATGAGTGAGATGAATTGACGGAGCTACGCCCCTTGTGGAAATGTGGGGAGTTGTGATTTTCTAAAAGGTAAGAATATTCCTAGAAACTCCCAGATCTTACATAATTCACAGTAATCAACATGTTTCCCAAAAATAAAAATAAACTACCAAAATTCTCAGAAAGTTATGTAGAACATCATGAAAGTATAATATTAGTACTTTTATGCATAAAATTGGAAGAAATAATGCAAGAATAATAATAATAATTTTATGCATAATAACATACTAATGAAGGTTAATTATGATGAAACTAAATAAGAAACTCTACAATCATGTTTACTACTCGCATGAAATATGAGATGATGAGTTTAATGCATATATTCATGTAATATGCTTCAAATGGATAACTAGGGATAATAACCCTACATGACATATAATGAATATGCCTATGATAAAAAATCTTGGAATTTGCAAAATATATCATGGACAATACATTTAACCTCATATGGAACTTATACATCAATTTTACACACAAATTCATGTTATATGATGCTAACTCATAATATGTATATGAAAACCCTAATTGGATTAATGAATATAACCTAGGGTTAATATATTTTGAAAATGATATGGGACCTTAATGTTCAAATGACATATCTTAATCCAGAATCTAAGATAAGTAACCTAATACCAAGATGAAAGACAAGTATTGATAAGACTAACTTAATGATCTAAGAAAACTCTAATGAGTCAACTAGGGTTAAGATGATGAGAATCTAATGATGGTATATATGATCTTATCTTGATCAGGGTTTGACCTAGGATGTAGTTGGCATGAGGAATATATGATGATTATGATATATTTAACAAGGTACACTCTACCTCTTACTTGGCCTACTATATAGTATGGTTGTATTATGTATGTACAGAATACTGGGCATATGATATTGGAAGAAATAATTGTTCTTATATTCTACCTTGCTTGATTTTCTGTATATATAGTTCTAAACACATTAAACATAATATGTCTATTCCATTATATGAAACCACTAGTTCTCTTTGATAGCATAGTGCTGAAAAGTGGTCATTCTCTTTGGTACATGATCACAATGTACAATAATCTAACTCTTTGGTAGTAGATCATAAGGCATTGCTTCTTGAGCTCTTTGGTAGCTGAGATGATGCATCGTTCCCTCATGTGGAAAATGCATGGATGATATAATGGAAAATATGCTTAAAACATGAGTTATATTTTGCTAATAAACATATTTATTCAAGTATGTTTTTTTTAATTTTATTACTTCCAAGTATTAGTTTTATCTTATTGCCGATTCATAGTATAAAAGAGGTATATGAATGATGTGAGAGTAATCAGTATAATATTTTAGAATATTGTGATAATGTGTACCACTTTTAATCTCTTATATAGATGATATGGACATATGTTCTTGAAGACTCTTGAGAGTTGAGAGTTGTGTGGTGAGCTGATGTACCTACAAACCTATACTCCAATTTGGGAAGTCCCTTGACCAAGTTCTTTTTGCTCAACTTCTTCTATTGTTGCTTATTTACATGAACAAGCTGACGATTCAAAGAGACACCATTCGAATTAACCTCTAGGAATCTACCAACAAAAGGCTTAATAGAGTCAAGCACAATTACATGAAGATTACCATTTCTAGTTCCCTTATATAAGACATGATAAGTGAGGGAATCTAGAAGCTAGCATTAAAAAGAAGTAAAAAGCACAAGGTAACAATTATCACATAATTGACTTACACTTATGAAATTACGATGTAGGCCATCCACAAAAAGAACATTCTCGATACACAAGGTTCACTTACATCACCCTCACCTTTTACCTTACCTTTCTTGTTGTCCCCAAAAGTAACCGAACCTCCTTTCTTCATTGTAAAATTGTTGAAATGGCTTATATCACCTGTCATGTTCTTACTGAAGCCACTATCAACAATCCATTTTCCTTTCCCCCCACCAATTTCTTCACTAGTAGAGGCCATGAGTGCAAGGTGGCACTCTCCATCTTAATAGGAGATTAAGCCACTATAGGATGATCCTTCCCAAGGTCCATGATTTGTGCCTTTGTATCACGTCTCCTTCTTGTCCTTCCTCTTGTATTTACTATCTTTTTTGTACTCTTTCTCCTTCTTGGAGGTGCTCTTGTGGTGTGACTTTATTGCCTTAGGACATTCACTTTTTTAGTGTCTTTTTTTACCACACTTGTAGGACCTTAGAGTAGTAGAAGAAGATTGCTTTCCTTTAAAGTGCTTTCCCTTGGAAAAATTTGCTTCATGCTCACTAGGTCCATCATCTTCACTTGAGGAAGAGGGAGTGGTCCGGAAAACAAGTTGTTGTTGAAGGATGAGAGCCTCCACTTGAGTTTTGAAGGCACAATCTTTGATCTTCCTTGCTTCCTTCTCTTCTTGCTTAGCTTCCTCTTCTTCCTTGTCAAGTCTTGGCTCATGAGCTTGTAGATTCCAAATAAGCTCCTCAGTTGGAATGTCACCAAGACTTCTCACATCTTCAATGGAGGTCACCTTTGACTCCCATATCTTTGGAAGAGACTTCAAGATCTTTAACTTGATTTCTCATCTATCCACAGTGTGTCCCAAGGCATCCAGGCCATTGATGATGATGTTGAGCATTGAGTACATCTCAACAACTCCTTCTTTATTCCCCATCTTGAAGTTCTCTAGGAGGCTATTCAACATGTAGATAATTGCCTCCTTCACTTTCTTTGTGCCTTCATAAGTGATGCACAACTTGTCCCATATCTCATAGGATGTATCCCATGAGGAGATGCGATTGAACTCGGATGGAGTGAGGGCTGCACAGAGGATGCTAATTGCTTTGGCATTGAGCTAGGCATTCTTTAGGGCAACTTCATCCCATGTTGACATAGCTCTTATTGGCTCCTTGTAGGGTGTAATAATCACCTTCCACATATCGAAGTTCATCCCTTAAATGTAGAACTGCATCTGCCGCATCCAATAGAGGAAGTTGGTGTCGTCAAAGACTTGGGGCGCATGGAGAAGCCTCCCTCTAGGTTGAGAGAACCAAGTAGGTTCTCACCCATCTTCTCATCTTGTGGGATATTGTTTTGGAGAAGATCCTTGCTCTGATACCACTTGTTGGATCTAGGGCTCTAGGGGGGGAATAGATCTTCAAAATTCTCATGAAAATAGTTAGAACTTTTAATTATATCAATTGTAACCAAATGCTTAAGAAAGATTTAAAGTGTTGTCTAAGAAAGTATAGCATGGATGAGAGAGATTGAAGAATACACTTGGACAAGGTGGTTAGAGTGGTTCTAATCTTGAAATGAGAAACCTTGGAATGAACTCTAAGAAGTCCTATCTATATTTAGGGGTGTTCCTTTGAGTGTGGGATCACTTAAAACAAAAAAATCTATTTTACAACTGGAAATAGATCTATTTTTGTTTCTAACAACTCTCTAATGGTTTGAATCACTTTTTCTACATTTTATGTACAATACATTTGGTCGAGTTTCAATAAAGATAACTCGACCAATCTACTAACTGACAAAGCCAATTTTCAAACTATTTTTCGAGTTTGTCTTGGGAAGCTTGACCGATGATTCAAAATTAGTTTTGTTCAATTGATCAGTAGATAAAGTTTTGTGAGTGTACAAATCGGCCGATTGATCCATTTCCAAAAATCCATCACTAGTCGGTCGAGATCCAAACTCGACTGACAGAGTTGCTATGACAAATTTTTCAACATGATTTAGAGTGACCAAATGTTGGAATTAAGTGTCCCTGATTTTTTCTCATCTTAGTTACAAGTCATATCAATAATACAAATGATTACAAAATTATTCTAAGGTGGTTTGGAGTGATTTACCAAAAAGCACATTTGCATTGCTTTTGATTTGAACTTGGACAAGCTAGGGATTCTATAATTTGATCATTTTCATGTACCTAAAGCTTGAAATCAATCTTAAACAAACATAATAGATACAAACGAATGTAATGGTTAAGTCCTTATCAAAAGTATGGATAATGTATAACTCTCAAGTCAATAGTTCTAATACTAAAGATGGTTCTACGATACATGTCACTACATGATTAAGGTTTCACTTAGTTAGTTATTGCCTTTTGGGTGAATTAAGGATGCATCAAACAAGTAGACATGCAAACCCTAATTCATTTCTAACAAACATATAAGTATGACAACTTCAAAAGATATAAAATGCATAAGGTATGGTTCAAAATCACAATCACCACATGTACTATTTATTGCCATTCACGGGACAACACTTGTCATCTTATCACCACAAGATATAAATCCTTATCACATTATTCCAGGGGTTCAATACTTATCATCTCATAAAGAGTATTACACCTTCGTTAGGGCTCAACCATGCCAAAATTTCTCTAAGTCCATCACATCATTCCCAGGCACCACCATCTGTTGGCTAAATGGACATCTATAAATCCCTTTGTTTTGATAATGACAAACATTTCATTCTTGTTGATCTAATGAGCTACTTGAGTGTTGCAGGATTAAGGTGGATGACAAAGTACTAGGGAAATCCATATGCTTACATGTTTATATTTTCATGAAATGTAATCGCTTTGTAAAAACTTGTACAAATATATAATGTACAAGTACTTAGATTTCATGTAAATCAAGCGTTAGATTCTCCCTAGCTAAACACCACATTTAGATAGGTCATCCCCTTCAATAGTGTCACACATGCACACTCATACACATACTTAGTGCTTTAATTGAAAAATTGAAACATAGTCAACCTCGGTCGACTAACTCCTCGACCAAGGCACTCTCGGTCAACAATCTTCTCGACCGAGAAAGACCCAAGTAGCCGTTAGACACAGCTGACAAGGTGGTTGGCAGTTGGAGATGAACGTTGCATACACTTGATTCAGAGAGCCTGTCCGTCGACAAAACGTCGACCGAGTAGGAGTCTCGGTCGACTATTTCTCGACCGAGATGACCTCTGACAGAAACTGTAGAATTAATTATTTAGCCGTTACTAAAGCAACAAACTTGTACCTAACAGCTAGTTAAGCACTTAGAAACCCCTAGAAGATGTCTAGAACGTCCTTAAGCACTTATAGGACATTCCTATAAATAGGACATGCCTTAGGACACCTAAATACACTTACTTGTTACACTTGAGCAATCTTTGAGCATACATTAACTTTTTGCAATCTGTTGTGAGCAATTGAGCATTGTGACAATTGGCTACTTCTTTCCTTAGCTCAAAATTCGTGTCCCATAGGCTAGCATCTCCTATCCACTGCAATTACAATTACATACACTTTGGCTAGGAGATCTATAAGCTTGATCTAGGCAAATCAAGCCTTGTGCTACAAGAGGATAAGTTGTAATTTCCTTTTCCTTTCTTTTTCTCTATTATTGTTTGTACTCTCCTTGCTACTCCTAGGTTGGAGGCTGCAGATTGGAGAGGGTGGAGATCTTCTTGGTGAAGAAGGGGACCTTGAGCTACTTCAAGAAGGCTGGTGCAACGGGAGGTTACTTCTAGTGAGGAAGGCTACTTCAAGGGGGAGCTTGAAGTTACTTCAAGAAGGCTACCTCAAGTTGGTGCATCTACTTCAAGTGAAGGCTGTTCAAGGGGTGTAAAGAAAGTATTGTATTTTGTATAAATCCTTGTGAAGGTAATAAAATAAATACTTTCAAAATCCCAGTTGGGTAAGCAACCAGGTAGTGGACTGACAACTTTAGTATTTTCTAAAGTTGGAACCACTCTAAACACCTGTCTCCTTCTTCCATTTGCAATTGTGGTTGTTTGAGTTAAATTATTGATAAAATATTTTAAAAACACTATTCACCCCCCTCTAGTGTTTTTCAATTGGTATCAGAGCAGGTTTCAAGGAACCCTAACCAGGTCTTGAAGAATGGGGGACGGAGTGCTCAACAACCTTAACCTTGAAGGGACACTTGTTGCTAGACCTCTGGCGTTTGATGGAACAAACTACACATATTGGAAGAGAAGGATGCAGTTCTACTTCCAAGGCATTAATTGGGATTTATGGAGGATGGTGTCAACCCCATACGAGCTTCCTCAAACATAATATGTAGAGTGGGATGCAAATACGGTAAAGTTGGCTCAAATGAATGCCAAAGCTGTAAGTATTTTATATTGTTCAATTTCAGTAGGAGAATTTAATAGAATATCAAACTGTGACACAACCTATGACATTTGGCATAGATTGTCCATAACTTATGAGGGTACAGTTCAAGTCAAGAATTCTAAGATTAGCATGCTTAAACAAAAGTTTGAACATTTCCGTATGGATCCAAATGAATCTATTAGTGAAATGTTTGCAAAATTCTCTTCTATTGTTAATGGTTTAAATGCCTTAGGAAAAACTGTTCTTGAAGAAGATCAAGTATCCAAAATCCTTCGATCACTTCCTCCTAAATACAAGCCAAAGGTGACAGCCATTGAAGAAGCTAATGACCTCACTCGGCTGAAAATGGAGCAACTCATTGGAAGAAAGAAGAGAACGTGAACTTCAGCAAGGAAAGAAAAAGGATGTGGCTCTAAAAGCTTCAAAGATAATCACACCAGAAAGTGAGGAGTCAAGTGAAGAAGAAGGAGAAGAGGCATTGATTGTAAATGGTAAGAAATATAGAAGATTTAAATCTAACAAAATTTCTAGTTCTTCTTCTTCTCCTCCTAGGTGCTTTGAGTGTGGAAAGAAAGGACATTTCAAAAATGAATGTCCTAAAGCAAAGAAAGGAAAGAAAAGCTCACACAAGAAGAGGGGAGAAAAAGCCTATAAAGCTGCATGGGACGAGTCAAGTGAAAGTGAAAGCGAGGAAGAAAAGGTGGAATGTCTAATGGCAAGAGAAGATAATGAAGACTCTCAAGAGGTAAGCCTACTTGATCTTCCTAAAGAAGAGTTAATTACTAGTTTACAAGAAACTCATGATAAATATGTTGATGTCAAGAAGAACCTAAAGAAGGTTATCAAAACAAATAATGAGCTATATGCTAAATTAAATGATCTCTCTTATGAAAAGAACAACATTGATCTTGAGAATTTGTCTTTAAAAACATCTTTAAATGATTGCACTAACAAGCTACTCTCTCTAGAAACAAATGTTGATCTTCTCTCTCAAGAAAAGACTGAATTGTTAGCTAAACTAAAAGATTTTCAGACTCAACCAATTCTGTGTAACCATCTAGACTATGAAAATGTTGTACAAGAAAGAGACTCCCTGTTATTTGATTTAGATCAAGCTAGAAAAGATTTACACAAGAAGATGAATGACATTGCTAAGCTACAAAAGAATATACATGAGTTAAGAAGAAAAGATATCCTTGACAACATCCTAAAAGCCTCCTCTAGTTTCAATGGAAGAAAAGGTTTGGGATATGCTCCAAAGAACAATCAACCCAAGAGAACTCGAACTGTGTTTGTACCTAAAAATACAATTCCTAAAAAGAGATATGAAGTTGACTCTATTACTTGTCATTTTTGTCTACGTCTTGGACATTATTCATTCTCATGCCCTTATAAGACCAAGGACTCTGATTTAGTTTGGGTCCCAAAAACCCAAACCTAGTAGAATTAAAAACCATACAGTTGAGATATGATCAAACGCTCAACCTGCAATTTATATTATTTTATCTCAACTTAACAAAAGGTTTTCATGCATATTGGTAATTTTATGCACTGCTGTACTGAAACAGAAACATAGTCGGTCGAAGTATTGTCGACCGAAATATAATCGGTCGAACTTTTTTCGACCGACCAGATGCCTGTAACAAATCAAAATCTACAACAACTATTTCGGTCGAAAACTGGTCAACCGAGCTAAATTTGTGTGTTTCTTTATTTATCTTACAGTAACCTTCTCGATCGAAAATTACTCGACCGAGAAAATTGTCAGTCAAACAATTGTCGACCGACTAGATTTCTGAATCAGAATCTTTATGCAATTTATACTTAAGTGATTCTAACCATATCAGACCATCACATGGGTACCAAAATCTATATTTTCATGTAGGATTGGGTAGTTGATAGTGGATGTTCCAAACATATGACTGGAAACAAGGATGCATTCAAAACTTTTCAAGAAAAGAAAAGTGGAACAGTCACCTTTGGAGACAACGGTAAAGGTAGAATCGTTGGAATAGGTAATGTTGGTACAAATCTCGAAATAAAGAATGTTCTACTTGTTGATGGTTTGCACCATAATTTGATAAGTGTTAGTCAATTATGTGATAGTGGCTATGATGTTTTATTTAACAAAACCTGCTGCAAATTATTAATAGAAAACACTACAAATGTTGTTTATGAAGGGAAAAGAGTTGGAAATCTTTATATTCTTAGACCTAACTCTATGAAATCTGTAGTAGGAAAATGCTTGCTTGCAAATGAAAATACTTTACAATTATGGCATAAAAAGCTAGGACATGCTAGTTCACATGTTATCAAAAAGTTAGTAAAATATGATCTTGTTCGTGGTTTGCCTACTTTATCCTTTGATCAAGTTGAAAGTTGTGAACCATGTACATTGGGAAAGCAAACAAAAACCTCTTTTAAACCTAAAAATGAACTTAGCACCAGTAGATCTTTAGAATTAATTCACATGGATTTATTTGGACCTATGAGGACACAATCTATCAGTGGAAAAAGATATTGTTTTGTTATTGTTGATGATTATAGTAGATATACATGGTTACATTTTATTGCAACCAAAGATGATACTATTCATGCTTTTATAAAATTTTGCCCTATGATTGAAAATCTATTACAAAGCAAAATATGTACTATTAGAAGTGATCATGGTGGAGAATTTGAAAATCATGTATTTGAAGAATTTTGCACATCTCAAGGGTATACTCACAACTTTTCTGCTCCACGCACTCCACAACAAAATGGTATAGTTGAAAGGAAAAATAGATCTCTACAAGAAATGGCTAGAACTATGATGCTCGAACATAACACACCCAAAACCTTTTGGGCTGAAGATGTGAACACCGCATGTTATGTGTTAAATAGAGTAACTGTTCACTCTCATTTGAAGAAAACTCCATATGAAATAATACATTCTAAGAAACCTAGAGTTGACTATTTTCATACTTTTGGATCCACATGCTATATCTTAAATACCAAAGATGATAGAGATAAGTTTGACTCTAAATCACACAAAGCATTCTTTTTGGGATATTCCACTTCTAGCAAAGCTTTTAGAGTATATAATACTATCTCTAGAAAAGTTGAGGAATCTATTCATGTTTCTTTTCATGAAGAATCCAAATCTGAAAATCTAGAAATAATTGATCTCACTAATCAATTCGAAAACTTAAACATACCAAATGATAGTGAGAAAGTTACTACAAACAATCACCAAGCTGAACCACAATCCACACCTAGGATTATTAAGGATCATCCTCAAGAACTAATTATTGGAGATCCTAATGATAAAGTAAAAACTCGGTCTTCCTTTAAGGATGTTGCAAACATGGCTTTTGTATCTATCATTGAACCTAAGAAGATATCTGAAGCTCTTAAAGATGATTATTGGATAATAGCAATGCAAGAAGAATTGAATCAATTCACTAAAAATGATGTATGGGATTTAGTTCCTACACCACAAGATAAAACCATCATTGGAACTAAATGGGTTTTTAGGAATAAGCTCAATGAGGCAGGAGAAGTAATAAGGAATAAAGCTCGGTTAGTAGCACAAGGATATAATCAACAAGAAGGAATAGATTTTGATGAAACGTATGCACCAGTAGCTAGACTTGAAGCTATTAGAATGTTGCTAGCTATTTCTGCACATAAAAACATCAAACTCTACCAAATGGATGTAAAAAGTGCATTTCTAAACGGTATCATTCAAGAAGAAGTATATGTTGCCCAACCACCCGGTTTTGAAATACCGGAAAAAGGTGACTATGTTTATAAACTTAAGAAAGCACTTTATGGTTTAAAACAAGCACCTAGAAATTGGTATGAAAGGCTCAAGACATATCTTTTTGATAATGGTTTTTCTATTGGAAATTCAGATTCTACTTTATTTTTCAAGACATATACATATGATTTCCTAGTTGTGCAAATATATGTTGATGACATTATTTTTGGAGCCTCTAATGATTCGTTGTGCACACAATTCAGTGACATTATGCAAAAAGAATTTGAAATGAGCCTCATGGGTGAACTAACTTTCTTTCTTGGTTTTCAAATTAAGCAAACGTCTGCCGGAATCTTTATAAGCCAAGAAAAGTATACTAAAGAACTCTTACAACGTTTTGGGATGGATCAGTGAAAACATGCTACTACTCCTATGGCTACTTCTATTAAAATAGATACGGATGAAAATGGGGAACCTATTGATGATTCCTTATATAGAGACATGATTGGTAGTTTGCTTTACTAAACTGCTTCTAGACCGGACATTATGTTTTTCGTTGGTCTTTGTGCTCGATTTCAATCACAACCCATGCATTCTCATTTTCAAGCAGTTAAACGAATTCTTCGATACTTAGCCGGCACTACATGTTTTGGTTTATGGTATCCAAAAGGACAATCCTTGGATTTTAAAGCTTATACTGATGTGGATTATGCTGGTTGTCGACTTGATCGCAAGAGTACTAGTGGTGGCTGTTTCTTGTTAGGGAGAGCTTTAGTATCTTGGTTTAGCAAGAAACAAAACACGGTTGCCCTCTCTACAACTGAAGTTGAATATATGGCAGCCGGTTCTTGTTGTGCTCAAGTACTTTATATGCAACAAGTGTTAAATGATTATGGTTTTACTCTTTCATCTACGCCTATCTTTTGTGACAACACGAGCGCTATAAAGTTAGCACATAATCCTATTTTACACAGCCGAGCTAAACATATTGAAATCCGTCATCACTTTTTAAGGGATCATATCTCCAAGAATCATGTTTCCCTTCATCATGTTGATACGGAAGATCAATTGGCTGATATTTTTACAAAACCGCTTCCACTAGACCAATTTAACAAAATTAGGAAGCAACTGCTTATCACTCCTTTGGAAGATGTTTTCTTTGATATTTGTACTTCCTAAACGATAACTTTCCTTTCATCATTTTGGCTTTTCATGGACATCTTTTTCATTGGATTTTGATGGGATCTAAGGGGGACATAGTATAAAATTAAGGGGGAGAAGTAATATCAAAATATTCAACTTGGATATCTTTTTGAAATGACAAAGGGGGAGAAATAAATATAAAACTTAGTATTTGTGCAAAACCCAATCACTCAATCAATGAGTTTCATAAACCCTTGGCTTTACATTGAAAGTTGCTATATTCCCTAAAGAATTGGATTTCATGTTCCATAATTCATGAGGGAATAATAAGAACACATTTTATAAACAAGAGAGAAATCTACAAAAGGTAATCTTAAGGTATGAAACTCATATGTTTTATATTTCCTTCATTTATATTTTGGAAATGTTTGTCATCTTCAAAAAGGGGGAGATTGTTGGCTAAATGAACATCTATAAATCCCTTTGTTTTGATAATGACAAACATTTCATTCTTGTTGATCTAATGATCTACTTGAGTGTTGCAAGATTAAGGTGTATGACAAAGTACTAGGGAAATCCATATGCTTACATGTTTATATTTTCATGAAATGTAATCGCTTTGTAAAAACTTGTACAAATATATAATGTACAAGTACTTAGATTTCATGTAAATCAAGCGTTAGATTCTCCCTAGCTAAACACCACATTTAGATAGGTCATCCCCTTCAATAGTGTCACACATGCACACTCATACACATACTTAGTGCTTTAATTGAAAAATTGAAACAGAGTCAACCTCGGTCGACTAACTCCTCGACCGAGACACTCTCGGTCGACAATCTTCTCGACCGAGAAAGACCCAAGTAGCCGTTAGACACAACTGACAAGGTGGTTGGTAGTTGGAGATGAACGTTGCATACACTTGATTTAGAGAGCCTGTCGGTCGACAAAACGTCGACCGAGTAGGAGTCTCGGTCGACTATTTCTCGACCGAGATGACCTCTGACAGCAACTGCAGAATTAATTATTTAGCCGTTACTAAAGCAACAAACTTGTACCTAACGGCTAGTTAAGCACTTCGAAACCCCTAGAAGATGTCTAGAACGTCCTTAAGCACTTGTAGGACATTCCTATAAATAGGACATGCCTTAGGACACCTAAATACACTTACTTGTTACACTTGAGCAATCTTTGAGCATACATTAACTTTGTGCAATCTGTTGTGAGCAATTGAGCATTGTGACAATTGGCTACTTCTTTCCTTAGCTCAAAATTCGTGTCCCATAGGCTAGCATCTCCTATCCACTGCAATTATAATTACATACACTTTGGGTAGGAGATCTATACGCTTGATCTAGGCAAATCAAGCCTTGTGCTACAAGAGGATAAGTTGTAATTTCCTTTTCCTTTCTTGTTCTCTATTATTGTTTGTACTCTCCTTGCTACTCCTAGGTTGGAGGCTGCGGATTGGAGAGGGTGGAGATCTTCTTGGTGAAGAAGGGGACCTTGAGCTACTTCAAGAAGGCTGGTGCAACGTGAGGTTACTTCTAGTGAGGAAGGCTACTTCAAGGGGGAGCTTGAAGTTACTCCAAGAAGGCTACCTCAAGTTGGTGCATCTACTTCAAGTGAAGGCTGTTCAAGGGGTGTAAAGAAAGTATTGTATTTTGTATAAATCCTTGTGAAGGTAATAAAATAAATACTTTCAAAATCCCAGTTGGGTAAGCAACCGGGTAGTGGACTGACAACTTTAGTATTTGCTAAAGTTGGAACCACTCTAAACACCTGTCTCCTTCTTCCATTTGCAATTGTGGTTGTTTGAGTTAAATTATTGATAAAATATTTTAAAAACTCTATTCACCCCCCCCCTTCTAGTGTTTTTCACCATCATGATCTTTCTAGGCCTTATAACAAGGTTCAACATCTCATCACTGAACATATGACATATGAGTATAACATAGCACGAAACTATGATGTTCATGTATCAACATATTAGGGTTTCAACAACTATAAGAGAGTATTCCATTATCATATTAATCATTCAAGAGGGCTGATCACGATTAATTTCCATCACTTAATTTGCATTAGGGTTAGGTGTAACAAGCTATATGCTTCACTAGGGTTACACATCAACTCATTATGGTGATTATCAATTATGTTTATACAAGGGAAAAGGTAAGAATACAAAGTGAAGAACATTGAACCACCAAATTCACACCACCAAAACCAAAACATCACACCATGGGCTTCAGACAAAACCATCAGCTGTTAAGGCATCAAACCCTAACCATATGATTATGTTCTTCATTCAAAACCATCGGTTGAGGTATAAGTCTAAACCCATGAATCATTTTATTAAGAAAATCATTGGATTTAGACTTAATCATCACATAAGACCCAATATCATCATCGATTGTGGTGTCCAAGACCACCATCAATTGTGGTGTCCAATACTACCATCAGTTGTGACACTCAGTGTTACCATCGAATCATGAACTCAAAACTCCCATCAGTTGACACCATCAAGTGTTGAACCAGTACCACCATCGGTTGATGATCATAGGTCATGGGACCATCAAACTTTGGAGTCAAAACATACATTAATTGATGGAACATAAGGGACAACAATTATTAGACCCAGTGCCTCCATCGATTGTCATCAACAAGTGGTAAAACAAGGCAAAACTTAAGGAAAAACCACCGTTAGGTGTTGGATAGAAAACCATCGGCTGAAGCCATCCTTAGAGCACTAATACCATCGAGACTTGAGTACCAAAGAGTCCAAAAATGAACTAAGGTGTGACCATTGATTGTCATAGGAAACACAAGTAAAACAACACCAAAAACCCATCGGTTCTTGCAAGAAGGCAACCATCAAATCTTGTACAAGGTGGAAAACAACTCAAAACCCTAAGTTTAACCCATTGTTCCAGAGGTACGAAGAACCACAGTTGAAATGTAAGCAAATGATAAGGCTTCCTCTACTTTAGGAAGGTCATGGGAAAGGTTTTAGGTTCGTATTTGGCTATAAAATACTCAAGGAACATAACTAAAGTTTAAATGCTAAGAAAGGGTAGTTTCTTAAAGCTTAGAACTTCATTTTAGAGAAAGAACATGAGCAAGCAAGATAATAGTAAGAAATGAACGTAAAGAAAGTTATACAACTCACCTAGGAAGATGAACGAGCTCTAAATAGAAAGGTATCTTGAGAAAATGAGGAAGAAAACTCTAACTTAACACTCCACATGGCCAAGCAAACTTCTTTTCCAAGAATTAGAGCAAACCCTAGGTCAAGGAAGCAAGCAAGAAGGGCTCTTTAAGCTTTAGAGAAAGCTTTACCATGAAACACCATGGTTATGAAAAAGAAGGAGGAAGAAGTAGGTAGAAATACAAGAGAAATTAAGGATAGAAGGAAGAACTTACTTGCTTAGGTCAAGTACAAGAAAGGAAGCTCCACAAGCTCAAAAGGAGAGAAGATGTGAACCCTAACTAGTCTAGCAAGGACATCGACCACCTTATTTTGCCTTGGGCACCTTCTTCTCTACCAAGAAGGGGAGAAAGAAGCTATAGAAATAAAATAAAAGATAAGGGATCCAAAGGGTTCGTTTGGGTGCAAAAGGAGAGGTATATAAAGCTTATGGATAAGAAGGAAGAGAAGATTGAGGTGTCCTACTAGGTTTTCCATGTGTCCATGGCCTATAACCATCACGTCCATGCAAGAAGTAGATCCATTGGTTATGGGAGCCTTATAGGCCATTGGATATTGTCTTCCCAGGACAACCATCGAGTTCCATCACTTGGGTTACCATTGGATCTTTAAACCCTACGTCTCTAGGTGGAAAGACATCGATTGATCA